>CM071600.1:163786045-165036045 GCA_036435485.1 Saposhnikovia divaricata
TAAAGATAGTCTAGTGCTATGAATTAAACTACAAATAACGAATAAAAACGTACATGATAATTTTTTTTTTATAAGTTAAAATACGAAAATAAAGAAATTAACTACGAAATTAAAAATTATACTACTAAAACGATGATTTAAAATTAAAGTGCCCACAATAAAATAAAATTAAAAATTGTTACTTTCAACCTCGAGTGGTTAGCATTTCGCTACTTTGTCCACTAATCGGATTTACGAAAATAACGAAAGCAAGGCAACAATAATGAGAGAGCAAGACAAGAAAATAAAGGAAACTTGAAATTGCATTAATAAAAGGAAAGTGTTTACAAAAATTAAAACTACAAAACAAGAAAAGGAATGAAAATTATACTACCCTAAAACTACCCTAAAATCTAGGTTCCTAAATACAAGGGGGGTAAGAGGGTATTTATAGGATAAGAATTAGGGTTTCGGGGTGTGTTGAGTGAATCTCCACCATACACCTTCAAATGTGGTGGAGAAATTCTTGTCATCCAATTGTTTCCTTCCTCCTTAAGCTTTGTTGAGTGGATCTTGGCCATGCACTTATTTAGTGTGTTGGGATGATCTCCACCTTCCATGTGTCTTGAAAGATTCCTTTTCCTCCAAACTCCTAATTCTTTTTCGTTTTTTCATTTAAGTCCTTTTTCTTCCTCTTTTTCCCTTCCTTGCTCTTTATTTCTTTATTTTTCAATTTCTTTATTTATTCACAAATTTCCTGAAATGCAACAAAATAAATTATTAAAATACGAGTTCAAGCAATAAATAGGTAATAAAAATATGCAAAAATATGCATTAACAAGAACACCACATTTCAAGTTATTGTAATGGGCCCCGCCAGGGGCATCCAATACGAAAAAAGTCTTATAATTCTACCCTCTATACATTCATCAAAAAAAAAAATTTAAAAAATTTTTTTTTGAAAAAATTTAAAAAATGATGACGTGGCAGCAGTTTTTTTAATTTTTTTTGTTAATTTTTTTTATTAATGGATAGTGGGTAGAATTATAAGACTTTTTTGTGAAGGTGCTCCTAGCGGGGCCCGTTAAAATAGCTTGAAATGTGGTGAACACATTGTTCTCACTGTTCTCATAGTAACATGTGTTCTCACTAGACCATGCCCCTATATATATATATATATATATATATATATATATATATATATGTCATTGCTACATAAAGCACACTCTTATATAAAGAACAATAAAGAACACCATACAATCTTATATAAATCGCATTTCTATTCTAATTTTCACATCAAAATTGATTTTTTATAAATAAATATAGATTCTAACAAAAAATTAGGATCAAATATAACATGATTACACATAATTTCATTGTTACAAAAATATATATAAGATTCTATACTGGATTCTATGTAACTTTTGACTTTTAAATTTTAATGAGATTCTACATTATATTTGATATGTCAAGCTTAATTGTTGTTATAATTTGTGATTTTTATCATAACAAATCATTTTTTATGAAAAATAAAGTATTATGATGGTGTTCTTTATTGTTCTTTATATAAAGTGTTCTTTCTTGAGTGCAAGTCTATATATATATATATTACAACAATATATTAACTCTTATTTGATATTACTTATGTCTTATTCGATAGACAAAAGAGAAGTTGAAGTTTTAGAAGGTAATGCTTTTTTTTTATAGGCAAATATTTAGATAGATGCATCCTTTGGAAACTCCTCCTCAAACACAGTGGCATGCAATTCTACCATTTTATTCACTGGATGTTGATCTGTGGATCACCATCAACAAGTAATATATATGTTTATTGAGGAATTAACAAGAGTAGTGTAATTAAGCTAACACCGTGATAACACCAGGGATGGGGGATTGATCCTAGGCCCTAGCACATTGTAATTAGAGCCCTTTAATTTTGATTTCTTTATCACCAAACGTTAGTATTCCATAACATTGATTGCTACTCCAAAGTCCAAACACAAGAGGAAGCCGGTACTTAGTCGTCACTCTATCGCTCTCGGACAAATTTTTACTACAAGTTGAGGAGCCATGAACTACACTCTAGAACCATTTTATCTCAAAACTTTTATTGCTACGTCTTAAGATACTCAAATATTACTAATTTTTGTTAGTACATGTATGGTTAAGTTTGTGACGGAAGTTAGTACTTAAATTTTATTTTTTATTAGTGCGTATGGTTTATATCATTTTTTTCAAAAAAAAAAAGAATATACACGTATTTATTACAATCGATGTCGATTCATGAAAGTGTGATATAAATCGGTGTAGATTAAGAAAATACGTAAATTATTTTACCGTCGATGTTTGTTTAATACAATATATATAGAGTTCACTAACTTATATTTTTTTATAAATATATGTTTTTCTCAATTTTTTCATAATCGATATATTGTAAGAGTATATAAATATATTATAAGTGTTAGTTTTGACTGTTCTTGCTAAATAAATAAATTGAGAAAAAGGAAATATCACATATGTTTATTGTTTATTGTGAAAGGGTTACAAAGAGATGCATTAAATGTGTGAATTAATGATTGGATTTAAATATCAATTAAAGTATCGGTTTTTCTAGTGTCTTCCTAAGGGCACATGCTAAGAATCCGTGTTCGCTTAGTTGTCAAATTTTGATTGGTAGAAATTTCATTAATAATAATGGACCCCCATGCATGCACAAAAATCTTCACCAATCAAAATTTTCCAACTTATAAAGCACGGATTCTTAGCATGTGCCCTTGGGCACACACTAGACAAACCCTTAAAGTATATGGGCAGTTACTTTTTGAGGGATGCAAGACATGTATGTATTTCCTATACATAGTGGGTCAACCAAAAAGAAAAAGCAGTTTTAGAAGAGCTTGTTCAATACATTGTTGGAACCCCCCTAAAACATTTTCTTCCTCTAATATCCAACATACACATACATACAATTATAATATATAATTTACAACAATGGTATCAGAGCTAATTAGATTTTTGTTTCTGTTTCAGCCTGCGTGTGACTACTTCTTCTATTGCTCTCGCTCTATTTTTCTCCGGGAGTACATTGTCCTTTTTACAGCTATTGTGATTTGTTTTATTTCATGAACCTGTTTTTTTTGTGTAGTATTAGCCTCTAGTTTTTAATTTTTTTCTTGTCACCTAGGTGTTTAGTTGTCTATTTTGCTTGGACATATTAAAATATTGTTTGTACATGTGTGATGTGTTGGTTTATATTTGTGGTCAGTTCATGGTGAGTGTATCATTTGTTTTTGTCTCCTATTTCTTTACATGTCTTCCTTCCTATCTTATTTTCTTGTCTTAATATTCTTTGTTAGCCTCTTAGCCTAGGTGTGTCATAGTTTTTTTTTATTAATTATAATTCTGTCTGGCACGAATTTTTGTTGTTATCCATTTAGTTTGTTTCAATTTTTTTGCTATGTGGCTATAATTTGCTCAACATGATATTTTGTCCCCTGCTTTTTGTAATTAGTATTTGTTAAATTATTTGTTTCTAGTTTTGTTAAATATTTTAGTCAATACTTGTTCTATTAATTCTTAATCCAAGTGATATATCTTTAGTAGTTTGCTATTGTCTGTAATTTTTTAATTGTCACATGTTTTTTTTAATTTCTTTTTTGTGATTGGCCCTGGTAGACCCACTTATTATTTTCTTTCTATAGCATCTGTAGGTTTTTTTTCATGCCTGAGTTTTTTATATAGATTATTTTCTATTGTCTTCCATTTTTTTGTATTATAAGATCGGTGTTTGTCTTTGACATTTAATATGATTGTTTGATAAGTTTTGATATTATTTGATAATATCTTGTTTTTTGTTATCATTGTTAGCCCATCATCGTGTTTTTTATTAATTGCTATGGTTGTGTTTGAATTTTGTTTTTTGAATTTCGAAAGAAAGAAAGAAAGAAAAGATGCAAATTTTGAGAGGCTCGGAAAGGGAGTACAAAATGTGGTTATTTTTCATATTACATTGTTTTTGTTAATTGGAGTTGTTAAAAAAAAAGGGAATATAGATTGTTTGGAGACAATCAGAAAATTTATCAATTTAAAAGATAATATTTCATAAAAAAAAATTTATGATACTCGGAATATAGAGTATATAGAAATGAAAAGAGAAATTTTTGAAATATGTTATTTTGTGTTTGTGGGGAATTGAATCAACAAACTCTTCTATATATCTCTTCCTCCAAACCATTATGCTACATTATGTTTTAGTCAATATGCCCCAATTTTCTTGTAAATTAAATAAATAACTTATTGTTGGTCTTGTTGGACTAAGGAGTTAAAGAACTCTAAAAGGTATTTTGAAAAATGACGTTAGCAAGGAGTGGTTAGGTTGATACATCTAGTGAACTAGAACATGTGTGTTCTTAAAAATAATTTGTTTGGCTGAAACCTGTTGTTATACGTGGTATTAAGGTAATTTGGAATCATTATTGAAAACGATGACACTGTTATAGAAGAAATTATAGTGAGTCTTAGAATAGAGAGTGAAAAGAAAAAGTTGTTTTTTTTGTGTGACACTCAGAATGGTGAGTATAAATTTAAAATTTTTGAAATGAAATCGAAAGAATTTTAGTTCATGGAATTGAAATAAAAGTAGGAGATGTAAGATCTTCCATAATATAGAAAATTCGTTAGTTGTAAATGAATTTCGAAAAAGAAAATAAAGTTGTTCGTGTGTTTATAAATTTGAAGCATGATCGGTGAAGAAAATTTTTACGGAAAAATTGGGAATTTTATTTCAATAAAGAATAAGAAAGTTGTGTCAGTAATTTTGAAAGTGGGAGTTCATTTACGATTATATCGAATATCTTGATGATAAGTTATTAGCAAAAATGAGAAGGAAATGTTAAATTGTGGGAGCTCATTTAAAAATTTGTGATGACAGATATTCGAGAAATTTCATATGTTCCAAGAATCCAGTTTGTGTGGGATAAAAACGAACATTGAGTTTGAATTAAGAAGTGTGAATGATGTTTAATCATTTTAGGATGCAGAATTGCAGTCCAGTACGAACCCTATTTTTAGAGGGTAAATAATTAATGCGGGAATGGAATCATTAAATGTAATATATGCGCAAGTGGTCGGAAGTTCAATATATTTTATGTTATGTGATCGATTGACTTGACATATGTTGTAATATTTTTGAGTGGATTATGAAGCAATTTTGCTTGAGCCTAGTGAGAAGGTATAAAGAGGATCATGATCAAGTAGTTGAAGTGTATGTTGTTTAAATTGGTACATCAGACAGACGCGTCTGGAGTTATAGGTTATTACGATATAGGTATCGAAGGTGACATTGATAATAAGAATTCAACTTTGGAACTCCAATTTATTTTGGTGGAGTTGAAGTTGGAAAAGTAAGAAATATGAATGTGTTGTCAATAATGTTGCTTTAATAAATTTGAGATAATAAGTTTATGACTCTGACGAATAGTGGAGGTTAATTTTCAAATTATACACCTTGTGAAAAGTGGGAGTGAATTTAATTTTCAAATTCTACACCAGGTGAAAAGTGGGAGTCACAAAAGATATTTAGCAAAAATGTCAAAGTGGGAGATGTTAGTTTTAACTATTCTTGCTAAATAAATAAATTGAGAAAAAGGAAATATCACATATGCTCATTGTTTATTGTGAAGGGGTTACAAATAGATGCATTAAATGTGTGAATTAATGATTGGAGTTACATATCAATTAAAGTACATGGGCAGTTATTGCCTATACATAGTGGGTCATCCAAAAAGAAAAAGCACTTTTAGAAGAGCTTGTTCAATACATTGCCGGAACACCCAAAAACATGTTCTTCCTCTCATATCCAACATACACATGCATACAATTATAATATATAATTTACAACAATAAGATCGCACTTTGCCGCGACTTCATCAATTAAAAATTTTCTTAAACTAATTACCAAACTAATGCAATAATTACCCTTTTTTTTTAACTCATAATATAATATTCTCTTTGTCCCTTTTTAGTTGTCACATTTGGGAAAAAAATTGTACCTAAATAGATGTCTCATTCTTATTCCAATACATTTTTATACCAATTTTTCCATTTCTATCCTTCCATTCCTAATTTCAATATTTGACTTTACAACTAATCTCATCAATCAATATAATATAGTTAGGACAATACCTGAAAACAATTTATAACATTAATATTTTTTAACATATGCATTTTTTCTAAATTTAACAACTATAAAGGGACGGAGATAGTTTACCTTAACCTATTTCGATTCTAACAACGAAGCTAATAGGATTTTGCAAGGAATCCTAAATAACAATCGATATTCTATTTTATCCTAATTATAAAATAGAAAACATACTCTAATACCATAATTTCAAATCCAACGGGAAAATGATAAAAAAAAATTGTCAGAATGGTTAAATGATAATTAAATTCTTAAAAACACTGCAATTTACAAACTATAAAATCGCAAAGGTCAAAGTTTTTATGACTTCGTACATTAAATTATTGATTTCAAATTCTAATGTCACTAAGAAAAACAATTGTTTTCAAGATCTAAATTAACTACAGTTACTTAAGATAAGGCTAAGCTAAAAGACAAAAAAAATATTTTTCATTTCATAAAAATAGTAACAAACTGGTACAACTAATATAAAGGACAAATATTAAGCAAGTTGAGGTAGCTCTGTTGGTTGAGCTTACCTCTAGTCGACCCAGAGGTTTTGGGTTCGATACTCGCTTACCACGAGATTTGTCAATGAACAGATACTCATTGTAGAAAGCTATAAGCCAAAATATTCAAATATATATATATATATATATATATATATATATATATATATATATATATATATATATAAAGGACAAATATTAGCCACAATACTACCGACACGTGCCTATCCACAACTTGCTACTCCCAGTTAACATGCATGAGGAATACACTAAATATTTTACTACAGTAAATAAGTATACAGACACCGTATTACAAACGGTTAAATCCTACTTTCCATACACCCAACTCCAATTGTACCAATGATAATTGATAATTATTAAATGTGTGACAATTAACCCCCTTTTTCAAACAACCCTTGTCCTCAAAAGTGGAAATTAGGAAATCTTTGCGTAAGCATCTTTGCATAAGCTTATGTCAGTTTCCCAAGTTGCTCCTTCAGCATTTCCACCTTACCGCTGCACAAGCACCATGGTAGTTGTGTTAGGTCCAATATATTTGTAGAAGGGTGGGTTAAATACAAACGTACTGTTTAATTGAAATTTGTCCGGTGATTTAATTTTAATTCAAGACAAATTCGTGCGGAAGTAAATGAAACAAAGTTAGAGTTGAATATAAAATTATATTAAACTTGAGGTTTGTTACAAATACAGTACAGAGTAATATCTAACTAATAAAATAAAATTAGAAAATTCGACATGAACTTTTTTAGATTTGTTAATAAAAATCGAGATATTAACTAGGAGTAAAAACTCACTAGTAGTATAAAAGTCACAAATAATTAAGTTTTAACGGTGATAAGTGCATATTTTTGCATATTTTTATTACCTATTTATTGCTTGAACTCGTATTTTAATAAATTATTTTGTTGCATTTCAGGAAATTCGTAAATAAATAAAGAAATGACAAAATAAAGAAATAAAGAGCAAGGAAGGGAAAAAGAGGAAGAAAACGGACCAAAAATGAAAGAAGGAAAAGAATTAGGAGCTTGGAGCAAAAGGAATATTTCAAGACAAGTGGAAGGTGGAGATCATCCCAACACATTAGAGAAGTGTATAGATCAACTCTTCAAAGCTTAAGGGGGAAGGAAACAAATAGATGGCTAGGATTTCACCACCACATACCACAAATGTATGGTGGGGATTTACCCAACACCCCCCTTAACCCTAATTCCTATCCTATAAATACCCCCTCTCCCCCCTTGTATTTAGTAACTTAGATTTTAGGGTAGTTTTAATTTCTTGTATTTTCTTTAGTTTCAAATCTTGTAAACACTTTTTATTTTAATGCAAAATTCCGTTTCCTTTAATTTCTTGTCTTGTTCTCTCGTTTATTTTACTTTCTTTCGTTATTTTCGTAAATCCAAGTAGTGGACAAAGTAGCGAAATGCTAACCACTATGGGTTGAAAGTAACGATTTTTAATTTCTTGTACTTAGTTTATAATCGTAATTTTGCCCCTTTAAATTTCCATTTTATTATGGGCCATTTAATTTCCAAATTTTTGTTTTAGTGTAAACTTTAATTTTATAGATAATTTTCTGTATATTCGTAGTTAAATGTTATTTTCATATTTTATTTTTTTTTAAAAAAATTAGTTTTATAAATTTTCAGCATTTTTATTTTCTGTCTTTAAATTTCTATTCGAAAAAAAAAAACAAATGACTCTTCTCCCCTGTTTTCTTTTCTTTTCCTTAAGACCCACCTGTGTTTTCTTGTTTTTTTTTTAAATCCCTCTTCTACCCAGCACCTAAACATTTGTCTCCATCAATCCCAAACTTCTGTTTACGCGAATCAAATCCCAGCCCTGCTTCTTACACCAGCCCACAACACCCGCGGTACACACACACAAAAACACTCCCCTCTCCTTCTTTCTCTTCTTCTTTTCTGTCTAAACCAAACACCACAAACACTTCTCTTTTGATTCTTGTAGTCTTGAGTTTTTGTAGTTTTAGTCATTGTTGCTGTGAATTCGAGTTTGAGTGGTTTTATGAGTTTATATTTCTGAGATGAATTCAAGGCTGTTACGTGTTTTGATTGAGTAGAGTTTCATTCTTGTTTGTGTTATTTCTGAGTTGTTTGATTTAGATTTGCTGTTGGGACGAATTGCTGAACCTCGTTTATGCGTTTTTGTAACTGGTTTGTTGATTATCGAGTCTGGGCTTTTGTTTAAATCGTTTTTCCTGGGTGCAGTGTCTAAGTACTGAATATCTAAGTTCTTAGTTTCGTTCTGAGTCATTCTGAGTTGTATTTTCTGTTTGTCCGAGTTGTATTGTAAACGTTTGTAGTGTTTTTGTTTTAATCTGTTGCTTGGAAATGATGCTGTGTGTTTATTTATTCGTTGAGTTTCAAGTTTTTGTGTCATTTTTTTTCTGTTTGTTCGCTGATGTTTGTTCGAGTTATTTTGGAATTCTGAGTTAAAGTTCACCGAGTTCGTTAGTCGAGTCGTTGTCCAATTTATCATTACTGAGTTTCGTTTTGTAACGATTTGTATTTTCTATTGAATTTCTTAGTAAATCGCTGTTTTTTTTTCTTGAAATTGGTTTATTGAAATTGGTTTTGTTGAGTTCATTGTAATTGAGTTTTGGATTCTCTGAGGTTCCGAATTTGCCGAGTCATTGTATTGGCTTTGTTCTCGTTTGCTTGTTTTTATTTATAGTGTTAAATTCTTGAATTACTTGGTTTGTTTTCTTTTATGGCTAGTCGAATTACTTTTTTTTTTAAAAAGAATTTCTGTAAATAATATCTAATTCAAGAAAAAAATGGGTTTTAGAATAAAAGTTAAATTTTAATTCGAGTTTTGAAATTTAATCTAGATTTAATTTTAATTTAGAATTGTTTAGAATAATTTTAGTTTTAAAATAATTTAGGACTTTTAGAATAAATAGAATTTTTAGAATAATTTAGTTAGTTTAATTTTCTTTTAGGTTTTAATTATTAGAAATAAAAATTTTCCAAAGACCCAAACTTGTTCTAATTCGATTAAATTAAAAATTAAGGATTGCGAAAATAATAAGTCCCTGTGGAACGAATCTAAAATTTTTACAACGAAACGAATTGTGCGCTTGCGATTCAAATGTTTATTTTTCTAGCACAACAAGTTTTTGGCGCCGCTGCCGGGGACTAATTATTTTTCGCGCCTTAGTTTTTAATTTTTCGGATTAGCTCTTTTCTCACCCTTTTTCTTGTTTGCATTTTTTCGAGGAATTTGGAGGAAAATTCGGGTGACTTGGATTAAAGCGGAAGAATTTTCTCGGAATTTTGGAAGCTTTGCTTGGGTAAACCGTATCTCTCTCCTCTTTCGTTTTTTTTCCTTATTTAGAAAATCACAAAAAAATAAAAAAATCACAAAAATCACAAAAAAATTGAAAATTTAAAATCCAAAAAAAAAAATTAGTTGTAAATATATAGTTGTTGCATCATGCATTTAATCACTTAGGGCACATCATCCAGATTTTTATTTTCTTGTTTTTAATTTTTCGTACCCTATAAATTGTGGTGATCGCTGGAGGACCCCAAGGTACGTTAAATTCTTTCTTTTCTTTAGTTAGAACACGTAGTTTAAAGCATCCATAAATGTTTATAGTTTTTTATACCTCTCTGTTTGTTGCATCATTTTGTAAATAAATCTTAAGAGCAAAACCTCTCAAAAGATAAGGGAAGGGATTTCATCACTCTTTCCTTAGCCCAAAAACAATTTAATCCCTCATTTTGCATACCTAGCCTTTAATAAAATTAATTAGACGTTTGCCCCTAGGAATCTCGCGCTCATTTAGGAAGGTGCTTAAGAAACGAAGTAATCTTTAATTATTCCGACTTTTTGGTGTCTAGGAAAGCGAAAGCTGACCTGGCCAATTAAGGTTTTTGTGTCTAGGCTGGTGTTTAGCCTCTTGGCAATGCTTGCACCTACCTGGCCAAGCCGGTTCGAATAATTATTGATTTACCTAGTTTTTGGTAGCCCTTACAGTTAGGAGCAAGGTCTAGTTATTTTATTAAAGAACCCTAGGGTTAGAATAATTTTTTTTTCCTTTTAATTTTTCACCCCTTTCTTTTTGTGTGTTTATTTTATCGCACTTTCTTGCTACGTGTTTCCTTTTGTGGTTTATGCGAACTACGTGGATTAGGGATAATTCTTCTAGACTAGTGAGATCATTTGAGATTTCTTCATCGTCTAATTCCGAGTCTTTAGATTATTCCGAACCCGTAGTAAACATGGCCATGTCTCTTAAGGACCGTTGCTACCCAACCCGTTCCGCTCCCTTCGTGCATCACTCTTCCTCCCGTAAATGGTAATAATTTCGAGATCAAAGCTCATGAAATCAGCATGTTACCCAAATTTACCGGGAGTGACGGTGAGGATCCTTATCTTTTTCTACAAGAATTTGAAGAGGTTTGCGCATTGCAAAATCTCCAACAACTTTCCGAGGACTCCATACGGCTTAGACTAATAAACTTTGCCCTTAAAGATAATGCGAAAAAATGGTTGTATAGTTTACCCGTCAATTCGATTTCCACTTGGGAGGGTTTCGTAGTCATCTTTCTTAAAAAATTCTTTCCAAGCCACAAGACTACGAAACTCACGAATGAGATTAATCAATTTCGTCAAAAACACAACGAACCATTTTAGACGTGTTTTGACCGTTTTAAAAATCTTCTATCTCAATGTCCCCACCATGGAATCGAAAAATGGAGGCTCTGTAAGCCTGTGTACGAGGCTCTAGATAGTTCAACAACCGCGTTGTTGGAATCTATGTGCCAAGGAAATTTATGGAGAAAGACGAGGATGAGGGTTGGGCATTCTTTGAAGAGTTCGCGGAAAAGACTATATTATGGGAATCGACTAGGGAGCCCACTAGAGAACCCGAGAAACCGTACGATTCAATAGCTACCATGCATCAAAAGGGTTTACATCAAGTTGGTAACTCTATCGCGACCGAGGATAAATTAGCCACTCTCACTCGACGTTTAGAAGCTTTAGAAACCAACGGGTCCTCCTCCCAAGTATCCATGTGCCCGAATTATAACCCAACCAATCAATGGATACAAAGTCCTCATGATTTTCAACAAGTCAACGCGATGTTCCAATCGGGTCTTCGAAATGATCCTTATTCTCCCACTTATAACCCCGGTTGGAAAAATCACCCGAACTTTTCATGGAATCAACAAACTCAACCTCCTCAATTTCGAACTCAACCTCCTCAATTTCAATCTCAACCTCCGGTTTTTCATAAACCTCACTCAAATTTGTTTTCACATCAAAACCATGGTCCTTATCCAAACACGACTCAAAATCAAATTCCTTATCAAAATCAAGCACCCGCCCACCCGCCCGGCTTTCATGAGTCGGATAAGAGAATTAAATCCTTAGAAAAGACTCTCGATGCGCTTCTAAAATCAATGACTAATTTGGCTCAATCTCAACAGACCTTCATGCAAACCATGACTCAAGATAGGCAAATTTTAAATGCTAGTACTCAAGCCATATCTAAGTTAGAGGTTCAAGTGAGCCAATTAGCCAACGCCATTTCTGAACGAGAGAAGAACAAACTTCCAAGTCAAACCGAGGTAAACCCTAAATTTCCTATCAATCAAAGACCTCCTCACAATGTGAACACTGTCATTTCCTTAAGGTCCGGTAAGCAAGTTGAAAATCATGTCGGTGAGAAGTCCCCCGAAGAAGACGAATCAAATTCTGAACCAAACGCTAATCTTGAACCCGAGAGTTCTAAGGAACAAGGATCAACGAGTGGGACAAAACCCGTCCCCGAAGAACCTAATGAACGAGTCTTTAAGCCAAAAGCTCCTTACCCTCAACGACTCATTTCTCCTAAAAAAATGGCCCAAATGGACAAGATCTTAGAAGTTTTTAAGCAAGTCAAAGTCAACATCCCTCTTTTAGACGCGATTCAACAAATTTTTTCGTATGCGAAATGTCTAAAAGATTTGTGCACACATAAGCAAACTACTCACGTCCCTAAGAAAGCCTTCTTGACGTCAAGTGAGCTCAATTCTTTCGAACCAAATTCCCGTGAAATATAAGGACCCCGGTTGTCCTACAATTTCATGTGTCATAGGCAATACCTTTGTGGACAAGGCATTACTCGACTTAGGCGCTAGTGTGAACTTGCTTCCATTTTCGGTCTATCAAGCCCTAGGTTTAGGAGAGCTTCAAAGAACTAATGTTACACTTCAATTAGCCGATCGTTCTGTCAAAGTTCCTAAGGGGATTATTCAAGACGTGCTAATTAAAGTAGGTGACTTTTTCTTTCCCGTTGATTTTGTCGTCCTAGAAACCGAACCGGTCAAGAACCCTAAGAATCAGATTCCTATCATTCTAGGAAGGCCATTTCTAGCCACTTCCAATGCTTTGATTAATTGTAGAAATGGATTAATGAAACTAACATTTGGGAACATGACCATTGACCTCAATATTTTTCACAAAAGGAAACAACCCGATGATCTCTATGATCAACCTATGGATGTCAATTTAATTGATGATATAGTTGATCAAGAATTCATCAACCCTAATGATGCTCTTGATTTTTGTTTAAAACACTTTGGTCAAGATTGGGATGATTCTGAATATACAAATGAGGTCAATGCAATGTTAGATTCCACCATTCCTACAAATAACCAAGCATGTGAACCACCTCCTTTGCCACTTTTCGAAGCTAGTGAACCCGTTGAGTCAAAGCCGCCCGATTTAGAACTCAAACCTCTTCCCGACACTCTTAAGTACGCCTTTTTAGGTCCTAACGAGTCTCTTCCCGTTATAATTGCCTCTAATTTGACCACGTCACAAGAGGATGAGCTTGTAAGTATGCTTAGAGAACATAAGGAAGCCATAGGTTGGAGTATCTCGGATATTAAAGGAATTAGTCCGGCCATTGTCCAACATAGGATTCATTTAGTTGATGATGCTAAACCAGTTCGTGAGCCACAAAGGCGGTTGAACCCTACCATGATGGAAGTCGTTCGGAAGGAAATTCTTAAGTGTCTAGATAATGGAATCATTTATCCCATTTCTGCTAGCTCTTGGGTTAGCCCGATTCAGGTAGTACCTAAAAAGTCGGGTATTACCGTGGTGACTAATGAGAACAACGAGCAAGTTCCTACTCGTGTCCAATCCGGTTGGAGGGTATGCATAGACTATAGGAAACTCAACGATGCCACTAGAAAAGACCACTTTCCTTTGCCATTCATAGATCAAATGTTAGAAAGGTTAGCGGGTCATGCCTACTATTGCTTTCTAGATGGTTATTCTGGTTATTTTCAAATTCCTATAGCCCCCGAAGACCAAGAGAAAACCACTTTCACATGTCCCTTTGGAACCTTTGCTTATCGTCGCTTAGCTTTCGGTCTAACCACTGCCCCGGCCACCTTCCAAAGGTGCATGATGAGTGATAAGTGCATATTTTTGCATATTTTATTTACCTATTTATTGCTTGAACTCGTGTTTTAATAAATTATTTTGTTGCATTTCAGGTAAATCGTAAATAAATAAAGAAATGACAAAATAAATAAATAAAGTGCAAGGAAGGGAAAAAGGAGGAAGAAAAAGGACCAAAAATGAAAGAAGGAAAAGAATTAGGAGCTTGGAGCAAAAGGAATATTTCAAGACAAGTGGAAGGTGGAGATCATCCCAACACATTAGAAAAGTGTATGGCCAAGATCAACTCTTCAAAGCTTAAGGGGGAAGGAAACAAATAGATGGCTAGGATTTCACCACCACACAACCCAAATGTATGGTGGGGATTTACCCAACACTCCCCTTAACCCTAATTCCTATCCTATAAATACCCCCTCACCCCCCTTGTATTTAGTAACTTAGATTTTAGGGTAGTTTAATTTTCTTGTATTTTCTTAGTTTCAAATCTTGTAAACACTCCTATTATAATTAATGAAATTTTATTTTCTTTAATTTCTTGCCTTGTTCTTTCGTTATTGTTGCCTTGTTTCGTTATTTTCGTAAATCCCGTTGCTAACCACTTGGGGATTGAAAGTAACGAAACTTTAATTTCGTGTTCTTAGTCTTTAATTCGTAGTTTGCCCCTTTAAAAATCAATTTTATTGTGGGCCATTTAATTCTCATTCCAATTTCCTTAGAATAATTTTTTTCATTTCGTAATTAGTTTCTTAAATTTTCGTAGTTAATTTTCAAAAATAAAAAAAAACAACAAAAATTATTAGTTTTTCAACTTTAATTACCTGTCTTCATTAATTTCAATTCGAGGCTTTCAAATCAATTACTCTGTTTACTTTGTTTTCTTAAAACCAAATAAAACCTTCCATGTCCTGTTTTCCTCTTTACTTCCATCGAACCCAGCTTCAGTTCTCTTTTCTCAACAATCAACTCCCCTCTCTCGCTGTTCTTCGTTCCACACGAAAACCACAGACCCTTCCCCCCATTTTTTTTCCCTTAATTTAGTTTTTTTTTAATTTTATTCGCTGCTTGTTTTTAAGGATTAGTAGTTTCTTTTCCCCTTTTTGTCTCGGTTTTCTGTTCTTAGGTTCTGGAATCGCTGGTTTGGAATCGTTGGTTTGGAATTGTGTATCCTGTTTCGTCGAAGTTTTTGTCAAATAAAAAAACTGATGCCGCGAATTCTGAGTTTCTTTTCGAGTTTTCCTGCGTCCTGTTTTGCGAATTTGGAGTCGAATTAACTGTTTTCTGAGTTACGATTTTTTTTTAGTCCTGCGCTGCTGTATTTTGTCACTGGTTGTTGGGTTGATGGGTTGTTCAAATTAACTAGATTGTTGTATTTCTCATGTTTTCGCTGGTTCATCGGCTGGTTTCATTGTTTAAGTTCGTGCTACCTGATCGTCTTTCGTCGTTGTCGATTCATAGTTTCGTTGATTTTTTTTTGCTGCCTATTTTGTTTTGCATTTTCTGTTTGATACCGAATCACCATTGCTGTTGAATTCAGGGTATAGGGTGCCGTTATGTCGAGCTTTTTGATGCTGAGTCTTGGCTGTGTTACTGTGTTTGATACAATGTTTTTGAGTCCTGTGTTCGTTATCTGAGTTAAAGTTTTGTGCTAGTGCTTGTTTTTGTCGAGTTGGTAGCTGTTTTTCTCAGTTTTTGGTTGCTATCTCTTATGTCCTGGTTTATTATGTCGAGCAGCTGTTAGGATTGTAATTTCTGGTTCGCAAGTTATGTTTCACGGATGTCAAATTTTTGTTTCTAGTAATTGCCTGGTATTGTCATTGCTGTGAGTTTTCGTTTATTGTTTTGCTATCTCCGGATTTTGAGTATGTGAATTGTGGCTAGTTCATTCTACTAGGCAATCATGTCGAATTGTTTTGTAAATAAATTTTTGTAAATAATTTTTAATTTATGTTAAAGAAATTGTTTTAAGAATAAAATTGAGTTATAAGTTACAATTTTTAGAATAATTTAATTTTTAGAATAATTTAGAATTTAGATTTAATTCGAATTTAGAATTTTTTTTATTTTTAGAATAATTCTAGAATAATTAGGTTTTAGAATAATTTTAGTTTTACTAGTTAAATAGATTTTCATTTAGTCTTCTTTTAAAATTAGTTTAAATTTCCTTTTCGAAATTAATTAGTATAAAATCCAATCAAACTCTAGAAAATCCAATTGTTCTAATTTGATTAAATTAAAAATTAAGGTTTGCGAATAAAATTAGTCCCTGTGGAACGAATCATTAAATTTTACAACGAAACGAATTATGCGCTTGCGATTCAAATATCATTTATTTTTAGCACAACAAGTTTTTGGCGCCGCTGCCGGGGACTAATTATTTTTTGCGCCTTAATTTTTAATTTTTCGAGTTAGTTTTATTTCTTGACTTATTGTTTATTTCGTTCTTTTTAGGAAAGCTTGAGATTTCGGAACTCTTCTCAACGAAGCGTGGAAAAATTGGAATTTATGGAAAGCAAGCTTCGGTAACCGTATCTCACTCTTTTCGTTTTTTTCTTCTTATTTTTAGAAAAATACAAAAAAATCAAAAAAATTCAAAAATCACGAAAAAAATTGAAAATACAAAAATCCAAAAAATTAGTTGTAAATACATAATTGTTGCATCATGCATTTAATCACTTAGGGCACATCATCTAGATTTTTATTTTCTTGTTTTTAATTTTTCGTACCTATAATTGTGGTGATCGCTGGAGGACCCCAAGGTACGTTAAATTCTTCCTCTTCTTTAGTTAGATCACGTAGTATAAGCATCCATATTTGTTTATAATTTTTGTATATATCATTGTTTGTTGCATCATTTTGTAAATAAACATTAAGGGCAAAACCTCTCACAAGATAAGGGAAGGGATTTCATCACTCTTTCCTTAGCCCAAAAACAATTTAATCCCTCATTTTGCATACCTTGCCTTTAATAAAATTAATTAGACGTTTGCCCCTAGGAATCTCGCGCTCAATTAGGAAGGTGCTTAAGAAACGAAGTAATCTTTAATTATTCTTACTTTTTGGTGTCTAGGAAAGCGAAAGCTGACCTGGCCAATTAAGGTTTGGTGTCTAGGTTGGTGTTTAGCCTCTTGGCAATGCTTGCACCTACCTGGCCAAGCCGGTTCGAATAATTATTGATTTACCTAGTTTTTGGTAGCCCTTACGGTTAGGAGCAAGGTCTAGTTATTTTATTAGGGAACCCTAGATTTAGAATTTTTCCTTTAATTTTACACCCTTTCTTTTTGTGTGTTTTAATTTTTCGCACTTACTTGCTACGTGTTTCCTTTTGTGGTTTATGCGAACTACGTGGACTAGGGATAATTCTTCTAGACTAGTTAGATCATTTGAGATTTCTTCATCATCTAATTCCGAGTCTTTAGATTATTCCGAACCCGTAGTAAACATGGCCATGTCTCTTAGGGACCGTTGCTATCCCACTCGTTCCGCCCAACCTTCGTGTATCACCCTTCCTCCCGTTAATGGTAATAATTTCGAAATTAAAGCTCACCACATCAGTATGTTACCTAAATTTAACGGGAGCGAGGGTGAGGACCCGTATCTCTTTCTCCATGAATTTGAGGAGGTTTGCGCCTTACAAAAGTTCCAACAATTAACCGAGGACTCGATTAGGCTTAGACTCATTAATTTTGCGCTTAAAGAAAATGCTAAGAAATGGTTGTATAGCCTACCGGTTAATTCTATTTCCACGTGGGAGGGATTTGTGGTAATTTTTCTTAAAAAATATTTTCCAAACCATAAGACTACAAGAATTACAAACGAGATAAATCAATTTCATCAAAAGGAAAATGAGTCTTTTTGGAAATATTTTGATCGTTTCAAAAATCTTTTATCACAATGCCCCCACCACGGAATAGAAAAATGGAGGCTTTGTAAGATCGTTTATGAGGCATTAGATGGACCAACAACCGCGTTGTTGGAATCTATGTGCCAAGGAAAGTTCATGGAGAAAGATGAGGACGAGGGTTGGAAATTTTTCGAAGAATTAGCCGAGAAGACCATGTTGTGGGAGTCTACTAGGGAACCTAACAAGTCTAATGAGTCGTCTAGTTCATCTAAGGGTTTGCATTCGATTGGGAGTTCGATTGCAACCGATGCCAAATTAGCCACTCTAACTAGGAGACTCGAAGCCCTAGAAACTAGTAAGGCCCCCTCAAATGTGTCTATGTGCCCTAATTTCAATCAAGGTTTTTCGGACTATCCCGCTTTTGATCAAGTTAATGCGGTGTCTCAACCACCCACTAGGAACGATCCGTTTGCTCCTACTTATAATCCCGGGTGGAGGAATCACCCGAACTTCTCGTGGAATCAAGGGCAAAGCTACCAAGCTCCGTCATCTTCTTTTCAACCTCCTTTTCAAAATGCTCATTCTTTCCAAAAACACAATCAAAATTCTTTCTCGACTCCAAATCAAGGTCCCTTTCCAAACCCTACTCAAAATCTCGGTCCTTATCCAACTCAACCTTCTTATCCAAATCAAGCACCCACCCACCCACCCGGCTTTAATGAGTCGGATAAGAGAATTACTTCTTTGGAAAAGACTCTTGATGCGCTTTTAAAATCAACGACTAATTTGGCTCAATCTCAACAGACCTTCATGCAAACCATGACTCAAGATAGGCAAATTTTAAATGCTAGTACTCAAGCCTTATCTAAGTTAGAGGTCCAAGTGAGTCAATTAGCCAACGCCATGTGTGAGCGAGAGAAGAATAAGTTCCCGAGTCAACCAGAGGTAAACCCTAAATTCCCTCTCAACCAAAGACCTCACGAAAATGTTAATGCTATCATCTCTCTTAGGTCAGGAAACCAAGTCAATAATCAAGTAGGTGTCGAGTCTTCCAAGGAAGAAGAAGAAGAAGAAGAGTCAAATGTTGAACCGAACCCTACACTTGATCCTTCAAACCTTACTCCAACTTCCGAACCTCTCGAGTCATCTATTCTCACACCTTCACCACTCGAACCTTCATCATCGAAATCCACTCCCGAGTCATCAAATTCTTCTCTTAAATCATCCTCAACACCTAACAAATCTTCGAATATCGTTCCACTTTCCACTTCTCTTCCCGATGTGTCTAACGAACGAGTCTTTAAGCCTAAAGCTCCTTATCCTCAACGACACATCCCTCGCAAACAATCACCTCAAGTAGAGAAGATTATGGAAGTTTTCAAACAAGTCGAGATTAACATTCCTCTTTTGGATGCCATTTAACAAATTCCTTCGTATGCCAAGTGTCTAAAAGATTTATGTACTCACAAGAGATCCACCCACGTTCCTAAGAAAGCCTTTTTGACATCTCATGTTAGTTCAATTCTTTCGAACCAAATTCCAGTGAAATATAAGGACCCCGGTTGTCCTACTATTTCATGTGTCATAGGCAATACTTTCGTGGATAAAGCTTTACTCGACTTAGGTGCTAGTGTCAATCTCCTTCCATTTTCTGTTTACCAAGCCCTAGGGTTAGGTGAGCTGAAGCAAACGAATATGACCCTTCAATTAGCCGATCGTTCTGTCAAAATGCCTAAGGGAATAATTGAGGATGTGCTAATTAAGGTTGGTGAATTCACCTTTCCGGTTGACTTTGTTGTCCTCGAGACTCAACCCGTCACGAATCCTAAGAACCAAATCCCGATCATTCTTGGACGACCTTTTCTTGCTACATCCAATGCCTTGATTAATTGTAGGGATGGTTCGATGAAACTCACCTTTGGTAATATGACAATTAACCTTAACATATTTAATGTCGGAAAAGAACCCAACGACCTTTTTGAGCAACCAATAGCGGTTAATCTTGTTGATGACATTGTTAATTGGTCTAACCTTGCGGATAGTGAGATTGAGTCTCTTCTCAAAGAGGATTTCAAAGTCACCCATGAGTCTAACCAAGAGTATGTTGATTCGCTAAGAGATATGACCTCGGAGGAGATGTTGAAGGAGTTGGACGACATTTGTTCCCCGTGGGAGACCAAACCCGAGGATGCTATTGTTGAACCCATTGTCAAAACTCCCGTTGGTGAACCACCTACATTCGGTGAGTTCTTAGGGGATTTGTTAGAAATTCGTTCCAAGTATGAGATTCCACCCGAGGTTCTTTGTAGTGAGCCCGTTCTTCACACTTCCGTTCTTAAGAGTCTCGTGGGTACACCACCCGCAGTTGCCTTAATTCTTTATCATCCCGAATTTGATCAACAGCCGTTAGGGAAAGAGGAACCCTTGTCTCATGTTATTCCTATTGATTCTAACCCTAACCAGACTTTCATCATCTCTAATTTGCTTAAACAAAATAAAGAAGCCTTAAGTTGGTTTAGGGAGAACATTAGTGACAATTGCTCTTTAGGGTTGAATGATTCAATGTTAATTGATAAAATCTGTGCTAATAAAAATTTTAACAAATTTCTTGTTATTTTCTCAAAGTTGCACCCGAATTTTCCTACCGGCATCGGCTGACTCGGTTTTATTCTTTTGCCTCCCCTCGTGTAAGATAGGTATGGGGGAGGAGTGTGTGCGTGTGTGAGTTGTTTTCTCTTGTAATTTTTAGAAGTTTTCAGTCTCCGTCATCCCTTATCAGGTATTTCCTCAACTTTCTCCTTTATCATTTCTCTTTTCTCTTGCATTCACATACATTGAGGACAATGCATGATCTAGGTATGGGGGAGGGTTTTTAGTGTAAATATAAAAATCAGAAAATCCAAAAAATTAAAAAATGAAAAAATCAAAAAGAGTTCTTTTCGTATTCTAGTCTTGTTAATTGATTGCTAGTTGCTTGATGCACCCTTGCATGCTATGATAATCTTATGATCCATTAGCTTTTGTTTGAGAAGTGATTTGCTAAAGTTCTTGTTCACACACTTACACTAGCAAGGTGAAGTTAGTAGACTTAATTGAATTGTGCATGAAATTAGAAGGGCATGACTAGGTGTAAGTTGATTTGGTCTTCATGCTTTGAGTACAAGTAGGTGCATTGAGGATACCTTTACTTGAGATTGATTATGTTTTACCACACCAAGTGAGTTTCGAGCCTATATGCACATCTTTTGCATTTATATTCGTTTGCTTGAGTGTCCACTTGTCATTTGCATCGCTAGCACTTGTTTGAGTTCCTTCTTGAAACGCATGACATTGATTGATGATAAAATGATAAAGGCATTTAGGAATAACCTATATTTCCAAAAATATCCACACCATGCTTATGTGATCAATTAGTTAACCCTTTGAGCTTAATCTTATTCTTTCGGTGACACACCACATTACTCGCCTAAGACCTTCTTCTTGGTTAGCCTTACGTATTCTTGATCCCATTTTGTCAAAGGCTAGTAGGAACTTGAGGGAGCAATAAGGTGTGTGAAATAGGGTTTACTTTTGTTCATAACTTTTAAGGAAATATTTGTTGTTACCTTGATAGTCGATTTTCAAAATTAAATCTAAGTGAGGATTATTGTTACATTTATCTTAGCTCTCATAAAAAAAAATGAAAAAAAATGAAGAAATGAAAGGAAAAAAAAAACATATGAGAACATACTTATGTTTTTTGTAATCCTCCTTCATTACGACTATTCAAGGCTTTTTGTTGAAAATAAAAATAAATTGTGTGGGGAGGAAGTTTGGTGTTGTGCATGATATTCATGGTTACTACTAGCTTTTGACACTTCACCTTATTTTGGCCTTTCTTGACATACCTTATCCCTAGCCCCATTACAACCCTAATAAAGACCTTTTGATTGTCATTATTAATGTATGTTGTGATTTAAGTTGGGATGATTCCAAGTGTCAAGCATGCATTTGATTTTGTTGGAATTGAGTGATACACTTACCCTTGTTCTTGAGTGAATATTCTTTTGTGAGTGAAAGGTGAGGTATTGCTTATTTGTTTTTTGCATAAGAGATCTCAAGTTTTGACTCTGAGGTGTGTCCTTGTAGACTTAGCATGGTTACCAATAATTTTTGCACTTGACATGAACTTATAATCACTCTTGCATGGTTCTTTGAGTAGACTATGTGAAACCTTGCACTTTCCACACCAAGACTTTGCAACTTCATTTTGATTCTTAAGTTGATGTATCATGAGAGGACATGTATGTGTGGTGTGCATTGCCATGTGATCTTTAATACAAGCTAGAAGGATTTTGTGGGTACATTCACTATAGGCCCTCACGAGACCTCACTCGTCCACTAGGGCTGCCTAGGGGTTTAAAGGGCTTGTTGCATATGCCAAATGCAACCGTCACACCTACGAAAAGGAGTATAGGACTTTTTATCTAGATTTTCTTTTTCTTTTTGTTTTTGTTTTACTCGAGGACGAGCAAAAGATAGGTATGGGGGCATTTGATAAGTGCATATTTTTGCATATTTTTATTACCTATTTATTGCTTGAACTCGTGTTTTAATAAATTATTTTGTTGCATTTCAGGTAAATCGTAAATAAATAAAGAAATGACAAAATAAATAAATAAAGTGCAAGGAAGGGAAAAAGGAGGAAGAAAAAGGACCAAAAATGAAAGAAGGAAAAGAATTAGGAGCTTGGAGCAAAAGGAATATTTCAAGACAAGTGGAAGGCGGAGATCATCCCAACACATTAGAAAAGTGTATGGCCAAGATCAACTCTTCAAAGCTTAAGGGGGGAAGGAAACAAATAGATGGCTAGGATTTCACCACCACACAACCCAAATGTATGGTGGGGATTTACCCAACACCCCCCCTTAACCCTAATTCCAATCCTATAAATACCCCCTCACCCCCCTTGTATTTAGTAACTTAGATTTTAGGGTAGTTTAATTTTCTTGTATTTTCTTAGTTTCAAATCTTGTAAACACTCCTATTATAATTAATGAAATTTTATTTTCTTTAATTTCTTGCCTTGTTCTTTCGTTATTGTTGCCTTGTTTCGTTATTTTCGTAAATCCCGTTACTAACCACTTGGGGATTGAAAGTAACGAAACTTTAATTTCGTGTTCTTAGTCTTTAATTCGTAGTTTGCCCCTTTAAAAATCAATTTTATTGTGGGCCATTTAATTCTCATTCCAATTTCCTTAGAATAATTTTTTTCATTTCGTAATTAGTTTCTTAAATTTTCGTAGTTAATTTTCAAAAATAAAAAAAAAAACAACAAAAATTATTTGTTTTTCAGCTTTAATTACCTGTCTTCATTAATTTTAATTCGAGGCTTTCAAATCAATTACTCTGTTTACTTTGTTTTCTTAAAACCAAATAAAACCTTCCATGTCCTGTTTTCCTCTTTACTTCCATCGAACCCAGCTTCAGTTCTCTTTTCTCAACAATCAACTCCCCTCTCTCGCTGTTCTTCGTTCCACACGAAAACCACAGACCCTTCCCCCCATTTCTTTCCCTTAATTTAGTTTTTTTTTTATTTTATTCGCTGTTTGTTTTTAAGGATTCGTAGTTTCTTTTCCCCTTTTTTGTCTCGGTTTTCTGTTCTTAGGTTCTGGAATCGCTGGTTTGGAATCGTTGGTTTGGAATTGTGTATCCTGTTTCGTCGAAGTTTTTGTCAAATAAAAAAACTGATGCCGCGAATTCTGAGTTTCTTTTCGAGTTTTCCTGCGTCCTGTTTTGCGAATTTGGAGTCGAATTAACTGTTTTCTGAGTTACGATTTGTTTTTTTTAGTCCTGCGCTGCTATATTTTGTCACTGGTTGTTGGGTTGATGGGTTGTTCAAATTAACTGGATTGTTGTATTTCTCATGTTTTCGCTGGTTCATCGGCTGGTTTCATTGTTTAAGTTCGTGCTACCTGATCGTCTTTCGTCGCTGTCGATTCATAGTTTCGTTGATTTTTTTTTGCTGCCTGTTTTGTTTTGCATTTTCTGTTTGATACCGAATCACCATTGCTGTTGAATTCAGGGTATAGGGTGCCGTTATGTCGAGCTTTTTGATGCTGAGTCTTGGCTGTGTTACTGTGTTTGATACAATGTTTTTGAGTCCTGTGTTCGTTATCTGAGTTAAAGTTTTGTGCTAGTGCTTGTTTTTGTCGAGTTGGTAGCTGTTTTTCTCAGTTTTTGGTTGCTATCTCTTATGTCCTGGTTTATTATGTCGAGCAGCTATTAGGATTGTAATTTCTGGTTCGCAAGTTATGTTTCACGGATGTCAAATTTTTGTTTCTAGTAATTGCCTGGTATTGTCATTGCTGTGAGTTTTCGTTTATTGTTTTGCTATCTCCGGATTTTGAGTATGTGAATTGTGGCTAGTTCATTCTACTAGGCAATCATGTCGAATTGTTTTGTAAATAAATTTTTGTAAATAATTTTTAATTCATGTTAAAGAAATTGTTTTAAGAATAAAATTGAGTTATAAGTTACAATTTTTAGAATAATTTAATTTTTAGAATAATTTAGAATTTAGATTTAATTCGAATTTAGAATTTTTTTTATTTTTAGAATAATTCTAGAATAATTAGGTTTTAGAATAATTTAAGTTTTACTAGTTAAATAGATTTTCATTTAGTCTTCTTTTAAAATTAGTTTAAATTTCCTTTTCGAAATTAATTAGTATAAAATCCAATCAAACTCTAGAAAATCCAATTGTTCTAATTTGATTAAATTAAAAATTAAGGTTTGCGAATAAAATTAGTCCCTGTGGAACGAATCATTAAATTTTACAACGAAACGAATTGTGCGCTTACGATTCAAATATCATTTATTTTTAGCACAACAATGAGCATCTTTTCTGACATGGTAGGTGAATTCCTAGAGATTTTCATAGATGACTTCTCCATCTTTGGTTCATCTTTTCATCAATGCCTAAACCATCTTGAGTTAGTCTTAAAGAGATGTAAAGAAACCAACCTCGTTCTTAATTGGGAAAAATGTCATTTCATGGTTAAAGAAGGAATCATTCTTGGTCATAGAATTTCTGAAAAGGGGATCGAAGTAGATAAATCCAAAGTTGACCTCATTGCCAATCTACCCCCACCAACATCGGTCAAAGGAATTCGTTCCTTTTTAGGACATGCGGGTTTTTATAGGCGTTTCATTAAAGATTTTAGCAAAAATGCTAGACCCTTGACCACCCTTCTTGGTAAAGATATCAAATTCGAGTTCAATAAAGATTGTTTACAATCTTTTGAACACCTTAAGAAAGAGTTGACCTCGGCCCCGATTATCAAGTCTCCCGATTGGAGTCAACCTTTCGAGTTAATGTGTGATGCATCTAATTATGCATTAGGGGCGGTATTAGGACAACGAATTAATAAGATACCTCATGTCATATACTACGCTAGTAAGACCTTAAATGATGCGCAACTCAATTATTCAACCACCGAGAAGGAGCTTCTAGCCGTAGTCTTTGCCCTCGAAAAGTTTAGGTCGTATCTTATTGGTTCGAAAATCATTGTTTACACCGATCATTCCGCCCTTCGATATCTCTTCTCTAAGAAAGACTCTAAGGCCCGATTGATTAGGTGGATCTTGTTGCTCCAAGAGTTTGACCTAGAAATTAGGGATAAGAAGGGGTCCGAAAATGTCGTTGCCGATCACCTTTCTCGATTAGTAGTGGAGTCCACCACTGACTCGCCTTTAAATGAATCTTTTCCCGACGAACATCTATTTTCTATCTCTACTCCTCCTTGGTTCGCCGACATTGTCAATTATCTTGCAACCGGCGACATTCCCTCTCATTGGCCTACACAAGATAAATCAAAATTTTTCTCTCAAGTCAAACACTTCTTTTGGGACGACCCGTATCTTTTTAAATATTGTCCCGATCAAATCATTCGGAGGTGCGTCCCAAACCATGAGTTTCGAAGTATCCTTTCCTTTTGTCATGATCAAGCTTGTGGAGGTCATTTTAGTACTAAGAAAACAGTAGCTAAAATCCTCCAAAGCGGTTTTTATTGGCCTAGTTTGTTTAAGGATGCTGCTGAATTCTGTGCCGCTTGTAGTAGGTGTCAACACTTAGGAAAAATCACTAGGAGAAACATGATGCCAATGAGTCCCATTTTAATCATTGAGATTTTTGATGTGTAGGGCATAGATTTTATGGGTCCCTTTCCTAGCTCTTTTGGCAACCTCTACATTCTCTTAGCGGTTGATTATGTGTCTAAGTGGGTAGAAGCCATACCATTTAAGTCCAATGATAACAAGGTCGTTCTTAAATTCTTAAAAGAGAATATCTTTTCTCAATTTGGCACACCTGGGGCTATCATTAATGACCAAGGTACGCACTTTAAGAATCGTCAATTTGAGTCCCTTTTGAAAAAGTACTCAATTACTCAAAGGCTGGCTACCCCTTATCATCCTCAAACTAGTGGTCAAGTTGAAGTCTCGAATAGGCAAATCAAAAAAATCTTAGAAAAGACTGTCAAGTCGAACAGGAAGGATTGGTCAATCAAACTGATAGATGCCTTATGGGCCTATCGGACCGCTTTTAAGACTGTTTTGGGCATGTCCCCTTACAAAATTGTGTTTGGCAAAGCCTGTCACTTGCCCGTTGAACTAGAGCATAGGGCCATGTGGGCCATAAGAGATTTGAACTTTGACTTACCAACCGCCGGTAGTCATAGGAAATTGCAATTCTCAGAACTAGAGGAATTAAGAAATGAGGCCTATGAAAATGCTAAAATTTATAAAGAAAGAACAAAACTTTTTCATGATAAATCCATTTTGAGAAAATCTTTTTCTCCGGGTCAAAAAGTTCTTTTGTACAATTCTAGGCTTCATTTATTCCCCGGGAAATTGAGATCTAGGTGGGAAGGTCCTTACATTGTTAGGACCGTTTTTCCTCACGGTGCTGTTGAAATTGAAAATCCTAAAAATGGTGATGTATTTAAAGTTAATGGACAAAGACTCAAACCATTTTTAGAGCTGCCATTTAATCCCGATGATGAGGTCACCCACCTCATCGACCCGTGATTCATGTAAGTTTCTTTCAGTAGGTAAATTCTCTCCTTCTTCCCTTGTCTATCTCCTCGTTCTCATTTACTCATTTCTCTTGCATTTGCACACATTGAAGACAATGCATGATCTAGGTATGGGGGAGGGTTTTTAATGTAAATATAAAAATCAGAAAATCCAAAAAAAATTAAAAAATGAAAAAAATCACAAAAAGAGTTCTAATCTTTTCTAGTCTTGTTAATTGATTGCTAGTTGCTTGATGCACCCTTACATGCTATGATAATCTTATGATCCATTATCTTTTGTTTGAGAAGTGATTTGCTAAAGTTCTTGTCCACACACTTACACTAGCAAGGTGAAACTAGTAGACTTATTTGAATTGTGCATGAAATTAGAAGGACATGATTAGGTGTAAGATGATTTGGTCTTCATGCTTTGAGTACAAGTAGGTGCATTGAGGATGCCATTTCTTGAGATTGATTATGTTTTACTACACCAAGTGAGATTTTGAGCCTATATGTACATCTTTTGCATTTATATTCTTTTGCTTGAGTGTCCACTTGTCATTTGCATCGCTAGCACTTGTTTGAGTTCCTTCTTGAAATACATGACATTAATTGATGATAAAATGATAAAGGCACTTAGGAATAACCTATATTTCCAAATTATCCACACCATTCTTATATGATCAATTAGTTAACCCTTTGAGCCTAATCATTTTCTTTCGGTGACACACCACATTACTCACCTAAGACCTTTTTCTTGTTTAGCCTTACGTATTCTTGATCCCATTTTGTCAAAGGCTAGTAGGAACTTGAGGGAGCAATAAGGTGTGTGAAATAGGGTTTACTTTTGTTCATAACTTTTGAGGAAATATTTGTTGTTACCTTGATAGTCGATTTTCAAAATTAAATCTAAAGGAGGATTATTGTTACATTTATCATTTTCCTTCATAAAAAAAATAGAAAAAAAAGAAAAAAAGAAGAAAAAAAAATAAAATAAAAATTAAATAAAAAAAAATTGAAAAATAAATAAATATACATATGAGAGCATACTTATGTTTTTTGTAATCCTCCTTCATTCGACTAGTCAAGTCTTTTTGTTGAAAAATAAAAATAAATTGTGTGGGGAGGAAGTTTGGTGTTGTGCATGATATTCATGGTTACTACTAGCCTTTGACACTTCACCTTATTTTGGCCTTTCTTGACATACCTTGTCCCTAGCCCCATTACAACCCTAATAAAGACCTTTTGATTGTCATTATTAATGTATGTTATGATTTAAGTTGGGATGATACCAAGTGTCAAGCATGCTTTTGATTTTGTTGGAAATGAGTGATACACTTACACTTGTTTTTGAGTGAATATTCTTTTGTGAGTGAAATGTGAGGTATTGCTTGTTTTGCATATAAGATCTCAAGTTTTGACTCTGAGGTGTGCCCTTGTAGACTTAGCATGGTTACCAATAATTTTTGCACTTGACATGAACTTATAATCACTCTTGCATGGTTCTTTAAGTAGACTATGTGAATCCTTGCACTTTCCACACCAAGACTTTGCAACTTCATTTTGATTCTTAAGTTGATGTATCATGAGAGGACATGTATGTGTGGTGTGCATTGCCATGTGATCTTTTATACAAGCTAGATGGATTTTGTGGGTACATTCACTATAGGCCCTCACGAGACCTCACTCGTCCACTAGGGCTGCCTAGGGGTTTAAAGGGCTTGTTGCATATGCCAAATGCAACCGTCACACCTACGAAAAGGAGTATAGGACTTTTTATCTAGATTTTCTTTTTGTTTTTACTCGAGGACGAGCAAAAGATAGGTATGGGGGCATTTGATAAGTGCATATTTTTGCATATTTTTATTACCTATTTATTGCTTGAACTCGTATTTTAATAAATTATTTTGTTGCATTTCAGGAAATTCGTAAATAAATAAAGAAATGATAAAATAAAGAAATAAAGAGCAAGGAAGGGAAAAAGAGGAAGAAAAAGGACCAAAAATGAAAGAAGGAAAAGAATTAGGAGCTTGGAGCAAAAGGAATATTTCAAGACAAGTGGAAGGTGGAAATCATCCCAACACATTAGAGAAGTGTATGGTCAAGATCAACTCTTCAAAGCTTAAGGGGGAAGAAAACAAATAGATGGCTAGGATTTCACCACCACACACCACAAATGTATGGTGGGGATTTACCTAACACCCCCCTTATATCTCCCATTTCCGGTACTCCTTATTCTCCTTATATCTCCACTTTCTTCTCAACTGAAAGTCCCCTTACTTTTCCATCTAAATCTCCTTAGTCACATGACTTGCTTCTCCTCCTAAGCACGGTCTTTAAATGCTCCCCCTTTCTAACTTACTCTCCTTTTTCTTGTACCCCTTACTTCTCCCCCTTAGTTGAGGAATCCTCCAATCAACTAGTTGACAAATTAGTTGATACCAATTGTTAGAGCTTTGTTAGAAAGGAAGTTTTACTTTCTTTCTCACTATGAGTGTGTGATAGTGCTTAGTGTACCTCACAAGTGTTTCACTCTTCTCTCCACTCATTTGTGTTAAGTGTCTTATTTCTCTCTTTGTTTACACTCTTGCTCACTAGTGTATCACTCATATCACTCATAGCTCCAACATCCATTAGTGTACCTGCAAGGAAAAATCAACCTAGCCCCTTCAAGAGAGGTCAGTGGTGGTGCAATAGGAGTTCGTAAAACCCAAATCCTCATTGGACTCATCAGACGCATCTGAGTCATAATCTACAAGTTCTTAGTTTTCCCTTTTTAGGGTTTTCAGATTTGAATTATGAGAATGTAAACAATGATATATAAAATTTAGCATTGAGATCAAAGTTTCCTTATAATATCTGTGAAGACATCACCTTGTTAAACTCATCATGTAAATCTGAATCATAGCTTACAAGTTGCCGATCCGTAACTATGTCGGACCCGTTACCCGCAAGATCCAAAGATGTTCCTTCTGGGAAGTTAGATAATAATCTTGTTGAATTTTGCATTTGAGATCAATACCTTCTCTCGAGGTCTGTGAAGACTCTTGGTTCATTAAAGAACCTTTAACTTATAATCACTACACCATAAAAGGCCTACGGCAACACCGAAAAAGTGTTGCAGTAGGCCAGAAATATGTTACCTTAGACCCAAAAAACCCAAAAGGAAACATTTTGCTGGTGTTGCTATTTTTACCGTTGCCTTTGGGGTCAAAGACAACATTCTAATTCTCTATGGCAACATCAGCTTTTCTGTTGGCGTAGACTAACAAGGGCAACAATATTATCAATTTTTAGTAACATGATATTATGTTGCCTTTGGATTAAACATTTTGCAAAAATAGTGAGCCCCACCAGTAGGTCCACTGTTTGGGACCCACTGTGGGACCCACTTGTGGGGCCCACTTTTTGAAACCCACATGTGAGACCCACTTTTGGGACCCACTGTGGGCCCCACTTTTATGGCAACACAAAATTTTACCTACAACAACATTTTCTAACAACATTTCTCAACATTAATTTTCCTTTTTGCCAACACTTTATAGCATGAACGGCAACACTTTTCTATTTCCAACCAAAAATAATAAATATGAATATATTCATTCCCTAAATACATAATAATCCATACTACATAACACATAATCAAGATTAACTACAATCACAACCAACAACCCAAATTCATTACAATCATCAACCAACTAGGAAAGTATCTCCAAACACAATATTCGATAAACAAGTTAACGCGCAAAGTTTTACCAAGTACATAAGACTAAAATAACTTCAAAAGACGGTAAAAAACATAAGCATATGGCATGACTAAATTAAGAACTGGTGCCACCGATCATTGGAGTACCATCTTCATTGTCACTCGAGATAGTGCAGCAGCAATTCCACCGGCCACAAGCGCTGCAGTATTGGCATCTATGCGGTGTAGCTACCTATGCCTATTGCACCATCTGTGAAACAGATTAATACGAAAGAACAAACAAATCAAATTTGTTGGGTTTCCTAAACCTGAATGCAAATGAAGAAATATCAATATATGTAATCCCTGAACTTGACATTTATAGGACACCCTTGATCTATATATTCTACAGTTCATCATGTGAACAAAAGGATGCTGCAGCAAAGCAATGGATGTGGTAGAATATAAGTCATAAATTAAAACCTGTTTGCTTGAGGGATGGCCCCACAATAGTCAAATATTTTGTCCGCCTAACATAGTATTATTTACCATTTATAAAGCTTGTTCAGCATTAGCCCTAGACATAACCAAGCAATAACATTTTTAAACAAGTCAATACATAGTGCAGAAAAGAGAAGGAAAAATATCTTTGTTCACATGTTCGAGAACTGCACAAAACCGCAGCATTTACCAACTAGTATTTTGACATGGGTAAGCTGACCAAACCGGCCGTACACTGTTCTTAATTCATTATCTGATACATTTGGGTCTAAACCATCGACAAATATCTGCACTTAAACTGTGAAGTCAGTAATAAGTAAATTACAAAGATATACATATACCAAGCAGAACTACATACTGTCGTATTATTAGGATCACTCTCACCCTGATTTCCTTGGGAACTCTGGTAAGAAGCTGCAAATGACAAGATACATGTGAAGAATAAATTACCATACACAAAAAGACCTTACATAGTTGATCTCTACAACAGTACTTACTGCACTCGTGTTACAAAAAAGTAATCTTTATATGGTGAGAGTATAATTTCAAAGAAATGGTATCCATAAAGTTATCAAAGAGTATAAGATATCACAACCCCAAAATGCAATCACACAGCACGCCACTATTTATCTCCAGTTCACATTTTATATATAATTATTATTGCATGACACTTGCGAAAAATACGCCTCAGCAGCTTCTTCTTGGGTGCCTATTTTATGATTAAATAAATCCTCTTTGGTGCATAATTATTATTGCATGACAACCTGCGAAAGATACACAATGCATTAGAGGCAAAAACAGAATTCCTCTTTGACTTGCAAAGGAAAATATATATAACAAAAAGGACTTTATTTAACAAGTGGCACCTTTAGAGTCTATACAGGTGATTCTAGTTTAATGACATGAAACTCGTGTGATTATGTAGCCATGAGCTTTCTGTCTGCAGCTGCATTTCCATCAGTGAATGAAGAAAACAAAACTAAACTTTACAAAAAATAACAGGTTATTTACTTTAGCTGCATCTTATGTCTGTGTGTATTACTATAACATGTCCAGAGCTACTCAAGACACTGTCTTGGTTCTAAATATATGAATCCTAAAAAATATAAGGTTGTTTACTTCAGCAACAAATTTGTTTTGCATAGTATCTAAACGACTAATATTCTGCTTCAGTATTACTTAGTTACATTCAATTTTTTACGAAGCCTTTATCCTTCTTATAATTATAAAATAAAGTACCATCAACTCTCACCAAACTTCCATCTCTGTACAGTAGAATAAATAGTGTACCCCAAGCTAGTTCTAAGATACTACAAATATATCATCCAGATATATAAAATCATTGATATTTTCAAACTAAATTATCTGCACACACTAGAACAACCATAATATAGAGTGGAAAATATTAGTACATGCCAATCGAAAGATGGATTGCTTGTCCAATGTGTAGGTTTTAGGAAGAAGCTACTTACTACATTGCATAGAAGTGGAGAACAGAACAAAAAACCACAACTGGATCTAGCAAACATACACTGACACAAAGCACTTTGAGAAAACAGTAAACATACAATGTTGCATGAAGTCAAACTGGATTAAATTACGATCAAGTATATGCAGTGTTTAAAACTCAGTTAATTTCTACCTGTCAATCTGCAATCTTGATTTTTATGGGTGTGCTTGATTATGCTTGATTAATTTTCACTTGAGCACCATCTCCCTATTGCACTATCTTGTTTTCACTTGTCCAAATTAATGGCAAATAGACAAAGTAACACAACGGAGACTTTCCTTTCAAAGAACTTAAACAATAAATAGTGGGTCGGTCCTTTGTTCTAAACAAAAAAAAGCTACAATGTTTACATGGTACTTGGATTCTAGCAGCAGATTGTAGTAAAAACACAGCCAATTTACAGAACAAGTTGATATATTTATAGTGCCTAAAAGTTTATATTTACTATGCAAGAGTATTGCCATGTTGGTCAAAATTCAACAACCAGAACAGTTGTATAACTTACATTCTATTTATAAAAATGAAAGAGGTAGACTAAAGAAAATTAACAACAGTAATGAAGTAACTTACATCAAACAATGGGAAACTCCTGTATTTGTCAAGGAACGCCTGCCTCTTTCATCAAGGTCTATCACAATTGCCTCTAGTCATATACAACTATAATGGATTAGTGGTAACCAGTTCAATCAAATAGTATTATAAGAAATATACCCAAATAAGCATTACAAGTCAGTACATAGATTATGAGTACTGGATTATAAAACAAACATATACATCTAGCAAAAATTCATGCGAACATTAACTGTAAATTACTCAAATATATCTACGCATACATATAGACCTCTGCCAAATGACAATTCAAGCAAACATTACACCTAATTTTACTCAAATATATTTTTTATATAGATAAAATTCAATAATCAAACATTACAAGTTCTCACAGGAATTTCACCAAACAGTTTATAAGAATTAACGGGACAATCAAAAATTAATCTCAATTACATACATAATTAAGCATAGTAACATTATACACATCAACAAAAGTCCCAAAATCTCAAAATCTCAAAAGCCCTAACTAATATAACTAAAATCCAAAGTCCCAAAAGAACTAATAACAAGATCCCAAATGAACACAAATGAAAATAAACATATCCAAATATACCGATGATAAGAGAGGGAGATACCTTAATCACATCTTCGATTTTCTCTAAACTGGAATCCAAAAAATTAAAGAGAGACCGCCAATTCTTCGATTTGTTCTTCAAGAGATAGATGGAGATACCAAATCTTCTATATGTTCATCTTCGATTATTTCATCTTCTATTTATTCGAGGAAAGAGCCTTCGAGAGATGAGAGGATAGGATAGGAGAAGGTACTGTGTTTTGTTATGGTCGAGCGGGAGAAGAATATTTTCACCAAAATACTACCGCTCATTATTTCACCAAAATATTTTCATTTGGGGGAAAAAATACCGCCAATTATTTCACCAAAATACTACCGTGTCCGTGACCTGCTTTCATTTGTTTTTCATTTTTCAATTTAATTATTAAAAACCTTATTTATTAAAAATAAAAAATAAAAATAATAAATACTTTTATGTAGTTATATGTAAATAATATATTAAAAATTGTATTATATTATATACTAAATGTTAGAGTCGGGAATAATTCAAATATAGTTTTAATTATAATTCAAGTATTAAAATACATTTAGAAAAAATATTCATTTTACAAATTTTATTTTATAATATTTAATGAACATAAAATAAAATTATTCATCTTAAAATATTTTTATGTTTTTATTGAAATATTCACTTCTATTGAAATATTTTTAATTTTTATAAAAACTTCTTGATTATTTTTATCCAATAAAAATAATTTTCATGTGAAAAAAGGTTAAAATTTTTATTTTTAGTAGAAAATATAAAATTTTGTTCATTGCAAAATTATGGAAACACAATTTCATACCTACGGCAACATGCAAACACTTTTATTCTATGCCAACATATTTTTGCTACCTAAGGCAACATGAAAATGATAATGTTGTAATAGCCAAAAACATGCATGGCAAAGGCAACATATCCAAAGGCAACATAGGCTCTAAATGTGGTCGTAGGCCTTTTATGGTGTAGTGAATCCTAACCGTGAAATGGTTGGATTACAGGATTCCGTCAATTCATCCTTAGTGTGTGCAATCTCACTTTGTGCATATAAAATATTTTGGTTAGTGTATAAGGTAGTGACTTTCCAACTAAATATCCCACACATCCTTATTTGTTGCATCAAGTGCAGTTACTTCCTGGTGACCTCTAGTCTGATCGGTTACTTCCATTTAGGGGGTAAGTTAGAATGTGTTTGAGTTTGACTGTAGTCTGGGATAAAAGTTGTTGGGCTTACAACCTCATGACTTATCATGTGAGAAAACAAAACTCCAATTAGATGAACCTACATCACAGAATATAGGCATTGAAGAGATAGAATGCATTTTTATCATTTTAAAGTTTTCTGAGAAAATATTGCATTTTATCTGAAGAGAAATGATATACAGTCGTGGTTTCAAAAGGTTTACAATGTGCTTAATCACAGCTGTAGAAAGAAATTTTGAGTTAAAGAAGGAAATAGATCTTGAGCCAGTTTTACTAAACAAAAACAAAGTCAAAAATACAATTAATAATTATTAATCTAATTAATGTAAGTTAATGTTCAAACCAATACAAACAAAACTATCTTGTCATGTTTTAGGTCCTGTATGTTAGATACCAACTGTTAGAAATTGTTAGCAATTGTTAGGTCTTGTCTACCAACTGGTAGGTCCTGAAAATCAAATGTTAGGTCCTAAAAATCGATAGGATTGATAGATATCAATTTTGATACCAATATTGGTCCTATATATGAAAGTCTGTTAACAACAACAAAACAAAGATTTAGACTTAAAACTGTAGCTTATGCATGTTAATCAGAAGAACAACAAAAGAAGCAAGTATAGGGACCTTTTTGTATGTTATGAAAGTATAGTGACAAAACTGTAAAAATTAAAACCTAAGTCCCTAAAATGTAAAAATTGAAAGTTAAGTGACTAAAATGAAAAAAACTAAAAGTTAAATGATTAAACTGAAAACATAGAAACCTATGTGACTAAACTGGAAATATACTATTAATATTTACAAAAAAAATAGAAAAAGACTATACAAAAATAAGAAATAATATACATAATAATTATACAAAATAAAAAGTTAAAAAGAGCAGAAAAATTCAAATTAAAACTATACAAAAGAAAATTTTGAATTAAAATAAAAACATATAAAAAAAAGTAAAACTGTACATAATAATAATTTCCATAGATTGACTAATAAACAGACATTAAACTATAATAGAAAGACAAACACTACAAAACATGTTAACTAAGATTAACATCCGAAAATTACAATACATGTACAAAAACATTAAATATATGCAAAATATTTATAATAGTTTAGTAAATCCATATATTTTCTAATAAAATAACTTTTTACTAGAAAATTATTTAGAGAGAAAATATGATTTAATAAATTATCATAAACATTGTAGTTACTTTAAAATAATGAAATTTTCAACAAAGATAGTTTTCTAAAAATTCTAACTTGAGAATTAGAGAAAAATATTTTTAGAGAAAATTTATTATTCTAAAATATTGAAACATAGAGTATAACATGAGAATGAGTATGACAAGCTCATAGAAAAATAACAAGAAGAAAATATGTTGAATGACACGCTCTCTAATAGAATGTTTTTGCAATAAAAAATTCAGAAAGTGTGTCATACCATTTTCTTGGCGCTTGTTCGAGACTATAGATAGCCTTTCCACTAGTGCATAGGTTCCATCATCTTGTGAATAACCTTTTGCTACCATCCTTGCTTTCTTTCTAGTCATAGAGCCATCTTCATCTAGATTGATTCTGCATACCCACTTAGTATCAATCACTCTCTTGTTCTTTGATCTGGGTACCAGCATCCACATTTTTTGTTATTTGAACTGATTGAGATCATCTTGCATAGAAATCACCCAATCCGGATCAGCAAGAGATTCCTCAGATTCCTTAGGTTCCATTACATAAGGAAACCCTGAATAGTTACATTATTTCTGAGTAGCCCTTCTAGTTCTTACTCCAACATCTGGATCACCAATGATTAGCTCAAAAGGGTGAGCTCTAATACAGTTTTTGTATCTTGGAAGATTTAATCTTGATGATTCGCCTTGTTCTTCATTCTGATATTGTATTTGACTAGTTGATCCTTTGTTTACTCCCCCTGAGTTGTTGCCAGGTTAACTTGATGATTATTTTCCAGTGACAGGGATATCTCCAATATTATAATTGTTTCCACCACTATCACTTGGATAATTATCATCATTGACATTGTTATCTCTAGTAGCAACCTCAGGTTCTTGATCATCATCTGAATGATATGTCATCGAATTTTGATTTGTCTAAAGAATCTCAGTTTGGATGTTAGGAATTTTGTAGTTGTTGAATCATCACATTAGAAGTTCCAATCACTTCATGTTGATTAACTCCATAAAATGTGATCAATCAACATTAGTGGTCTTTAGTCTTCAAAATGTCTGAACAGCTTTTGACATGCCACACAATCAATTAACTTTGATTCCAGGTGAGGCAGTCTCCTTTACTGATTTAATTACCAGGAAAGAATATCTTGATTTGACATTCAAGTGTGAGATCTTCTTAAGTCATAGCTGAACTCATGTCTGATGAAGCTTTAGATTAAACATGTTAACGTCACCTTTGACTGAGATTCTAAGTCAGCTATAGATAAGTTTTCTTTCCTTAATCCTCGAAAAGTGAGGTCTTCATCTTCAAGATTATGCTTTATTACTGATAACATTCTTAGCTATTGAATAGCCTTGATCCTAGGTCATACCCATGTTGTTGTCTCTAAGGGATACCACTTGCCAAATACCTTCACCACTCTTGACAACAGGGCTCTATCTTCGGTCATATGCCTTGAACATCTACTACCCAGAATCCACATAACACGATCTACCTATTATACACCCTAAATACCAAAATGGTTAAACTTTCTTCGGGACCCAAGCTTGGTTGGGTCCAGAGTACTTGAAAAATTGGCCTTTGTCAGGCAAAACCATATTCTTAATCCTGACACCAGCTTCTTCTTTATTCATTAGACATTTAACTCTATAAATAGATTTGACAATCTTTTGTTTAATCTTGGTATCCATGTCTCCTTAGAAACAATAACATTCTTTTAATTGACTGGACATTTGACCTTGTAAACAACCTTGAAAAAACTTTGTTTAGACTTTGGTACAAATGTCTCTCTCCTAACCTGAGGAGTACTAGCAGTCTTTGATCTAACTTATTTATTTCTATTTATATGTTGTCAAGGAGCAGTCTTATTAACACATGCCGGATTACCATTAAACGCACAAGACATGCAGTTCACAACACCACATGCTTTATGACATTAATCAGTAATAGGCATGTTAGACCTGTTATTGTTCTTCTTCACATTTTTACCACCTAATCCAGTCTTAGAAGAACTGGTTGACTCAACAACCTTTTTAGATTTAACATTTTTGGTTTTGGTATCCTTGACAGATTTTATCATTATCCACGACTATGCCATTTGCAATGTCCTATTTCGCATCTCTTCCTAGATAACAATAGAAAGCAAATTAGGTGGTTTTGTAACTAACTTCTTAAAGAGAGGATCTTTAACATCCTTAAGCACATGTGGTATTTACCTTTCTTCAGCACTAACAAGGTTAAAGGAATTTATGCCTAATAATCCAACAACCTCGTTGTAGCCGAAACCTATTCCTACCGTTTGGTCTACAGCCTGCTTCTTGAAAATCTCCTTAGTAGTTTTGCAAGAATTAATTAAAAATGGCACTAACTTTGAGTTCAAGACCAGCTATTTTATCCTTCATAATGGTTTCTAATTGTTTATAGCAGTTAACTCTATTCTCTAAAAATGATAATTCTTCTTTTAGCTTATCTTGATTATTGTGTACTTTCCTAATTTATATCATTACATTTTCAAGAGTAGTATTTAATAAAACTAGTCTAGCATTTTCTCAACTAGCAAAATCTAAGCTACTACCAAGATGACGTACTAACTCAGCGTTAGTAAATTTTACCGTACTATTGGGACTATATAGGATTTCTTCTAATTTTGCCATCAGTGCAAGATCCCCAACCTCCTCTTCATCACTGTCAGTGTCATCCCAGCTTTTGCCTTGAACTACATAGGCCGTGTCTGCTTTCTTCTTATCAAATGCATACTCTCTCCTTGCATCTTGTTGAGGTTATTGACACTCGATTGCAAAGTGTCCCATTTCATTGCAATTGAAGCACCTGATCATACTTCTGTCTACCATCCTCAACTTGTATCCACACCTTGTGCTACTTAAGGAAGAACCTCCTTGTTGGGTCTGTTCCCAGTACACCTGAGTCAGAAATTAAGATTTCTTCTAAATCTGAACTGATTAAACTTCCTTACAACTAGTGCCATTGATTCAACCTCCAGTTCCTCCAGCTCCTTTAATGAATAAAATTCTGCACAGCCCTAACTTGCAGCTATCTCCCATATTCTACTACAATCACCTCCTTGTCAGAGCAATAAGGTTGAGCAACCTTAGCTTCCATCTTCACCGGAGCCTTGGCAACCAAAGCAAGAGAAGTGCTGACCTCCCTTTCTTTTCCATATAACTCTTTTTGTTGCACATGTTCCATTTCATAGGTTTTTAAAATGCCAAAGATCTTTTCCAATGAAGTTTAGTTCAAATCTCTAGATTCTCTAATGGCAGTGATTCTGTGTTCCAGGTGCGTAGGAAGTGTTAGCAGGAACTTTTTATTTATTTCTCTGAGTGTGTAAAACTTGCCATGAAGATGTAGATTATTGATTAATTTATTATATCTCTCAAAAACATCAGAGATATTCTCTCCAGGCTGAGATCTAAAGTGCTCATACTAAGAGGTCAGGATTTCCAATCTATCCTCGCTAACTTCCTCGGTTCCCTTATTTATTGTCATAATGGTATCCCAGATATGCTTTGCATCTTTATAGTTAACAACATGATTGTACATGATTGCATCTAGGGATTCCACCAAAATTAGTTGTAGGTTCATATTCAGGGCAGTTTCCTCCTTTTCAGCAGGGGTATAATCATTAGAATCCTTTGGATACGTCCTTTCAACAATTACAACTACTCCATCCAAAGTCAGTTCCTGCTTAGTGACCACATTAATTTTTACCCCATTTTTCAACATTCCCAAATATTTATGATTGGCTACTTGAAGAAAAAACATCATATTTTTCTTCCATAAATCGTAATTTATTCTATCAAACACTAGGATCTTAACTCTATGATTAGACACGATAATTTAGGAGAGTTAAGAAAATTTGAGTTTGAATTTAATTGAAGAGAAAAAAATAGGATCTTGATTTTTTCTTCAATCAAATGGCTCGGATACCAATTGCTAGGTCCAATATGGTTGTCCTCCAGTTCCTCCAGCTCTTTTAATGAATAAAATTCTGTATAACCCTAACTTGCAGCAATCTTCACATATTCTACTACAATCACCTCCTTGTCAGAGTTATAAGGTTGAGCAACCTTAGCTTCCATCTTCACCAGAGCCTTACCAAGCAAAGCAATAGAAGTGCTAACCTCCCTTTATTTTCCATATAACACTTTTTGTTGCACATGTTCCATTTCATAGGTTTTTAAAAGGGTTAATGACCTTTTGGCCCTTCAAGTTTGCACATTTATACCCATAAATCCCTACGGTTTTAAAGCGTTCCTTTTCGCCCCTCCAACTTCAGAAATGTACCATTTTGCCACAAACCGTCGTCTATTTGTTCTAAAAGACGACGGTTTGTGTCAAAAAGGCAACGATTTTGTGGCTAAATGTAACACCCCCAGATCCAGGGTCCGGGATCCGGTCGTTATGGTCTCCATTTCTGTCCACAATACTTGAACTTACTTCAACATAAAATAAATTACATCTTTATGACCCAACACAACAATATAAAACACACCCGTTATAGTCCCAGAGATGAAATCAGAGTAACTACCAAATTTTATTAACCACATTATGAGTTCTTACAATCCAAAAGAATTTTAATATGAATACATACTCTTTGCCATCCATTTTCATAAGTCATACCAGCCCATATACTTGGTACTGAAAGAATGAATCTATCCTACCACTAGCTTCTTCTTCAGCTCTGGTAGTCTCATCGTCCTCGTCAGCATCGAGTGCACCTTGTGCGAGTCATCTGGTCTAGCTGTTGTTGTGATATAATAATAAAGCAAGGGTGAGCAATAGCCCACCAACGATAATATATAACTGAACGATAATATATAATAGTTCAAAAGTTTCTTTCAAACCATATGCCATGCATTTACGGAAATGATGCCAGTATAACATAAACAATGAAGTTACAAGGTAACTCAAAATGTAAATATAGGTGGGAATATCTGCTATGTCGAAGATAAGAAAGATATTATCATTTATCATAGAAGAGGAACTTGCAGGAAAATATTGCAATTCCAATTATAAATACTTTCCAATACTGCCAACAATGATAATGTTGGTGAAAATAAATGAATTTAAATGATGAACTTTTGCTGGAGTATTCACCGCGCCCACTGTTCCAATCCTTACAATGATCAATCGTAGATTGTGCAGCTCAATTTAGATTTACTACCGGTAGAAGGAAGAGCTGACGGATTTACTTGTCTACCGCCCTGTTAGATCTCCCCGGCCAACGGTTGGGTCAATTGGGATGGACCGGCGCTACTCGGCCTCTTACACGACTCCAAGTTCGAAAAGAAGTTCTTGACTCTGAACGTAAAGTTCGTCCCCCTTTCCCCAAGTATGATACTTGTTGATAAAACTCCACAAAGTAGTCGTATCTAGTTGGAAAGGAAAATTCAACATCATATCTCTCAAGCTACTACTTGTGAGAGGATACCATCTTGTTCCAATAATCTTACCCCTCGAATGATGAGAAGGTTACTCAAAGATTCAATTGATAAACAGCAACCAAGTTGCGAGTGAAACGAATAGTTTTACAAGATTTATGACCGGGAAGTCAACAAGATAAATAACATTGCTCAAGTAGGTTCCCCTATAATATGGAAGTTTGAGCGAGTATTTAAATCCTTTTAAGATAGATTTAAATGAAAAATAAAGAGTTGGGAACCTTTCCTTGATAAAATAGTCGTAAAAAGACTCCGAAATATTTTACATAATATCTGGAGGTGAAAGATAATCTCCGAATAATATAAATCATTTTAAAAAGAATTTAAAAGAATTAAATAAATATTCCAAGAATATTTATTAACTCAATAATAATTACGGAATATTATTAACTCATAATATTGCTCGTAAGTAATCCTCGAATGAATATATGGAATTATTTACTAAATAAATCCCTCCTTAAATGAATATTCGAAATAATATTCATTAAATAATTAAACTCCAATAAATATTTAAAATAATATTCAATAAATAAGTCAAACCTTAAATGAATATTTGAGAATAATATTCATTTAATAAATAATCTTCTAAATGAATATCCAAATAATATTCATTTAGTAATCAAAACTTTAATGGAATAATCGAAATAATATTCCTTAAGTAAGTAGAACTTCCAATGAATATTTTAAAATAATATTCATCAAGTACATAAAACCTTAAATGAATATTCGAAAGTAATATTCATTTAATAAATAACATTCTAATGAATATCAAAATAATATTCATTAAATAATCAACTCTAAATGAATATTCGAAACTAACATTCATTTATTATCTCTCGACTGAGATAATACTCGAATAACATTCCTCGAAATATTTCCAAGTAATTGATACTTTATAGAAATATAAATAACGTTTAATAATAGCATTCCTTAAAATAAATAATAATCTGATGTTGGAATCCCTCCGGGTTTCCACGACTATCTATATCTCAAAATACCGACTCCCGGTCTATATTTAAGAATGAATATCATATGCCCTTCGCTAAGGGTCTTATCAAAACAATCCGGCTTATAACTGATAATTCATATCTAGTCTATAAGCCAATATCAATTCAGGGAACATGTATCATAATATAATTTGACAATAGACATGCATGCTATGGCATATGTAAAATGGCAATCACATATATATATTATCTCAACAACAGGTTCAAAGTTTTGAACACTTGCCTGGTAATCGGGTGTGGGTGGAGATAGCGTGTCCTGGGTCTGCTCGATGATCTAAAAACAATCAGAACATTCGAGATTAACCACTTATCACGTTTTAAAAGTCTAGGTATAAACTTCACTTAAATCGAAACACGTTTTCGAATTATCTCATTATACACCTTTTAGCGTAACTCTTATTATTACTGATACGATCCGACATTTGTTCGTTATTACGAGATGTCATCATACCCACACTCGGTATATACTTAAGTCGTATAAGTTCTAAAGTCGATCGATTACGAACCGAGATTATACCTCAAGTTTTATCGTTCGTTTTCTAAGTGTTTTACCAAAGTTATAACCAAGCGGGTTTTTAGGAGTTCGTTCGCGTTTAACTTTGATTCCAACATTTTTATAAAATCGGAAAATGATCCGTTTGATATGTGGCTTTCTTTCATACCTTCCTTATGACCCCTAGTATTTATTTACCAATATTTGCCACTGAGTAACATGCTTTATGAGGGTTCAATTGAAGTTACGAACTTTTACTTATGGTTCTGAACCAATTTTAGTAATTTGATCATAACTCCTAAACCGTAAGTCGGAATGTTTCTATTCTTGCGCCAAAACGATCTATGGCTCGAGATCTAGAAGGACCAGTCATAATATTATCAAGGTCAGGAAATTATATTTACTGTCACGCTAGGTTTCTAAGTGTTAACAAAAATTCGGCATTACGAGGGCTATATATCGAACGTTCTAAAAATCATAACAATTCAACCAAGCCACACCGGGCATCCAAACAACTCATACACATATTTCTCATCCTCAATCTGTCCAAAATCATCTACTAACATCATATCATAACCATGTTTAGATCCACTAACAAAATCCATAATCATGCTTATAATCATGCTAATACTATAACTAATCTTACATCATCAAGAACATGTTTAAATCTTCAAAACAAAGCTAGGGTTTCAAGTGAATTACCTTCCTTGGGATTTGTCCTAGCCTTAATAAGCCTTGTATAGCCCTTAGAACACCTTAAACAAGCTTGGATCATCCAAAGAAACAATAAAACTGAAGTTAGTTCTTAAAAATTACTATCCATCAGTTCAAAGATCTGCAAAAACGAGGCCTTTACCATGATTTCTTGGATGAGGCTCCTAAAGGAGAGTTGTAGAACATCTAACCAGCTTTCCAACAAGCTAAAGAACACAAAATTTCATTCAGAAACGAAGGAGATATGGCCGTTTGAAAATCAGTCCAGAAACTGTCAAGCATCAGGACAGTTTGCTTCTTCAACTTGGGGAGGTGATTTGACTAGTCTATACTACTTGTATTGCTATGAAATTTGGAGAGAATATTTCCCATGCAGTGGAGAGACTTTGGTTAAAATTTGGTGATTTTATCATGGATAGAAATGGAGATATGAATTTTTCTCTCCTTGCTGGTCTTGCTGGACAGTTTGGAGAGTTCTTGTGTTTCTAGCTTTTCTCTTGCCCTTATCTCATCCAAGGTGTATTATTGCTATGTATTTAGATAATATCTTGATAAAGTAGCTTTAATAAAGGTGTGATGTCATGGATGAGGTTTTTGGAGAGACAAGTGTTGATCATTGGATGGTTTACAAGCTAACTAAGGTTGGATTGGCTAAGTACTTGGTTACTTCACTTGTTTCTAGTTAGTAATGTAACTAGATTGGTTGCTAGATATTTTCATATGGCAAGTGCATGCATCTTTCTCCCTCTGCTTGTTTCTTTGTCCGTTTATTGCTCGTTTCGATTGATCGTTCGTAGGAATATTATACGTATTTCTAATTAGGGTTTACCGGGAATCTTCTTAATATTAATACTATCATTCTCCATCTTTCTTACTAACTTTCGAATTTATATTCCTTAAATCCCTTCGTTAAATTCTTAAGTCTATCAGTGTCCAGGGAACTCTCGGAGAAAATAAAAGTGCGGTTTTTCAGAATCTGACAGCTTTTACATACATTTATTTTTCCCCTAGATCACTATTACGAACTCGGAAATCCGTTCCGAAAACTTCTATATAGTGTCGTCTCATAATATTCTCTTTTCCACCAAAAACACTATCCATTCTTTATTCTTTACTTATTCTCTTAGGGTTGTACAATTGTCCCTGATCTCTTTCGATCGTTCCTTAACCTTTTTACGGACCCACTGGACCAATAACAGATATCGATTTGGATGACATAAGAATAATCTTCTCCTTTAGAATTATCAAATCTCAATTCCCTAGGAGATAGATAATTCTTATCTAAAGTGTCAACCAGTAGTATTCTTCATGGCATATAAACATTTGAATCCAAATCTATTCCTTTCATTCATTAACTCAATCGTTACATCGTAGTTGTAATCACTATTCACCATTACCTCAGTACATAATAAAAAGTTTTAATTATATCCAAAATTTGGGGTTCTTACAGTCTTCCCTCCTTAAAAGGATTTTGTCCCGGAATCAGGTAGGAAGCAAAGAGTCGTTTGCCTGTCGTTCACTTTTTAGCTTCCCGATCAATTGTTAGTTGTTCTACCCTTTCTCAGCACATCTTCTAGTGCTACAATCCATACTTTATCCTTTTTCCATCAACGTTGCTACTTTTCGTACCACACACTATCCGGGTTATGCTCTTACTCAGTCTTATCCTTATTGATACATGCAGTAACATTGGTATCACTATCATACTACGAATTCGGAGGTAACCTCGCTCGTACTATGCATTTCCTGATCGCTTTAATCTTCGCAATCTAGATAAATATAGAGAAGTGGAAAGATTTATTGAGAGATCACTATGATCAATGAACATTTGTTATATTGCATAGTTAGTACAGAAGGGGGCCAGCCTTTAGTACTTGACAAGCAATTAAACAAGTTATGGTATTCCACTTAGACTTCTATCACATAGACAGATAGTCACGTAGCAGTACCTCCCCCCTTAAAAGGTTGTTCGTCTCAATTCATAAAGAAGATGAATAAGAGAGAAGAAAATAAAAGAGTTCTATAGGATTATAGAAAGTTTTCATGATTGTAAAATATCATACTCAGAATTTACCTCTGAACTATAGAGGTTCATCAAAGAAGAAATTAATCATAATTATATCCAATACTATTTGATCGCAACCTCACGTGTCAACATATCTTGCTGCTTTGTCCACTATTCTCTGGACCTGTACTCTGGTTCAACCTTAGCAACACTTGCTTTTGGAAAATCTTTGAACCTCTCAGGTTAAATCTTAGTTTCTCGCTTGACACCATTGTTACTGACATTCCATGTCACGCTACTAGCTTTTTTCATATCTATAATATTAACACTATCAGGTTGTCATCCCAAGAATTCATCAGAAAACCCATTTATTAATCCATTCATAACATTCCTTGCTTCATATTACATAGTTGCTTTCCCAGTCTTTTCTTTATCAATCACATCCTTCTTATTATCTGATTCTTATTTACTTCTGTTATTTACTTTCACCTTCATCTCTTTATTGAGACACCTTTTGCACTTGGTACCTCCTTATCGGTATTCCGTCACATTTACTCTATAATCATCACGTTATTCCAATTTAAACTCTCAGAAATGAATCTGGCCGATCCCTTTAACTTAGATTCAATATAATCTACTTCTGCCAACCTTGTTTCTCATCACTTGTTCTTTTCTATCCGTGATTTTCCACAGGTTGTTCTTCGTAAGTCAAACCAGGTCGTATATCTACCTGCTCGTACTCTTATCATCTACCGAGCATCTACATTTTACTGGCGTAGCCTTGCCACAAGAAACACGTTACGATCATGCTATAAGTTTTGGGGGTAGAGCTGGCTCGAATGCCACCTTCCGAACACTTTTAAACTCTCAGATGGCCCAACAAATCTCGGGCTCAACTGCCCTTAATTCTTTCCACGGGAATACATTTAGCATCATGAATCATCAACCTCATATCCTCTATCTTGTTTGCGCAGAAGTACACTAACACAAACTTGCTTGTCATTCACCAACATGCCATTTAGCTTATCAATAGCAGCACTTTCTTTATCTTTACGTTGTCATCTACTTTCTTAGAAGAATCACCATCGCTTGTTGTTTACGTAGGGCGTTAATAGCTAACCATACGGGTTTCAAATCCTTTAGGGAGACAAAGTAATCACTATTCCTTATCCATAAGGAACACTTCCTGAACTTGATGTAGATATTACATGAAGTAAATAAAATTGCAAAAGAGTTTTAAGCATCGCAGCTATGTCCGGTTGATGAAACTATCACTCATGAATCTTCCATAAAAGACTGGAAACTTAATGGTTTACTTCGTCAATTTTGTATCATGGTCCTGGTTTGCCTCAAAACGGGACCTTCTAAGGTGTGTAGTTTGCTTAAGACGATATCGGGAATCGAATCTTTACTTAAACTATTATTACCGTCGATTCTTGCACAGTCATCAGAAGGAATGTAATTTCCTCCACTCCGATATGACCTTCAAGGTCCTTCCAACTATCATTCTGTTTCTTTGGTATGAACATTTGTAATTATTCCTCTATACTTAGACTGTCGGCCACCTCATTGGCCTTTCCTGATAATAATAATTTCTTTTAATCCATGTTCTCTGGATACATTCCAACTCAAATTTTTCTACCTCATTCTCATCACTGTTGGGTGAAAGCATTCTCCCTTAAGCTCTGCTGAAGGAAAAAATATAACTATCAGTCTTTTTCCATAAGTCATTGCTTCCACCTTCCCGTGGGAACTTTATCAAAGTTACCCTCAATCATACCTAGGATATTTGTTTTCTTAGTTCTTTCTTGTTCTAGGATAATCTCAACCTTCTTTGGTTCCATCCATACCTCATCATGGTTTCATACATGCCTCATCAGGCATTATTGTTATTGTGTCTTACATTCTCTACCAAGCTTCTATTTTGAAACTCAGAATGTTAACTTTTTCCTTGTAAGGTTTCTTAGGTCGTCCTCATCATTCCTCCTGTATTTTCTAGGTACAGGGTATATCCAAAAATCATTGATCAATACTCTAATAATTCTATACATGTTCTTTCCAGAACTCTTTTTTTTATAATCCTTACAGGTCATTGTTGCCTTAGCAAATCCAACTAATATCATCTGAATTCACAATGTCTTTATTAGGGTTAATGCCATCCCTTGTGCATTCCCCAAGGTTTGTCTTAATTTATGGATATCCTATCCTTAATTCAACTGCCAAGGAATTCTTGCATCCTATAATTGGCAATCAGATCATGTATCCTTAATAAGGGTCTCTTTTCAATCATTCTCATTTGATAATCGATCGGTGGCTTAATGCTAACCTCTTCTTTCAGATAGTTGTCAACCTATTTGACCTTCCAAAAGACAACGTATGTCTATCTATTCTCTTACAGAACTTGGTAATGGTAGCAAGGATGTTTTGGAAGATATTGGTCGAGTTCAACGTGAACCTCTTAGTGCTTATCGTTCTTCTCAAAGGTACTTACCTTAGGCAAAATTTCTACAGCATACTGATCAATCTCTGACCATTTCTATACTCTCTTCATATACCTTCATTGTTTACTTTCCTCCGTCATAATATATTCATGGTATTCATGATACCCTAACATCATACATCTCAAGTCACTATACTTCCATTTTTACTCGTAATCTTGGACAATCATATACACATGAATCACTTTAGTACGGGTGACCCCATTCTAAAAAAAAAGTCTGGTAAATTCCCAATCAAAACATGGGTTGCAAAGGGTTCAGTGGAAGATTCCTAAGATCTCATTAATGTTTCTTTTATATCAGAAGCCCTTACAGTCGGTGCTTACTTAGAAGCAACCCTGCTTTGTCCTTTCATTGCTGGTCTAGTCACTTGATAATCCTTTGTGAGTTGGCCTGAACTGGCCACACTAAAATAAAAATATATGATTTTAGGGGCTGGCTAATAGCATTACTTTTCTAGCAATTGCCGGCATAGTGACTTCTTCTCTGATACCTTTCTACCTTTCCAAAACTTTACTCCATATAAGTCTTAATCGACTACTCGGCATTGTCTCTGGTCACCTTTCCTCTACTTTTATCTTTTCAACTATTCTTATCAATCCCACGTGCCACACAAGCTTATGATTCCTGGCATAACAGCCTTTTCACTTAAGTCAATCCCGGAGTTTCTCAGTCCGGCTGGTTTCTTACCTACATTTCCTGTTTCCGTCCAATCTCACTTCATCATTTTATCTCTACCATCGATTGTAATACTCAGGGTCCGTCTACTAACCCATTTTACAGCAACCTTACCCAATCCACAGGGTTCGCTCCAGTTTCCATTCTCTTCAATGATGTTCTCTGATAATCAGAAAGACAAGGTTTGCCAAAATTCGCCGAATTCCTTTCCAGAATCAGGGAAATTTTGGTCAATCTATCCACCTACTGGTAACATTAAGAAGACTAGTTTCGAAACCTGAAGAATAATTCTATGAACCTCCAAGCAGGTAGAACCATAAGCAATTATAGTTAACAAAATAATCGTCATCAGATTGGAAGTTTAACCTCTGGAGAAGAACCAATTATATACATCCCTTAATCAACAGTTTCAAACTGAAACCTGTCACAACGTCCTGATACCTATACGTCCTGTTATTCAATACTACCAAATGTCGGTCTACCTAACCACTAGTCTCAGAAGGAACATTACCGTCGGAGTTGGTTGTTCCACAAAATTGGCACTACTAAGGCCATTTGAACCTGGTGAACCGTGCTGTCCGAATGCGTCCGCAAGTACTTTGTCGTGCTGCACAAGCACACATCCTAATCCTTTATGCGAAGCGTCGTTAGAAGCACAAAGTCTCCTTTTTCCATTAAGCAATGCCAGCTCTTGGTCATTACCAATTTCACCTTTTAGCTCTAGGAAGATTTTCTCACATTTTTCTCTTTAACTGCTGATCGTATTACTTGATCCATTATAATTCCACGTCGGAGTAAACTTAAGGTAACTACTATAATCCATTCAAAGAAAGAATTTAATATTCCTCTGAATCACATGCATCTAACATTTTTGGTTCATCATTTAACTGAGTTGAATTAATTCTATACTCAGTCTCTGACAGTAGTCTCATAACGAGTTCATCTTGACTCACTGGTCTTATCTTCCGGTAGGTTCTGAGATCATTGCCTTGCCTACTACTTCCTTATATAACTTTATCCAATCATGATGTCACTCCCCAATGCCTTTACTTTCTAACTGATTCATTCATAAAATGAACATTTCCCTTAATAAAACCACCTCATTAACCTCCATTTGGTTTCATAAATTATAACCTATGACATCTAACTTTTTATGGCGAATTATTACTGACAATATTTATATTAATTCATTTATCAAATGATGTGGCACTTACTGCCTCCTTCTCAACTATCCCTAGGGACTCTGCTCCTCGCCCTAAATCGATATCTTTGATAATCATACATCCCTCTAGCTCTTTCTTCGTTAATATGAAAGTCTCTAAAGATTCTCGTCTATTCCCGTATAAGATCTAAAGTGATCCTTTCAATCCGTCTTACTTGCTGGTACTACATCCAGTAGTCCGGCTACGAATCCAACATGAATCTTCAGTTCTCTTGCTAATAGCTCAGTTCTTTATACTCACTTTTCTGAGCACCATACCTTAATCATCACAGTGTTTCTGGATGCGGCCCTCATTCCTCATGGGTAAGCTCCTTATCCTAACAGGATTTTCCTTATCTGCTGGAACCTCTTCCGGGTCTCCAGTAGGGTACTCCATCGAATTACCCTCTGATCTTTAGCATATAAAGCATCATCGCGCTGCTGCTCGTATGCCTCAAGGTCTGTCGCCTTACTCGTCGATACGATATCGAGCTAAGTTACTATCATGATATTTAAGAGTTCCCATAAGGGTTTTATATGTCATCACTACATTAAGTATTCCGACTATGAACTTGGCAAGAGTTCTTATTATCTTAGGGAATTTATTGTTTTAACGTCGCCTCATCTTTGGGGTTTATAACGTACGCTCTGATACCACTTTTGTAACACCCCCAGATCCAGGGTCCGGGATCCGGTCGTTATGGTCTCCATTTCTGTCCACAATACTTGAACTTACTTCAACATAAAATAAATTACATCTTTATGACCCAACATAACAATATAAAACACACTCGTTATAGTCCCAGAGATGAAATCAGAGTAACTACCAAATTTTATTAATCACATTATGAGTTCTTACAATCCAAAAGAATTTCAATATGAATACATACTCTTTGCCATCCATTTTCATAAGTCATACCAGCCCATATACTTGGTACTGAAAGAATGAATCTATCCTACCACTAGCTTCTTCTTCAGCTTTGGTAGTCTCATCGTCCTCGTCAGCGTTGAGTGCACCTTGTGCGAGTCATCTGATCTAGCTGTTGTTATGACATAATAATAAAGCAAGGGTGAGCAATACCCCACCAACGATAATATATAACTGAACGATAATATATAACAGTTCAAAAGTTTCTTTCAAACCATATGCCATGCATTTACGGAAATGATGCCAGTATAACATAAACGATGAAGTTACAAGGTAACTCAAAATGCAAATATAAGTGGGAATATCTGCTATGTCGAAGATAAGCAAGATAATATCATTTATCATAGAAGAGGAACTTGCAGTAAAATATTGCAATTCCAATTATAAATACTTTCCAATACTGCCAACAATGATAATGTTGCAGAAAATAAATGAATTTAAATGATGAACTTTTGCTGGAGTATTCACCGCGCCCACTGTTTCAATCCTTACAATGATTAGTCGCAGATTGTACAGCTCAATTTAGATTTACTACCGGTAGAAGGAAGAGCTGACGGATTTACTTGTCTACCGCCCTGTTAGATCTCCCCGGCCAACGGTTGGGCCAACTGGGATGGACCGGTGCTACTCGGCCTCTTACACCACTCCAAGTTCGAAAAGAAGTTCTTGACTCTGAACGTAAAGTTCGTCACCCTTTCCCCAAGTATGATACTTGTTGATAAGACTCCACAAAGTAGTCGTATCTAGTTGGAAAGGAAAATTCAACATCATATCTCTCAAGCTGCTGCTTGTGAGAGGATACCATCTTGTTCCAACAATCTTACCCCTCGAATGATGAGAAGGTTACTCAAAGATTCAATTGATAAACAGCAACCAAGTTGCGAGTGAAACGAATAGTTTTACAGGATTTATGACCGGGAAGTCAACAAGATAAATAACATTGCTCAAGTAGGTTCCCCTATAATATGGAAGTTTGAGCGGCCATTTAAATCCTTTTAAGATAGATTTAAATGAAAAATAAAGAGTTGGGAACCTTTCCTAGATAAAATAGTCGTAAAAAGACTCCGAAATATTTTACATAATATCTGGAGGTGAAAGATAATCTCCGAATAATATAAATCATTTTAAAAAGAATTTAAAAGAATTAAATAAATATTCCAAGAATATTTATTAATTCAATAATAATTACGGAATATTATTAACTCATAATATTGCTCGTAAGTAAATCTCGAATGAATATATGGAATTATTTACTAAATAAATCCCTCCTTAATATTTGAAATAATATTCATTAAATAATTAAACTCCAATAAATATTTAAAATAATATTCAATAAATAAGTCAAACCTTAAATGAATATTTGAGAATAATATTCATTTAATAAATAATCTTCAAAATGAATATCCAAATAATATTCATTTAGTAATCAAAACTTTAAAGGAATAATCGAAATAATATTCCTTAAGTAAATAGAACTTCTAATGAATATTTTAAAATAATATTCATCAAGTACATAAAACCTTAAATGAATATTCGAAAGTAATATTCATTTAATAAATAACATTCTAATGAATATCAAAATAATATTCATTAAATAATCAACTCTAAATGAATATTCGAAACTAACATTCATTTATTATCTCTCGACTGAGATAATACTCGAATAACATTCCTCGAAATATTTCCAAGTAATTGATACTTTATAGAAATATAAATAACGTTTAATAATAGCATTCCTTAAAATAAATAATAATCTGATGTTGGAATCCCTCCGGGTTTCCACGACTATCTATATCTCAAAATACCGACTCCCGGTATATATTTAAGAATGAATATCATGTGCCCTTCGCTAAGGGTCTGCTCGACGATCTAAAAACTATCAGAACATTCGAGATTAACCACTTATCACGTTTTAAAAGTCTAGGTATAAACTTCACTTAAATCGAAACACGTTTTCGAATTATCTCGTTATACACCTTTTTGTGTAACTCTTTTTATTACTGATACGATCCGACATTTGTTCGTTATTACGACATGTCATCATACCCACACTCGGTATATACTTAAGTCGTATAAGATCTAAAGTCGATCGATTACCAACCGAGATTATACCTCGAGTTTTATCGTTCGTTTTCTAAGTGTTTTACCAAAGTTATAACCAAGCCGGTTTTTAGGGGTTCGTTCGCGTTTAAGTTTGATTCCAACATTTTTATAAAATCGGAAAACGATCCGTTTGATATGTGGCTTTCTTTCATACCTTCCTTATGACCCCTAGTATTTATTTACCATGATTCGCCACTGAGTAACATGATTTATGAGGGTTCAATTGAAGTTACAAACTTTTACTTATGGTTCCGAACCAATTTTAGTAATTTGATCATAACTCCTAAACCGTAAGTCGGAATGTTTCGATTCTTGCGCCAAAACGATCTATGGCTCGAGATCTACAAGGACCAGTCATAATATTATCAAGGTCAGGAAATTATATTTACTGTCATGCTCGGTTTCTAAGTGTTAACAAAAATTCGGCATTACGACGGCTATATATCGAACGTTCTAAAAATCATAACAATTCAACCAAGCCACACCGGGCATCCAAACAACTCATACACATATTTCTCATCCTCAATCTGTCCAAAATCATCTACTAACATCATATCATAACCATATTTAGATCCACTAACAAAATCCATAATCATGCTTATAATCATGCTAATACTATAACTAATCTTATATCATCAAGAACATGCTTAAATCTTCAAAACAAAGCTAGGGTTTCAAGTGGATTACCTTCCTTGGGATATGTCCTAGCCTTAATAAGCCTTGTATAGCCCTTAGAACACCTTAAACAATCTTGGATCATCCAAAGAAACAATAAAACTAAAGTTAGTTCTTAAAAATTACTATCCATCAGTTCAAAGATCTGCAAAAACGAGGCTCTCCTTGCTTTCTTGGATGAGGCTCCTAAAGGAGAGTTGTAGAGCATCTAAACAGCTTTCCAACAAGCTAAAGAACACCAAATTTCATTGAGAAACGAAGGAGATATGGCCGTTTTAAAATCAGTCCAGAAACTGTCAAGCATCAGGACAGTTTGCTTCTTCAACTTGGGGAGGTGATTTGACTAGGCTATACTACTTGGATTACTATGAAATTTGGAGTGAATATTGCCCATGGAGTGGAGAGGCTTTTGTTAAATCCCTCCATCATTCTCCATCTTTCTTAATATTAATACTATCATTCTCCATCTTTCTTACTAACTTTCGAATTTATATTCCTTAAATCCCTTCGTTAAATTCTTAAGTCTATCAGTGTCTAGGGAACTCTCAGAGAAAATAGAAGTGCGGTTTTTCAGAATCCGACAGCTTTTACATATACTTATTTCCCCCCTGGATCACAATTACGAACTCGGAAATCCGTTCTGAATACTTCTATATAGTGTCGTCTCATAATATTCTCTTTTCCACCAAAAACAGTATTCATTCTTTATTCTTTACTTATTCTCTTAGGGTTGTACAATTGTCCCTGATCTCTTTCGATCGTTCCTTAACCTTTTTACGGACCCACCGGACCAATAACAGATATCGATTTGGATGACTTAAGAATAATCTTCTCCTTTAGAATTATCAAATATCAAATCCCTAGGAGATAGATAATTCTTATCTAAAGTGTCAACCAATAGTATTCTTCATGGCATATAAACATTTGAATCCAAATCTATTCCTTTCATTCATTATCTCAATCGTTACATCGTAGTCGTAATCACTATTCACCATTACCTCAAAGGTCCATTTCTGAAGTTGAAGGGGCAAAAATGAACGCTTTAAAATTGTAGGGCTTTAAGGGTATAACTGTGCAAACTTGAAGGGCCAAAAGGTCTTTAAGCCTTTTTAAAATGCCAAAGATCTTTTCCAATGAAGTTTGGTTCAAATCAATCAAATTTAATAAAAAAATAACGAACTGTGTTCCAAGTGCGTAGGAAGTGTCAGCAGGAACTTTCTATTTATTTCTCTGAGTGTATAAAACTTGCCATGGAGATGGAGATGTAGATTATTGATTAATTTATTATATCTCTCAAAAACATCAGAGATATTCTCTCCAGGTTAAGATCTAAAGTGCTCATACTAAGAGGTCAGGATTTTCAATCTATCCTCGCTGACTTCCTCGGTTCCCTCATTTATTGTCATAATGGTATCCCAGTTATGCTTTGAATCTTTACAGTTAACAACATGATTGTACATGATTGCATCTAGGGATTCCACTAAAATTAGTTGTAGGTTCATATTCAGGGCAGTTTCCTCCTTTTCAGAAGGGGTATAATCATTAGGATCCTTTGGATACGTCCTTTCAACAATTACAACTACTCCATCCAAAGTCACTTCCTGCTCAGTGACCATAGGAATTTTTACCCCATTTTTCAACATTCCCAGATATTTGTGATTGGCTACTTGAAGAAAAAGCAACATCTTTTTCTTCCATAAATCGTAATTTATTCTATCAAACACTTTGATCTTAACTCTAGGATTAGACACGATAATTTAGGGGAGTTAAGAAAATTTGAGTTTGAATTTAATTGAGGAGAAAAAAAATAGGATCTTGATTTTTTTTTCAATCAAATGGCTCGGATATCAATTGTTAGGTCCAATATGTTTGTAGAATGGGAGTTTGAATACAAACGTACGGTTTAATTGAAATTTGTCCGGTGATTTAATTTTAGTTCAAGACAAATTCGTGCGGAATTAAATGAAACAAAGTTTAAGTTGAATATAAAATTATATTAAACTCGAGGGTTGTTACAAATACAGTACAGAGTAATATCTAGTTAATAAAAACAAATTACAAAAATTCGATATAAAAATTTTTAGAATTGTTAATAAAAATCGAGATATAAACTAGGAGTAAAAACTCGCTAGTAGTACAAGAGTTACAAATAATTAAGTTCTAACAAATAAAATATTACAAGCACTAAGAACGTAATTTTTTTATAAATTAATCAAGGAGCTCCTGTGCGTGTTCTTGAAATTGAGAGAGAATAGATCTGTTGTGTTTTTGGTGTTGATAGATATTATGTTGTGTGTTTTGTTCACTGGCCGACTCTTTTTGATTATACAAAATCAACAAACGTTCCTGCCTCCCCTGCTAACCTTTTGCACATGAAAGAGTATATCCATATATCGGTAAGGGTATGGCAAAGAGGCTTAACAAGAGTGCAGATTTTAGTTGGAAATAGTATAGAATATAGTTGGTAACGGTATTATTTAATCGGTACGGGTATAAAAAAGAGAGGCTGGCAACGGTATGGAATATACTCGGAAGAGTATAAACAAATAAACCAAGTCCTGTTTATTTCTTTAACAAACTGATTTGAATCTGCCAAGCAAAAGCCAGTCGCAGGAGATAGACGTACAGGACACGCGACCATTTCATTGTTTTTGTCACAGGAAATGGATGTGCAGGACACGCGACCATTTCTACCTAACTTGTTTTTCATTTCATTGTTTTGCAATTCCCTTGTTTTTTTTTCATTTGAGTTTAATTGATTGGTTTACTAAATTAATCACCCGACCATTTCTTTTTGTCCAAATGATTGGGCCACTGAATTTTTGCTGACGCTTGATGCATGGTCTAGTTCATGAGTGACTAACTTCAACGGCTTTTCTTTATTTTTGACTCTACGATGTGGTTCCTTTCTTTCTCCTCTCTCTCTTTTATCTTATGTACTGACTCTGTCACCCTAAAACCTCTGTCAGTTTAAACGAACCCACTTCTTAATGAATACTTCACTGAGGCTTGATCAAATGATTGAGCTTCTTTCAATGTAGTTGACAGAGTCCGTGTTTTCGCTCTTTAGGTTTTGGAATTTGTCAAAATAAAAGTGAAAGTAAATTAGACTTAGGATTACACTTAGAATCCTCCCCCGGGGACGACACTATTCGGGGATCAAGTCAAACTGGTCAAACCGAGCCAAAAATGTTTTCCGACATATTTTTGACATTGACTTAGGATGAGAATATCATGGTAATGGTATTTTATATTCTAGGTTGTTTATGTCAAAAGAAAATAGGCATTCGGCTAAAGGCACAAATATTGAGAATCTTTAAACACCGCTTTTACGAGTCAAACTGTTTGATTTATTTAAAAGGAGTGTTGTGCTTAAATGTTTTACTCTCAAATATTCTTGATATATTTATTTAATATTTATATTCAAATTGCCTTGCCATAAGACATGCCAAGAGACCAAAAACATATTTTATTCCAAAATATTCAAAAACCCTTATTTCTCCGGATAAAATCATTTTTAATTCGAACTTAAATATTCCTTGGACCTCATAGTCATTATTTCATAAGGAACATTATGTTTGAATATGTATCAAGTCAAAACTTTTGTCTAAGTTGTCGGTAAAGACAAAAGAATTTTTCGATCGCGCCGGAAGCCCTTTTTTAACATTCGAAAAAATCGTAAAAATACTTTCACATATCTTTTTGACTTGAAACTTTGGATATGTCCTTAGTTACTCCATAGGACATTGTAGAATTAATTTCGTATATTTTGGATGAACTTTTTCCGGGACCCCTTAAATCGATATGTAATTGATTTATCGGTCGCTTAAAAGTCATAGTTGGTCAACTCATTTCAAGGTAAAATTTTGACCACATTCCTCTAGGAACATTTTTAGAGGATTCCCAAAATTTCCTAATTTTTGAATGAATTTTCGATTTATTGCGATTAAACCCATTTCGTCTCGTCGGTACGTGCATTTTACGTTTTTATTGATTCGTTAATTAATAAAAATGTGTGGGCACTCTTTCCTAGGCATTTTTGAATTTTTATACATCTGATATGACTTTGGTAAGATTTCTCCCACTTGCCTTTAACCCATGTGCTTATACCATTTAAAAATAAAGCTGAAAAGCCTTATTCTTTGCTATAAAAAGCCCCCTTCACCCCCCCCCCCCAATTTCATCAAGCCCCCTAGAGCCAAGTATATGCTGGTGAAATAAGCTTATAAACACTCTCTATCCAGTAGCCAAAAGTTGAAAAACGTTTCTTTGCTTCAAGCCTAAAATATTTCAAGATCTATCTTCATTTTAGCTTGATTTTCTTCACCATTCTTGCTCCTAAACACACATCTTTGGTCACCAATATTTTTGTGGTCTTCCCACCTTGTTTTTACAGTTTATAATTGACCTTTTCAGCCTCCAAAAGTCAGACCATAAACCCATATTCCCGCCATTTTCCGGTGACTTTTCCGGCGACTTTTTTTGTGTGTTTTTGCCTTGTTTACTAGCTTTTTCTCTTGTTTTCTCTCTAGATCTCAAGGGTTATAAGTTGGTTTTGTTTCTTCCTCACTCTTTTATATATAATTCGAGTATATATAGTAGTAGTGGTGGTGGGTGGCTTGAATATTTAGTGTTTATTGCTTGTTTGGTTTAAATCTACACTTATAAACAATAATATTCATCTTTCTTGCATTTTGTCACTAATATACACTTGTTCTTGAAGTAAATTCGTGTAGTGAATATTTGACATCTTGTAAGGTGTGTTCTTGAGGTTGAAGTTGAGAATCACCTCATTTAAGTCCGTTAATCCAAGTTGAGTATTTGGATTAAAAAGGCTAGTTAACTATCTTTTGATTTAAGAACAAAAAGCTTACATCTTGTTTTTACCTTAAGTGGTTTAAACTTGATATTGAAAAATCAAAAGATAAGTTGGTTGTTAGTCTTGTGTAACCAAGTCCTTTGCTCTTTTTATGTTTGATTTTCAAACAAGGACTTTAAGAATCAAGACTATACAAGCTCGCTTTTAAAACAAGTTGGTAGTTATTGTTGGCATTTTTCTTCTTTGTTATATTCGGCCAAAACACTACCATTTGTAGTCTTCTTGTTCAAGTTGGTTACTTACTTGTCTTATCTTTATATCTTGAACAAGGATTTAAACAAGACTACTTGAACTTGTTTTAGGACTTCAAAAATCAGGCCACTCCACTTTGTTTACATTCGGCCGAAGTGATTTTAGCACTTGTGACTTTTGCTTGCTTGCTTGCTTACTTGTTTGTTTGTTTAATATTCTTGCTTGTGTGGTGTGTGTAATAATTTAACGCATAATAGCGGCCCTCGTTTTATCCTATAGATAAGCGAGTTACTTTTACGCACGTGTGAGCTGTGTTTTAATTGCTTGTGTGTTGTGTGTAAGTGTGTGTACCGCTTGTGTGACAAGTCCATTATTGTGACTTATCCCTTGCCGTTATATATTTAATTTAACGCGTAATAGCATTCCCGTGACTAGTACCGTAACATACTATCTTGCACGGATTTATATCTCTTAATATAAATTGCTTGGTTGTAGTTGGACTTGTATTCTAATCTTTGCAGTGAGGTGAAGTGAAGTGAGGTGACTCTTGTTCTAAGACCCAAGTCTTAGGCGTACTAACGGGGAGTTAGTAGCCTTTGCACCGTGAAGAAAAGAGAAGACCCAAGACCTAAGACCTAATATCCAAGACCGGCAAAGTTGTAGAAGTACATAGTCTACAAAGGGATACTACAAAGTCTTTGAGGAGGTGACGGGGAGTTACGCTCCAAGACAAGTTTTGTAGTTTGTATTTAGCTATTTTATTTTGAGGAGGATACGTATATGTATCGCTCCAAGATAAATAGATAGTGGTCAAAGGAGTTGCAAAGGCTTCTCCGCCTACTATAAAAGAGTTTCTTTGTAGTAGTGAAAATCTCGAGTCCGGGGAGGAGCTCGGGGACTGGAGTAGGGGTGTTCGAATCCATTAGGGGTTGCGAACATCGCGAACTAGGATAAAATCGACCGTGTGCTACTCTCTTTTCTTTCTCTCTTTATTTTCCACACTTTATTTACTTGTTGACAAGTAACGAAGTTTAAAAAGAGGAAAGAATTTTCAAAAAGCCAAGCTCTAAATTTTAAAAAGGTGATAAGCTATTCAACCCCCCTTCTAGCTTATCTAACCCATATACGGGACCTATCAATTGGTATCAGAGCAGTGCTTTTAACCGTATTTTACGATTGTTGTGATAATCGAAAATACAACAAAAAGTTGATCCTTATCGGGTTTATTGACTGTTGAGAAAGTCTTTAAATAAAACCGCAAAAAGGACATCTTTTTGATGGCCTACTTAAATACTATTGGTTGTGAAGAAGGTCTTTCTAGCTCCCGACCACCTTTGTTTGATGGCACAAACTTTGCAACTTGGAAAACATAATTTAGAATTTATGCTAGATCCGAAGGAGTCAAAATTTGGATGGCCATTGAAGATGGAGTCACCACTCCTACTAAAAAGGTAGGCGACTTTATTATCGAAAAGAAAGTGAGTGAATATACTCTAGAAGAAGAAATTCAAATGAATATTGTTGCGAAAGCGAAAATGGTTCTTACTAGTACACTAGCAGAAAAAGAATATAAACGTGTTAATAATTGCAAGTCGGCACAAGAAATGTGGAACAAGTTGGTTATTACTTACGAGGGTACAAAAGATATTAAATAATCCAGGATGGATACTTTAATACAAGAATATGAAAATTTTAAACTCCTCGAATGTGAAACCATCATCGATATGGAAACGAGGTTTACTCATATAATCGATGAACTTGCACAACTTGGAAAGGTATATACTGTAAATGAGAAAAATCGTAGGATTTTGAAAGCCTTGCCTCCAAGTTGGAAAGTCAAAGTTACCACAATAAAAGAAATACATAACTTGAATTCATACTCCATCGATAGCTTATTCGAAAATCTTCGTGCTTACGAGGAAGATAACATTCCGGAAAAGGACCTTCCAAAATTGGAAGATAAAAGAAAAAGCATGGCCTTAAAAGCAATACTTATCGATGAAGATGAAAACGATAATGAGTTAAACGAAGAATTACAAAATCTAGATGAACAAGAGATTGCACTACTTTCGAGACAACTACGTCGGGTTTTGAAAAGTAAAGCTCAAAGGTACGGAAAAGGATTCCTTAAGTCGAGTAACCAACAACGTGTATTTAACTCGAAAGGAAGGCCTAATTACAAGAATAATAACAATTTTCCGACCACGAGTTTTAACAAAGGCAAAGGTATTCATCAAGGAAATAATGCTTATAATAATTTGAATTATTCGAATAATTATTCTCCACCTAAGCCTAAGGAACCGCCAAATGAAGAAGCACATGATGTGTGTTTCGAATATAAGCAACCCGGTCACTTTAAACGGGAATGTCCAAAGTTGGGTAAAGGACGAAGTCTTGTAGCCAAAAATGGATGGGATTTAAGCGAGGATGAAGAAGCTCCTGAACAAAGTGAAGAAGTTGTTAACTTGTGTTTGATGGCGATCGGTGACGAATCTACACCAATGATAATCTCCACTATAAATCAAGAGGTAACCCTAAACTCTACTAATATTGTGGGATCTTGTAGTAGTGATAATTTGAGTATAGATTTATTTAAATTAGATCATGCAAATTTGGGTGTCTCGGAGCTTATTAATCTTGTAAAAATGTTGAAAATGAGTCATGATGAAAATAGCCAAAAATACATCGCGGTTAGTTCCGAAAGGAACAATACGAGATGTGAATGTTGAGTTACAAAACGAGTTCACTCGTTTGACCGATATCCATGTCAAGGATGTGGAATATTACGAATTCGTTTCATCTTAAAATGAGCGCTTGAAACTTGAAAATTCTAAGAAGGATGAAATTATTCGAAATCTTGAGATTGAGAATATATCCTTGGTTTTTCAAGCCCAAGAGATGGAAAATGAAAAAGTTCAATTATCTACAAAAACTAGTGATCTCCATGTTGAGATGTTGAATTTAAAGATTCGAAATGAATCTTTGATTCGTGAAAATGAGACACTAAGTGAAAAGATAAAAGAACTCGAACAATCTCTAACGGGAGATATTGAGGAAGAGCTACATGAAGCCATAAAATAAAAAGAATTAGATTGTCAAGTTACTTTATTAGTTAAGGATTTCGAACTTACCAACATTAAAGACTTACTTGAAACCGAATCAAAGGAACGAGAGTATGTTGTCTCGGAACTTAAATCGGTTATCTTGGAAAGTCAAAGGCTTCAAAATGAAAATAGCAAGCTCCTAGCTCAAATCACTCATCAAGAAACCTTTCTTAATAATAAGATTAATATCTTGTTAACGGAAAAGGAAAATATTGAGAAAATCGTTAGACAATTCACCAAGAGTAATACTATATTGGATAGTATGGTATTTAACTCAAAGGTATCATTTAACCGAGAAGGTTTGGGATTTAATGTGAACTCTCCTCCTAAAAGAGAAGTTCAAGTTCCTAAGACCTTTAAGGATACTACTCCTACATCATCATCGAATAAATGTTCGTATTGCAATATAAGTGGACATATAAGTCTCTATTGCAAAGCTAAAAATGATGTAAGTAAGGGGAAGTATAAATGGATTCCTAAGGGTGAACGTTCAAAAAATGGTAATAAAACAAAAGGTGCTAAAAAGAAAGAAAATGTCGTTGTGAATGACAAGAAGCAACCTAAGTTTCATTATCATAAAAAACCGATTGGTTTTCAACAAAGGAACACGAAAAATCAAGCAAGTACTAGTACCAACAATGCTAGATTTTCTAAAGTTCCTAATCAAGGTTATAACGCTAGAAATCCAAATGGTTATGATCGTACTCGTAACTTGAATGCTTATTCTATGCCTAGAAATACGAGTCATTTTAATGCAAGATCGAGTCAACATGCTAATGTGAGTCATCATGCTTACCCTAGAAACTATAATGCTCATGTTAGAAATAATCATGTAAATTATCGTGCTAATAATCATTCTAGAGATTCCGTTATCACTATATTTCCCCGTAGTGATAATAGTAATGCTTTTCGTGGTAATTCTAGATATGCTCCTAGAAGAAATCCGTATCATATTTCTAATAGGAATCAAGCATCTAGAAATGATATTGTTTATGTTAATGATTAACCTATGCCTCGATTTATCTATGAAAGTACTCGTTTGCCTTATGATGTACTAACACCCGGACCCTCAAGTAAAAAGGGTACCAAAAGGTTTAATTAATCTTTTGCGCAGGTGTGCCTTGCTGCTATGAAATATACCTTGATAGTGGTTGTTCTCAACATATGACCGGTAATAAGTCTTTGTTGAACAACATTAAAAAGGTAACCGCCGGAGTTGTAACTTTTGGAGATAGTAGCAAAGGTGACATTATTGGCATTGGTGACATTGGTAATAAAAGCTTTAAAATATGTGATGTACAATTAGTCACTGGACTAAAGTACAACTTGCTTTCAATAAGTCAACTATGTGATAATGGTTGGAAGGTGATCTTCTTTCCATCTCATTGTGCTATTTATGACAAAGAGTGGAAACTAATTCTTAAGTGTCCACGAAATAAGAATGTTTATTCGTTTGACCTAAATGATTATGAAAATGTGTGTTTGGTATCCATGAATGAGGATCCATGGTTATGGCATCGACGTTTAGGTTATGTCAATATGAAACTCATTAAAAATATATGTTCGAATGAACATGTACGTGGTTTACCAAAACTCAATTTCGTTAAAGATCATATATGTGAAGCTTGTGAAATTGGTAAAAAATTCGAGCATCTCACAAATCCAAATTCCTGGTGTCTACTACTAGACCACTAGAGCTTCTACATATGGATCTTATTGTACAAAGTTTGGGAGGTAGTTTGTATACTCTTGTAGTAGTCGATGACTTCTCACGATATACGTGGACGGAGTTCCTAAAAGCAGAAAGTGATGCATTTACATCATTTGTTGCTCTTTGCAAAAGGATACAAACTCAACAAGAAATGTCTATTGCTTATATAAGGACGGATCATGGTAAGGAATTTTAAAATTCCGAGTTTGTTGAATTTTGTGAAGCTAATGGTATTATTCACAATTTCTCTCCTTCTTATACACCTCAATCAAACGGGGTTGTTGAAAGGAAGAATAGAACATTACAAGAAATGGCAAAAACACTATGCTTAATGAATATCGTCGACCTAAATATTTTTGGGCCAAAGCTATGTCAACCGCTTGCTATGTTCTTAATCGAGTTTTACTACGACCTATTAAAATGAAGACTCCCTACGAGCTTTATTTTGGTAAAACTCCTAAGATAAGCTACTTCAAAGTTTTTGGAAGTAAATGCTTTATTTTGAATACAAAAGATTATTTAAAGAAATTCGACCCAAAATCTAGTGAGGGTGTATTTCTTGGATATTCAAATACAAGCAAAGCTTATTGGGTATTTAATCTTAAAATTTTAATGGTGGAAGAGTCATTGAATGTTGTGTTTGATGAATCGAAACCACTATCAAAGTATAAAGATTTGGTTGAAGAGGAAAATGATCCAAAAGAAGATAGTGAGGATAACGTTGAGAATGTTATTAGACAAATCGAAACTTTTGATCAAGGAACTATGGTTCCAAATAATCCTCTTGAAGTAGTTGAGGTCGATAATGGATTACCTCCGGATGTACCATGGGTTAGACATCATCCTATCGAGAATATCGTAGGTGATAAAACTAAAGGTGTCCAAACTCGATCTCAAGTGCAAAATATTGCTAGTCACTTAGCTTTTCTATCACAAATAGAACCCAAAACTGCAAAAGAAGCTTTATTAGAAGAGGATTGGATTCTTGCTATATAAGAAGAGTTAAACCAATTTACTCGGAACAAAGTTTAGGAACTAGTTCCACCTCCACCCGATAGTTCTACTATTGGAACCAAGTGGGTCTTTCGTAATAAGTTAGACAAAAGTGGAACAGTGGTAAGAAATAAAGCACGACTAGTTGCTCAAGGTTATACACAAATGGAAGGTATAAAATATGATGAAACTTATTCTCCCATAGCTAGACTCGAAGCAATTCGAATCTTCTTAGCTTTCGCTTGTCATAACGGATTCAAAGTCTATCAAATGGATGTTAAATCGGCTTTCCTAAATGGTGTCTTAGAAGAAGAAGTTTATGTAAGACAACCACCAGGATTTGAAGATTTAAAACATCCGGAATATGTGTATAAACTTTATAAAGCCTTATACGGACTAAAGCAAGCTCCTAAAGCTTGGTATGAGCGGTTAAGCAAATTCCTAGTTGCTAATGGTTTTAAAATGGGAATTGCCAACACCAATCTCTTTACGAAGTATGAAGGTGATGATATCTTACTCGTTCAAATTTACGTAGATGATATTATCTTTGGTTCAACTAAAGAGTCACTATGTAACGAATTCTCGGAAATGATGAGTAAAGAATTCGAAATGAGCATGATGGGAGAACTAAATTTCTTCTTAGGTTTGCAAATTAAGCAATCTAACGAAGGCATTCATATATCTCAAACAAAATATTGCAAGGAAATGCTTAAGAAATTTGAGATGGAGAATGTTAAACCCCTTAGTACTCCTATGTCTCTCTCGGAGAAATTAGTTGCGGATGCTACCGGAAATTCGGTCGATATAAAGAAATATCATGGTATGATTGGTATTTTACTTTATATCACTGCTAGTAGACCGGATATTCAATATAGTGTTTTCAAATGTGCTCGATTTCATGCGGCGCCTAAAGAATCACATCTATCCGCGGCTAAACAGATTTTTAGATATCTTAAAGGCACCAAGGAACTTTGTCTTTGGTATCCGAAAGCATTACCATTCGTCTTAGTGTGTTTTTCTGATTCGGATTATGTGGGTCATTTAATCAACAGAAAAAGCACTAGTGGTATTTGTCAATTCCTCGGTGGATGTTTAGTTTCTTGCTTTTCAAAGAAACAAAACTCGGTATCTTTATCTACCTCGGAAGCCGAATATATAGCGGCGGCAAAATGTTTTGCTCAAATCTTGTGGATGAAGCAAACATTAGACGACTATATTGTGACGCCCCCAAATCCGAGGTCAGAGATTCAGGTCGTCACGTCACCATCCAACCATATCATACTTGTATTAACTTTACAACTCAACAATACATCCATCCAGACCTCAATCTTACACACAAACAAGTTAGAGCCTCAGAAACGATAATCAAAAGTAACACTAAATATTACAATTCATCTGTACAATCTAGAATCTTGCGCACTTCCATTTAATCAACTACACCTGAAGACAAGTCTTACCATTACAGTTGAAAACCTATCAGACTTACTCTGTAGTATTTATCAGGAACTAAATCATCTCAGGGGTAAATCTTCTACTCCTCTTCTGCTGGTGCGGAGTTAACCGATCAAATTCTTCTCTTTTTGAAAAGTTTTTATAAAGCAAGAATGAGCTAGATAATGCTTAGCAAGTTCACCATTTTGAAAAATAATAATGTGGTTTATTTTGAAAACATTCCCAACTGTATGGGCATATATCTCAGATTTCAAAACATAATTGGACAATATATATGTCCGAGTTTGAATAAAACATTTATACTCACTAAGGAGCTTTAAGAATAACATAGGAACCCTTTTTAAGGTTCCCATTTCAACATATCTCAAGTTTTAAAGTATATACATATGAGTATATCATTTTCGGCAAAACACTCTACGGTTAACATACTGTACAGGGAATACATCATTGCAAACCTCTTTCCTTCCATTAGCTTAGAAGGTTTCTAATTCAAAAGCATTTCATTCTTTGAAATAATTGCAAGAGTGCACTAACACGTGCCAATCTTTATAGAAAATCTTGCAGTTCTAGATACTGCACGATGTCAATATTTTTCTTATCAGAAGCCACACTATCGGCAACTTGGCACTTAGGCCCAAGAAGCAGTGTTTGAGAATTTTTCCAAAGTGGAGGATGGGACTTGAAGAAAACATAAAACCTGACAGGGATTGACGATGATCAGTCGCCACATCCAAGTCCAATAATCCGCGGGTCTTCTCTACCGGTAGAAGGATAGAAACTACATCCGTAACTATCCCCGGGTGATTACTACATCCGTAATCACCCTCGATGAAAACTACATCCGTAATCATCCTTCGGCAACACCTGGGCCGGAATAATAATTGATGGACCGCCTGTCTCACGGCCGCTTACACATCCCGGGAATCGTTCGTCAACGGTTCCCACACCTGCCAGAGTCCATTTTTCTTTTTCTTTTGAAAACTTGATTTTGATTGAAAACAGAGTAATTGAGGTCCAACATCAGTCGACCGATGATTCTTGAAATCACACAAGAAACAAACCTGACCGGGGGTTTTCGAAAATGTTTTGAGTTCGAAAGAGTTCGAGTTTGAAAGTGCTAAAGGTATCTTGGATTAGCTTTGTCTTTAAAATAGTGAACAATAATTAATAAATGATATTTTAAGATTTAATATTAATAATTAATAAAATAATTATTTAATGAAGTAAGCTTTTAATCCAAGATAGGTATTTTGAGTATTTACGAAGATATAAAAATAATTACTTGAGTATACGATACTCCCCGAATGCCCCTTCGGGTTTTCGCAATTTAATTACGATATAATAATATACCGCTCCCCGGTCAATAGTATATACGGACCGCTACGACCTCTATTGCTAGAGTCGTTGTCCGAAGAAAACATTTCATTCTAAGTTCAAGGGGTGCAAACATATATGTACTTATACCTCTCAATTTCATCGATACTTCGATAAACATAAACATTTGATATGATTGAAAACTACAAACACAACAGTGAAAGTCCTTGTAGATGTAAGTTTTGAAAAGTAAACTTGCCTTGGTGAGGTTGGGGTGGTCGAGCGTGCGGATTGGAATGATCTATACATAAGCAATAACCGTTCGTTAGTACCTTAATCAATATCTCTTTAATTGCGGGGTTTTAGGGGGTACAAAATTAACTTAATGACTTCGTCTTATGACACTCTAGCCCCACTATAGGTTCATGTCATCACTCGATTACGGTCGTCACTTATTCGACTTAATTTGGTTACCATATCCGAATCATATCCATTACCCCTAAAATTACACTCCACTTACGACTTTTTCCCTTGCGCGAATTTTACTCTAGCATTTTTATAAAATTGAAAAATACATATTTTAATTCAATTCTTTTTGGGTAGCCTTCACCACTGCATTTACTAGCTTCTATAATTTTTCCATGATCCTACATAAATTTTTAGGGGATTAAACAAGGTTCACAAGGGGACCATTTAGTGCAGTCCGGAATCCAAAAACACATTTCACTTCTCAGGCCATAACTCAAACTCTATACATCACCTAGTCATGAACTTTATATTTCTGGAAACTACATTCAAATACCTTTCCAAAAATATATATTAGGACCTCAGGGGACAAGATTTGAGGATTCAAAACCCTCTTACAAGACAGTTCAAGTTCCTGGAAAAATCTCAGCATGCTTATATCATTTATCCATTCAAGAATCTTACATACACATCACATCCATCATCTAAGCCACCAAGATCATACTTTAAAACATACATGGAGTTACATACACTAACCACAAGCTTAAAAATCATAACCACAACACTTAAACTCAAGATCTACATCATCCATAACTTATATGTCCAAGATTCACACTAACATCCATGGATCTAACATTAAACACCATAAATAATTCATGGCCCAGAGGGGTTAGAGTTTTATACCTTCTTGATGTTCTTACAATCTCAAACAAGCTTGGTTAACCTTGGGGAAGCCTTACTCTATGCTCACCATCTTCAATCTCACCAAAGAAATCAAGAACATGGAAGTGGGTTTCCTGACTGGAAAAACACGCCCCAAAGATCAGCCAAAACGAAGCCCTTGCACTCGTTTCCTGGTCGAGGCTCCTGAATGAAAGTTGTAGATCATCTTCACAGCTTTCTAACCATATAAAGAACAAAAAATTTCATTGAGTAATGAAGTCTCTAGGCCCGTTTTAGTGAGCTCCTTTCCTGCTGGGCAGAATGGAGTATTTGGTGTTTGTTTTGTTTGATTAAAGTGATAAAGTGATCAATAATGCTTGATATTTTCACTTGGATGCATCTTATCTTCTTGCCATGTGGAGTCATCTCCTCATTGGTTCATTTGGATTACCTTTATCCATCCATAATTGCAAGCAAGTCCCTTGCTTTACACATATTGTTTCCAAGTCCTTCCTTCCTTTTCTTATTTGCACCAAGGGGCTTCCCTTCTTGTATATTTACTAAATCAATATGTTACAACTTATATGTTGCACTTCATTGTAATAGTGTGGCCAAATACCTCAAACAATCGTTGTGTCCAATTTTCTTTGTATTTTCTCTTTATCTCAGAAAAAAAATTCTCGCGGTTTCTCAATTGTTCTCATTTCCTTTAACTCTAGGATTTTATTCTCAATTCCATTTTCCTCTCATAATATATCCTTCCTTGGACTCTTAATATACCATATCCTTAATCCATGATTCGTTCGCTCAATCGCTTAATCTCATTGTAAAGTTTCAGTGGTTTCTAGAACGTTTGTTTCACTTCCTCAGTGGTTTTCGTTCCAAATTCTCAAATCACTTATAATAAAATTCCAAAATATTAACTCCTCAATTCCTCAAATTAAATATCTCATTTCTTGATATTACTGATATATAATTCATTGATCGGTCAAATATTACACGAAAATAGAATTTGGAATTTCTGAATTCCGATCGCATTTACATACACTTATTTACTCCGTAGATTACTAGTATACCTTCAGAATATCCACACTACGTCTCGTACATAGGGGGCATGAAAAATTTTCTTAATCCTCAAAATCACTATTCATCCACCAAATCATTATTCATTGATGCACTTCATCATAATAGGAAAAGTTTTAATTCTACCGAAATTTTGGGTTCTTACAGTCTCCCCTCCTTAAAAGGATTCCGTCCCGGAATCAGTTTAGGAATCACTGGGGTTACTCCTTCTTTGTTTCACTCTTTCAACTTCCAGGTGGATTCTTCCACATCTTGATTTTCTCACAATTCCTTATTAGTTTGAAAACCTTGTTCCTCAGCACTTGTTCTTCTCTATCCATGATTTCCACGGGTTGCTCCACATAGGTCAAGCCGGGTCATAGGTCCACTTGGTTGTACTCTATCACATGCTGATAGTCGGTGTGGTAGGGTCGTAACATAGACATATGAAACACATTATGAATTTGCTGCAAGCTTGGGGCAAGGCTAACTCGTAGGCTAACTTCCCAATACGCCTCAAAATCTCAAAAGGTCCAATAAACCTCAGACTTAGCTTCTCTTTCTTAACAAACCGCATCAATCCTTTCCAGGGGATACCTTTAGCATCACGAAGTCTCCCACCTCATACTCCTTTGACATCTCACAGAATTTGACCATTCGAAATAATGGGTTTCGTAAAAAAACTAGTGACTTTTACATACACTCGTCTGCACAGTAAAGACGTAATATGAATTCAAAATCTTCATTTAATAATTCGTACAACTCGTGATCGCAAAGATTTCTCATCCACCCATAAAATTTGGGTTATTGCAGTCTCCTCTCCTTAAAAGGATTCTATCTTAAGAACCTATGGAAAATAGTTGTGGATACAATTCCAACTTTACCCTTCCAAACTCTCAGGTTGACACTTCAACCCTTTTGTTCTCTTACCTTGATCTTACCAACGCTTTAGTGTTGCTTCTCAACGCATGCTCTCCTTGACCTGTATTCCTTATCGGTTGTTCTATGAATGAAAATTTCTATCCCACTACTTATACGTTCCTCTTCTACATTGTTCATAGTATCCGTGTTGAGTCCTTGTATCGTTGGCCCGTGAATACTTTGTGGTCGCGTTTTATAATCTGAGACAACGTCAATACGCATGGTATTCCTCACATTCCTTGGCTTGATCAGCACGCATGTGTTGCCTCCCGTCAGCCGTTACCACTTGCTATGGATACTGTATAGTCTTCGGTATATGTCGAACCAGTTCAGCTACTATATCCCTCGTTTATTGACTTCTTCGTAGCGCAAGAAAAGCGAAACTTCTTCTTTCGTAGTACGCTTTACAAGAGACGTCCTTCCGTTCGCATGGTGCCGATCGTGATAACAACATTCGTTTCATGGATAAGTTTTTATTCTCGACTGCCCCGTGAAATCTAAGGCACGACAATAAATATAAATTCAATCGTCTGGATAATTCTTCTTCCCTGTCCGTCAGCCACAAATCAAATTAGTACATAGGCTCAATCTCTTTATTAATTATACTTGAAAGCACCTTCAATATTCGAAGTTTAACCTTAAGTCTCTATCTGACGTAATCACTGCAGAAGTTTTATATTGCACCACCATCTCTTCCGTATATAAATCGATAATCTTCTAAATGGAAAGTCTCTCGTAGGTAAATCACTTGGTCCAGCAATTATAAATCAACTAGGGCCATCTCTTGGCTCGGTCTTCGGCAACCTACTCATGAAATTCATTATAATTCTGTTCACGTTCAATATTTTTTACAGGCGGAATTAATCCACTAGATCTCTATCATTCTGCTTTTGGCATGTCGCGTTTGTACTTAATAGTTTGCCAATACCATTCTTCATATCCGTTTGCCAAACATTCTCTTAATTCTCTGTACATCTCTGTCCTTCCCCATAATTTAGTCATTTTCCTCTAACATTATTCTTTATTGTATATACTCTATTTTCTTGGTCAATACTGACTGAATTCCAATTTTGAATAATCCCTTCTATAGGTATCGACCACCACACTGGCCTTTCCTGGGAAATAACAAATTTCTCCATTATACTCCCTGCTCCCTTTCGTCACCTTCTCTTTCTTATGTTTAGTCCTAATATGAAGATATACTTATGGCACTTGTGGAAAACTTTCACACTTTTCTCATAAAGTTAACGTCTCAGTTTTATGCGTGAACGCCATCATGACTAATCCCAGACTCACGGTTAGTATATCCTATCCCGTAACCTTTATGTTGTTTAGAAGTATAGGCTATCATCCCCTTTCTACTGCATCGGCATACCTCTTAAACTCTTGAAAGACGCATCATCGGGACTCTCAAAGTCCTCTTCTCATTATAAAGTATAGCTAACAACGAGGTTGTTACTAATCTCTCATATCATTCTTAAAACTTTATTTATTAACCCACAAGGGCTTCCGACTCACTAGTCAACCCACATGATACTACCAGAATTTATAATGTTTATATTAATGGGAAATGCCGACTTTGGTGAAGTACAGAGGTCGATCTTGAGTTGGTGAAACCTTCTCTTTAACCTTATCTTTGAAAAACAACTATGCACTTTAACTAGTCAACAATTCCTCCATTTCCGATAAGGGTTTCAGTTCTCGATGGTATAGGTAAGATGTCATATGCTCGTCCTCTTTCACAACTGGCGCCAATCAGCCTGAGGCCTGTATGCTACTGCGATTCCCAATAAACTTGATTAGGTGGTAATCTCGAAGGATCATTGGGATATATCCATGCATCCATTTGCTATTAGGGGCCTTTTAAACTTTATGTCTCGCTATGTGCATCAATCCCTTTAAGCTAAGTAAAGCTTCACATTCTTGCCACGATATTTCTTCCTTTCTTGTCCATCTCACTTCCATGTTAGTTTCCTCTAAGGATATGTCTTACATCGCAATCAATTTGAATTTCTTGGATCAGGAAAAGGCTTGGTAACTCCAGAATTCATTACTATAACATCCTGACAACGGTTGGTAGGAGCGTACTCCCAACCACCTCATCATTTCTTATAACTTTCCTCACACTAATATTAAAGGTCTTGTGGTATGCCCCGACATGTTATTTCTACTTTAATAATTACTCGGCATAACGCTCTGGCTGCACAATTACAACATTTGGTTTTTGATCTCATATTGGTGTAACGGTTCATAATTGTACCTCCCGTTCACCTTAGAGTAATCACTTTGAAAGGAATGGTTTCAAAATAACAAGGTCTAATAGATAATTTCAATAAGAATTCTACATTGGATGTTCCAAGAATGTTGATGGTTCCAAATACTAGGAGTCTCGATTTTTGGAGATGTAAGGATGGACCGAAAGAGTACAACAAGGTTTATTCCTTCAGGTCCTGATAATTCTGTAATATGATATCATAGAGAATGTTGCACGAGGGCAATGATTGTTGGATACAAAAGTCATAAATACGGTCTTTATACAGTTCTTACATCGGGTGGATACTTTTCCTCCTAAATAATAAGAGGAAATCTAAAGTCGCATTGATGAAGGTCAGACAATAGAAAGCAATTCTACTCCATGACAATTAAAGAATGAAGTAGTTTGTCATTCAAGTAATCAATGGTTTCAAATGAATTCTCATTGTATGAATGAAAGAATAAAATATTCAAGTGATATAAAGTCTGATACGAAGATGGGTAAGAGTTCAAGTCGAGTGGGCGACCTCACTAGGTCTCAATCAAGTTATTCGTCAAAACCTTCATCATCATACTTTACCACATGCAAAAATGCATTGCGGAATGAATTAAATTGGGAGTTGGACCAGTGGAACAATAACTAATCCTTTTCAAGAAACACTAGCAACTAGCTAGACAAAATTTGCTAGTTCACCTGTTTGAGACATCACCACTAGCTAGGACAATTAGCTAGGTGTTCTTCACAACATTACAATTTTGACTAGTTAGAACAATCAACTAGTCATTCATATTGACATATCGACCAGCCAGTTTCAATTGGATAGAACGGAATTTCAACATCGTAGCCATTGAAGAAACTTTAGGCTACTCGGACAACGAATGGAAATAAGAAGTTATTAAGTTTGAAAAAGAAAACTATAAAATCTGAAGAGAATGTTCTAGGTATCGGAACAATCGATAACCTCTCATCAAATATTACTTATCAGTGAAACGGTCCACCCAAGGGTGCCTCCGTACACATGCTTTATCAGATCCGACAATAGAATTAAATTCGGAATACCACTATCAAGATGATATCCTTACTATGTTTTCAATGTACGATGTACAATCTCATCTTGAATAGAAGAAAAGAATTCATGAGGGACGTCTGGACATTAGATCATCCATGTCCTCAGTAATTTGTTGAATATTTATGAGCTCAACTGAAGAGTGCAAGTATGAAAGAAGCAATCAAATATCGATATTCGTTAAGTAGTATTCGTCGATTAATTAAGGAAATATTTGTTGAACATTCCTTGGATAATTGAAATAGAGTGTAAATAGTCCTGAGCAGAAATAATTATAAACTTCAAATAGAATGCTCGGGGATCAATTAAGATACTTTGGATGAGTCCCGGTTTAGAGAAAGTATATCACTAGTTGTTATTCCACAAGTTTGAAGTAGAAAGCTAGAAGGGTTACCTGATATAAACTAATCGAGGTAACATGGTTAATGAAAAGTTTAAAATGAAGTAGTGCACCAGCCGATAGTTACCAAAATAAGTTAATAATCATTCGTGCATCTCATTATCACCATTATGAGGGTAGCTCCATCTCTTCGTCTTCGTAATACAAGACACCAACTAGTGCGTCTCTCAACCATCTTCTTAAAGTCATTTATCGAGTTAGGGTTTCACAACTATATCTGTCATTTCCGTGCTTTATCTTGAAGACCAAGCTTCACATCATTCCGGGGACACCTGCTAAGTCCATAGGGTCCTACTTTATGCTTTTCGACATGAATCACAAGTGGCCAGTTCCCCCTGGGAACAGATCAAAGAGATCTCTCAGGGATCTCAGTGCAGTCCATAGGTTCAGTGGCGGGTGTGTGTATGTGAACATATACCAAAAATATTGAGGTCTACAATACATATATACGTAGTCCCTGATAACATCTCTATCAAAGGATCCCACTCTAGACCCGCTGGTCTTTTCTTTTGGTAGACTCTGAGATCACTGTATCGCTCGTTGCAACCATATTCAACTTCTCTTGAGTCCCTTTGTTAATCCTACTTGTTTGTTCTCTAAGTTGAACTACCATGTTCTAGCGTCCGAATCATGCGTGGAATTATCTAGCACGCTCGTCTTATGATAACATTCTCGTATAACACATGTAAAATTCGCCATCAAGGGTAATGGAATCCACAACGACATAGTGACCAACCTTCAGGTAAACCCGTTACTTATCGAAAATCGGATCTTATAGCCAAAGTAAAAGACTTTCATTAATCCAAGTACTAAGTACCCTTAATTATGTAGGGAAGTCCAAACTTCTTGATTCTTAAAATGCCGCCTCCTAAACTGTGGAGGAATATGGGCCATAAAATTTATGCCAGCCTAGTCATCCGATCATATTGGCAATATCGCCTCTACCTCAACTGCTCTCGAGATTTCGCTCTGCTTCCTATATCATTACCTATGATAGGTCATGTACGACTCTCAAACCTCTATTCATCATTCTGAAGGTCTCTAGGGATTCTATCGACCCTAGTATAATACCTTCAGTAACACTCCAGTCCATTCTACTTACCGGTACCTCTTCCGGTAGTCCAATCATAAGTTTACTACGATCTCTTATGTCATTCTCCTACTTAGATTTAACTCTCAACACTCTCGTTTCTGAGTACTGTAACTTATCGCTCTGATACCATTTCTGTGACGCCCTCAAATCCGAAGTCAGAGATTCAGGTCGTCACGTCACCATCCAACCATATCATACCTGTATTAACTTTACAACTCAACAATACATCCATCCAGACCTCAATCTTATACACAAACAAGTTAGAGCCTCAGAAACGATAATCAAAAGTAACACTAAATATTACAATTCATCTGTACAATCTAGAATCTTGCGCACTTCCATTTATACAACTACACCTGAAGACAAGTCTTACCATTATAGTTGAAAACCTATCAGACTTACTCTGTAGTATTTATCAGGAACTAAATCATCTCAGGGGTAAATCTTCTACTCCTCTTCTGCTGGTGCGGAGTTAACCGATCAAATTCTTCTCTTTCTGAAAAGTGTTTATAAAGCAAGAATGAGCTACATAATGCTCAGCAAGTTCACCATTTTGAAAAATAATAATGTGGTTTATTTTGAAAACATTCCCAACTGTATGGGCATATATCTCAGATTTCAAAACATAATTGGACACTATATATGTCCGAGTTTGAATAAAACATTTATACTCACTAAGGAGCTTTAAGAATAACATATGAACCCTTTATAAGGTTCCCATTTCAACATATCTCAAGTTTTAAAGTATATACATATGAGTATATCATTTTCGGCAAAACACTCTACGGTTAACATACTATACAGGGAATACATCATTGCAAACCTCTTTCCTTCCATTAGCTTAGAAGGTTTCTCATTCAAAAGCATTTCATTCTTTGAAATAATTGCAAGAGTGCACTAACACGTGCCAATCTTTATAGAAAATCTTACAGTTCTAGATACTGCACGATGTCAATATTTTTCTTATCAGAAGCCACACTATCGGCAACTTGGCACTTAGGCCCAAGAAGCAGTGTTTGAGAATTTTTCCAAAGTGGAGGATGGGACTTGAAGAAAACATAAAACCTGACAGGGATTGACGATGATCATTCGCCACATCCAAGTCCAATAATCCGTGGGTCTTCTCTATCGTAGAAGGATAGAAACTACATCTGTAACTATCCCCGGGTGAAAACTACATCCGTAATCACCCTCGATGAAAACTACATCCGTAATCATCCTTCGGCAACACCTGGGCTGGAATAATAATTGATGGACCGCCTAGCTCACGGCCGCTTACACATCCCGGGAATCGTTCGTCAACGGTTCCCACACCTGCCAGAGTCCCTTTTTCTTTTTCTTTTGAAAATTTGATTTTGATTGAAAAAAGAGTAATTGAGGTCCGACATCAGTCGACCGATGATTCTTGAAATCACACAAGAAACAAACCTGACCGGGGGTTTTCGAAAATGTTTTGAGTTCGAAAGAGTTCGAGTTTGAAAGTGCTAAAGGTATCTTGGATTAGTTTTGTCTTTAAAATAGTGAACAATAATTATTAAATGATATTTTAAGATTTAATATTAATAATTCATAAAATAATTATTTAATGAAGTAAGCTTTTAATCCAAGATAGGTATTTTGAGTATTTACGAAGATATAAAAATAATTACTTGAGTATACGATACTCCCCGAATGCCCCTTCGGGTTTTCGCAATTTAATTACGATATAATAATATACCGCTCCCCGGTCAATAGTATATACGGACCGCTACGACCTCTATTGCTAGAGTCGTTGTCCGAAGAAAACATTTCATTCTAAGTTCAAGGGGTGCAAACATATATGTACTTATACCTCTCAATTTCATCGATACTTCGATAAACATAAACATTTGATATGATTGAAAACTACAAACACAACAGTGAAAGTCCTTGTAGATGTAAGTTTTGAAAAGTAAACTTGCCTTGGTGAGGTTGGGGTGGTCGAGCGTGCGGATTGGAATGATCTATACATAAGCAATAACCGTTCGTTAGTACCTTAATCAATATCTCTTTAATTGCGGGGTTTTAGGGGGTACAAAATTAACTTAATGACTTCGTCTTATGACACTCTAGCCCCACTATAGGTTCATGTCATCACTCGATTACGGTCGTCACTTATTCGACTTAATTTGGTTACCATATCCGAATCATATCCATTACCCCTAAAATTACACTCCACTTACGACTTTTTCCCTTGCGCGAATTTTACTCTAGCATTTTTTTAAAATTGAAAAATACATATTTTAATCCAATTCTTTTTGGGTAGCCTTCACCACTGCATTTAATAGCTTCTCTAATTTTTCCATGATCCTACATAAATTTTTAGGGGTTTAAACAAGGTTCACAAGGGGACTATTTAGTGCAGTCTGGAATCCAGAAACACATTTCACTTCTCAGGCCATAACTCAAAATCTATACATGACCTAGTCATGAACTTTATATTTCTGGAAACTACATTCAAATACCTTTCCAACAATATATATTAGGACCTCAGGGGACAAGATTTGGCCGTTCAAAACCCTCTTACAAGACAGTTCAAGCTCCTGGAAAAATCTCAGCATGCTTATATCACTTATCCATTCAAGAATCTTACATACACATCACATCCATCATCTAAGCCACCAAGATCATACTTTAAAACATACATGGAGTTACATACACTAACCACAAGCTTAAAAATCACAACCACAACACTTAAACTCAAGATCTACATCATCCATAACTTATATGTCCAAGATTCACACTAACATTCATGGATCTAACATTAAACACCATAAATAATTCATGGCCAAGAAGGGTTAGAGTTTTATACCTTCTTGATGTTCTTACAATCTCAAACAAGCTTGGTTAACCTTGGGGAAGCCTTACTCTTTGCTCACCATCTTCAATCTCACCAAAGAAATCAAGAACATGGAAGTGGGTTTCCTGACTGGAAAAACACGCCCCAAAGATCAGCCAAATGAAGCCCTTGCACTCGTTTCCTGGTCGAGGCTCCTGAATGAAAGTTGTAGAGCATATTCACAGATTTCTAACCATATAAAGAACAAAAAATTTCATTGAGTAATGAAGTCTCTAGGCCCATTTTAGTGAGCTCCTTTCCTGCTGGGCAGAATGGAGTATTTGGTGTTTGTTTTGTTTGATTAAAGTGATAAAGTGATCAATAATGCTTGATATTTTCACTTGGATGCATCTTATCTTCTTTCCATGTGGTGTCATCTCCTCATTGGTTCATTTGGATTACCTTTATGCATCCATAATTGCAAGCAAGTCCCTTGCTTTATACATATTGTTTCCAAGTCCTTCCTTCCTTTTCTTATTTGCACCAAGGGGCTTCCCTTCTTGTATATTTACTAAATCAATATGTTACAACTTATATGTTGCACTTCATTGTAATAGTGTGGCCCAATACCTCAAACAATCGTTGTGTCCAATTTTCTTTGTATTTTCTCTTTATCTCAGAAAAAAAAATTCTCGCGGTTTCTCAATTGTTCTCATTTCCTTTAACTCTAGGATTTTATTCTCAATTCCATTTTCCTCTCATAATATATCCTTCCTTGGACTCTTAATATACCATATCCTTAATCAATGATTCATTCGCTCAATCGCTTAATCTCATTGTAAAGTTTCAGCAGTTTCTAGAACGTTTGTTTCACTTCCTCAGTGGTTTTCGTTCCAAATTCTCAAATCACTTATAATAAAATTCCAAAATATTAACTCCTCAATTCCTCAAATTAAATATCTCATTTCTTGATATTACTGATATATAATTCACTGATCGGTCAAATATTACACGAAAATAGAATTTGGAATTTCTGAATTCCGATCGCATTTACATACACTTATTTACTCCGTAGATTACTATTATACCTTCAGAATATCCACACTACGTCTCGTACATAGGGGGCATGAAAAATTTTCTTAATCCTCAAAATCACTATTCATCCACCAAATCACTATTCATTGATGCACTTCATCATAATAGGAAAAGTTTTAATTCTACCGAAATTTTGGGTTCTTACATATATGATTAAATTTGATGCTATATTTATTTTGTGTGACAATACGAGTACGATTGATTTAAGTAAAAATACGGTATCTCATTCTCGTACTAAACACATAGATATACGACATCACTTTCTTTGTGATCATGTCAATAAAGGTGATATTATTATGGCTCATGTTGATACGGAAAATAATGTCACCGACATATTCACGAAACCGTTGCATTCCGAAAGATTCGCTAAATTGCGATTACTTTTAGGAATGTTGGAATGTCCGAATAATTAAATATAGTCTTTCTCTTTATTTAATTATAATTGAAATTGAAATATAAATTGTGTGATTTTCTAGTCAACGCACTCAAGCTTATTGTGTGAGCGAATTTTCTTGAGACTTCGGTACTTGAAATTTCAGATTTCTCTACAATAAATTTGTTTAAAAATAGACATGGAAATTTTTGTCTATGTTTTGGCTAAAAACCATATTGAAATATTTCAATAAAAATAAAATTTAATTAGTTTTAATTTTTGCATGGCCTTGAAATGATGTTGTTTCAAAACTCGGAGCAAAAATATAAAAACTAATTAAATATATGATCTTAAACTTTAGAATTCTTTTTTAAAATTTGGATCAAATTTCTATCTCTCTAGAAATTATTTTTTATGTGATTTTTACATTTATATATCATTATTTACATTTTTATGTAATTAAAGATATAATTCACTAAAATGAGTTTTAGGAGACTAAATTGATTTTTCAGCAAAAAACAGTTTAATTCGGATTTAATTTCAGCCCTTGATCTAAAATCCCTACTAATCTCAGCCATTCAATCACATCATATTTAATCAACAGTATAATTGTTTATTCACGAGTTGTACGGCCTCCTCTCATCTCTCTCATTCTCTCTCACCGTCTCTCTCTCGAAACCTAAACGGCGATTTGCTTTTTCCGTTCGACTCCGACCTCATTTATAGAAATGGACCGCATTTTCATGATCCTCTCATCAAAATACACCTCTCTATAATTTCAATTTTCATCATATGATCTCTGATTTCGAAAATCCTCAAACCCTAGAATCGCCTTTTAATCTCCTGCATCAATCCAATGGTTTTTCGATTGATTCATGGTTGATTCATGTTGGTTATGATGTTCTAAACATCATATCTCAAAAGCCCTTTGTTTTGATTCCGAGTGTTTCAATCCCTAGCTTTTGATTTTGTTAATTCAATAATTTACATACATATTTTGATGTTTTTGTTTAGCATTTCAGTGTACTCACGACATCTCACGTTGATTTCATGGCGGTTCGATGCTAATTCAGTGCTGACTCAGTGAGTCCCGTGACCTGACTTTGACGATTCTCATCTCGGTAATTCACTTCTTTGTTCTCTGGGCTTATTATTTGTGTTTGAATGGAATAATACGCCATGTGAATCACCACCATGGCCAAGGTGCACATTTTCAAATCTAAACACTGTTATATTCTTCATATAATGTGAGATTGTGTGATTGGTGATTATGTGAGTCATTATATGTCTCCCTTTGCTGTTTTGAGCTGAATAGACTCTTACCAAGTCAAGTTGTATTATAAATTTGCTTCGTCTTGAATAGCAGTTGATGTATGAATATAGATTAGTATAATGCCTTGACTAATCATGAATATCTACAGTCTGTTAGATTGTTGAGCCATGGTATAATCTCTGTGTGACTTATGTGTGCATTGCTTTGTATTTTGTCTATTATTCTTTGTCACTGATTGTAAGATTGCTAGCAAGTCTTTATGCATTTGCTTGAGTCTGCATTGCTCTGTTAGTTGAGTTCCATTGTCATGTGAGCATAATGATTGTTCTCTTTTGTATGAGAATGTTGCTGAGGTATAATGTTCTTGGATGACAGTTGTTGTATAAAAGTATGGACTTGTAGAGATGCATTGCTCTTGCTTGTATCTATAATTGTTAAATCTTTACTTAGACATTTTGTGTATCTCTACAGTTACCTTCTAGAACTCTGAATTTCTCTAAATTCTTGAGTTTATCTTTGTGCATTATGACATATCCATTTAAGTGTTATCTACGTAGTTCAATGTTACATTGTATGGTCACTTAGATATTTTCTAGCTGGTGAATTGAATTTTGAATTGTGCTTCTAGAAGTCCAGTTCACTTGCTCAGATCTGTAATGTGATATATGTATACATTGCTTGTATAATCTGTACAACAACATGCTTGAATTTGTATTGATTTTAATTGTACAACTTTATGGTGATGATATGACCTTCTTTGCTTAAGTTAATATTTGTTTTGCACAAGTATTTTCTCTTTGCTGCATGCTTCAACTTAGCATTAAATGTGATTACTGTTTTAGGAAATGGTTTCTATTTTTACCACCATATCTGTGCTGGTATCTGGTATTTCTCCATATTGATAATTGTGACCTGCAGCTTTACAATATAACAGATTGATTTGATACATGTACTTTCCTGAAATTCTATGTACTTTATGTGTACCGTGTAGTCCTTCTCTGATAATTTTGTACTATTTCAGTACTAGGTTGTATTATTCACTACTTTTCACTGTTAAATATCTGTGCTTGCCTGTGTTAGGTCCGGAATAACGTAGAAGGGGGGGGTTGAATATGTTATTTAAAAAATATTTCGATTTTTGATGTGGATATGAGATCAAAAAATACATGAATCGAAATAACACAACTGTTTGGGAAATATCTTTGAATAGATAAAACCCGGAGGTTTGCTACACAATCTAATCCTATGAATCAACTACAAAATCAAACACTCCTAGGATAGTTTAGGCACGAGGACCTTCTACCCGACACTTTCTGAAAGCGGGCTAAGCCGGCTTCCCTACTAGATGGACTATCTAGCAGCTTACAAAGAGAAGAAATATGAGAGAGAAGAGAAAGTTGTGTGTTGAGGTGTGTTTTGAAATTAAATACAACAGGCCTATTTATAGGCTATAGAAAGTCACTATGTTGTACTATTCTAACAACTCCAGTGGGCCCCACCTGCATAGTAACCACTATTCCAACAACTAAAATCGTGTCTGCTGAATTTTTTTCTTTACGTGGGCCCCACCCACATAGTAACCACTATTTGCATAGTAACTACTATTTGCACACCACTATTTGCATAGTAACTACTATTTGCACAGTAATCACTATTTACACAGTAACCACTATTTGCACAGTATCACTATTGCATAGTATCATTATTTGCATAGTATCACTATTTGCACAGTACCTGCATAGTAACCGCGCATAGTAATCGTGCATAGTATTACTATTTTTTTATATCTCTTGGGCTTCTCTCTTCTGTTTATTCTGCTTTTTTAATTCATCTCAGAAAATAATCCAAGTACCAGATTAATTCAATTATTTTGTTATAAATAGTTAATTAATCTGTTACTTATTTAATTTTCAGAGTAAATTAATTTTTGACAATACCTTGAGATATTATGTTTGTCCTTGATCGTCAATAGGCTTTGGCAATTCTTTCTGTGAATTAATGTGTTGATCCTTCTCGTATGTGCTGACACTTAGTGCACTGGTCTGGTTCACAAGTGACTAGCACTGATCTTGATTTTCACACCTTCATTACATTCCAATTGATTAGCCTGCAGTAGTCTCTTCAAATAATATAAATACATGGAATCTTTTGGCCCTTCAAATAAATCATCTGTACATCTTATTCTGTCAATAAGGCTTGATCATGTTAATGAACTTCTTTCAGCGACTTGATACTAGTTGATGCTTGTTCTTCAAATTTCACGATCCCTGTATAGAGTTAACATTATTTATCTTTTATCCTAGTTGAGTTATAGATGTCCTCTATTACATAGCACTAATACTCCCATTAGTTTTTCCTTTCCCAAAATAAAGTTAATTCCATGTCAACAACCTTTTCCTTGCCCTTACGCCTAGTAGATTTTTCTTGGTCATCTACCTTCTCCCCCTCAGTTGGGTTATCCTCCAGAGTATTAGGATGTGGAGTTGGTAAGTTAGACGAAGATGGCTTTACCAAGGAGTTGAATGCATCATTAAACTGGGCTGCCATGGTATTCAATTGAGCCTGGAATACATTATGTTGAATAAGTTGAAAATTTTTGATTTCTCCAATGGACTTACAAATAATTGGCAACTCTTTCTCCATTGTTTGAATCTGTGTAAGAAGACAATTTTATTCCTCTCTGGTAATAGGTGCATGTCGTTGAGTAGGTTGCTCACTAGTACGTTCTGCAGGTGTTTCACTCAACACTCTATATTCACTCGGTTTAGTGGTTTGGGTTATACTTACATATTGTGTTCGTGTTTCCCTCAACTCTCCTCCAGAGCTTCCACCGATATGTGTACCTGCAAATGAAATCATCCTAGCCCCTTTTTCAGAGGTCACTGATGGTGCAATGAAAGTTCATGAACTTCCGTCCTCACGTGAAGCGAGTTGCCGACCACTCGTAAAGAGTGGTAAATCTCGAAAGAGATCCAGAGATTTTCCCTCTGGGAGGTTAAACTTGAATCGATTAAATGGCACAAAACCTAAGTTTCCCTCGTACGTCTGTGAAGACACTTGGTTCATAAAAGAACCAACTATCGATGGATTTTTCCGTAAAATGGAAGATTCTCCAGCAGGTTTTGAGGTAGGTAATTCCACCTCGGATGCCTGTAACGGCATTTATTCTTTAGAAGGATCATCAACCGCTCTTATGCTCTATGAAATAGAACTTAAGATAGTTGTTGCCGTCAATTTAACCTTATTTACATTTTCACTCATTTAACAAGGAAGAATTGTTTCACTAACAGTTGCAGTTACCTCAGGTTCATTTGATTTACTTCTTTTAGAATGAGGTAGAGCTGCTGATGTAACTAACTCCTTATGTGGTGCTGCTGAGGCACTATCTCCCTCAAAAGTGTTGATGGTTGGTCGCTTAAGTGACAATTGAGGTGTAGGAGTTTGTTATGTTTGTGTTTGCATTTGTAGAATGGGCTCTTCGATCTGTGTTAGAGTCGGTGGGATTTCCTACTCTTGGTCGGGTAAGATGGCCACTAGGGGCTGTAGAAACTGTATTTCCTATGACACAATAGGGAATACAGAGGTTGGAATAGCAGGGATTCAAATATTACCTTGTCATATACCTACTCTCACTAGTCTTGGTAACAACGGAAGTGGGACAGTCTTTAGATATTCAGTTAGGACTGTAGGCACATCCGCATATTTCTTGTGGCATGTTATAAAGTGAATTACATTCATCTTCATGTACGCACAATACTTATTTGGACTATCTGCCAAGCGCTCTCTGTCTTCATCATTCAAAGAATCATTTAATATTAATTATACAAACCTTGGATATAGACATTTGACTTTTTGTGTCTGAACATCCCTTGTTTCCAAGTGTTTCATCTTTAAAATGATTTGACCAATAACTATCTTTCCAAAATTAATCCTCAAATTATTAGCCACCGCATACCCTAATTTTTGAAGAAAATCAGGTATGCGATCTCGATTTGTTCCAATTGAGGAGAAAACATGGCCAAGAATGTGAAAGAATAAATTCCAATGTTGGGTTAGAAAAATTCTAGAAACGTTACCAGTATTTAAATTATCCTCTTGGTACCTTATAAGACGAAAGAACATTTCACTCTGTTCAGGTGTTGGATCAGAAATGAGATTTTCCATAGAAAAATGAAGAATTCGATTAACATCTAGTTCAGTGACCCTAATCGACCTACCAAATAGTCAATACGTGAATGCACAACCATCTTGACCAGAAGTGTCAACCGTACTACAATATAGTTCACACAATGCATCATGATTAAGCTGTACTGGTGTAACCAAAATAGACATAAATTAACAAAATATCATTAATTGATATATGTCAATACAATATTTATTTAATTATGCTACAATTAACACAATTATTTACTAACTAATTACCATAAAATATAGCATTTATAAGCATGGTAATTAATTTAGAGATAACTATAATATGAGGACTGGATGCAAATAAATTCACAAGTCCTAAACATAAGGACATATGTGAACTTATAACAAATTGCAGTTATTGTTTATCCAAAATTCTTTAGACAGATTTAACATCCCAAGTTCACCAACTAACCTGGAGAAAGTGGATTCATCCAGTGGTTTAGTAAAGATGTCTGCAATTTGTTGATCTGTGGGAACAAAATATAATACCACAATTCCATTCATGACATGCTCTCGTAAGAAATGATACCTGATATCAATGTGCTTAGTCCTGGTATGTTGAACTGGATTGTTGGCAATGGCAATGGCAGTCATGTTGTCGCATAGAATTGGAATTTTGTCCAACATGAGTCCATAGTCCTGAAGTTGATTCCTCATCCACAGGATCTGAGCACAACAACTACCTGCCGCAATGTATTCTGCTTCGGCTGTCAAGGTAGATACTGAGTGTTGCTTCGTGCTGTACAAAGATACCAACCTTCTTCCTAGAAACTGACAGCTTCTAGAAGTACTTTTTTGATCAATCTTACAACCTGCGAAGTCAGAATCTGTATAGCCAACTAGGTCAAAACCTATTCCTTTAGGGTACCAAATCCCAAGATTGGGGGTTCCCTTAAGGTATCTGAAAATATGTTTAACAGCTATAAGATGTGACTCTTTAGGGTTAGCCTGGAATCTAGCATATAAACAAGTGCGAACATATATAATATCTGGTCTACTAGCAGTTAAGTACAAGAGAGAGCCGATCATACCTCGATACTTCGTGATGTCAACTTACTTAACAGATTTGTCTTGATCAAGCTTGACAGCAGTTGGCATCGGGGTCTTGGCAGTAGCTATTTCTTCCATCCCATACTTCTTCAAAAGATCCTTTATGTATTTTGACTGGCAGATGAAAATACCATCAGGCTTCTGAATAAATTGAAGTCCAAGGAAGAAGGACAACTCACCCATCATGCTCATCTCGTACTTACTCTGCATTAGCTTAGCAAATCTCTTGCATAGCAAATCATTAGTAGAACCAAATATTATATCGTCCACATATACTTGCACCAGAATTATATCATTTTTATGCTTTTTATGAAAGAAAGTTTTGTCGATGATACATCTTGTAAAACCATTTTCAAGTAAGAACTTGGAGAGAATATCATACCATGTTCGAGGGGCTTGCTTGAGACCATAGAGAGCTTTGAAGAGAAAGTACACAAAACCTTCAAATTCCTTGTCTTCGAACCCAGGGTGTTGTTCAACATAGACTTCTTCTTCTAGATCTCCGTTCAAAAATGCACTCTTCACATCCATCTGAAAAACCTTAAAGTTAGAGTGTGCAGCAAATGCTAAGAACATCCTGATTGCTTCAAGCCTTGCAATTGGAGCATAGGTTTCATCATAATCAATTCCCTCTTCTTGAGAGTAACCCTTTGCTACCAATCGAGCCTTGTTCCTTGTAACAATACCATTTTCATCCAGTTTATTCCTAAACACCCACCTAGTACCAATTACAGATTTATCTTTTGGTCTTGGCACCAGCTTCCATACTTTCTGCCTTTCTAACTGATTGAGTTCTTCCTGCATTGCAGTTACCCAATCTGGATCATCAAGAGCATCATCAACCTTTTTAGGTCAATTTGAGATAAAAATCCTGTGAAATTGCATTCATTCTGTGTTGCTCTTCTAGTCTGTACACCCGTGTCCGGTTCACCAATGATCTGTTCAAAGGGATGCGCTCTACTCCATACCCTTTGTCTCGGCAGATTTGATCTTGATGATTCCCAAAGTTCATAATTGTGTTGAGTGTGGTGACTAGTAGATCCAAAATCATTGTTTGCTCCCCCTAACCTGTTGCTTTCAGAGTTTGATGAATCAAAGTTTAATGAATCATTAGCAGTAGATGCATCCTTTAATGTTTCTTCACTTGATTGGGGTTCATTTTCATCGTTCACTTGCTCCCCCTCAACATGTGCTGCAGTCTGATCTACTTGTATGGATTGAACAATATAGTCTAAAAGAGTATCAAAATTTTGTAGATCAACATTTATTTCTTCATTCTCAAATCTCAGCTGGTCATGTTCATCAAAATCTTCAAGTCCTGTTATCTTCTTATCATCAAAAGACACATGGATAGATTCCATGACCACTTTTGTTCTCAGATTGTAGACTCTGAATGCTTTTGTGGATAGTGGGTATCCAACAAAAATTCCTTCATCAGCTTTTAAATCAAATTTGGAAAGTTGTTCTGGATGAGTCTTAAGAACAAAACACCTACATCCAAACACATGAAAGTACTTCAGGTTCGTCTTCTTATTTTTTACCATCTCATATGGTGTTTTACAATGCTTGTTTATGAGTGTAGCATTCTGTGTGAAAAAAGCAGCTTGCACAACTTCAGCCCAGAAGTAAGTTAGCAGCTTTTATTCATCAAGCATTGTCCTTGCAGCTTCTATGAGAGTTCTGTTCTTTCTCTCTCTACTCCATTTTGTTGTGGAGTTCCAGGTGCAGAAAATTCTTGCTTTATTCCATTTTCTTTACAATATTCTTCCATGGATGCATTTTTGAACTCAGTGCCATTATCACTTCTTATGATTTTCACTATATGCTTAGATCCTTTATCCAGTTGTCTGACATGCTCTGTTAAGATTGATGCAGTTTCTTCTTTCTTGTGCATGAAATACACCTATGTATATCTGGTGCATTCATCAATAATAACCAACGCATATCTTTTCTTTCCAATAGACATTATATTTACTGGACCAAATAAATCAACATGCAATAAGTGATATTGATCAAGAATTGAGGATTCAGTCTTACTTTTGAATGAAGTTTTCCTTTGTTTTGCCTTCTGACATGAGTCACATAGGCCATCTGGAATAAAAACTGATTTGGGCAATCCTCTCACAAGATCTTTCTTCACTAGCTCATTAATGCTGCTAAAATTCAGATGAGAAATTCTCTTGTGCCAGTTCCATCTTTCTTCAATTGATGCTTTACTTAGTAGACAGATTGCAGAGCCTTCAGAGTTTGTTGAAAGCTTGGCTTCATAAATGTTACCATGCCTGTATCCCTTCAGAACAACTTTGCCTGTAGATTTGCTTATAACTTCACAGTGTTCTTAAAAGAAATCCACATGATAACCTCTGTCACAGATTTGACTCACACGTAGCAGATTATGTTTGAGTCCTGAGACTAGAGCTACAGTTTCAATGATGACATTCCCAAGATTGAATTGCCATATCCCATAGTCCTTCCTATGTTGCCATCTCCATAAGAAACACTTGGGCCAGCTTTCTTCACAAATTCTAATAGTAGGGCTTTATTTCCAGTCATGCGTCCTGAGCATCGACTGTCTAGAACAAGGATATTTTTCTTGTTACCCTGCAATCACAAAAACCACTAATGATTAGTTTTAAGGACCCAGACTTGCTTGGATCCTTTGGCCTTATTAAGTTTGTTAGCTTTTGCAGTAGAAGTCTTATCAGAGTTTGTGCTAACATACTTTTTATCAGAATTTATATATGTAGAATCAATCTTGAATTTATTCAAAGAGGGTTAAAGTTCATAATAATCATAATACAAATTATGATACTATTTGCATGTATAAATAGAATGCCAAATACTGCCATAGTGAAAAAAAGGATTCTGTGGTTTAAACATAACTGAACCACTCTTAACTCCTGACTTAGGAGGTATAGAATTTATATTTTTATTCTTCCTGCAAAAAGTAGCAAGATGGTTAGGATTTCCACAGTTGTGACATATCTTCCTAGGAGCATTGGGAATAGGAATATAGTTATTGCTTTTATTGATGCCTACCTTTCCATTTCTGTTTTTCCTAGGTTCTTTTACCTTGTTCACTCTTTTTATCTCCTTCAACTTTTGTTTAAGCTGAGACATTAAGCCAATATTTACTGATTTGACTTCATCCTATTTTGGTTTGTCAGATTTTAAGTTTTTCTTAACTTCTAGTTTGGAGCCTTCCTCATTTTCAGATTTACGTTTGACAGATATTGGTTCAAACCTCACAGGATTAATTTTCGGCTTTGTAGCCCTTTTAGTAAATACAGGTTTAGAGGTCTCAGCTTCTAGGTTGGCAGTTTTCTTTTTATTAGTGTAACCTAGACCGTGTTTCCAACAACCAATCTCTAAGATATTCTGAGTAGTTTTACCAGAGTTAGTCCAAGTTTTAATAATGTTTCTTTCTTTAGCAAGTTCAGATTCAAGATAAACATGCTTTTTCAATAATTCAGTTTTAACAATAATAGCATCATCTCTCTCTTTCTGAATTTTTAACATCTGGACTAATTCTAATTCTAGATAGTCATTTCTCTTTCTAAGGTCTAGACTTTCAGATTTTATTCTTTCATTTTTAAAGTCTGATCTCTGTAGCTAACATGCAAGTTTTTAAGAAAGAGTCTTAACTCAGATATATCGGTAGTATCAAAAGCTAGAGTAGAGTGAGGTACCTTGGTCTCAATAGCTTCAGAGATACTATCAGCATTTGCCATCAAGGCATAGTTCACCTCATCTTCAGAGTCTGAAATGTCAGCCCAGTCCTTCTTCTTTGTGATGTAAGCTTGACCTTTATCAGCTTTGGCTTTCTTGCACTCAGGTGCAAAATGTCCTTTCTCACTACAATTATAGCATTTGATCTTGGACTTGTCCACTTTCCCAGACCTACCTTCCTTTCCCTCAGCTTTTCTGAAATTCTTCTTTTCGGAATTTGAATCTCTTCGTGTGAACTTCTTTCCCTACCTGAAGTTCTTGTAAGCCATCTTCTTGAAGCTTTTTACCATTAGGGCTGTAAGTTGTATTATCTCAGCATCACTGCCATCATCATCAGAGTCTGTGAGATTGTCAGAGTTTGAGTCATCATCATAGTTTGATGACTCAATATCTGACTTTGTAATAAGAGCCTTTCCATTTAATTGATTCTTTTTCACAGCAACTTCTTTAGAAGCTTTCTCCTCAGCTTTAAGAGCAATTGACTTGGACTTTCCTCTATGCCTCTTGCTTCTTTGTTCCATCTCAAACTCATGAGTCTTGAGCATTCCATAGATTTCATCAAGAGACATGTCTTCCAGATCATAATTGTCTCTGATGGTAGTGGCCTTTAAATCCAACTTCTCAGGAAGAGCCAACAAGAATTTTATATTGGAGTCTTCAAGATCATACTCCTTATCTACCAGTGACAAATCATTCAGCAATTTCAGGAATCTGTCATATAGATCTGTTAATGACTCATCAGACTTCGAGTCAAAGTGCTCATACTCCTGTGTGAGTATTGTTCTCCTGTTCTTCTTGATGGCTTTGGTTCCTTGACATCTGACTTGCAAAGCATCCCAAATCTCCTTAGGAGTTTTGCATCCAATAACCCTGTTAGACATAACAATGTCAAGAGCGTTATGTAATAAATGCCTTACCTTGGCATCCTTACTAATAGATGAGATATCTTCAGGAGTGTTGTCTTTTTTCTCCTTTGGAATCGTTTTATGTTGCTCTTTATCAACTGCAACAGACAATTTGGTCAGCTTATGTGGACCATCATGAATTCTATCTAAGTACTCTGGATCTGTAGCCTCCAGAAACATTTCCATCTTCACCTTCCATGTGGGATACTCTGATGCCTAGAGTATTAGAATTCTGATTGATTCATATATGCTTGTTGTTGGAGTCTATGTTTTCTCTATCATGATTGTATAGCTTTTTGGATCTTAACTATTGTATAATAACAAAGTGGCTCTGATGCCAATTGTTAGGTCTGGAATAACATAGAAGGGGGTTGAATACTTTATTTAAAAAATATTTCGATTTTTGATGTGGATATGAGATCAAAAAATATTGAATCGAAATAACACAACTGTTTGGGAAATATCTTTGAATAGATAAAACCCGGAGGTTTGCTACACAATCTAATCCTATGGATCAGCTACAAAATCAAACACTCCTAGGATAGTTTAGGCACGAGGACCTTCTACCCGACACTTCCTAAAAGCGGGCTAAGCCGGCTTCCCTACTAGATGGATTATCAAGCAGCTTACAAAGAGAAGATATATGAGAGCGAAGAGAAAGTTGTGTGTTAAGGTGCGTTTTGAAATGAAATACAACAGGCCTATTTATAGGCTATAGAAAGTCGCTATGCTGTACTATTCCAACAACTCCAGTGGGCCCCACCTACATAGTAACCACTATTCCAACAACTAAAACCGTGTCTGCTGAATTTTTTTCTTTACGTGGGCCCCACCTACATAGTAACCACTATTTGTATAGCAACTACTATTTGCACTTTAATCACTATTTACACAGTAACCACTATTTGCACAATATCACTATTTGCACAGTACCACTATTTGCAAAGTATCACTATTTACACAGTACCTGCATAGTAACCATGCATAGTAATCTTGCATAGTAACCGTGCATAGTATTACTATTTTTTCATATCTATTGGGCTTCTCTCTTCTGTTTATTCTGCTGTTTTAATTCTTCTCAGAAAATAATCTAAGTACCAGATTAATTTAATTATTTTGTTATAAATAATTAATTAATCTGTTACTTATTTAATTTTCAGAGTAAATTAATTTTTGACAATACCTTGAGATATTATGTTTGTCCTTGATCGTCAATAGGCTTTGGCAATTCTTTCTGTGAATTAATGTTTTGAACCTTCTCGTATGTGCTGACACTTAGTGCACTGGTCTGGTTCACAACTGACTAGCACTGATCTTGATCTTCACACCTTCGTTAAATTCCAATTGATTAGCCTGCAGTAGTATCTTCAAATAATATAAATACATGGAATCTTTTGGCCCTTTAACTGAATCATCTGTACATCTTATTCTGTCACTGAGGCTTGATCATGTTAATGAACTTCTTTTAGTGACTTGATCCTTGTTGATGATTGTTCTTCAAATTTCACGATCCCTGTATAGAGTTAATATTATTTATCTTTTATCCTAGTTCAGTTATATATGTCCTCTATTACATATTACATTACATTATGCTTTACAGCCTGTGTATTTAAGAGTGTGTTCACTGTAGTGTTTACTTCATTCTTGTTGTGTTCATTTACTTCTATTGCTATAAATATACACACTTACACAGCATGTCTCACACACCAGTTGACACCACTCTTAACTTGTTTTCACCTCTTTCACATTCTGATAACCCCAGAAACAAGAAACAAAAAAAGCCCAAACACAATTCCCCAATGTTTATCTCTAGTGATGCCCAAAATAAGTTTGTTAGGAGTAAGTTGCAACCTGGTAAGATTGTTCAACTAGCTAGAGAGTCTGAACTTTATGGTTTGTTTGTTCATGCTAAGTGGAACCCTTTGTTAGTCAGTCCCACTACGAGAGTTCTACTAAATTTGGTGGTAGAGTTCTTCTGCAACATGGGGGTAGGGAGTGGAGTTGGTGGGGTGTCCTACCTGACCTCTGTGATTAATAGGAAGCCCATTCTCCTTGATCATGTGTTGTTGGGAAAGATACTTAAGCTAGATCCTAAGGTTTTGTCTTTGAGTCCAGTTGATGTGACTAAGACTTACACTTATAACCCTGATGAACTAAGGTTGTTCATCTCTATTTTCTGTGGAGTTGAAGTCCCTTCAAATTTCTTTAAGACTGATAGGGGTATTGACTATGAGCATTTCACTCCTTTCTACCAAACCCTAGCTGAAATCATTAGGGTGAATATCTTTCCTTCTCAAACTGCTGGCAAACTTATGAGTTTTGTGGAAATGAAAATCATGTATAAGTTGACTTGCAAGAAAATTGATTTTAACTTGCCCTATATGATAATCACCAAAATGATCTCTGCTGCTAGATTGGGGTACATGCTTATGGTCTCTTACTTACTCAAGTGTTTGAGCACTTCTCTTTTGACATAAACTTTCCTCCTTACTTCTCTTTGTCACACACCATTTCTGATAGAACTCATAGAACTACCTTGCCCTTACCTGAACTAAATGTTATGCCTGCTACTTTGAATGTTCAATTTGGTACTTTACCTCCTGTGTCTCTTGCCATGCCTGATGTGACTGTTGCTATGCCTGCTATTTCTGCTATACCTGCTCATGTGGATCTTGATCCTTTTATGCCTACTTTAATGCATGATGTCTCTACTGCAAATGTGTTGCCTGTTTCTACTGAATCTGTTGCTAGACCCTCTGTGGTTCCCTCAACTATCCCTGTTTCCAACATCTCTCATGCTCAGTTATCAGCTTATTTCTCTGTACTTGTGAAACTATCCTCTAAAAGTGAAGAATTGGAAAATGAGTATAAGGTTTTGAAAAACCAGTTTCTTGCTTTAAATGAGAGATATACTCAATTACTTGAAAGGATGGATATAGTGATGACTGTATTGGGATCTGCTATGGGAAGGTTGACTGTCCTTGAGAGTAATTTATTTCAACTTTTGCAAATTCAAATTGATGCTAACACTCCCCCTCCCAAACCAGTTACTCAATCTGTTGTCATTGAGGATCTTGATACAGAGGTAGTTGATGTTACTGTGAAACTTGAAGTTGTTGGGAATGGTGATGGCTCTGGAAATGTTGCTAATAATATTAGTGATGATATGATGGATGCTGTTATCAATTCTGATTCCTTTAATCAAGTTGATTAGCTTAAAATGCTTATTATCATGCTTGTTTTTGTTGTATGAGTGCACTATCTGGTTTTGTGTCTTAGTTAAGTGATGAATGCTCTAGCTTGTTGTTGTTTCTTTTTGGGTACCAGTACCAAACTGGCTTGTATGACTGCTTCTAAGTTCACTATGCCATAGATGGGCGTCCACAATGCTTTTCTATTGTAACGCCCACTTTGTGTTACATTAGAGGTACCTTTTTTGACCTACTGCAACACTGTTGAGATTGTGTTACATTACCTGTGAAGGTACTGTTGCAGTAGAACATGTACTGTTGCAGTAGCGACTGAGCGTTGCATTTGTTTTTTTTAACATTTATAAATGTAAAAAAGAATAAACATGTGGGTCCCACAGAAGTGTTACATTTTCTACAAGCAGTGTCACATTTGCTACAGGCAGTGTTACATTTGAGTGGACCCACACCACACCACCATGCCACGTGTCACGTGGGCCCCACATATGCCACATGTAATGGGACCCACAATCCCACGTGCCCCCCACATGCCATGTAAGAACCCTGATTTTTGGTAGGAATTAAAACTTTTATTATGGAATGGATAGGGATTCCAATGTTCACATGTCTTGAAGAATGCTATTGGTTGACGACTTAGATAAGAATAATCTATCTCCTGGATAAGTAAGATATGTTAATTCCAAATAGGAGAGTTATTCTCATGTCATCCAAATCGATATCTGCTATTAGTCCAGTGGTTCCGTGAAAGGGTTAAGGAACGCTCGGAAAAGTGCAAAGACATTTTTCTATTTATAAGGAATAAAGAGAGAATAAATGATGAATAGTGTTTTTGGTGGAAATGAGAATATTAGTAGACGATGCTATATAGGAGTACCCAGAACGGATTTCTAAGTTCGTATTAATGATCCAAGGGGAAAAAGAGTGTATGTAAAAGTTATCAGATTCTGAAAAATAGCACTTTTATTTTTCCCGAGATTTCCCTAGACACTGAAAGACTTAAGGGAATATTAAAAAATTTAAGGGATTTAAATTCAAAGATTATAAGAGGAATGAGAATTATAGTATAAATATTAAGAAGGTTTCCGGTAAAACTCTAACTAGAAACAATTGAGATATTCGTTCGAACGATTAATGAATTAAGTAATAACCGGACAAGGAATCAAGCAGGGAAAGCAAGTACATGCATGTGCTAGTGGATAAGAGCAAGGAACTAAACACAAGGAACTAGCATACTTAGAGATTAAACCAATTACTTAGCATTACTTTATCATCTTATCACCAAATCATGACATTTGTCCATCCAATTGACGTCATCCATGACCTAGCACCTTTATTAAAGTAACTTTAGGATAGATATTATCCATACACATCAATGATTCAAGAGATTAGATCAAGAGCAAGCAAGAGAACTCCATTTTCTCTCATTCTCTCAAACTGCCCAGCAAGAACACCTCAAAGAAGAAAATTCATATCTCCATTTCTATCCATGATAAAATCACCAAATTTGGACCACAGACTCTCCACTCCGTGGGCAATATTCGTTCAAAATTTCATGGTATTCTAATGAGTGTAGCCTAGTCAAATCCCCTCCCCAAGAGAAGAAACCAAACTGTCCAGATTGTTTGACTGTTTCTGTGATGATTTTCAAACGGCCATATCTCCTTCATTACTCAATGAAATTTGGTGTTCTTTATCTTGTTGGAAAGCTGGTTTGATCCTCTACAACTCTCCTTTAGAAGCCTCGTTCAGAAAAGTTTGGTAAGGCCCTCGTTTTTCATGATCTTTCAGCTGGGTTATAGAAACTCCGAAAATCTCTAAACATATTCTTGATGTTTCTTGTTAGATTAAGCTTGGTTAAGGTTGTACAAGGATTAATCAAGGCTTAGTAAGGTCTCTACATCCTCCAAGGAAGGTATAACCCTCATAAACCCTAAATCATACTTTGAGTTTTGTGATTGTTCTTAGTGATCTTAGATGCGATATGATTATGGTGTTAATATGAGCATGTAAGCATGATTAGTTAGTGGTTAGTTGATGTAAGCAATATGATGCATATGATGATGAAATGAGGAGTTAATGGACTTATTATGATGAATGGTATGCCTGGCGTGGCTTGGTTTTGATGGAACAAATTTAGAAACGTTCGATATATAGCTGTCGTAATGCCCGAATTTCGTTAGACCTTAAAAAACCGTGCATTACAGTAGCATTAGTTTTCTGACCTTAATGTATAGACGACCTATCCTTGTAGATCTCGAGTCATAGATCGTTTTGGTGCAAGAATCGAAACAAACGGACTTACGGTTTAGGAATTATGGCCGATTTAGTAAAAGTGGTTCGGAAACGTAAGTATGAGTTCGTAACTGCAATTGAACCCTCTTAACTTGATAAAGTCAGTTACGAATCTTGGTAATTAAATATTAGAGATCATGAGGAAGGTGTAAAAGAAAATCTCATGTCAAATGGATCGTTTTCCGATTTTATAAAAATGTTCGAATCGAGGTTAAACGCGAACGAACCCCTAAAAGCACACTTGGTTATAACTTTGGTTAATCACTTAGAAAACGGGCAATAAAACTCGAGGTATAATCTTGATTCGTAAACGACCTACCTTAGCACTTACATGACTTAAGTATATAACAAGTTTAAGTGTAATGACGAGCCGTAATAACGAGCAAGTGTCGGGTCATAGCGGTGTTAATGAGCGATAACTTGAAAATGTGCTTTAGCTTAAGTAAAGTATTCACTTGGCGTTTCAAAGTGATAGGTGATTAACCCGGGATAATTTTGGTTGTTTATAGATTGCCGGACCACCCCGAGTCATACCACTAGCATAGCGGGAGTATCAGGCAAGTTTCCAATACTTGGAACTGTTGTTGTGATAATACATGTATGACTGTTGTTATACATATGCCATTGCATGCATGCCTGTTTTCAATTCATATTGTTATACTTGTTCCTTGATTATAATTGGCTTATAAGCTAGATAGATAATTATCAGTTATAAGCCGGATGTTGTTAAGTCCCTTAGAGAAGGGCATATATATCTTATTCGTTGAACATAGACCGGGAGTCAGTACTTCTTGATATATCGGAATTACTTTCGAGAAAAAATATTTAAGTAAATATTTTCCATTATTTGGTTGACGAATATTATTTTGAATATTCGTTCGAGATTATTTATTTAACGACCATTACTTCAAATATTTATCTGAACGTTATCTATTCAATGAATAGTATTTTTCAATATTCATTTAAAGTCGATTCATTTATCGAATATTATTTCGAATATTCCTTTAAAGCTTGGATTACTAAATGAGTATTATTTTGATGTTCATTTAGAATATTATTCATTAAATGAATATTACTTTGTGAATATTCATTTAAGTTCCTATTTACTTAATGAATATTATTTTAAATATTCATCCGAAGTTCTATTTATTTATCGAATATTATTTTAAATATTCCTTTCAAGTCTTATTAATTAAATGAATATTATTTTGAATATTCATTTAAATATTTAATTATTCAATAAATATTTTCCCTATATTCATTCGAGAATTATTCTGAGAAATACTTCGATTAAAAATATTCTTTCATATTTATAAATATTCTAAGTATTTCTTACTCAATAAATATTCTCTGAATATTTATTCAATACTTGGAAATAACTCAAGATTGTTTATTCTTCTTCAAATATTGTCTTCGACCTTCGATTATTCTGAAAATTTCTTCGGAGTCATATTACTAGTATTATATCAAGAAAAGTTCTCAAAATACCATTCTTCATTCGAATCTATCTTTCAAATAATAAGAGAACCTTGCTTGAGAAATGTTATTTGTCTTGTTGACATCTCGGTCATAAAACCTTTCTAAAACGATTCTTTTCACTCGCAACTTGGTTTCTATGTATCTATTTAATCTTGTGTACCCTTTCATCATTCGAAGAGTAAGAGTGTTGGAACAAGTTGATATCCATTAACAAGCAGTAACTTGGGAACTATGGGTGAATTTTCCTTTCCAAATTAGATACGACTACCATATGGAGTCTTATCAACAAGTATTATACTTGGGGAAAGGGGGACAAACTTTACGTTCAGAGTCATGGATTCTATATGAACTAGGAGCCGCGTAAGTGGTCGAGTGGCGCCGGTCCAGCAATGGCCCAACCGTTGGCCGGGGGGTTCCAGAGGGCGGTAGACAAGTAAATCCGTCGGTGCTTCCTTCTACATGTAGAGAACAAGAGGTGGGGAGCATAACCTACGACTAATCATCGTGAATGTTATGTCTCCTGGCACGTCAATGCTCCAGTATTAGTTCACCTTTCAAATGTTGGAAATTTTCTACAACACTATCGGTGTTGGCAGGTGAAAAAAAAGTGATTGAATCTAGAATTGCAATATTTTCTGCAAGTTCCTCTTTTATGATAAATAATGCTATCTTGCTTATCTTTGACATAGCAGATATTTCCATAGAAGTATATTTTTGAGTTACCTTGTAACTTCATCGTTCACCTTATACTGGTACTATGTTCGTTAATGCATGGCATATGGTTTCAAAGATATTTCAGAACTGTTATATATTATTGTTCAATTACATATTATTGTTGGTGGGCTATTGCTCACCCTTGCTTTATTTATTATATCACAACAACAGCTAGATCTGATGGCCCGCACAACGCACAACCGGTGCGAGCAAGTGATAGCCGTTAGAGGATTAACCGTTGAGAGCATAGCTACCACTGCTGAGTAAGAAGCTATTGGTAGGCTAGATGTTAGCTTTCCGGTATCAATGTATTCATATGAAATGTAAATGGATGGCAATGAATAATGTGGATGGAAATTGAGACCGTGACGACTAGATCCCTGACCCCGGATCTGGGGGTGTTACATGCCACGTGTCAGGTGGGTCCCACACCTGCCACATGTCAGATAGTCCACGTGCCACGTGTCATGCATGTGTCAGGTTGTGGGTCCCACACTGCCACGTGTCAGGTGGTGGATCCTGTGGGTCCCACACTGCCACGTGTCACGTGGTGGGTCCCACACTGCCACGTGTCAAGTTAGTCCCACAGTGCCACGTGTCATGTGGTGGGTCCCACATGCACTCTACTGTTGATGTTGCTCATACTTAAAAATAAATTGGTGTTGGAGAGATTCGAACCCCTAACCTCCAACACACATGACTTCTACTTCACCACCAGAACCACTCCACCAACACTAACACTTGGTTATTTTGCTCCATCTTTAATATATAACCCTTGTAGCTTAGGTTATATTCATTATTATTATTATTACTATATTATTAGAATAATTTTAATTTTTTATATATGTTGATTATATTATATTATTCATTGTGGAGAATAAACCATTCAAGTGTGGGGAGGTGCTTTTGATATTATTATAAATTTAAAAATATATATAATTTAAAATCCAAAAAAAATAGATATAAATCAAACAAATTTAAAATTACCCAATCAAATAATTTTTTTTTTCTAAAATTTTGGGAATAACATTAAATATGATGGATCTTGATGCCCGAACGATTGGGTTGAGAAATAATTTTTAAAAAATTGAATCCTTAAACCCTGACGAAATCCTGTTTAGGGGTTCCGGTCAAAGTACTAGTTGGCCGTTCAATTACCCAATCAAATAATTTTTTTTTGAAATTTTGGGAATAACATTAAATATGATGGATCTTGATGTCCGAATGGTTGGGTCATCGAGAAATATTTTTTAAAAAATCGAATCCTTAAACCCTGACGAAACCCTGTTTAGTGGTTCTAGTCAAAGTACTAGTTGACCGTTCAATTACCCAATCAAATAATTTTTTTTCTGAAATTTTGGGAATAACATTAAATATGATGGATCTTGATGCCCGAATGATTGGGTCATCGAGAAATATTTTTTAAAAAATCGAATCCTAAAACCCTGATGAAACCCTGTTTAGGGATTTCGGTCAAAGTACTAGTTGACCGTTCAATTACCGAATCAAATAATTTTTTTTTTTCTGAAATTTTGGGAATAACATTAAATATGATGGATCTTGATGCCCGAACGGTTGGGTCATCGAGAAATATTTTTAAAAAAAATTGAATCCTTAAACCCTGACAAAACCCTATTTAGGGGTTCCGGTCAAAGTACTAGTTGACCGTTCAATTACCCAATCAAATAATTTTTTTTTCTGAAATTTTGGGAATAACATTAAATATGATGGATCTTGATTCCCGAATGGATGGGTCATCGAGAAATATTTTTTATAAAAATTGAATCCTTAAATCCTGATGAAACCCTATTTAGGGGTTCCGGTCAAAGTAATAGTTGACCGTTCAATTACCCAATCAAATAATTTTTTTTTCTGAAATTTTGGGAATAACATTAAATATGATGGATCTTGATGCCCGAACGGTTGGGTCGTCGAGGAATATTTTTAAAAAATCGAATCCTTAAACCCTGACGAAACCCTATTTAGGGGTTGCGGTCAAAGTACTAGTTGACCGTTCAATTACCCAATCAAATAAATTTTTTTTTCTGATATTTTGGGTATAACATTAAATATGATGGATCTTGATGCCCGAATGGTTGGGTCATCGAGAAATATTTTTTAAAAAATCGAATCCTTAAACCGTGATGGAACCCTAATTAGGGGTTTCGGTCAAAGTACTAGTTGACCGTTCAATTACTCAATCAAATAAAAAAATCTGAAATTTTGGGAATAACATTAAATATGATTGATCTTGATGCTCGAATGGTTGGGTCGTCGAGAAATATTTTTTAAAAAATCGAATCCTTAAACATTGACGAAACCCTGTTTAGGGGTTCCGGTCAAAGTACTAGTTGACCGTTCAATTACCCAATCAAATAAAGAAAAATTTCTGAAATTTTGGGAATAACATTAAATATGATGGATCTTGATACCCGAACGGTTGCATCGTCGAGAATATTTTTTAAAAAATAGAATCCTTAAACCCTGATGAAACCCTATTTAGGGGTTTCGGTCAAAGTACTAGTTGACCGTTCAATTACCCAATCAAAAAAAAATTCTGAAATTTTGGGAATAACATTAAAAATGATGGATCTTGATGCCTGTACGGTTGGGTCTTCGTGAAATATTTTTTAAAAAATTGAAACACGAATCAAAAAATCATTTTGAGCTAATTTTGACTCTTATACATATGAATAAGATATATATATATATATATATATATATATATATATATATATACACACACACACACACATAGGCCATTTCTCCATAACAAACACCCTTATATAACAAACAATAAAGAACACCTTAGATCTAATAGATCTATTGGCCCCGCTAGGGGCACCCAATACAAAAAATTGTTATTTTTCTACCCTCTATCCATCCAGCCAAAAAAAATTGTTCATGACGTCATCATGAACAGTAATTTTTTTTTTGCTGGATGGATAGAGGGTAAAAAAATAACAACTTTTTGTATTGGGTGGCCCTGCCAGGGGCATTAGATCTAAGGTGTTTTTATTGTTTGTTATATATGGTGTTTGTTATGGAGTGCAACTCTATATACATACACACACAAATATATATATATATATATATATATATATATATATATATATAATTGAATGATTTTTTTAATTATATTGTATATATATATAAATAAACATGATATTTATTTTACTTTAAAGTTATGTATTAAATAAAAAAGTAAATTAGAAAAATAAAAAAATTATGGTAAAAATTAGGATGAAAAAGTGAAGGCGGGAGTTTTTTCCCCAATCCCAAAATTGTTACGAGAACTTTCTGGCTTTCCCCCTTGAACGAAAATTACACTTTACCCCTCTTACTCTGCTCTCTCCCCTCTCTCTCAATTTAAAGAAAGCTCTCTCGCTCTAACTCTAAGAACTCTCTCTGTCCTACCACCGTTAATCAAAGACCTCTCTTATTTTCGCTCTCTTTTCTTCTCTCTGATTTATTGTCTATATCTAATTTGTTTTTTTTACTTTGTAGGTGATTAATTGGGGCTCCTATTAATTGGTTTGTTCTTTACTATTCTTGAGTTAATTTATTTTTTTATTTTACTCCGATTAATTGGTCTCGCACTCTCTCTTCTATATTAAATTTTAATTAGGGTTTCAATTGGGGCTTTTGGTTTGGGATTTCAATTAGGGCTTCCCCTTCAAGTTGAACATTTTCACTGCTTTATATACAGGTTCCTCAAGTTGTCTCTCTCCTTTATTTATATTCTAGACCTTACCCTGTTTTTCCCCAAACATTAAGAAATTGAAGAAATAGATTACACGGGTAGTGGGTATATTTCTATAACCTCTCGCAGATTTAGTGGATATTTACCTTCCTGAATTTTAATTATAGATTAAGGATTTTAGTATTATGCTTTCTAAATATGTTTCTCTCTCTTGCTAATAGGTTCTAATTACGAGCTTTACTCACAGTTAGCACAAGGAGCACGTTGTTTACTCATATCTGCAATTAGTAGCTCAACCTTCTGCAGGGATGGGGTTTGTTGTTTAATATTTTGTTTGCTGCTATCAGTACAATCTGTTACTACCTCCGTCCCATTATATATGAACTGGTTTGACTTTCACAGATATTAAGAAAAGGTAGTAGAAATAGAGTAAAGTTAGTTGAAAAGTTGGTAAAGTGATGGGACCTATCAATATTTAATAATAGATGTAAGATAGTGGAGAAAAGTAATGGGTGTAATAGTGTTTATTTAATATAAAAAAGAGTATGAAATGAAGAAGTAGTGGGTGTAATAGTGAAAAGTAGTGTTCAAAAATAGTAAGTATAATAGGTTCATTCTTTTTGGAACGTCCCAAAAAGGAATAAGGTTCATATAAAATGGGACGGAGGGAGTATAAAACAACACATCTTTACAGTTTCTTAATCTCCTTTGAAATATAAGGCAGCACTGGGGCTTGTATAATATGAGACAATTCATGACACAATAACTTGCTTCCACCTAGAAAATACAGAGTTTTTAAAACTTTACAGTACCTATGCCTTGGGATAATGCATACAAGTGTATACATATAGTTTAATTATATCTAATTTATTTAAATTATGAAATTCTTTATATTTATTGTTGTTTTATAACAATATTATTACTGTGTTTTAATATTGATAATTTTTTGACAGTTCTATAATTAAGAAGGTTAGATTATTTAGGTTTATATATCATTGCTTATAAGTGAAAGTAACGTACATGAGCAAAAAAAATTGGAATTTAACACCCTACAGGTTGAGCTCCGAATGGTTGATGGATTGATGAAGGATAAAACATAGTGTGCTCCCAACGGCTACTACTTCATTCCAGTTTACGACAAGGTATTTTCATTTGTATTATGCATTTTCCGCTCCTGTTGTACCCATATTGAGTTAGTCTGTACAAACATGCAATACCTAAGCAAGGAACTATGAACTTGATTTTCCAGGGTAATTAGTTTGGTGTTGGCTTTGTTGAATTGTATGTATATGTATACTTCTGTCAGCTATTTTAAAGGCTCATATACCTTGGGCAAACTTTCTTGGAAAGGAATGCAGTTTAAACTTAAGATACAAAGTGTATATTTATTTTTGGTTATTAATTATTTAATACATAAGTTCAGAAGCAAAATTTTATGCATACGTATAACAGAGATATCTGGCTAGATGCTTGCGTGGTTTAGTGAATATGTAGATCATTTCATAGCCAAACACCGAGAAGATGCAAAATTAGAATTTTAAAATTTTTTAAAATTTAATAATTGTCTTTAATCTAACTAGCACTGGCTTTTTCTTTACTTGGTCTCAGACTCTCAATACTTCGTAAATGTATTTTACGAAAACATGTTTTCTTTGTCCCTGGCTATGATATTCATGGACTGGTTGTTGCTCAGGTGATAATCTTTCCTGGTTCTTTTGCTCCATCATTCCACAAGATTATTATTTGTGATCTCCTTACTGAAGCACTAAAGATTTTGATTGTGTTGTAATTCTTCTTTTAAATAATAGACAGTAAGTGCAGCTTGTAGCATTTACTTTTCATAGTAAACAATTGGTTCTACTTGCTAGCATTTCAAGGAACCAACCCTGCCTAGGGTCCAAACTAATCAATTATCTCAAACTACCCATGAATGTAATTATATTTGTATGTTGAGAGAAAGACTTAATCATTAAAGTTCTATAACATTTGTATGTTCTAAATTATCAGTTAATAGAACATTTACAAACATACTCTTAACGTTAGATCTATTGAAAATTATGAAAAGCATCACGAACAAATTTGTAGTGAGAGGTGTTTACATCCCCACTTCAATTTTGTTTAACCAAGTTTTATATTATGGACCAGGTTATCAAAAATGGAAGAGAATAAATTTAGTTTTTTTATTATTCTAATATTGAAAGTACTATCCTTTTAAATTTAAGCTAATACATGATTTATCAACCTTTTTTATGCAGGGAATCCTTTATTGGGTTTTCATATATATTTATATTTCGATGATATCGTGGAAGTGAATTGCCCCCAGGGTTTTGGTGATTCTCCTGGAGAGAGCAAAGCTCTCTGTTATGCTATATCTGATGCTGATGGACCACCAGCTGAAAAAGGAGTTACGACCAATGGAGAAGAAAACAGAGAGCCGCGGTACAGATGAAAATGAGGAGAATAACACCAATCCACAAATAGAGGAGAAACCTATGGATGATGATGCTACAAGAGCCTTTTATTCTATTCAAGGTTCTTGTAAATGAGAAGAATTCTAGAATTCTTTAGTGTGTATCTTGTATTGTTTACAGCTTGCATTATATATTGGGTTGACATGTGCTTGTATCGTTTTCTTCTTGTTGCTTCAAGTAAGCTTGTCAGTCGTCTTTCCTTCAATGTTGCATTTCGTGAAGTTGTGATGGATTTCATGCTTGACCTTTGTGATATGCCTACATGATACAGGTGATGGAAGTATCCGAATATGGAAAGATGATAGTGTTAAAAGCTGACAGAAACTTGTTACTGTCTTTAATTAGATCCAAGGTCATAGACCTGTTGTCTCTAGTTTGAATGCTGTTGTTGATTGTCAGCAGCAATCAAGCTATTTGGTACATACTTCTCTTTCTCTATGACATCTACATCCAACTTGGGCTTCCTCAACCCAGTTGTCATATTGTTTGATTACAAAGATTATTGAAAGGATGTTTGGAGCATTGATACGAGGATGTTTGGGCCTAAGTTAACTATCATCTACGGTAGTATGGGATCTGGAAAAAGAGCAGCTTATTAAATTCCATTCCTTTGCAGTCCAGATGTAGCGTCTCAGCCTTGGTGGGTCTCGTACTGGCAAGTCAGTTTCTCACAAGGTTAGTTCTAATCGCTTAATTATTTTGTTTCCTCCAAAGTTTTAAATACAAAATACAAACTTAATTCATCATGTACTTGCTTCTGTACTTCTATGTTGAAATATAAAATACTCCAATGTTACAATATAGTAACTAAGCTAATCCTGGTTTGAATCTGGACATTGCAGATTATTGTGCTACTACTTCAAGTGAGGATTTTGAAAATACAACCTCATTGACTGTCGGGACTTCCACTTAGTAACTTTTTTATTACAATCAGTTGTAGCATGAGAGGGGGTAGTTGGATTATATGTTTTGTTGGTTTATTTGGTAAAGGGATTGATATATATATATATATATATATATATATATATATATATATATAAATCAGATGTTGCAAAATTTTTAATTTTAGTGTTGCAATTACTATAGTTGCCAGTGTTGCAATATTAAATGTTGTGTTACTAATAGGTAGATTTAGTGTAACATTGGAATACAAAAGTGTTAAATTAGCCTTATTGCAGTGTTGCATTAGATAATTATAGTGTTACATTAGATAATTATGTAGTGTTGCATTAGATAATTATGTAGTGTTGTATTAGATAATTATATAGTGTTGCATTAGAAAGTGGGCCCCACATGCCACGTGTTATTGTTGGTCCCCCACATGCCACATGTCAATGTGGCCCCACACCTGCCACGTGTCAGTATGGCCCTATACCTGCCACGTGTCAGTGTGGGCCCCACACCTACCATGTGTTAGTGGGGGCCCAACACATGCCATGTGGCAGTAGGCCCCACAAAATGCCACGTGGCAATGGGGGCCACGTGTCAGGATGCCACATGTCACGTGGGCCCCACATGCCACGTGTAACCTAATATTTCTGGCTCAGCTAAGGTAACAGTTCGCTAGTGTTGCATTTGTTTGATTTTGTGTTACTCTATGGTTCTGATGTAATGCTTTCCCTTGTGTTGCCATTGAGAAGTTGAGCGTTACATTTGAGATCAAAGGTAACATTAGCGGATGAAATGGTAAAAGTGTATTACCTTAGGCCTAATGTAACAAAAAACGTGTCTAATGCAACAGTAGGAGTTCGGTACATGCCCCCATCTATGGCGTAGTGGTTGATGATGGCTGTTGTAATGGTTTCTAGTTGGTTGCTGTAATGCTTTCCTTTTAATGTAGTACTTTCTGTTGCAGAAATCTTTAAAGTACTTAGTTTTAGTAATTACAACCTGCATTGTAGTTTAAACATTGCACAACTAGGACACATTGGCCTCACATACTGCTGATTCCATGGACTGCATAAATTCCCTTAGAGAATTCTTGATCTGAACCTAGGATGAACCAGTCACTTATTAGAAAACATAAATTTTTGCATTTTTGTTCACTCTACTAACCTTGCAGATGGTTGAGATAGTTAATATCTCTTGAGCTTAAATTATAATATCCTAAGGTTGGGTGAGATTTTGGCCAGATGATGCAAGTCTCTAAAACTCAACTATTTGAGTTAAGAGAGACTGCTGATGGATTTCCATACTTGCAAAAGAACCCAAACTAACATGGTTTTTCTTTGTTTGTTTTGCAGGTACTCCCCTTCCTAGGGGTGGCTAAGTGATGTCAAAAATGACCCTTACTATGACTTAGCTCTGATTAATTTTATTAGATTGATAGCCACTATAATCTCATTATGATCCATACTAATTGTTTTCTTTTGGTTATCTGTTTTGCAGGTACCCTTTTGAAAAGAGGATGGCTAAATGATGCTAAAAATCCAGTCACTATTGTCATGATTTAGCTATGATTTAACATATCACTTAGCTGATAGCCACATATTTGCTAAAACTTCTTAAATGAAAGTATTTAGCCTATATGACCACTCTAAATCACTTATCTTTGATAAGATCATTTATGCACTTGACCTTAGTTTGTTGTACCTTAGTGGTATTTTGCAGTTTATTCTGGCTACTTGGAATGTGCCTTGGATTTGAGCATGCCTGGTCATGGCTCTCCATTGCATATATGCACTGTTTATTCTCTCTGTCTTGAATTGATTACATATTGCAATTTTTCTTTGTATTTTCCTTGCAATTATTCCCTCTTGAGAACATTACTGAAAGTTTGCTTGTTTAGAGAGCAATGATGAGCTAAGCCTGAGCTCTGCCCTTCCCCCTCCCAAAATAATCATATTTTCTTTGGTCCATTGTCCTTATAATTGGTCGAAAATATTGATATTCTAAATCAATTGCTTGTGTGCAGGAAATGAAGCAAAACCTCTAGTCACTTGGTCAATTTCGAGAAGCTTAAAAAATTTTCAACTTCAATAGATAAATTAGTTTCGACTACTTTCTGTATTAGCTACATTTCATAATTTGTGCAACAGGATAACTCGTTTACATTTTGAACTGTTGTATAGTTCATTTTCGCACAATTTTGTTTATATTTGCTTAACTGGTTCATAAAGAAACTTGTATCTAAGTTATTACTATGGTACAATTCAGTTAAGAGATATAGTTTGCTTATATACACTAACGAATTCTCTGCAGGATCATCAAAATCATATTTTTTTGAATTCTAAATATCTTATCAGCCTTAAAATTAATGTTTTATAAATATGAATTTTATAAAGGCAGAAATTCATATTTTTGAGACAATCTAACTTGCTAAAATTTCGCAGAAAAATCTCAAAAAGGAATTGGGGAATTGGTTGGAATGGATCAAAGGGAAAATTCATGGATCACTCGAATTTTGCAAATAAATTCGAACTCTTCAAACTCCAACTCATTTCCTTACTTTATTTTTAAGCAATAAAAATTGTTAATATTTTCATGTAAATGTACTGTAACAATTTAAATTATTGCAGAATTATTGATCATTAAACGATCAATTTGGAATTCTTTCAAAAAGGGCCATGTCTCTTTCAAGGAAAATGAATGGAAATACAAGATGGACTTAACAAGTTGTATCTATTTTTTCTTGTATTTAATGGGGAGATTAATTTGTATTTATAGGATAATTCTATTCATATTGTAATTAATTAAGACCAGTCCAATTTGTGAAGATTTTTGGACGTTTTGACTGGTTTCGGAGTGATAAGGAGATTGGAGGTACTTATTTGTAATAATTAGGATTTATCACCTAAATCCCTTTCCCTTGTTCCCTCCCTCAACATTAATTTCACTTTTTGGCATTATGTCAAAAAGGGGAAGAGAATATTCTACGGGAATATTAAAATGAAAATTATTGTGTGTTCCCACTAACTTTACTTTTTTAGAAACGAAAAGACGACGTTGGAATTTTGTGATAGGTACCGACACTTATCACGTGGGGTAAACTCTAACTTATACTTTTATGTGCTTATATGATTCTATGTGCCTATATGTGTGCTTGTCTGATGATGTGCATATATTGAGGGGAAGTAACCCCAAATTTTTATTTTGTATCATGCATACACTTAGGGGAAGTATTTAGCACACACAAATTTAATTTTCACAAGTAGTTTTGACAAATACCAAAAAGGGGAAGATTGACAGAGTCAGTGTTTTCGCTCTTTAGGTTTTGGAGTTTGTCAAAATAAAAGTGAAATTAAATTAGATTTAGGATTATAATTAGAATCCTCCCCCGGGGACGACACTATTCGGGAATCAAGTCAAACTGGTCAAACCGAGCCAAAAATGTTTTCCAACATATTTTCGACATTGACTTAGGATGAGAATATCATGGTAATGGTATTTTATATTCTAGGTTGTTTATGTCAAAAGAAAATAGGCATTCGGCTAAAGGCACAATTATCGAGAATCTTTAAACACCGCTTTTACGAGTCAAACTATTCGATTTATTTAAAAGGAGTGTTCCGCTTAAATGTTTTACTCTCAAATATTCTTGATATATTTATTTAATATTTATATTCAAATTGCCTTGGCATAAGACATGCCAAAAGACCAAAAACAAATTTTATTCCAAAATATTCAAAAATCCTTATTTATCCGAATAAAATCATTTTTAATTCGAACTTAAATATTCCTTCGACCTCATAGTCATTATTTCATAAGGAATATTATGTTTGAATATGTATCAAGTCAAAACGTTTGTCTAAGTTGTCGGTAAAGACAAAAGAATTTTTTGATCGCTCCTGAAGCCCTTTTTTAACATTCGAAAAATTCGTAAAAATACTTTCACATATCTTTTTGATTTGAAACTTTGGATATGTCCTTAGTTTCTCCATACGACATTGTAGAATTAATTTCATAAATTTTGGATGACCTTTTTCCGGGACCCCTTAAATCGATACGTAATTGATTTATCGGTCGCTTAAAAGTCATATTTGGTCAACTCATTTCAAGGTGAAATTTTGACCACATTCCTCTGGGAACATTTCTAGAGGATTCCCAAAATTTCATAATTTTTAATGATTTTTCGATTTATTGCGATTAAACCCATTTCGTCTCGTCGGTACGCGCATTTTACGTTTTTATTGATTCGTTAATTAATAAAAACGTGCGGGCACTCTTTACTAGGTATTTTTGAATTTTTATACAGCTGATATGACTTTGGGAAGATTCCTCCCACTTGCCTTTAACCCATGTGTTTATACCATTTAAAAATAAAGCTAAAAAGCCTTATTTTTTGCTATAAAAAGCCCCTTTCACCCCCCCATTTCATCAAGCCCCCTAGAGCCAAGTATATGCTGGTGAAATAAGCTTAGAAATACTCTCTATCTAGTAGCCAAAAGTTCAAAAACGTTTCTTTGCTTCAAGCCTAAAATATTTCAAGATCAATCTTCATTTTAGCTTAATTTTCTTCACCATTCTTGCTCCTAAACACACATCTTTGGTCACTAATCTTTTTGTGGTCTTTCCACCTTGTTTTTACAGTTTATAAGTGACCTTTTAAACCTCCAAAAGTCAGACCATAAACCCGTATTCTGGCCATTTTCCGGTGACTTTTCCGACGACTCTTTTTGTGTGTTTTTGGCTTGTTTAGTAGCTTTTTCTCTTGTTTTCTCTCTAGATCTCAAGGGTTATAAGTTGGTTTTGTTTCTTCCTCACTCTTTTGTATATAAGTCGAGTATATATAGTAGTAGTGGTGGTGGGTGGCTTGAATATTTAGTGTTTATTGCTTGTTTGGTTTAGATCAACACTTATAAACACTAATATTCATCTTTCTTGCATTTTGTCACTAATATACACTTGTTCTTGAAGTAAATTCATGTAGTGTATATTTGACATCTTTTAAGGTGTGTTCTTGAGGTTGAAGTTGAGAATCACCTCATTTAAGTCCTTTAATCCAAGTAGAGTATTTGGATTAAAAAGGCTAGTTAACTATCTTTTGATTTAAGAACAAAAAGCTTACATCTTGTTTTTACCATAAGTGGTTTAAACTTGATATTCAAAAATCAAAAGATAAGTTGGTTATTAGTCTTGTGTAACCAAGTCCTTTGCTCTTTTTATGTTTGATTTTCAAACAAGGACTTTAAGAATCAAGACTATACAAGCTAGCTTTTAAAACAAGTTGGTAGTTATTGTTGGCATTTTTCTTCTTTGTTATATTCGGCCAAAACACTACCATTTGTAGTCTTCTTGTTCAAGTTGGTTACTTACTTGCCTTATCTTTATATCTTGAACAAGGATTTAAACAAGACTACTTGAACTTGTTTTAGGACTTCAAAAATCTGGCCACTCCACTTTGTTTACATTCGGCCGAAGTGCTTTTAGCAATTGTGAATTTTGCTTGCTTGCTTGCTTACTTACTTGTTTGTTTGTTTAATATTCTTGCTTGTGTGGTGTGTGTAATAATTTAACGCATAATAGCGGCCCTCGTTTTATCCTATAGATAAGCGAGGTACTTTTACGCGCGTTGATAAGTGCATATTTTTGCATATTTTTATTACCTATTTATTGCTTGAACTCGTATTTTAATAATTTATTTTGTTGCATTTCAGGAAATTCATGAATAATTAAAGAAATGGTAAAATAAAGAAATAAAGAGCAAGGAAGGGAAAAAGAGGAAGAAAAGGGACTTAAATGAAAAAAGGAAAAAGAATTAGGAGCTTGGTAGAAAAGGAATCTTTGAAGACATGTGGAAGGTGGAGATCATCCCAACACACTAAATAAGTGTATGGCCAAGATCCACTCTAAAAAGCTTAAGGGGGAAGGAAACATTTAGATGACTAGGATTTCTCCACCACATTAAAAGGTGTATGGTGGAGATTAACCCAACACACCCCTTAACCCTAATTCTTATCCTATAAATACCCCCTCACCCCCTTGTAATTATCAACTTAGATTTTAGGGTAGCTTTAATTTCTTTTTTTTTAGTTTCAAATCTTGTAAACACTTTTTACTTTAATGCAATTTCATTTCCTTTCCTTTCTTGTCTTGATCTCTCATTATTGTTGCCTTGCTTTCGTTATTTTCGCGTAAATCCGATTAGTGGACAAAGTAGCGAAATGCTATCCACATGGGATTAAAAGTAACGAAATTTTAATTTCTTGCACTTGGTTATAATTTTTAATTTTTGCCCCTTTAAAATTCAATTTTATTGTGGGCCATTTAATTCCATCCTCGTTCTAGCGTAATTTCATTTCGTAGTTAATTTCTTTTCTTTAATCGTAGTTAACTTTCAAAAAAAAACATCAAAAATATTTTAGTTTTATTAAATTTGAGTAATTGTTTTACTTGTTTTCTAATTCTAAATCTTCTCTTCGTCTTCACAGTAAACAAACCCAATTCCCATTTTTTTTTCTCTTTTTAATTCTACTCAAACAAACGTTCTCCTATTTCTTTTACCCCTTCCCTGCTTCGACTTCAACAAACCCTCCCCTCTTACCTGTTTTATTTCGTTTTTTTTTAGTTTCTCTGGTGTTGAGTCCCTTTTCTCTCTGTTGTGTTTGTCTGTTATATTATGGGTTGTGTCCGAGTAATTGCGAATTGACTGTTCTTCTATTCATCAACCGAGTTTTCTTGCTATTTGTTCGCTGTTAATTGTCTGAGAAGCTGAGTCTGCGTTTCTGTTACTAGGCTGTTCTATTTATCTATTTTTTGTTTCTGTTTGTTGTTGTTGAGTCGTAATTCCGAGTTTGTTCCGAGTTTGGGTTATGTAGTTCAACCGAGTAGTGAATTTTCTGAGATTTTGTTTCAATTTCTCTGTTGATGAGTCATTTGCTGCGAATTTGCTGAGGTTTCTCGCCTCTTTTCTTTTCTCTGGTTATTACTGAGTAATCGCTGTTTGTTGTCTTGCTGATTTTTTGAATTGGTTTTTAGTGACTGTTCTACCTGTTTTACTAGTTTTGTTGTTGCTTTCTGTTTATTGCCGAGTCACCAGTTCATGAAGATTTGATTGTAGTTCGATGTTGAGTTTGTTTGTTTTCGAGTTCTTGTTTTAGTTTGTTTGGTTTTTCTGAAAGGTCTGTTTTAATTCACTATTTTGTAATAATCTGCTGTGTGTTCTTCTTAATTTCGTGCTGTCCGAGTTCTTGTTTCTGTGTTTCTGGTTCTGTGTTTTCTTCCTTTTCTGTTTAATCATTCGAGTTTGCTGTGTAAATTCTGAGTTGGAGATTGAAAATATGATGTGGTTTGTTTTTGGATAGTAAAATTTACGAACGAGTCATGTCAAATTGTTTTTTGTAAATAAAATTAGTTAAATTCGAGTTTCTATAATTTATAATTTTTAGAATAATTTAAATTTTGCTATTTTCTTTTTAATTAATGAGATTTAGTTTTAATTCGAATTTAGAATATTGAATTTTTAGAATAATTTAGAGTAATTTAGTTTTAATTAGTTTAAAATAGAATTTCATTTAGTAATTAATTAGGGTAAAATCAAAATCATCCAAAAACCCAAAATGTCCTAATTCGATTAAATTAAAAATTAAGGTTTGCGAAAATAAAGTAGTCATTGTGGATCGATACCTAAAATATTTCAACGATTGAATCGTGCGCTTGCGATTTAAAAATTGTATGTATTTTAGCACAACAAGTTTTTGGCGCCGCTGCCGGGGACTAATTATTTTTCGCGCCTTAATTTTTATTTTTTCGGATTAGTTTTACTTTTATCTAATTTTTTATCTTTTTGTTTATAGAAAATTGGAAATTACGGGAATCTTCTCACAGAGCTTGGAACAAATCGGAATTTTTGGAAGCGTGCTTCGGTAACCCGTATTTCTCTCTTTTCGCCTTTTTTTTTAGAAAATCACAAAAAAAATAAAAAAATCAAAAATCACAAAAAAATTGAAAAATCCAAAAAAATTAGTTGGTAAATACATAATTGTTGCATCATGCATTTAATCACTTAGGGCACATCATCTAGATTTTTTATTTATTTTTCGTACCTTATAATTTTGGTGATCGCTGGAGGACCCTAAGGTACGTTAATTTTTTTTTCTTTTCTTTAGATTAGGACACGTAGTGTAAGCATCCATAATTGTTTGTCGCTTTTAAATAATCACGTTGTTTGTTGCATTCATCTAAATAAATTTTAAGGGCAAGTCCACCAACAAGATGAGGGGAGGGATTTCATCACTCTTTCCTTAGCCCACAACTATTAATTCCATCATTTTGCATTTTCCCTATCCTTTAATAAAATTGAATTAGACATTGACCCTAGGAATCTCGCGCTCATTTAGGAAGGTGCTTAAGAAACGAAGTAATCTTTAATTATTCCGACTTTTTGGTATCTAGGAAAGCGAAAGCTTACCTGGCCAATTAAGGTTTTGGTGTCTAGGCTGGTGTTTAACCTCTTGGCAATGCTTGCACCTACCTGGCCAAGCCGGTTCGAATAATTATTGATTTATCTAGTTTTTGGTAGCCATTAAAGTTAGGAGCAAGGTCTAGTTCAAATTTTTTTAGGAAACCCTAGATATAGGATTTTTCTTTTGATTTTTCACCATTTTTTTGTGTGTTTATTTTATCGTACTTATTTGCTACGTGTTTCCTTACATGGTTTATGTGAACTATTTGGATTATGGATAATTCTCATAGACTAGTGAGATCGTTTGAGATTTATTCCTCTTCTGATTCCGAGTCTTTAGATAATTCTGAACCAATAGTAAACATGGCCATGTCTCTTAAGGACCGTTGCTACCCCACCCGTTCTGCCCAACCCTCGTGTATCACTCTTCCTCCCGTAAATGGTTATAATTTTGAGATTAAAGCTCACCACATTAGTATGGTACCTAAATTTACCGGGAGTGATGGTGAGGACCCCTATCTTTTTCTTCATGAATTTGAGGAAGTTTGTGCCTTACAAAAACTCCAACAATTAACCGAGGACTCGATTAGGCTTAGGCTCATTAATTTCGCACTTAAAGAAAACGCTAAAAAATGGTTGTATAGCCTACCGGTTAATTCTATTTCCATGTGGGAGGGATTTGTGGTATTTTTTCTAAAAAAATATTTTCCAAACCATAAGACAACAAGGATTACAAACGAGATAAACCAATTTCATCAAAAAGAAAATGAGTCTTTTTGGAAATATTTCGATCGTTTTAAAAATCTTTTATCACAATGCCCCCACCACGAAATAGAAAAGTGGAGACTTTGTAAGATTGTTTACGAGGCCTTAGATAGTCCAACAACCGCTTTATTAGAGTCTGTGTGCCAAGGTAAATTCATGGAGAAAGATGAGGACGAAGGGTGGGCGTTTTTCGAGGAATTAGCCGAGAAGACCATGTTGTGGGAGTCTACTAGGGAGCCTAATAAGTCGAACGAGACGTCTAGTACATCTAGGGGTTTGCATTCGATTGGAAATTCGATTGCAACCGATGCCAAATTAGCTACTCTAACTAGAAGACTCGAAGCCCTAGAAAATAGTAACGCCCCCTCACAAGTGTCTATGTGCCCTAATTATAATCAAGGTTTTCCAAACTTTCCCGGTTATGATCAAGTCAATGCGGTGTTCAACCAACCCCTAGAAATGATCCTTTTGCTCCTACATACAATCATGGTTGGAAGAATGTCTCGTGGAACCAAGGCCAAAACTACCAATCTCCGCCACCTTCTTTTCAACCTCCTTTTTTTTAAAAGCCCAATCAAAACTCTTACCCAACTCCGAACCAAGTTCCTTATCTAAACCCGACCCAAGCTCCCGCCCACCCTCCCGGCTTTCATGAGTCGGATAAGAGAATTAATTCCTTGGAAAAAACTCTTGATGCGCTTTTGAAATAGACAACTAATTTGGCTCAATCTCAACAAACCTTCATGCAAACCATGACTCAAGATAGGCAAATTTTAAATGCTAGTGCTCAAGCCATATCTAAGTTAGAGTTTCAAGTGAGTCAATTAGCCAACGCCATGTGTGAGCGAGAGAAGAACAAGTTCCCGAGTCAACCTGAGGTCAACCCTAAATTTCCTCTTAACTAAAGACCTCCTGAAAATGTTAATGCTATCATTTCTTTAAGGTCGGGAAACCAAGTTGATAATCAAGTAGGAGTCGAGTCTCTCGAAGATGAAGAAGAGTCAAATGTTGAACCAAACACTAAACTTCATCATTTAAACCATACTCCAAATCCCGAGCCTCTCGAGTCATCTAGTCCCACACCTTCACCACTTGAACCTTCATCTTCAAAATCCACTCCCGAGAACTCTAAGTTGGTTGCTTCACCTATCAAACCACCATTTTCTAGCGAGCCCTCCTCTTCTAGGGCACCACCTTCACCTAGCAAATCTTCACCTCAAAATCCACCTAACGAATCTTCGGTTGTTCCACTTTCCAATTCCATTCCCGATGTGTCTAGCGAACGAGTCTTTAAGCCTAAAGCTCCTTATCCTCAAAGACTCCTTTCAAACAAACAATCGCCTCAAATAGAAAGATTTTGGAAGTTTTCAAACAAGTCAAGATCAACATTCCTCTTTTAGATGCCATTCAACAAATTCCATCTTATGCTAAGTGTCTAAAAGATTTGTGTACTCATAAGCGCTCCACCCACGTCCCTAAGAAAGCCTTTTTGACCTCTCTTGTTAGTTCAATTCTTTCAAATCAAATTCCCGTGAAATATAAGGACCCCGGTTGTCCTACAATTTCATGTGTCATAGGCAATACTTTTATGGATAAGGCATTACTTGACTAAGGCGCTATTGTAAATCTCCTTCCATTTTCGGTCTATCAAGCCCTAGGTTTAGGCGAACTTCAAAAGACGAACATGACAATTCAATTAGCCGATCATTCTGTCAAAATGCATAAAGGAATAATTGAAGATGTGCTAATTAAGGTTGGAGAATTCATCTTTTCGGTTGATTTTGTTGCCCTCAAGACTCAACCCGTCACGAATCCTAAGAACCAAATCCCGATCATTCTAGGATGACCTTTTCTTGCTACATCCAATGCCTTGATTAATTGTAGGGATGGTTCGATGAAACTCACTTTTGGTAATATGACCATTGTTAGGCCGAATACACAATTAATAATCAAATTCGTATGAGAGTTTAACAAGTAAGATGATTATGCACTTTAAAACTTCTGAAATTAAAAACCCTCTTCGTGATGTAAACTATCACAAAGAGCTGCTAGGTTACAATAAAGATAGTTCAATGCACGATACCCTTCTAGGGTTAACCTAACTGTGTTTATAAAATATACAGCTTCGATACAATCTCTAATTGATATTCCTAATAATCAGCTATACAATGATATCAATTACAGATTGTCACACGTCTCCTAAGTCAACTCGATCTCTTTGATAGCTATCCAGTCTCCAAAGATCTCGCTTCCATATCAATCTTCAATTGATCTCTAATATCTTCTGTTGACTCCGTACGCGCTGCTTCCAGACAGACTTTACTAAACTCTGTCCAGCTTCCGTCAGTCATACTTTACTAAACTCTGACTTCCTTCCAGTTAAACTCTGATATATCACTGTTACACTTAAACACTGAAACATTACATCAATTATATCTAACAATCTCCCCCAACTTGTTCATTAGCAAAAATGCACAAGTTAATAGATAATTGATGATGTCAAAAACAAATAATCATATACAGTGTTTAACAACTAAACAGAGTTTAAACTGATACCTAACAAAATTACAGAAAATATGAAAAACTTACAGAGCATAAATTACTTAATCCTTTCAACATCCCATGCTGTCCTCAAATACTCTGTTAGCAATCTCTCTTCTGTAACTTCAAGTGCTCTTTCCATCTCTAGCTTGATCTCTCGAAGCTTAGAATCTGTACCATCTGTCTGATAAATAGCTGATCTCAAATCATAGATGCTGTTCTTCTTCATTTCATTTCCAAGTCTGATAAAGTATGACTTTTCTGATTCTGAATTGAATTCAAGCACAGTGATACCCAAATCAGTTCTCAGCTTAGCACTGTTTCTCTTCATTTCAACCATTCTTCCTTTGTAATCTAAGTACTTTGGTACATATTCAGACTTGTCTTTAATTCCACAAATCATCTTTGATCTTTCCATCTGGTATCTAAGCACTTCTGCAGCTCGGTAAGTACGACTGTTATTCACTTTGAAAATATGTAAAACATACTGCAGTTCTTCATACATTTTCAAATGAATATCATGCTCTCCAACTTTGTAAACAGTCCCATCCTCCATGAAATACAGCAGAAAGTCTTTATTTAGACTTCTTTAATGAATCAACTGTACTGATTCCATCTTGTCCAAATTAACTTGAAGGACACCCTTGTCTGGAGCAGCCAGTGATGAATGATCTCTAGGAGTAATATTCAAAGTCCTTTCTCTGTTTGACCCTAAACCAGCCAAATCATGAGGTTGCTTAGCAATCATTGCTCTGCTTTGAAAAATATCACCTCCTTGAACTTTCTCAGTATTCTCAGGAATAGTAGGTCTCACAAAACCATGAATTGGAAGAGTAGTTTGTACAACATGTGTAGAAACAGAGGTTGTAACTTGCTTTAACTTCTTTGAACTCTTATCAACTTCAACAACTTTTTCTTTAAGCTTCAATCTAGCCTCATCTGCTGTTGGCTTTCTTGAATGAGACAATCTCTGATCAGCATTGACATTTTCATTGATCTTAATGCCTTTAAGAACAGGTCTTTATGCCTTTTCATCTTTCTTCTTGAATTTTCCAGATTTAAGCTTTTTCTCATGTTCAGCTTTAAGCCTTAGCTCTTCAGCCTTTACATCTTCTAGAGTGACATCATTTCCATGTTCTTCAAGAAACATGTTTGCAGCTAACTCTGTATCATTCTGTGGACCTTGAGCAGTATTTGCTTTAGCAGAGTTTACTGTAGCAGAGTTTACTTTAGACCTTGTAATTGTTCTTTTGGTTCTGTTAGATCCACCTCCATCTGTAGCATCATCCTTCCTCTCAAAGGATTGAAGTTGTTTGCAAGCAGTTTTTGCAACTTTCTCCCCCTTTTTGACATCATCAGGAATCAGAATGGAGGTTAGCAACTCCAAAGAGTTTGCAATGGAATCTATTTTAACAGACAAGGCAGACTGATTTTTTTCAACTTTACCCAGCCTGACAAAGAGATTGTCTTGAGCTTTAGAAAATTTTGTATTCATGAGTTTAGACTCTCTTTCCATTTTCATTTCTCGAGTTACGATCTCAGTCCTCAAGTCAGTGATTGCCTTTGTATTTTCATCAAATCTACTATCCAGAGTTTTGACTTGAACTACAGTTGCTTTTAAGCAAGAAAGAATCTCTGGATTGGAGATAGTATCAGCAGTTTGCTTAACAAAATTAGCTGCTCTCCCTCTTGGAAAAATGCAATCCTCTTTGTACCAGTCAGCAGCAAATTTTGCAAGTTGTGCTATTTCAATTTCATGAGACTTACAAGGTTGAGCAAAAGAAGTATGTTTATTGTCTGTTTGCACTGGTGCACTCAGAAAAGAATCAGAGTTTGCACTGCTTTCACCTTCAAGTTCAACACTTGCAGCTTTAGCATGTTCATCTTCAAGTAAAACACTGTGCTGAGCATTGTCAGCCACAGTTTCTGCAATTTCTTCTGCAGCCTTGTCAAGATTTTCTCCATGTTGCTCAGGCTCAGCAATAGAGTTTACATTTTTGTCATCAACAGGCATAGACTGAGAAGTAGCCTTGGTTGCTTGATCAACCTCATCTCCTCCTTCAACAGTCTGGTGAGCATCTGAGAGTAACTCTGTATGTGATGCTACAGTTTCAGAAAGGACAACTGTAGGTTGATCAGCTGCACCAGTTGCTTCAGATTGAGCAAAAATAGATGAGATAGGATCAGAGAATGGCATAAATGAATCAAGAATATCATCCATTGGAGAAAAACCATCTCTAGTATCCTCTTCTGCAGGCATTTTGTCCTCTGCAGGCATTTCAACCTCTGCAGGCATTTCAACCTCTGCAGGCATTTTATCTTTTTCAGCCTCAACAGTAGGTGTTTGCTGTGAAACCACCTCTGGAGCTTCAACATGTTCATCATCAGAATCAGAGATTACTAATTTTCTTCTCTTAGCTAGAGGCACTTCATCTAAATCCTCTTTACTAGATTCTGCCACCACAGAGGGTGATTTAGGTCTCTTTGCTCTTTGAATCTTTCTTCTAGCATAAACAGCTCCAGGAGATGTCTGTTTTGCTTTGATATTTGTCTCTATTGTCTTCTTAACTCTTGCATGTCTTTCAGTGGTTGCTGCTGATTGCTTTACTCTGCCTCTTTTTGCTTTAGGCTGTGGTTGTGGTTGAGATTGTGATGGTTCAGTGTTTAGTTGTTGAGTGTGTGAAGATTGTTTTGTGATTGGAGATTCAGGGTTTTGGGTTGAGGTTGCAGGTTGTTGAGTAGGTACAGTATGGGTAGGTGATGTAGGTGGTTCAGTGTTTAAGGTTTGAGTATGATCAGTGTTTAGTGGTTCAGGTTGTGGTTCTGGTTGTGGTTGGTCTTGAGGTTGGTTGAGAAAATTCTGCAAAGCAAGTGGCAGAACAAGGGCAGGTAGATTTTCTTTACCAGCATCCTTATTGGTCATATCAGAGAATATTCTCTTGTTGACTCTAAAAGGCTGAATCACATCAGATTCAGCAATCTCTAAACCAGATACACAAGCAGTGAATAGCATTTGACAAAATCGAGCAAAATAAACTGTAGTAGACTCTGACAGTTTATCACCTAAATTCATTAGAACATATCTACCAAAATCAAAATTATTGCCATAAAGTAGAGAATACCCGATTTGTAGACTGTCCATTGGAATAGCATCCCAGTTAGTGACCTTCTTCTGGAATGTTCTTGTGATGCAGTCGAAGAAAAAATTCCATTCCTTCCTGAGATTAGGCCTCTTTACACTGCCAAGCTTGTCAAGAGAATCCATGTAGCCTATCTCCTGTAGCATTTGTCTCAATTGAGGTTCAGCAACATAAGCATAAGAGGTGTGTGTATCAAACCCCATCGTTTCTCTGACAGTTTGTGCAGTAATCACAAACTCTTGTTCTTCATGAGTGAAGATGATGTTTGGAGTCCCATTCTCTCCTCCATCCACATAGACTGAGTTTTGCCAAAAAGTGGCAATTTGAGATGCAGAGAGAGTACTAGGTTCAACCAGAGCTTGTCCAATCTCTGAGTCTCTCAAGAAATTCTGCATAAAATGAAACGCTTCTGGAACACGTTCATGATTGAGTGGGGCATCAAGGAAAAGAATCTCCATCTCGTAGAGAACAGAGATATCTTCAGTTATACTCGTGAAGAGTTTGATGCCTTTGACTGGGAAAGGCAGCTTGAAACTCTGTGGCTGCAGATGAATGCCAGTCTTCAAGAAATCGAGAGAGAAAAGCCTGCAAGAGTGATCGACATCGATGCCGCTCTTCAAGAAACATTAATATGGCTTTCCTCTAAGGCATCCTCATCCAACACCACCAACCATTGTTAATGAATATGTCATCAAAAATAACCTTATCCCTTCAACTTCCACCCAAACAAAGTGGCAAAGATGGGATCTGGGATGGCTGCTAACAATGGAGTGGTTTGGACTTTACTTTTTATTTTCCTGTTGAATGGATTAGTAGATAGAGAGAACAAAAAGATGTAATACTTGCATGTAATCTCTTTCTTATTATTAATGAAGAATCCTATTTCTCTAATTTATTCAATGTGTTCTGCAAATTTTATGTTTATGAATTGTTCTTCAAAGAATTAAATCAAAGAAAATGAAAACTAATTAAAGTAATCATATAGGTAACAAATTCATCAACAATAACCACAATTAAATCAGGAACAGAACAATTAGGGATTACTTGTAGTATACATACAGTGGATCAATTAATCATGCGCAGTAAAAATAGCAATTATCACCGCTGTATTCTCTTTCCTATTTCCAAGACACTTTAACACAATACACTTATTAACAGTTGTCAAAAGCACTATTTACTCCAAAATTTTCAAATTGTCCAAATGAAAATTTACCTTAGAGTACTAACCATAAATCAACAGCGTTTATCAATTCTCCAACTTTATCACCGAAACCCTTTCAAAAATTGCACAGTTGTGAAAATATGTGTGTGTGAAGCAGAGTTTACCAAATCAATTTTTAGAGCATCTAATTTTTCATAAAATCCATAAAGTAAATCAATAAACACTGGATGCACAAACTCTCATAGTAAACACTGACTGTATGATGAAAGCTAAACTCTGTAGTAATCAATCTATATACAGTAACATTTAATTTATTTTATACCCCCTCTATTGCTAATTTTTTTTTTATTCTATTCATTCCAGTAATTAGAGGTTGGAGCTAGTCACCAAAAATTCAAAAATTTTAGCTCTTATCATTTTGATAAGTTCCTGGGTCATCCTAATCTCCAACATAATCTCAAAGGAGTATAGCAACCTATATTCATTTTCTTTGGGGTATTGCAGTAAGCATTTTAATCTACCAGAGTATAACTAACAGAGTTTAGAGTTCATCAACATCAGTAGTTATTCATGAAAGGCAATGCACACAGTATTTATAGACTCAGAGTTTAGGACAAAATAAACTAAGAGATGCTATAAATATGAACCAGTATCATGCTGTGTTAACTTTCTGCACAATCTAAGATTAGATCATAATAACTCAGAAAGATTCATGATTAATTGCTGAGAATCATGCTTCATACATATTTCTTCATTGGTGTTTTCATTCAGACAAAAATCAACTCAGAGTTCACAGAGTTTATCAAACTTATTAACAGTGTATGACATACAGGCATGCTGACAGAGTTTAGCAGAGTTTGTCAGTGTTTAAAGAAAAACATGTTAACAGAGTGTGCATAACAGAGTTTAATCAACAGGGATCACTTAGCACATAACAAATCAAGGAAATATGAGCAACACAATACATAAGTAAAATTTGAATCTAACCAACATTCCTAGTCAGAACCAGAGACCATTCCTAGTTCATTGACCAGTCTTGTAAATGTAGCTTCACTCAATGGTTTGGTGAAAATATCTGCAAGCTGTTGTTCTGTAGACACAAAATGTAGTTCAATATTCCCTTCTTCCACATGTTCTCTGATGAAGTGGTACCTTATGCTGATATGCTTGGTCATTGAATGCTGTACTGGATTACCTGTCATAGCAATAGCACTTTGATTATCACAGTAAATAGGAATCTTACTGTACCTCAATCCATAATCCAGCAATTGATTCTTCATCCACAAGATATGTGCACAACAGCTACCAGCTGCAATATACTCTGCTTCAGCTGTAGATGTAGAAATTGATTTCTGTTTCTTGCTGTACCAAGAGACAAGTCTGTCACCAAGAAATTGACAACTTCCACCAGTGCTCTTTCTGTCTATCTTGCAGCCTGAAAAGTCTGCATCAGAATACCCAAGTAGCTTGAAATCTGATTCTCTGGGGTACCACAGACCTAATGATATGGTGCCCTTGAGATAGTTGAAGATTCTTTTCACAGCTGTGGCTCTCTAGGATCTGCCTTAAACCTTGCACAAAGACAGGTTGCATACATGATGTCAGGCCTACTAGCTGTCAAGTAAAGAAGAGATCCTATCATGCCCCTGTAGTTTGTCATATCCACTGAAACTCCTGTGTCTTTGTCCAATTTAGTTGCTGTTGCCATGGGAGTTGATGCAGATGAACAGTCAAGCATTCCAAATTTTTTGAGAAAATTTCTGGTATATTTTGCTTGATTAATGAAGATACCATCATCTGTTTGTCTCACCTGTAGGCCTAGAAAATAACTAAGCTCTCCCATCGTGCTCATTTGATATCTGGAATGCATGAGCTTGGTAAACTTCTTACAGAGTTTATCATTAGTAGACCTAAAGATAATGTCATCAACATATATCTGAACTAAAAGCAAGTCACTCCCAGATTTGAAATAAAACAGAGTTTTGTCAATAGTACCTCTGTTGAATCCACTTTCTAAGAGAAATTGAGCCAGAGTTTCATACCATGCCCTTGGTGCTTGCTTAAGTCCATAGAGTGCTTTATCCAGCCTGTAGACATGGTCTGGATATTTTGGGTCCACAAATCCTGGTGGTTGTTCAACAAACACTTCTTCTTCAAGATTCCCATTTAGAAAAGCACTTTTCACATCCATCTGGAACACTTTGAATTTCATGTGAGAGGCATATGCTAGAAAAATTCTGATTGCCTCCAATCTTGCAACTGGAGCAAATGTTTCATCATAGTCTATTCCTTCCTGCTGTGAATAGCCTTTTGCTACCAGTCTAGCCTTGTTCCTTGTGATAACACCTTCACTGTCAGTCTTGTTTCTGAAAACCCATTTAGTACCAACAATAGATCTGTTCTTTGGCCTTGGTACAAGGGTCCAAACTTCATTCCTTTCAAATTCATTCAACTCTTCCTGCATTGCTGTTATCCAGTCAGCATCTTGAAGAGCTTCTTCCACTTTCTTTGGTTCATTTTTAGACAAGAATGCATGAAACAAACATTCACTTGCAGTGGCACTTCTTGTTTTCACTTTTGCATCTAGATCACCAATTATCAAATCAGGTGTATGTGATTTAGTCCATTTCCTAGCAGAAGGCAAATGACTTCTGTCAGCATGTGATCCTCCCCCTTGATCCATGCTCTCCTGATTTTGTTGTGGGCTTTCTTCATTTTCTAAGACTCCCCCTGAACTTGACTGCCCAGAGTCAGAATTTGAATTTTCAGAGTTTGAATCATCAGAGTTTGATCCAGATTTTTCAGTTGACTCAGTATCAATGTTTGAGTCTTCATCTTGATCATGCTCCCCCTCAACTGGTTCTTCCCTTTGTTGTGGCTGAGAAGTTTCTCCAGTGTTTAAGTAGAGGTTCAGAGTTTGTTTCAACAGAGTCTGTCAGAATAGTTTGATCAGAGTTTACTTCAACAGAGTTTAAATCTTCATTTTCAAAGTTCAGTTGATCATATTCATCTATGTCTTCAAGTCCAGTTATCTTCTTGTCATCAAAAGACACATGTATAGATTCCATGATCACTTTAGTTCTCAGATTGTAAACTCTGAATGCCTTTGTTGACAGTGGATAGCCAACAAAAATTCCTTCATCTGCCTTTAGCTCAAACTTGGTCAACTGTTTAGGATGAGTCTTCAAAACAAAGCATTTGCACCCGAAAATATGAAAGTATTTCAGGTTAGGCTTCTTTTTCTTCACCATCTCATATGGTGTTTTTTCATGCTTATTGATCAGTGTAGCATTTTGAGTAAAACAAGCAGTTTGAACAGCTTCTGCCCAGAAATAAGTTGGCAATTTTGCTTCATCAAGCATAGTTCTGGCAGCTTCAATCAAGGTTCTATTTTTCCTTTCAACTACACCATTTTGTTGTGGTGTACCAGGTGCTGAAAATTCTTGCTTCACTCCATTGTTCTTGCAGAATTCTTCCATTGTTGCATTCCTGAACTCAGTTCCATTATCACTTCTGATGATTCTGACTTTGTTACTTGATCCTTCGTCCAGAAGCTTCACATGCTCCATCAGAGCTAATGTAGTTTCATCCTTCTTTGCTAGAAAATATACCCAAGTGAATCTAGTGTATTCATCAACAATGACTAAAGCATATTTCTTTCTTGCTATAGACATAACATTTACTGGACCAAAGAGATCAACATGCAAAAAATGATAAGGATCAGTGATTGAAAATTCTGTCTTGCTCTTGAAAGATGACTTCCTTTGCTTGGCCTTTTGACATGAATCACATAGGCCATCAACATTTAACAGAGCCTTTGGGAGTCCTCTTACAAGATCCTTTCTGATCAATTCATTGATGTTGTTCAAGTTCAAATGTGAGAGTTTCTTGTGCCACTTCCAACTCTCTTCACTAGACATTCTTGTAGACAGGCAAACAGCTTTTCCAACAGAGTCTATCAAGAGCTTGATTTCATAAATGTTGTTTTGCCTATGACCAACTAGAACAACCTTTCCTGTAGATTTGCTGATAACTTCAAAATATTCAGGTTGAAAATCTACATGATATCCCTTGTCAAAGATTTGACTCACAGATAACAAGTCATGCTTGAGTCCTGGGACATGAGCTACATTGTTGATGATGACATTTCCAAGATTAATATTGCCATATCCCAATGTTCTTCCTACATTGCCATCACCATAGGAAACTTTTGGGCCAGCCTTCTCCTCATAGTCTGATAGCAGGGCTTTATTTCCAGTCATGTGTCCTGAACATCCACTGTCCACAACTAGGGTTGTCTCCCTGTTGCCCTGCAATCACAAGCAATTACTGAGGATTAGATTTAAGGATCCAGACTTGCTTGGATCCTTTGACATTCTTAACTTTGTTAGCTTTAGCAGCGGAATTAACATTATCAGAGTTTGAGCTAACAGTATCAGAGTTTACACTTGCAGTATTAACTTTAACCCATTTCAGATTGGGTTTAAGTTCATAGTAATTATGATAGATAGCATGATACTGTCTGCAAGTATAAATGGAATGCCAAGTGCTTCCACAGTGTGTGCATAAAGTCTGTGGCTTAGTTCTAGCAAATTCCTTCTTTACCTCAGACTTGGAAGGTAAAGAATTTATATTTTTGTTTTTCTTGCAGAAATTTGCAAGATGCTTAGTACTACCACAATTATGACATGTCTTTCTTGGAGCATAACTAGCAAGCATTGGTTTATTTCCTGAAGTGATGCCTACTTTTCCATTTCTGTTCTTATTTGACACTCTTTGTTTCTTAACAGATTTTAACTCCTTCAGTTTATGTTTGAGTTGTTTATCTGTCATTGAACCAATATTAACCTGTTTAACACTAGTTTTTACTGGTTCATTTTTAACAGCTTCTTTTTCATTATCAGACAAAAATTTACTGGCTCCATGCACAAAATGAGGTCTGATTTTAACTTGATTTTGAAATCTAAGTTCATCTCCCTCATTATAACCTAGACCTACAGTGTCTGTTTGAAAAATCTGTTGAGTGTCCTTTCCAGAATTAGTCCAAGTCCTAATTTTCTTATTTGCTTCCTCCAACTCAGATTCTAGTTGTTTATATTTCTGAAGCAAAATCCTGTTCTATAGAAACAGCATCATCTCTCTCTTTCTGAACTTGTTGCATATTTTCAAGTTTTTCTTCAACAAGTTTATTTCTAACCTTAAGTTCAGAATTTTCAGACTTTATCCTCTCATTCTCTAAAGCCTGATCCCTACAACTTATATGCAATGACTTAAGATAAATTTTTAATTGAGAAATGTCATTAATATTATAAGCATAGGTAGTTAGAGGTACCTGATTTTCAGAAGTTTCTGATTCAGTAGTAGCCATGAGAGCATAGTTAATTTCTTCATCAGAATCTGAAGTGTCTGCCCAATCTCTGCCTTTTGTGATGAGTACCTTTCCAGTTTTACCCTTCTTGCACTCAGGAGCATAATGACCCATCTCCTTGCACTTGTAGTATTGAATTTCAGACTTATCCTTCTTTCCCCTTGAAACTCTCTTATCAGACTTCCTGAAGCTTTTTCTGTCTTCATTTGAATCTCTAGAAAACCTTTTCCCTTTCTTGAAATTCTTGAAACCCATTTTCTTGAAGGTCTTCACCATCAACACAGCCATTTTCCTCATTTCTTCTTCATCATCCTCAAAGTTAGATGATTCAGAAGAGTTTGAATCACAATCAGAGTTTGATGATTCACTTTCTGAGTGTATGACCAAAGCTTTTCCCTTCATTTTCCTTCTTGATGTCTCTTTCTTCTGAGGCTTCTCTTCAACCTTAAAAGCAACAGACTTTGCCTTCCTGCTTGATCTCCTGTTTCTCTGCTCCATTTCCAATTCATGAGTTTTGAGCAGCCCATAGATTTCATCAATCTCTGTTTCAGCAAGTTCATAGTTGTCTCTAATAGTGGTTGTTTTCACATCCCACTTTTCAGGTAGAGAAAGAAGAAACTTGAGATTTGAGTCTTCTAGATCATACTCTTTGTTGACCAATGACAGATCATTGAGCAGTTTACAGAATCTATCAAATGTTTCTATCATGGTCTCTTCAGGTTTAGCCTCAAAGTGCTCATACTCTTGTGTGAGTATGTTTCTCCTATTCTTCTTAATAGCAGCAGTTCCTTGACATCTGACTTCAAGAGCATCCCAGATCTCTTTTGCAGTGGTGCAGTTAATCACTTTGTTAGACATAACATTGTCTAAAGCACTATGCAGTAAATGCCTAACCTTCGCATCCTTAGCAATTGATGATAGATCTTCAGGAGTCATGTCCTTCTTTTCCTTTGGAACTATTTTAGCTTCTTCACCAGCTGTTGCAGCAGATAGCTTTGTAGGATTGTGAGGGCCTTCATAAATCCTGTCAAGATATTCTGGATCTGTAGCCTCCAGAAACATAGTCATCTTGACCTTCCACATGGCATACTCTGATGGCCTGAGAATAGGAACCCTGATTGGTTCATAACGACTCACAGTTGTAGGAGCCTTTTCGGAACTAGTAGTTGTTGGTGGAGGAATTGCTGACATGATTATTGTTGTGTTTGGATCTTAACCTGTAATAAAGTAACAGATTGGCTCTGATACCACTTGTTAGGCCGAATACACAATTAATAATCAAATTCGTATGAGAGTTTAACAAGTAAGATGATTATGCACTTTAAAACTTCTGAAATTAAAAACCCTCTTCGTGATATAAACTATCACAAAGAGCTGCTAGGTTACAATAAAGATAGTTCAATGCACGATACCCTTCTAGGGTTAACCTAACTGTATTTATAAAATATACAGCTTCGATACAATCTCTAATTGATATTCCTAATAATCAGCTATACAATGATATCAATTACAGATTATCACACGTCTCCTAAGTCAACTCGATCTCTTTGATAGCTATCCAGTCTCCAAAGATCTCGCTTCCATATCAATCTTTAATTGATCTCTAATATCTTCTATTGACTCCGTACGCGTTGCTTCCAGACAGACTTTACTAAACTCTGTCCAGCTTCCGTCAGTCAGACTTTACTAAACTCTGACTTCCTTCCAGTTAAACTCTGATATATCACTGTTACACTTAAACACTGAAACATTACATCAATTATATCTAACAACCATTAACCTTAACATCTTTAATGTTGGAAAAGAGCCCAATGAGCTTTATGAACAATCATTAGGGGTTAATCTTGTTGATGACATTGTTAATTGGTCAAGCCTTGAGGATAGTGAGATTGAGTCTCTTCTTGTTGAGGATTTTAAAATAAATTACAAAACCAATCGAGAGCTTCATGAGTCGTATAGGGATATGACCTCGGAAGAAATGTTGAGAGATTTGGACGATATTAGGTATAAGTCGGGAACCAAACCTGTGTAGGTCTCTTGTGAACCAAAACTTATTGTTAAAACTCCCGTTGGTGAACCACCTACATTTGATAAGTCATTAGGAGATTTGAATGAAATTTGTTCCAAGTGGGAGACCCCGCCCGAGGTTGTTAGTGTTGAGCCCGTTCTTAAGAGTCCCGTAGGAACACCTCTTGCATTTGACTCGATTTTGTATCGTCCCGAGTTTGATCAACAGCCCTTTGGAAAAGATGGACCTTTAACTTAAATCATTCCTAGTGATTCAACCCATGACCAAACTTTCATTGTCTCTAATTTGCTTACAAAATAAAGAAGCCTAAAGTTGGTTTAGGGAGAACATTAGTGACACTTGTTCAGTAAGCCTTAACTTAAATCTTTGTTAATGAAAATTTTCAAAAATTTCTTGATATTTTCTCAAAAGTTGCACCCTAATTTTCCCACTGGCATCAGCTAATTCAGTTTTATTCCTTTGCCTCCCTCGTGAAAGTTAGGTATGGGGGTGGAATTGTGTGCGTGTGTGAGTTGTTATCTTTCGTAATTTTTAGAAGTTTTCAGTCTCTGTCATCCCTTATCAGGTATTACCTCGTTCTCATTTACTCATTTCTCTTGCATTTGCATACATTGAGGACAATGCATGATTTAGGTATGGGGGAGGGTTTTTAGTGTAAATATAAAAATCAGAAAATCCAAAAAAAATAAAAAATGGTAAAAAAATCACAAAAAGAGTTGTAGAATTGTAAATAGTAGAGTTCTAATCTTATTCTAGTCTTGTTAATTGATTGCTAGTTGCTTGATGCACCCTTACATGCTATGATAATCTTGTGTTCCTTTAGCTTTTGATTGAGAAGTGATTTGCTAAGTTCTTGTCCACACACTTACACTAGCAAGGTGAAACTAGTAGACTTATTTGATTTGTGCATGAAATTAGAAGGTCATGATTAGGTGTAAGATGATTTGGTTTTCATGCTTTGAGTACAAGTAAGTTCATTGAGGATACCTTTACTTGAGATTGATTATGTTCTACCACACCAAGTGAGTTTTGAGCTTATATGCACATCTTTTGCATTTATATTCTTTTGCTTGAGTGTCGACTTGTCATTTGCATTGCTAGCACTTGTTTGAGATCTTTCTTGAAACACATGACATTGATTAATGATAAGATGATAAAGGCATTTAGGAATAACCCATATTTCCAAAATATCCACACCATTCTTATGTGATCAATTAGTTACCCCTTTGAGCTTAATCAAATTCTTTCGGTGACATACCACATTACTCGCCTAAGACCTTTTTCTTGTACAGTGTTAAATATAATTGATGTGTTTTAATCAGTGTTTAAGTGTTACAGGGAGTTATCAGAGTTTAGCTGGAAGCAGTCAGAGTTTGCGTAAACTCTGACAGTTGGAAGCTTGACAGAGTTTGTTAAACTCTGTTTGAAGGAAGAGCGTCTACTGTTCAACAGTGATTAAAGATTAATTATGGAAGCGATATCTTTGAAGATTGGATAGCTATCAAAGAGATCGAGTTGACATAGGAGACGTGTGACAATCTGTAATTGATATCATTGTACAGCTGATTATTAGGAATATCAATTAGAGATTGTATCGTAGCTGTATGTTATATAAATACAGATAGGTTAACCCTAGAAGGGTATCGATAACGAATTATCATTATTGTAACCTAGCAGCTCTTTGTGATATTTTACATCACGAAGAGGGTTTGAAATACAAGAAGTTTTTTAAGTGCATAAACGCTTTTACTTGTTAATCTCTCATACAAAGTTGTTTATTATTTGTGTATTCGGCCTAACAAGTGGTATCAGAGCCAATCTGTTACTTTATTACAGGTTAAGATCCAAACACAACAATAATCATGTCAGAAATTCCTCCACCAACACCTACTGTTTCTGAAAAGGCTCCTACTACTGTGAGTCGTTATGAACCAATCAGGGTTCCTATTCTGAGGCCATTAGAGTATGCTATGTGGAAGGTCAAGATGACTATGTTTCTGGAGGCTATAGATCCAGAATATCTTGACAGGATTTATGAAGGCCCTCACAATCCTACAAAGCTATCTGTTGCAGTTGCTAGTGAAGCAGCAAAAATGGTTCCAAAGGAAAAGAAGGACATGACTCCTGAAGATCTATCATCAATTGCTAAGGATGCAAAAGTTAGGCATTTACTGCATAGTGCCTTAGACAATGTTATGTCTAACAAAGTCATTAACTGCACCACTGCAAAAGAGATATGGGATGCACTTGAAGTCAGGTGTCAAGGAACTGCAGCTATTAAGAAGAATAGGAGAAACATACTCACACAAGAGTATGAGCATTTTGAGGCTAAACCTGAAGAGACCATGACAGAAACATTTGATAGATTCTGTAAACTGATTAATGATCTGTCATTGGTCAACAAAGAGTATGATCTAGAAGACTCGAATCTCAAGTTTCTTCTTTCTCTACCTGAAAAGTGGGATGTGAAAACAACCACTATTAGAGACAACTATGATCTTGCTGAAACAGAGATTGATGAAATTTATGGACTGCTCAAAACTTATGAATTGGAAATGGAGCAGAGAAACAGGAGATCAAGCAGAAAAGGAAAGTATGTTGCTCTTAATGTTGAAGAGAAGCCTCAGAAGAAAGAGGCAACAAGAAGGAAAATGAAGGGAAAAGCTTTGGTCATACATTCAGAAAGTGATTCACCAAACTCTGATTATGATTCAAACTCTTCTGAATCATCTGACTCTGAGGATGATGAAGAAGAAATGAGAAAAATGGCTGTGCTGATGGTGAAGACTTTCAAGAAAATGGGCTTCAAGAATTTCAAGAAAGGAAAAAGGTTTTCTAGGGATTCAAATGAAGACAGGAAAAGCTACGGGAAGTCTGATAAGAGAGATTCTAAAGGGAAGAAGGATAAGTCTGAAATTCAATGCTACAAGTGTAAGGAGATGGGTCACTATCCTGAGTGCAAGAAGGGTAAAACTGGAAAGGCACTCTACACTAAAGGCAGAGATTGGGCAGATACTTCAGATTCTGATGAAGAAGTGAACTATGCTCTCATGGCTACTACTGAATCAGAATCCTCTGAAAATCAGGTACCTCCAACTACCTATGCTTATAATATTGATGACATTGCTCAATTAAGAATTTTTCTTAAGTCATTGCATATAAGTTATAGGGATCAGACTTTAGAAAATGAGAGGATAAAAGCTGAAAATTCTGAAATTAAAGAGAGAAATAAACTTGTTGAAGAGAAACTTGATAACATGCAACAAGTTCAGAAAGAGAGAGATGATGCTGTTTGCAAAGAACAGATTTTGCTTCAGAAGTATAAACAACTAGAGTCAGAGTTGAAGGAAGCAAATAATAAAATTAGGACTTGGACTAATTCTGGAAAGGACACTCAACAGATTTTTCAAACAGACACTGTTGGTCTAGGTTATAATGAGGGAGATGAACTTAGATTTCAATTAAAGTCAGAACTAAATTTGTTCATGGAACCAGTAAATTTTTGTCTGAGAATGAAAAAGAAGCTGTCCAAAGAAAACCAGTAAAAACTAGTGTTAAACAGGTTAATATTGGTTCAATGACAGATAAACAACTCAAACATAAACTGAAGGAGTTAAAATCTGTTGAGAAAAAGAAAGTGTCAAACAAGAACAGAAATGGAAAAGTAGGCATTACTTCAGGAAATAAACCAATGCTTGCTAGTTATGCTCCAAGAAAGACATGTCATAATTGTGGTAGTACTAAGCATCTTGCAAATTTTTGCAAGAAAAATAAAAATATAAATTCTTTACCTACAAAGTCTGAGGTAAAGAAGGATTTTGCTAGAACTAAGCCACAGACTCTATGCACACACCGTGGAAGCACTTGGCATTCCATCTATACTTGCAGAAAATATCATGCTATCTATCATAATTACTATGAACTGAAACCCAATCTAAAATGGGTTAAAGTTGATACTGCAAGTGTAAACACTGATACTGTTAGCTCAAACTCTGATAATGTTAATTCCGCTGCAAAAGCTAACAAAGTTAAGAATGCCAAAGGATCCAAGCAAGTCTGGATCCTTAAAACTAATCCTCAGTAATTGTTTTTGATTGCAGGGTAACAGGGAGGCAACCCTAGCCGTGGACAGTGGATGTTCAGGACACATGACTGGAAATAAAGCCCTGCTATCAGATTATGAGGAGAAGGCTGGCCCAAAAGTTTCCTATGGTGATGGCAATATAGGAAGAACATTGGGATATGGCAATATCAATCTTGGAAATGTCATCATCAACAATGTAGCTCATGTCCCAGGACTCAAGCATGACTTGCTATCTGTGAGTCAAATCTGTGACAAGGGATATCATGTAGATTTCCAACCTGAATATTGTGAAGTTATCATCAAATCTACAGGAAAGGTTGTTCTAGTTGGTCACAGGCAAAACAACATTTATGAAATCAAGCTTTTGATAGACTCTGTTAGAAAAGCTGTTTGCCTGTCTACAAGAATGTCTAGTGAAGAGAGTTGGAAGTGGCACAAGAAACTCTCACATTTGAACTTGAACAACATCAATGAACTGATCAGAAAGGATCTTGTAAGAGGACTCCCAAAGACCCTGTTAAATGTTGATGGCCTATGTGACTCATGTCAGAAGGCTAAACAAAGGAAGTCATCTTTCAAGAGCAAAACAGAATCTTCTATCACTGATCCCCATCATCTTCTGCATGTTGATCTATTTGGTCCAGTAAATGTTATGTCTATTGCAAGGAAGAAATATGCTTTAGTCATTGTTGATGAATACACTAGATTCACTTGGGTGTATTTTCTAGCAAAGAAGGATGAAACTGCATCAACTCTGATGGAGCATGTGAAGCTTCTGGACAAAGGATCAAGCAACAAAGTCAGAATCATCAGAAGTGATAATGGAACTGAGTTCAGAAATGCAACAATGGAAGAATTCTGCAAGGACAATGGAGTGAAACAAGAATTTTCAGCACCTGGTACACCACAACAAAATGGTGTAGTGGAAAGGAAAAATAGAACCTTAATTGAAGCTGCCAGAACTATGCTTGATGAAGCAAAATTGCCAACTTATTTCTGGGCAAAAGCTGTTCAAACTGCTTGTTTTACTCAAAATGCAACACTGATCAATAAGCATGGAAAGACACCATATGAGATGGTGAAGAAAAAGAAGCCTAACCTGAAATACTTTCATATTTTCGGGTGCAAATGTTTCGTTTTGAAGACTCATCCAGAACAGTTGACCAAGTTTGAGTTAAAGGCAGATGAAGGAATTTTTGTTGGCTATCCACTGTCAACAAAGGCATTCAGAGTTTACAATCTGAGAACTAAAGTGATCATGGAATCTATACATATTTCTTTTGATGATAAGAAGATAACTGGACTTGAAGACAAAGACGAATATGATCAACTGAACTTTGAAAATGAAGTTTTAAACTCTGATGAAGGAAACTCTGATGAAACAATTCTGACAGACTCTGTTGAAACAAACTCTGAACCTCTACTGGTAAATTCTGGAGAAACTTCTCAGTCACAACAAAGAGGAGAACCAGTTGAGGGGGAGCATGATCAAGATGAAGACTCAAACACTGATACTGAGTCAACTGAAAAATCTGGATCAAACTCTGATGCTTCAAACTCTGAAAATTCAAATTCTGACTCTGGACAGTCAAGTTCAGGGGGAGTCTCAGAAAACGAAGATAGATCACAACAGAATCAGGAGAGCATGGATCAAGGGGGAGGATCACATGCTAATAGAAGTCATCTGCCTTCTGCTAGGAAATGGACTAAATCACATACACCTGATTTGATAATTGGTGATCCAGATGCAAAAGTAAAGACAAGAAGTGCTACTGCAAGTGAATGTCTATTTCATGCATTCTTGTCTAAAAATGAACCAAAGAAAGTGGAAGAAGCTCTTCAAGATGCAGACTGGATAACAGCAATGCAGGAAGAGTTAAATGAATTTGAAAGGAATGAAGTTTGGACCCTTGTACCAAAACCAAAGAACAGATCTATTGTGGGTACTAAATGGGTTTTCAGAAACAAGACTGACAGTGAAGGTGTTATCACGAGGAACAAGGCTAGACTGGTAGCAAAAGGTTATTCACAGCAGGAAGGAATAGATTATGATGAAACATTTGCTCCAGTAGCAAGATTGGAGGCAATCAGAATTTTTCTAGCATATGCCTCTCACAAGAAATTCAAAGTGTTCCAGATGGATGTGAAAAGTGCTTTTCTGAATGGAAAGCTTGAAGAAGAAGTGTTTGTTGAACAACCACCAGGATTTGTGGACCCCAAATATCCAGATTATGTCTACAGGCTAGATAAGGCACTATATGGACTTAAGCAGGCACCAAGAGCATGGTATGAGACACTTGCTCAGTTTCTTCTAGAAAGTGGATTCAACAGAGGAACAATTGACAAAACTCTGTTTTATTTCAATCAAGGAAGTGACCACCTTTTAGTTCAAATTTATGTTGATGACATCATCTTTGGGTCTACTAATGATAAACTCTGTAAGAAGTTTGCCAAGCTCATGCAGTCCAGATATCAAATGAGCATGATGGGAGAGCTTAGTTACTTTCTAGGCCTACAGGTGAAACAAACAGAAGATGGAATTTTCATTAATCAAGAAAAATACACCAGAAATCTTCTCAAGAAATTTGGTATGCTTGACTGTTCATCTGCATCAACTCCCATGGCAACAGCAACTAAACTGGACAAAGACACAGGAGTTTCAGTGGATATGACAAACTACAGGGGCATGATAGGATCTCTTCTATACTTGACAGCTAGTAGGCCTGACATCATGTATGCAACCTGTCTTTGTGCAAGGTTTCAGGCAGATCCTAGAGAGCCACATCTGACAGCTGTGAAAAGAATCTTCAAGTATTTCAAGGGCACCATATCATTAGGTCTGTGGTACCCCAGAGAATCAGATTTTAAGCTACTTGGGTATTCTGATGCAGACTTTGCAGGCTGTAAGGTAGACAGAAAGAGCACTAGTGGAAGTTATCAATTTCTTGGTGACAGACTTGTTTCCTGGTACAGCAAGAAACAGAAATCAATCTCCACATCTACAGCTGAAGCAGAGTATATTGCAGCTGGTAGCTGTTGTGCACAGATCTTATGGATGAAGAATCAATTGTTGGATTATGGATTGAGGTACAGTAATATCCCTATTTACTGTGATAATCAAAGTGCTATTGCTATGACAGGTAATCCAGTACAGCATTCAATGACCAAGCACATCAGCATATGGTACCACTTCATCAGAGAACATGTGGAAGAAGGAAATATTGAACTACATTTTGTATCTACAGAACAACAGCTTGCAGATATCTTCACTAAACCATTGAGTGAAGCTACATTTACAAGACTGGTCAATGAACTAGGAATGGTCTCTGGTTCTGACTAGAAATGTTGGTTAGATTCAAACTTTACTTATGTGATGTATTAATCATATTTCCTGATTGGTTAAATGCTAAGTGTACTCTGTTGATTAAACTCTGTTATGCATACTCTGTTAAACTCTGTCAGACAACTTGTCATCCGTTGATTGTAGGTCGCATCAGTTGATGACTAACTGAACTGTATCCGTTGATATTATATGGTCTTATCCGTTGATAGTTGTATTATATGGTCTTATCCGTTGATGGTTGTACGGTCTTATCCGTTGATGGTTGTACGGTCTTATCCGTTGATGGTTGTACGGTCTTATCCGTCGATGGTTGTGTTATGCAGTCTCTAAACTCTGTCAGCATGTCTGTATGTCATACACTGTTAATAAGTTTGATAAACTCTGTGAACTTTGAGTTGATTTTTGTCTGAATGAAAACACCAATGAAGAAATATGTGTGAAGCATGATTCTCAGCAATTAATCATGAATCTTTCTGAGTTATTGAGATCTAATCTTAGATTGTGCAGAAAGTTAACACAGCATGATACTGGCTCATATTTATAGCATCTCTTAGTTTATTATGTCCTAAACTCTGAGTCTATAAATACTGTGTGCATTACCTTTCATGAAGAACTACTGATGTTGATGAACTCTAAACTCTGTTAGTTATACTCTGATAAAATAAAATGTTTACTGCAATACCCCAAAGAAAATGTATATAGGTTATTATACTCCTTTGAGATTATGTTGGATACCAGGATGACCCAGGAACCTATTGGTATATAATATGTGCTAAAATTCTCTGATTTTTTGTGACTAGTTAAATACTAGGATGACCCAGGAACTTATCAAAATGATAAGGGCTAAAATTTTTGAATTTTTGGTGACTGGTTCCAACCTCTGATTACTGGAATGAAAAATAAAAAAAAAATAAAATAAAAAAAAATGAATGAAAAAAAAATGAAAAAAAATGTGTGTGTATATAAAGGGGGTATAAAATAAAAATTACTGTATAAAGTTCGATTACTTCAGAGTTTAGCTTTCATCATACAGTCAGTATTTACTATGACAGTTTGTGCATCCAGTGTTTATTGATTTACTTTATGGATTCTATGAAAAATTAGATGCTCTAAAAATTGACTTAGTAAACTCTGCTTCACACACACAAATACTCACAACTGTGCAATTTATGAAAGGGTTTCGATGATAAAGTTGGAGAATTGACAAAAGCTGTTGATTCGTGATTTGTACTCTAAGGTAAATTTTCACTTGGACAATTTGAAAGTCTTGGAGTAAGTAGGGTTTTTGACAACTGTTAATCAGTGGATAGTTGATGAATGTGTTCTTTATATGATTACTTTAATTAGTTTTCATATTCTCTTCTTGATGGATTTTCTTGAAGAACAGTTCATATAACATAAATAACAGTTGAAGAACACAATGAATATGATTAGAAAAACAAAAATTTTCATTGATAATAAGAAAGAGATTACAAGCAAATATTACATCTTTTTGTTCTCTCTATCTGCTAATCTATTCAACAGGAAAGTAAAAGGTCCGTCCACACCACTCCATTGTTAGCAAAAATTCCCAGATCCCATCTTTGCCACTTTGTTTGGGTGGAAGTTGAAGGGATAAGGTTATTTTTGCTGACATATTCATTAACAATGGTTGGTGGTGGTGGATGAGGATGCCTTCGAGGAGAGCCATGCCAATGTTGCTTGGAGGGCAGCATCGATGTCGATCACCCTTGCAGGTTTCTCTCTCTCGAGCTCTTTCAAACCAGCATCCATTTGCAGCCACAGCGTCTCAAGCTGCCTTTCCCACTCAAACGCTTCAAATTCTTCACGCGTATAGCTGAAGATGTCCCTATTCTCGACAAGATGAAGGTTTTTCTCTTTGATGGTAAGGTTGGCCATTGTTTTTCAAGAGTATTTGGTTAGAAGGTTTTGTGATTTTACAGGGGAGACTGAAAGGTTAAAGGTTTAATGAATAATCTGAGCAAGTCTCTAGGCCTTAAATAGAGATGGGTAAGAACGAAGTCCTTAATCGCTTCGTATTCTGGTTATTAAAGGCAACAGGTAAACGATTCAAATTCTGATTTTACTTGGGTCCAGATATTTTTAAAAGAGTATTATTTGATTTTTGTTAAAATCAAATATTTTAATGTTTTAATTTTAATATACTCTTTTTAAAAATAGGTGCACATGACCCACTCGCCTTTAATGTGTCCCACTTACCTATTATCGTGTCCCACTACACATTAATCAAGGAACTGATTGAGTGTTTGTTACATAAGAAATTGAGTTTTTCATTAATTTAATCACTTTTGTGTCCAAACGAGTTTGCTTTATACTTATTCTCACAGTTTTCTTATTTTTCTCTTGGGCACTCACGCAAACACCTTCTCTACATACATATCTTTTGGAAATTCTTGGAAATTCTTAACTCAATGGCATCTAAAGCATTCACTGCTCTTGGCTTACGGTTTGTTCCGAATAACTATGAAGCTCCACTCTATCATCAACGCGTTCCAGAATCGTTTCATCTCATGCAGGACTTTTTGAGGGATTCAGAGATTGGACAAGCTCTGACTGGACCTGCTACTCTTTCTGCGTCTCAAATTGCTTCATTCTGGCAGAATTCAGTTTATGTGGATGGCGGAGAAAGTGGAACTCCTACCATTATCTTCACTTACGAAGACCAAGATCATGTGATTACTCCACAGACTGTACGAGATACAATGGGGTTTGATACACATACTTCCTATACTCTCGTTAATGAAACTTATCTGAGAGAGATGCTACAAGAGATAGGTTACATGGAATCTCTTGACAAGCTCGGCAGTATAAAAAGGCCAAATCTTAGAAAAGAATGGAATTTCTTCTTTGATTGCATAACGAGGACGTTCCAGAAGAAAGTCACAAACTGGGATGCCATTCCAATAGACAGTCTTCAAATCGGGTATTCTCTGCTCTATGGTTCTAATTTTGATTTTGGTCGACATGTTTTGATGAGCATAGGTGATAAATTGTCAGAGTCTACCACTGTCTATTATGCTCGTTTCTGTCAAATGTTGTTCAATGCATGTGTACGTGGTCTTGAAATTGATGCAACTGATGAAATTGATCCGTTTAGAGTCAATAAGCGCATATTCTCTGATATGACTAACAAGGATGTTGGTAAAGAAAATCTTCCTGTGTTTGTCATGCCTCTTGTTCTACGAAATTTTCTAAATCAACCACAAGAACCACAACAAGACCAACAGGAACCACAACACGATGCACCACAACAAGATGAACCTGAACAAGAACCACAACAACCTGAATCACACCCTGAACCTCAACCAGAACCAAACACTGACTCACCTGCAAAGCAACCTTCACCCACTTCAAACACAAACTCTGATTCGTCACAATCTCCACCAGCATCACAGTCTAGAATGCAAAGAGTTAAGAAGGCAGTTACTAAACGACGTGCAAGTCTAAAGCAGGCAGAAGAGACACAAAGCAAATCAAAACGGAAATCTCCTGAAGCTGTTTACACTAGAAGGGGGAAAAGAATGAAAGCTCGGGCAAACATATCTAAGTCACTCTCAGTGGTAGAACGAACTCCACCAACTAGTGAAGAGGATTCAGATAATGTACCTCTAGCAAAACGAAGAAAAGTGATATTCTCTGATTCTGTGGATGTAGATATTGAAGCTCCAGAGGTTGTTTCACAGCAAACACCTCCTGTTGAGGTTGAGAAAGATGTAATACCTGCAGAGGATAAAATGCCTGCAGAAGAGGATGCAAGAGATGGTGTTTCTCCAATAAATGATGTTCCTGATTCATTTATGCCATTCTCTGATCCTATCTCTGATATTGGTGTAGCTGATCAACCTACGGCTGTTCTTTCTGAAGCTGTGGCATCTCATACTAAGATAATATCTGATGCTCACCACACTGTTGAAGAAGGTGAAGAAATTGATCAGGGAACCAAAGTAACTTCTCATTCAATGCCTGTTGCTGAGCCTGAGCAACATGAAGAAAATCCTGAAAAGCCTACAGAAGATATTGCTAAACCTATGGCTGAAGATGAACCAGTTCAAGCTACAAGTGTTGAAGCTGAAGGTGACAGTAGTGCAAACTCTGATACTTCTCTGAGTGCACCAGTACAAACTGATGATAAACATACACCTTTTTCTCAACCTTGTACTTCTCATGAAGTTGAGAGAGCACAATTTGCCAAGAATGCTGCTGAATGGTACAAAGAAGATTGTATTTTTCCACCAGGAAGAGCAGCTAAGTTTGTTAAGCAAAGTGCTGATACTATCTCTAATCCAGAGATTCTTTCTTGCTTGAAAGCAACTATAGTTCAAGTTAAAACTCTGGATAGACGATTTGATGATACTAATTTGGCAATCACTTCTTTGCGAAATGAGGTTGTAGCTAGAGAGATGAAAATGGAAACACATTCAAAACTAGTGACTACAAAATTCTCTAAAGCTCAAGACAATATCCTTGCCAGACTGAGTAAAGTTGAAGAGAACCAGTCTGATTTATCTGCTAAAATTGATTCTATTGCTACCTCCCTGGAGTTAATTACTTCTATCCTTATGCCTGATGATGTCAAAAAGGGGGAGAGAGTTGTCAGAAGGGATAGTGCTGGAGATGGAGGGGCAAGTAACAAAGGAAAGAAAAAGGCTGAGGAGGTTCAAACTCTGAGAACTAGTAAGTCATCCAAATCACAGTCTGTTGGGAGAAGTACTGATACTCAAGGAACTTCAAGGACCAAGAGTTTACTGTTATCTTCAAATCCACAAACTGATGAAGAGTTGGCTGCTAAGTTGTTCATTGAAGAGAATGAGGAAGGAGTAACGATTGAGGACATTGAAGCTGAGGAAAAGAGTTTACAAGAAGAACATCTTAAAGCTTTAAAGTCTGATAAAGTACAAAGAGGAAAAGCTCCTAGACCTGTTATTAAAGGTGTTGTGATCAGAGAGAGGACTGATGTTAGTCAAAGTTCTCGGTTCTCAAAGGAAGCAATTGCAGCAGAGGCTAAACTCAAGCTAAAAGGCATTGAAGGTGAAACTTCACAGAAGAAAGTTACAACTTCTGTTGCATCTCAAGCGATGATCACACCTTTACACTCTTCACAGTTGAAATCTGTTTTTGGCAAAGGAACAATTTCTGATCCAAATGTGTTATCTGGAGTCTCAGTGAATATTTCTGATGGAAAAGCTTTATCTGGCAAGATTGGAAATAATAAGGCTGGACTAGGCTCACATAGAGACAGAAGGCAATATACTGGTCCTAGAGATCCTTCTTCACTGGCTGTTCCAGGTCGTGGTGTTCCTCAAGAGAGTCTGGATAGACTGGAATCAGTGCAGTTGGTTCATCAGAAGAGTTTAGACAAAGATTTTCTTCTATACTTCATGGCTGATGGGACAGTATTCAAATTTGGTGAGGATGATATCGGCTTGAAATGTTGGGAAGAACTAGAGTATGTTCTATATCTTCTCAAGGTGAATAGTCGAAGGACTCAATCAGTTGCCAATGTACTCAGACAGAAGATGACTCAGAATCTGGCTATTAGAGGACAGAAATACAACAGCAGATATATTCCTAAGTACAGGGATTATCAAGGCAATCTCATTTAAATGAAGAAAGGTACTGCAAAGTTAAAAACTGATTTGGGAATCACAGTACTTGACTTCAATACTCAGGAAGAAAAAGACAGATTTATCAGACTGGGTAATGAAATGAGAAGGAACAAGATTTATGATCTTAGGGCTGCTGTTTATCAAACAGATGAGAGTGATCCTCAACTCAGAGAAATCAAAGAAGCAATGAAGATTGAACTTGAAAATGCAGAAAGAAGATTGCTGATTGATTATCTCAGAACCATGCCAGATCTTGAAATGATTAGAGATTAAGTTCTGTAAGAATTTTCTTATTCTCTATAGTTTTTAAGCTTAAACTCTGAATCTGTATAAACACTGTTTTTATCTATTTGTTTTGACATCATCAATTACTGTCATTAACTTGTACATTCTTGCTAATGAACAAGTTGGGGGAGATTGTTAAATATAATTGATGTGTTTTAATCAGTGTTTAAGTGTTACAGGGAGTTATCAGAGTTTAGCTGGAAGCAGTCAGAGTTTGCGTAAACTCTGACAGTTGGAAGCTTGACAGAGTTTGTTAAACTCTGTTTGAAGGAAGAGCGTCTACTGTTCAACAGTGATTAAAGATTAATTATGGAAGCGATATCTTTGAAGATTGGATAGCTATCAAAGAGATCGAGTTGACATAGGAGACGTGTGACAATCTGTAATTGATATCATTGTATAGCTGATTATTAGGAATATCAATTAGAGATTGTATCGTAGCTGTATGTTATATAAATACAGATAGGTTAACCCTAGAAGGGTATCGATAACGAATTATCATTATTGTAACCTAGCAGCTCTTTGTGATATTTTACATCACGAAGAGGGTTTGAAATACAAGAAGTTTTTTAAGTGCATAAACGCTTTTACTTGTTAATCTCTCATACAAAGTTGATTATTATTTGTGTATTCGGCCTAACATACAGCCTTACGTATACTTGATCCCAATTTGTCAAAGGCTAGTAGGAACTTGAGGGAGTAATAAGGTGTGTGAAATGGGTTTACTTTTGTTCATAACTTTTGAGGAAATATATGTTTTGTTGGTTACCTTGTTAGTCGATTTTCAAGTCAAATCTAAAGGAGTATTATGGTTTCTTATAGCTCTCATAAGAATAAAGAAAAAAAAGGAAAAAAAAATTTATATATATATATATATATATGAGAGCATACTTATGTTTTTGTAATTCTCCTTCATTCGACTAGTCAAGTCTTTTTGTTGAAAATAGAAAAATAATTGTGTGGGGAAGAAGTTTGGTGTTGTGCATGATTTCCATGGTGACTACTAGCTTTTGACACTTCACCTTGTTTTGGCCTTACTTGACATACCCTGTCCCTAGCCCCATTACAACCCAAATAAAGACCTTTTGATTGTCATAATTGATGTATGTTGTGTTTAAGTTAGAATGATACCAAATGTCAAGCATGCTTTTGATTTTGTTGGAATTGAGTGATACACTTACCATTGTTCTTAAGTGAATGTTCTTTTGTGAGTTAAATGTGAGGTATTGCTTGTTTCTTTTGCATATGAGATCTCAAGTTTTGACTCTAAGGTGTGTTCTTGTAGACTCGGCATGGTTTCCAATAATTTTTGCACTTGACATGAGCTTGTAATCACTCGTTCATGCTTCTTTAAGTAGACTATGTGAATCCTTGCACTTTCCACACCAAGACTTTGCAACTTCATTTTGATTCTTAAGTTGATGTATCATGAGAGGACATGTATGTGTGGTGTTGCATTTCCATGTAATCTTTTATACAAACTAGATGGATTTTGTGGGTACATTCACTATAGGCCCTCACGAGACCTCACTCGTTCACTAGGGCTGCCTAGGGGTTTAAAGGGCTTGTTGCATATGCCAAATACAACCGTCACACCTACGAAAAGGTGTATAGGACTTTGTTAGGAATAATTCATAAGTTGTGATGTTAAGAATAGGATTTAGTACTTTGTATAGGATATATGTGCTAGACAGTAATCTGTAGAGTTTAGTCAGGAACAGCAGTGCATCAAGGACTACATGTCAGGAACTGAGATCAAATCCTGATACGCCAAGTGAAATACTGATGGATGTCGAATCCTGATGCAAGGTGGAATCCTGAAATCAATCGTGTTACTGATGATGTCATTATGGATGCTACAGAAACTAGCAAGTGCTATAAAACAGGATCGTTGTTTTAAAGAACAAGCAAGAAGATATCATGAAGGAAAGAATTTTTTATTGATGGAAACTATCAACTGGACGGCAGAACATTGTCATGTATAGATCATTACTTTCTGTTATTAGTTGATAGGTAGCATTATAAATACTCTCTCTATATTATTGTAAAAAAGTGAATTGTGAATTTTAGAGTGCATATCGTGTGAATCTCTGTATAAAGTTTGTATTCGAGAGTTCAAAACAAACAGAGAGAGAGATTTGTATTGTCAGCAGCTGCTAAAGGTATTGTACACCTTTGGTAGAGTTTGTATTTGATTTATTTAATACAAACAAAGTTTGATTCATTCATTTGTTCTTGTTCATCTAATCAAGCAAAAATCAGGCACGATTATATAACTTGTATTTAACCCCCCTTCTACGAGTTATTCGAGTTAACAATTGGTATCAGAGCTGGTTGATTTTGAATAATCATAAAGATCTGCAATCATGTCTGGTTACAAGGATGGTAATATTAAGATCCCTATGCTCAAGAGAAACGAATATACTCTATGGGAAGTGAAGATGTTGCATCACCTGGAAGCAACAGATCCTGATTATCTTGACAGAATCAGAGATGGGCCTTTTGTTCCAACAAGGCTTGTTCCTCAAGCAACTTTCGAAGGAAAAGTTGTTCCAGAACATACAGCAGAGAAGCCTAAATCTGAATGGACAGATAAGGAAAAGGAGAACGTTCTTAAGGATGCTAAAGTGAGAAACATACTATTCAACAGTCTTGATTCTGTTCTCACTAACTATGTTCTCTCTTGTAAAATTGTTAAGGAGATATGGGACAATCTAAAGGTTCACTGTGAAGGAACAAAACCTGTCAGGAAGAATATGAAGACACTTCTCATACAACAGTATGAGTACTTTGAATCCAAGTCTGGTGAGTCACTTACTGACACCTTTGATAGGTTTACTAAACTCATCAATGAGATGGCCATGCATGGTAAATATTATGACTTGGAGGATATAAATACTAAGTTCATGAAAGCTCTTCCTAATTTCTACAATGAGAAGATATCTGCAATTGAGGAAGCTAACGATCTGGATGAAATATCATTAGAAGCAGTTTATGGAAAATTGAGAGCTTATGAACTTGACAGGCAGTAGAAAAAGAGCAAGAGTGAAGGAAATATGAAAACTGTTGCACTCATTGCTCAATCTGAATCAAAGAATCTTCCAGAAGAAAAGTCTGAATTTACTGAAAGAGACTTGAGGAAGAAGAAGAGCAAAGAAAGTTCCGAGTCAGAGACTGCAGATATAGACTCTGAAGATAATGATTCTGAATCAGAGATGCAAGAACTCTTTGCTATGTTTGCTAAAACTTTCAAGAAAGGAAGATTCAACAGGAGAAGATTTAGCAAAGGATCTTTTCGGAAGAAAGAGGAGAAGAAGAGTGACAAAGGCAAGAGTACAATTATCAAGCTTGATAAGGCCAAGATCAAGTGCTTTAACAGCAGTGAGCTTGGACACTTTGCTAGTGAGTGCAAGAAGCCTATGAATTCAGGGAAGGGTAATGCACTCATGGTCACACAGAAGGATTGGGCAGACTCCAGTGATTCTAAAGATGAATTGGATTATGACAACATTGCATTGATGGCAAGTGCTTCAGACAAGCCTGGATCTCCAAAGAAAACTTCTTCATCTTCTGTTAAGGTATCACTTCACTCTCTTGATTCATTTGATAGCTTAGATTCTGATGATATTACATCTATTCATGTTGAGTTTAAGAATCTTATGACTAATTTCAAAATTCTTGCTAGTGAAAAAGATGAACTTAAGGCTAAGAATGATGAATTAGTTAGTAGAAATAATTTTCTTGAATCTGAGTTAATTCAAATGGAAGAATATAGGTTAAGTTCTGATAAAGGTAAGCATGATTATGGTGTTATCCTTGAGGCTTATGACTATGTCAGAAAAGAACTAGAGGAAGAGAAAGATATGATGAAAACCATTAACACTTCTGGTAAAAAGACTCAAGAAATCATTGACAATCAAATTCTTGGTAAAGTCTATGGCTTAGGTTTTGGAAAGAGTAAAAGTGAAAATTCTGTAGTTATTGTCTTGGATGATAGGAAAGAAGAAACTAGCATATCCAAATCTGAAGGTAAGAAGATAGTTTCTGAACCTAAACATGTTAAATTTGTTGATTCTAAAGGGACCCCAGTTGTGCACAAAAGAATTAACAATAGCAATTCAGATGAGAGAGTGTTAGAAAAACCTAAGAATGTCAACATAGGCTTTATGTCTAAGTCTCAGTTGAAACAGAGACTAGAAGGTATTTCAGAGTCTAGCAAGATCAGATGAAAAAGGAATGGAAAAGAAGGTAACAAAGAGAATAATTACAAGAATGTACCTGATGCACCTAGGAAGAAATGCTATAAATGTGGAAATTATAATCATTTGGCCCTATACTGCAATCAAAAGCCTTCTTGGAAAACTGAGTCCAGATTCCCCAAGACTCAGAGAATTCAATACAAACCACAAGAACCCTGTTATCATTGTGGTAGTTTACTTCATTCCATTTATATATGTAAGGAATATCATGAACTGTATTATGACTATTATTCTCTGAAATCTGAAACTCCTAGTCACAAACAGTTTGTGAAATCAGAGTCTAAGGTTGACTCTACAACAGGTAAATCAAAAGCAAAATCTTCAAAGCCTGTTGGTTCAAAAGTTAGTAAGAAAGGATCAAATCAAAGTTGGGTCCTAAAAAATTCTAACTAGCTACTTTTTGTTTGCAGGGCACTGGAAGGAAGCATTCAATTATCTTGGATAGTGGATGCTCTGGACATATGACTGGAAAGAAGTCCCTGCTTACAAAGTTTGAGAGGAAAGCTGGCCCAGTTATATCCTTTGGAGATGGCAACAAAGGAGAAACTCTAGGATATGGCTCAATTATTTTGGGGAATGTCATCATAGATGTAAGAACCCAAATTTTGGGTAGAATTAAAACTTTTATTTATTTAATGATGTAAGAATGAATAGTGGCTACGGCTACAATGTAATAGTTGATGTTTTAAAAGAATGAATGGAATTCGACTTTATTATTTCTATGTCTTGAAGAATGCTAAAGGGTGACAACATAGGTAAGAATAATCTATCTCCTAAGGGAATAAGATATGGCAATTCCAAGCAGGAGAACATTCTCATGTCATCCAGATCGATAGCGATTAATCCAGTGGTTCCGTAAAAAGGTTAAGGAACAATCGAAAGAGAATACGGACAATTGTACAACCCTAGATGAATAAGTAAAGAATAAGGATGAATAGTGATTTTGGTGTAATTGAGAATATTATTAGACGACGCTATATAGAAGTACCCGGAACGAAATTCTGAGTTCGTATTATTGATCCGGAGGGAAAAAGAGTGTATGTAAAAGCTGTCGGATTCTGAAAAACCGCACTTTTATTTTCTCCGAGAGTTCCCTGGACACTGATAGCCTTAAGTATTTAACGAATGGATTTAAGGAATATAAATTGGAAAGTTAGAAAGAAAGATGGAGAATGATAGTATTAATATTAGGAAGATTCCCGGTAAAACCCTAACTAGAAACGATTGAGTTATTCCCTCGAACGATTAGCGAATTAAGCAATAAACGAGCAAAGAAACAAGCAGAGGAAGCAAGAGTCATGTACAAGCTACTAGAATAAATATCTAGTAACCAAGTGGGCAAGAGTAACTAGCATGGTCATGGAATAAACTAGTACTTAGCAAAACAAACCAACTAGTTAGCTTACAACCATTCAAATCTTGACACATGCCTTGTAATTTTCATCATCCAATACATCATACTCCACTAGCACCACTTGGATGAGATATTATCTCACACAAATCACTTTATGCATTATTGGATAATCAACCAAGCAAGAAACTCTCTCCCCCTTCCAAACAAACCATTCGGCCTACCCTTTAATTCCAAAATTAAAATCCAACTTCCAACCATTGTTTGATCTTGAAATAATTAAGGTGAGTCTTACATTTCATAAAACTTATCTCCTCAAAATCTTAGCTTCAAACTCATCTTTTTCCATTTTCAAAAAAATCAAGAAAGAGGAGCATGAATAGTGTTTATCATGTACTAACTTTGTTTTCTTTGAATCTTTTGATTATTCTAGCAAGCTTAAGCACTCCTAAGGTCCATAAAAGGCTTTGTGAGGCTAGTACACATTCTCAAGAAGGTATAAGACTTGAAACCCTTGGTGTTATTTAGAGATTTTATGATTTTTATGGTTGATTTAGTGATTAGCATGTTATTATAAGCTTAGATCCATGTTAGTAGTTGTTTTGGTTGTGATTTGTTTTATGAACCAGGTAATGGTTAAGATGAGTGTTGATAGACTAGTCATGATGATTATCATGTGTTTGTGTGGTTGTATTGATCTTTGTTAGATCGAGATAAAGTGTAAAAACTTTGGAAAACGCGTAAACATAGCCGTTATAATGCCCGATTTTACAATATCATGTTTTGTATGCCATTTTTCACATCAAGACCCTACTGTCCAGAAACTTTTCTGCCATTTTAGGATAGATTATGTTATAAGCTTCGTTTTGATATAAAGATCACGTGAAACGGACTTACGGTTTAGGAGTTACGATAAAATTCATAAAAGTGGTTCGGAGCCGTAAACAAGTATTCGTACTTAAAATTGAACCCCGATAAAATACGTAAAGTCATGACGAATCTTGGTAAATAAATACTAGAGGTAAAAAGGGAGGCGTGAGAGAAAACCGTATGTCAAAAGGATCGTTTTTCGATTTATTAAAAATATTCGAATCGAGATTAAACGCGAACGAACCCCTAAAAGACGACTCGTTTATAACTTCGTTAAAACACTTAGAAAACGAGCGATAAAACTCGGAGTATAATATTGGTTCGTAACAATCGACTTTCGGACTTATAAGACTTAAGTATATGCCAAGTATAAGTACAGTGACATGTCGTATTAACGAACGAATGTCGGGTCGGATCGATGATAAAAGAAATACACTAAAAGGGGTATAACGAGATAACTCGAGAACGTGTTTCGATTTAAGTATAAATTAACCTTTAAAGTTTTAAGTGATTAATCCCGAGTGTCTTGGCTATTTATAGATCACCAAGCTGATCCGGGACCCGCTACCACTACCCCTTATCGTACTCGACTACCAGGCAAGTTTCAATTCCCTTCTTTTAGGCTGTTGTTGTGATTGAATATATATATATATATATATATATATATATATATATATATATATATATATATATATATATATATGTTTTCTGTTATACATATGCCATAGCATGCATGCCTACTTTCAAGTTATATCTTTATGCTTGTTCCCTGATTGTTTATTGGCTTATAAATTAGATAGCTAACGTATCAATTATAAGCCGGTTATTGTAAGACCCTCATCGAAGGGCATATACATCTTATTCATCAAATATAGACCGGGAGTCAATATTTCTTGATATATCGAGATTACCTCGGAGAAAAATATTTAAGTAAATATTTCCTATTATTTGGGCGACGAATATTATTTGAACATTCGATCCAGATTATTTATTTAACGATCCTTACTTCAAATAATTATTTGAACGTAACCATTCGACGAATAATATTTTTCAATATTCATTCAAAGTGGAATAGATTATCGATTATTATTCCGAATATTCTTCTAAAGATTGGACTACTAAATGAATATTATTTGAATATCCATTTAGAATATTATTTTATTAAATGAATATTACTTTTGAATATTCATTTAAGATATTACTTACTTGATGAATATTATTCTAATATTCATCTGAAGCTTGATTTATTTATCGAGTCTTATCTCGAATATTCCTTTAAAGCTTGGATTACTAAATGAATATTACTTGATATTCATTTAGAATATTATTCATTAAATGAATATTACTTTTTCAATATTCATTTAAATTCCAAATTAATTATGAATATTATTTTGAATATTCATCCAGGGTTCTATTTAATCATCGAATATTATTTTAAATATTTTAAATATTCCTTTCAGGTCTTATTAATTAATGAATATTATTTTGAATATTCATTTGAATATTTAATTATGCAAAATATTCTCTCGATATTTCTTCAAGGATTATTTGAGAAATACTCTGATTAAAGATATTCTTTCATATTCCTAAATATTCTGTAAAATATTTTAATTCAATAAATATTCTCTGAATATTTATTCCATACTTAGAATAACCTCGATAAGGTTTATCTTCTTCGATTATTACAGAAAATATTTCGGAGTCATATCATTATTAATCTTATATCAAGAAAGGTTCTCAGACATCATTCTTCTTTGAGTCTACCTCTCTAATAATAAGGGAACCTTACATGGAAGATGTTATTTATCTTGTCGACTTCCCGGTCATAAAGTATTCTCTTCACTCGCAACTCGGGTGCTGTTGACTTATTAAGTCGTTGTTTACCTTCTCATCTTTCGAGGGGTAAGATTGTTGGAACAAGTTGATATTCGATACCAAGCCACAGCTTGGAAGTTATTGGTGAATTTTCCTTTCCAACTAGATACGACTACCTTGTAGAGTCTTATCAACAAGTATTATACTTGGGGAAAGGGGGACGAACGTTACATTCAGAATCAGGAATTCTATTTGAACTAGGAGTCGTGTAAGAGGCCGAGTAGCGCCGGTCCATCCCCTTTGGCCCAACCGTTGGCCGGGGAGAGCTAGTAAGGCGGTATACAAGTAAAGCCGTCAGTTCTTCCTTCTACCGGTAGTATATCTAATTTGAGCTGTACGATCTCGACTGATCATCAAGATTGGAACAGCGGGCGCGGTGAATACTCCATCATTGGTTCATCATCCAAACTTATTTATTTCCTGCAACATAATTACTGTTGGCAGAGCTGGAAAAGTGTTCATAATTGGAATTGCAATCTTTTCATGCAAACAAATACTTTGAGTTACCTAGTAACTTCATCCTTTATATTACACTGGCAATAACTTCATTAATGCATGGCATATGATTTCAAAGGATATTTTGAACTGTTGTATATATGTATCACTGTTCAGTTATATTATTGTTAGTGGGCTTTCGCTCACCCTTGCTTTGTTCATATTATCACAACAACAGCTAGGACAGATGGCCCGCGTCAGGCGCACTCGGCGCAAGCAGGTTACCGCCGTTCGAGGACTACCCGCTGATGTCCTTGCTGCCATTACTGAGGTAGCATAGATAGGCAGCTTTTGTTTATCAGTCTATTTATATGTAACAATAACGTTAATCAACGGCAAAACCTTTAAACATATTATTTGGCTTGTAATAACTTTTATTCGTAAACTCTGATATTATGGACTTATTTCAATTTCATCTCTCGGACTATAACTGTTGTGTGTGTGAGTGGATATTATTATGGGGTCACAGCATGTGATTTATTTATTGTGGACTCAAGTCAAGTATTATGAATGGATGTAAGACCGTAACCACCAGATCCCTGACCCCGGATCAGGGGGTGTTACAATAGAAAATGTAGCACTGGTTGAAGGCTCGAAACACGCACTTTTAAGCATAAGTCAACTGGGTGATAAGGGTTACCAATCAATCTTTGACAGTGAAGGATGCAAAATCTTGAATATGAAGAATGGAGACATTGTTCTGACTAGTTAGAGACATGGTAACATTTATGAAACTAGCTTGAGTGACACATCTAAAGGAACTGTCAGATGTCTTTACAGCAAGGAATCAAATGATGAAAGTTGGAACTGGCACAAGAAGCTCTCACATCTCAATTTCAAGAAGCTTAATCAACTTGTTAAGCACCATCTGGTGAGAGGCCTACCTCAGGCAAATTATGTGCAAGATGGACTTTGTGATGCTTGTCAGCTTGGAAAACAAAGAAGAACCACTTTCAAGAGTTACTGAACCATTTCACATGCTGCATCTTGATTTATTTGGTCCAGTAAACATTATGTCTATCAGCAAGAAAAGATATGCTCTAGTTATAGTGGATGATTACACAAGTTTCACATGGGTATTCTTTCTACACAAAAAGGATGAAGCTCCTCAGCAAATCATTGAACTTGTCAAGAATATTCAAAATAGCTCTGAGTATAAGGTCAAAGTCCTCAGAAGTGATAATGGTACAGAATTTAAGAATTCTATAATGGAGGAGTATTGTGCGGACAATGGAATTACTCAATAGTTTTCTGCACCTGAAACACCTCAGCAGAATGGTGTAGTAGAAAGAAAGAACAGAACTCTCATAGAGGCAGCAAGAACCATGCTTGCAGATGCAAAGCTTCCAACCTATTTCTGGGCAGAAGCTATTAACACTGCATGTTTCACTCAAAATTGTACCTTGGTAAATGGCCATGGAAAGACTCCCTATGAGATGATCAAAGGAAAGAAGCCAAGTGTGAAATACTTTCACATATTTGGATGCAAATGCTATGTCCTGAAAGTTCATCCAGAACAACTTGGAAAATTTGAATCCAAATCGGATGAAGGAATCTTTCTAGGATATTCAGCATCAAAGGCCTTCAAAGTATACAATCTCAGAACTCACATTGTTATGGAATCAATTCATGTTGCATTTGATGATAAGAAGTTTGGAATTTTGTAAACTGATGAAAGCCATGACAATCTGGAATTTGAAAATCTTAAGTATTCTGAGATTCTCTCCAGTGATGATGAAGGTTCTCAAGAGGATATCTCTATTACTTCTCAAAGGAATGCTACTGTTGAGGGGGAGCAATTCAATCAAGGAGAACATAGTACTGGTCAGGATCAGACTAGTCTTTCAGAGTCTACTTCATCAGGAATTGATCCTTCAGAGTCTAACGAAGGAAGATCAGAAACTAGTAGCAATATGGAATCTACTGATTCTACTGACCATGGTGGAGCTTTTGAAGGCAGAGAAAGTTCTTCTACAAGAGATACCACTAACTTAGGGGAGAGTCTAGCAGGAGTAATCTACCACCTGTTAGAAAATGGACAAGGGATCATACTGAAGATTTGATAATTGGTGATCCAAATAGTGGTGTTCGAACTATAAGATCAATTAAAAATGAATGCTTGTATAGTTGTTTTCTCTCAAAGAATGAACCTAAGAAGGTTGAAGAAGCCTTACAGGATCCTGATTGGGTAATAGCAATGCTGGAATAATTGAATGAGTTTGAGAGGAACAAAGTTTGGAAACTGATACCAAGACCTAAAGATAGATCTATTGTTGGTGCTAAATGGGTTTTCAGAAACAAGCTAGATGAATATGATATGATTGTAAGAAACAAAGCAAGACTGGTGGCCAAGGGTTATTCTCAGGAAGAAGGAATTGACTATGATGAAACCTTTTCACCTATAGCAAGATTGGAAGCAATCAGAATGTTTCTTGCATTTGGAGCTCATTCAAAATTTAAGGTATACCAGATGGATGTAAAGAGTGCTTTTCTTAATGGCAAGCTTGATGAGGAAGTGTATGTGGAGTGACCACCTGGTTTTGTTGATCAAAAGTTTCCAAATCATGTCTACAAACTTGACAAGGCACTCTATGGACTAAAGCAGGCACCAAGAGCGTGGCATGAGACTTTGTCTAAATTTCTTCTTGAAAATGGCTTCACAAGAGGTACAATTGACAAAACTCTATTCTTTAGAAAGATAAAAGGTGATTTGCTTTTACTTCAAGTTTATGTTGATGATATTATATTTGGTTCTACTAATGAAAAGTTATGTGCTAAGTTTAGCAAGCTTATGCAGTCTAAGTATCAGATGAGCATGATGGGTGAACTAAATTACTTTCTAGGCTTGCAGGTCAAACAGACTGAGACTGGTATTTTCATTAATCAGTCAAAGTATATCAAAGATCTTTTAAAAAGGTTTGACTTTCAAGATTGTGCAGTTGCAAAGACACCCATGGCAACAGCCACTAAGCTAGACTCTGATACTAAGGGAAAGAGTGTTGATAACACTAGCTATAGAGGCATGATAGGTTCACTGTTATATCTAACTGCAAGTAGACCAGATATAATTTTTTCTACCTGTTTATGTACTAGATTCCAAAGTGATCCTAAGGAATCTAATTTAATTGCTGTGAAAAGAATTTTTAGATACCTCAAGGGAACTCCAAATCTTGGTTTGTGGTATCCAAGAGAATCTGATTTCTCCCTAATTGGCTATTCAGACTCTGATTATGCAGGGTGTAAAATAGACAGGAAAAGCACTACAGGTACATGTCAATTCTTGGGAAACAGATTGATTTCTTAGGCAAGCAAGAAGCAGCAATCAATTTCAACCTCAACTGCAGAAGCTGAATACATTGCAGGAGGCAGTTGTTGTGCTCAACTCCTTTGGATAAGAAATCAGTTGATGGATTATCGTATGACAATTAGTAATATTCCTATGTTTTGTGATAATACTAGTGCTATCAAAATTGAAGAAAATCCAGTTCAACATTCAAGGACTAAGCACATTGATGTCAGGTATCATTTTGTTAGAGAACATATTGAAAATGGTATTGTGGAACTTTATTTTGTTCCTATTGACAAACAGCTTGCAGATATTGTTAGGAATAATTCATAAGTTGTGATGTTAAGAATAGAATTTTACTAATACTTCTTGTATATCCTGATCTTATAAAGGATTTAGCACTTTGTATAGGATATATGTGTTAGACAGTAATCTGTAGAGTTTAGTCAAGAACAGTGCGTCAGAGACTACATGTCAGGAACAGAGGTGCAGATCCTAATATAGCAAGTCAGATCCTGATCAAATACTGATGGGATGATCAGATCCTGATGCAATGGGAAATCCTGATATCAGTCGTGTTGCTGATGATGTCATTATGGATGCTACAGAAACTGGCAAGTGCTATAAAATAGGATCTTTGTTTTGGAAAACAAGCAAGAAGATATCGTGAAGGAAACGAATTCGATATTGATGGAACCTATCAACTAGATGGAAGAACATTGTCATAGATAGATTATAATTCTGTTATTAGTTGATAGGTAGCATTATAAATACTCTCTCTATATTGTTGTAAAAAGAGCAGCGAATAACAGATTTGAGAATAGTAAAGGCATATCGTGTGAAGCTCTGTATAAGGTTTGTATTCGAGAGTTCGAAACAAACAAAGAGAGAGATTTGTATTGTCAGCAGCTGCTAAAGGTATTGTACACCTTTGGTAGAGTTTGTATTTAATTATTTTAATACAAACAAAGTTTGATTCGTTCGTTTATTCTTGTTCGTATAATCAAGCAAAAATCAGACACGATTATATAACTTGTATGCAACCCCCCCCTTTTACAAGTTATTCGAGTTAACAATTGGTATCAGAGCTGGTTGATTTCGAATAATCATAAAGATCTGCAATCATGTTTGGTTACAAGGATGGTAATACTAAGATCCCTATGCTCAAGAGAAACGAATATACTCTATGGGAAGTGAAGATGTTGCATCACTTGGAAGCAACAGATCCTGATTATCTTGACAAAATCAGAGATGGGCCTTTTGTTCCAACAAGGCTTGTTCCTCAAGCAACTGTCGAAGGAAAAGTTGTTCCAGAACATACAGCAGAGAAGCCTAAATCTGAATGGACAGATAAGGAAAAGGAGAACGTTCTTAAGGATGCTAAAGTGAGAAACATACTATTCAACAGTTTTGATTCTGTTCTCACTAACTATATTCTCTCTTGTAAAACTGCTAAGGAGATATGGGACAATCTAAAGGTTCACTGTGAAGGAACGAAACCTGTTAGGAAGAATATGAGGACACTTCTCATACAACAGTATGAGTACTTTGAATCCAAGTCTAGTGAGTCACTTACTGACACCTTTGATAGGTTTACTAAACTCATCAATGAGATGGCCATGCATGGTAAATATTATGACTTGGAGGATATGAATACTAAGTTCATGAAAGCTCTTCCTGATTTCTATAATGAGAAGATATCTGTAATTGAGGAAGCTAATGATCTTGATGAGATATCATTAGAAGCAGTTTATGGAAAATTGAGAGCTTATGAACTTGACAGGCAGCAGAAAAAGAGCAGGAGTGAAGGAAAGATGAAAAATGTTGCACTCACTGCTCAATCTGAATCAAAGAAGCTTCCAGAAGAAAAGTCTGAATCTACCAAAAGAGACTTGAGGAAGAAGAAATGCAAAGAAAGTTCTGAGTTAGAGACTACAGATATAGACTCTGAAGATAATGATTCTGAATCAGAGATGTAAGAACTCTTTGCTATGTTTGCTAAAGCTTTCAAGAAAGGAAGATTCAACAGGAGAAGATTTAGCAAAGGCTCTTTTCAGAAGAAAGAGGAGAAGAAGAATGACAAAGGCAAGAGTACAATTATCAAACTTGATAAAGCCAAGATCAAGTGCTTTAATTGCAGTGAGCTTGGACACTTTGCTAGAGAGTGCAAGAAGCCTAGGAATTCATGGAAGGGTAATGCACTCATGGTCACATAGAAGGATTGGGCAGACTCCAGTGATTCTGAAGATTAATTGGATTATGACAACATTGCATTGATGGCAAGTGCTTCAGACAAGCCTGGATCTCCAAAGAAAACTTCTTTATCTTCTATTAAGGTATCACTTCACTCTCTTGATTCGTTTGATAGCTTAGATTCTGATGATATTAGATCTATTCATGTTGAGTTTAAGAATCTTATGACTAATTTCAAAATTCTTGCTAGTGAAAAAGATGAACTCAAGGCTAAGAATGATGAATTAGTTAGTAGAAATAATTTTCTTGAATCTGAGTTAATTCAAATGAAAGAATATAAGTTAAGTTCTGATAAAGCTAAGCATGATTATGGTGTTATTCTTGAGGCTTATGACTATGTCAGAAAAGAACTAGAGGAAGAGAGAGATGTGATTAAAACCATTAACAATTCTGGTAAAAAGACTCAAGAAATCATTGAAAATCAAATTCTAGGTAAAGTTAATGGTTTAGGTTTTGATAAGGCCAGGAAAGAAGATACAGTAAGTATTGTCAATGATGATAGTAAAATTGAAGCTAGCACATCTAAGTCTGAAGGTAAGAAGATAGTTTCTGAACCTAAACATGTTAAATTTGTTGATTCTAAAGGTACCCCAGTTGTGCACAAAAGAATTAACAATAGCAATTCAGATGAGAGAGTGTTAGAAAAACCTAAGAATGCCAACATAGGTTTTGTCTAAGTCTCAGTTTAAACAGAGACTAGAAAGTATTTCAGAGTCTAGAAAAATTAGAAGAAATAGGAATGGAATAGAAGGTATTAACAAAGAGAATAATTACAAGAATGTACCTGATGCACCTAGGAAGAAATACTATAAATGTGGAAATCATAATCATTTAGCCCTAGACTGCAATCAAAAACCTTTTTGGAAAACTGAGTCCAGATTCCCCAAGACTCAGACACTTTTAAGCGTAAGTCAACTGGGTGATAAGGGTTACCAATCAATCTTTGACAGTAAGGGATGCAAAATCTTGAATATGAAGAATGGAGACATTGTTCTGACTGGTCAGAGACATGGTAACATATATGAAGCCAGCTTGAGTGACATATCTAAAGGAACTGTCAGATGTCTTTACAGCAAGGCATCCAATGGTGAGAGGCCTACCTCAGGCAAAATATGTGCAAGATGGACTTTGTGATGCTTGTCAGCTTGGTAAACAAAGAAGAACCACTTTCAAGAGCAAGACAGAAAATTCAATTACTGAACCATTTCACATGCTGCATCTTGATTTATTTGGTCCAGTAAACATTATGTCTATCAACAAGAAAAGATATGCTCTAGTTATAGTGGATGACTACACAAGGTTCACATGGGTATTCTTTTTACACAACAAGGATGAAGCTCCTCAGCAAATCATTGAACTTGTCAATAATATTCAAAATAGCTCTGAGTACAAGGTCAAAGTGCTCAGAAGTGACAATGGTACATAATTCAAGAATTCTACAATGGAGGAGTATTGTCCAGACAGTGGAATTACTCAATAGTTTTCTGCACCTGGAAAACCTCAGCAGAATGGTGTAGTAGAAAGAAAGAACAGAACTCTCATAGAGGCAGCAAGAACCATGCTTGCAGATGCAAAGCTTCCAATCTATTTATGGGCAGAAGCTATCAACACTGCATGTTTCACTCAAAACTGTACCTTGGTAAATGCTCATGGTAAGACTCCCTATGAGATGATCAAAGGAAAGAAACCAAGTGTGAAATATTTTCACATCTTTGGTTGCAAATGCTATGTCCTGAAAGTTCATCCAGAACAACTTGGAAAATTTGAAACCAAATCGGATGAAGCAATCTTTCTAGGATATTTAGCATCAAAGGCCTTCAAAGTATACAATCTCAGAACTCACATTGTTATGGAATCAATTCACGTTGCATTTGATGATAAGAAGTTTGGAATTTTGCAAACTGATGAAAGTCATGACAATTTGGAATTTGAAAATTTTAAGTATTCTGAGATTCCCTCCAGCGATGATGAAGGTTCTCCAGAGGAAATCTCTATTGCTTCTCAAAGGAATGCTACTGTTGAGGGGGAGCAATTCAATCAAGGAGAACACAGGACTGGTCAGGATCAGACTAGTCTTTCAGAGTCTACTTCATCAGGAACTGATCCTTCAGATTCTAATGAAGGAAGATCAGAAACTAGCAGCAGTACTGAATCCACTAATTCTACTGATCAAGGGGGAGCTTTTGAAGGAAATGAACACTATTCTACAAGAAATACCACTAACTTAGGGGGAGAGTCTAGCAGGAACCTACCACCTGTTAGAAAATGGACAAGGGATCATACTGAAGATTTGATTATTGGTGATCCAAATAGTGGTGTTCGAACTAGAAGATCAATTCAAAATGAATGCTTGTACAGTTGTTTTCTCTCAAAGAATGAACCTAAGAAGGTTGAAGAAGCCTTATAGGATCCTGATTGGGTAATAGCAATGCAAGAAGAATTGAATGAGTTTGAGAGGAACAAAGTTTGGAAACTGGTACCAAGACCTAAAGATAGATCTATTGTTGGTGCTAAATGGGTTTTCAGAAACAAGCTAGATGAATCTGGTATGATTGTAAGAAACAAAGCAAGATTGGTGGCCAAGGGTTATTCTCAGGAAGAAGGAATTGACTATGATGAAACCTTTGCACCTGTAGCAAGATTGGAAGCAATCAGAATATTTCTTGCATTTGCAGCTCATTCAAAATTCAAGGTATACCAGATGGATGTAAAGAGTGCTTTTCAAAGATCTTTTAAAAAGGTTTGACTTTCAAAATTGTGCAATTGCAAAGACACCCATGGCAATAGCCACTAAGCTAGACTCTTATCCTAAGGGAAAGAGTGTTGATAACACTAGCTATAGAGGCATGATAGGTTCACTGTTATATTTAACTGCAAGTAGACCAGATATAATGTTCTCTACCTGTTTATGTGCTAGATTCCAAAGTGATCCTAAGGAATATCATTTAATTGCTGTGAAGAGAATTTTTAGATATCTCAAGTGAATTCCAAATCTTGGTTTGTGGTATCCAAGAGAATCTGATTTCTCCCTAATTGGCTATTCAGACTCTGATTATGCAGGGTATAAAATAGACAGGAAAAGCACTACAGGTACATGTCAATTCTTGGGAAACAGATTGATTTCTTGGGCAAGCAAGAAGCAGCAATCAGTTTCAACCTCAACTGCAGAAGCTGAATACATTGCAGCAGGAAGTTGTTGTGCTCAACTCCTTTGGATAAGAAATCAGTTGATGGATTATGGTATGACACTTAGTAATATTCCTATGTTTTGTGATAATACTAGTGCTATCAAAATTGCAGAAAATCCAGTTCAACATTCAAGGACTAAGCACATTGACGTCAGGTATCATTTTATTAGAGAACATATTGAAAATGGTACTGTGGAACTTCATTTTGTTCCTACTGACAAACAGCTTGCAGATATTCTAACTAAACCACTTGATGAGGCTACATTCATTAGATTGGTTAGTGAGTTAGGAATGTTAAATTTTTAGATCTTTAACATCTGCACAAGTAGCAAGGTATGTTGTTTCAGCTTATAGACTTGATATTTTGTCAGGATCTATACTTGATGGTTAAATGCTTAAGCTGTAACACTTTACTTTGATAAATTACAGTATGATAGACTTGTTAATAAACATCAGGATTGCTATCAGTATGCTGATGTCATCAGTATTGACATCAGGATTGTATCGTCAGTATCAGGATTGTGAAATTTATGTGTCTTACTGTTTCAAATTCTGAAGTTCATGTTATTTAGTGGTTCAATTCTGAGTTTTGTTAAGTCTATGTTAGCAAGTGTTATTACATGCATACTGATAATTTATGTCATTATTCATGTGAGTCAATAAACAACGATAGACAAGTAGATATTAAGAAAACTTGTATTTTCATTAATCAAAAGCATTACATACATGAAAATGAAATACAATTCTTCTTTTGTCTAACTACTACTGATAATTCTTTTATTGTCTAAAGTTGTTGCTACTTTAATCCTCAATGATCGACTTCAGGACAAGGAGCATCTCAAGAATGAATTTCTTGTCTGGACGACTTGAATGAAAGCAGCTGACTCATCTTCATGCTTATTGAAGAAGATGAATAGCATCTCCATCAAGATCAACCTCACACTCTTCACCAAATTCTTCATCCTCAAGGTGTGAAGAGATTAGAGGAGGATTGTATCCAACTGGTAGATGTTTTAGAGGAGATTCGTGGAAATCATCTGGGTTAAGATTAACCATATTTGACTTGATGAGAAAAGTCATCTCTTCTAAGAGATAGTTCACTTGCTCCTGATCATCAAGAGCAAAGAACTTCTCAGTGGTAATGAACCAAAAGCTAGGGTTCATATGAAGATTTGGGTTGGAAGTCATGATTGAAAGAGAAAAGAATGAAAAGGTTTTGGAGAATGGCATAAGGCATCGGTTTCTTTTATAGAAAGACGTGGGAAGCTGAACAGTCATTTGGGAGATATCAATGCATTCAGTCATAATTATGTGTGACTGTATTTCTTGTATTTTCAAGAAATATTGAATGAATTTAACCAATTGATTTTGTTATTTCTTTTACAGGAAAAAGAAAATGCCATGTGGAAACTTCATTTAGTCTCTGGAATCAGGATGATATTGATCAGGAATACAAATGTGTTCACATCAGGATTAGTAATTCTTTTTATTCAGAAATCACATTGAATCGTGTGATAATCCTGATGAAAAGACAAAAAAGAAGCTGATCAGTATTGATTTTTATCTTGATTTTACCTTGATTTATTTAATTGAAATTATTTTTGGATTTTATTTTCCAAAAGTCATGGGTAACTGTATTTTTCAGGGACTGACACCTGTCAACCTACGTGTCAACGTGGGATAATGGGTCTGAAGGATTTTTGAAATATAATTATTTTGACACTCTAATCGTGTAATTGCTTTCTCTAATTTCATTCTCTAAAGCAAAAAACACTCTCGAGTTCTCAAAATCACTAATCAATTTCAAAGATTTCTTAAGTTCTTTTGAGATCAAAATGGCAATTCAGAGAAGACTACCTAAATCAGTAGCTTTCCAGTTTGGTGACATTGATTTTATGATGAACAATCATGTTGCAGCTATCACCAACAAGGAAGGGGTGTCAACTGATTTTCACCTGATAATGGACTTTATGGCGAAAGGACCATTAAGCTATGCCTTGACAGCATCTCCACAAATTAATCAAGTAGCTGTTTCACAAGCTTGGGAGAATGCTGAGGTAATTGATTCTACTCAAAATCAATCAGGTAAGATTGTTCTACACTTAGGACAAGACTCATTTGATCTTACTGAATCTGTTGTCAATTCGCTTACCTGTTAGTACGAATTTTGAGAATGTACCATCTGATGATGATGTGAGAACTATGTTATCTAAATTAGCTTATGATGGACCTCTAGATAACATGAGCCAGTTAAATAGATCTTTTCTTAGGAAAGAATGGTTTTTTTTCTTTGATCAAATTGCTAAATGTTTTACTGGTAAATGTAGTTATTTTCAACAAATTACGGCTGTTACATCACATATTGCATATGCCTTGCTGTATAACTGAGTAATTAATTTTAGTCACATTATCTTAAATCAGATGTGTATTAAACTTGGGTCAAGAGATCATGACAGGAATATGGTTTATTATCACAGATTCATGCAACTATTTATTAATCATTTCATTCCTGATGTTGAAGCTAGATTTGGTAGAAAGTATTGTGTTTCTTCTTATGTACAGCAAAAGAGAATTTTCTCTGACATTACAAAGAAGGACAGTGAAAAGAATCTAGATGAAATACCTGCGTTACACTATCAAAATCATGTTCAGGTAATTCTAAGAACTCATCTTCCTACTATCCATAATTCTTCTTTCTTTGGTGGTGAAATAACTCAGGAATCTCAATTGGAGGAGAACCCCCCTGTGTCTACCCAAGTAGCCAAAAACATTATAGTCTCTGAAACAATTCTAGAACCAAATTTTGATCCACAGCCTATTGTTTCAAAGAAGCCAACCTCTGGTGTTTCTCAAAAGACATCAGTTGTGAGGAAAAGAAGATTTGTTATTTCAAGTAGTAGTTCTAGTGAAGATGATGATAATATATCTCTTGCTGAGAGAGCAGAATTGAAGGCTGCAATTCAACTTTCTAAGCTAGGACAAAGAGATAGAACACCTAGTCACAGCCAGGTTGCAGTCTCCCAAAAGGCTGTAGTTCTTAAAAAGGGAAAACAGTTACTGGATACTGTCTCTCAAAAGACTGTGTCTATTGAAAAAAGATCTCATCCCAAGATCACTTCTGTGTCTACACCTCTTGAGTCTTCTCAAGATAAATCTGTTACTCACTATACTAGGAGAACAAGGAGAAAGATTCATTTGTCACCTATACACACAGTGTCTAGTCCAACTAACATTATGCAGGTCCCTACAAATAAGGCTATATCTATGTTAGTATCTGACAAGAGAGATCTGGATCTTGATTCTTCATGGGAAACAACATTGACATACAGACTGGCTATGGAACTTATTTCTCTAAAAGTGAAGCTTTCCAGGCCTGTTCTAGATTTTCTGATTGAAAGAGTTCCCAAACTTTCATTTCCTGGAGAATATGGACTGTTACATCAATGACTTGATTTAATGAAGATGTACTTCTATGTATCAGTCAATAAGGAATTGCACAAGAAATTTGGACTTCTTAAGCATGTTGCACTTCAATCACTTCATGTATATTTATTTGACAAGGATGTCATTGTTGAAGATGCTTCAGCTCAAGGTGAACAAGAGGAGGTAGTTGATAGAGGGAAGCAGTCAACAAAATATACTATTGCACCAGTGGTAAATAGTAGGATAGATCAGATCACAGTCACTGCAACACAAAAACCATCTAGTCAGAGGTTGGATGACTCAGGAACTGTGATTGATGATGCTGAAAGGTCTTCTGTGATGACTGAAATTACAAGTGAGAAACCCTATGATATGGGAGGAATGACTTTGACTGATTTTGTTGAAGATCAAACCAATATTGTTCTTTCAGAGTCTATCCACCTTGAGGGTGTGTCTCAGCAACCAACACTTAAAGACGGTGACATACTAGCTATGGTGTCTAATAATGTATTACTGAAGACATCAGAGTCTAGTGTATATCCTGAAAGTGATATACTGGAGCCTGTAGTTTCTGGAAAGAAAGTAGATGTTTATAAGGGTTCAGAGACTATAGCAGCTCACTCCTTGGAGAAAACCTCAAGCCCCATGCCATATGAGGAACCCTCTCTCCATGTGAATTCAGGTATAAAAACTTCTTCTAACCCCTATTTTTCTGCAGGTCATGAGAGCACTTATCCAAATTTGAGTGATACAGTTGAAAAGATGGACATAGATCCACACATAGAGAGGCTGGCTCATGACCAGGCAAAAGGAGGGCTAGAAAGAGTGTTGACTTTAGATAGTCAAAGTGAGAATGAGGGTATGGATGATCAACTCCATAGTGAGGGAGAGAAAATTAGGAAACCACCATCGTTTGATTTCTGGGATCAGGTTTTTCCTGAATATTGGTCTGAAAATCTTGGTATGGATGCCGGTACTTATTCTTTTATCAAGATGTATGAGAAGAAAGAGTTAGCACATCACAATGCAAAGCCAGAAGTTAAAGCTCAGAAACAGAAAGAAAGGCTTGCAGGAATCATCAACAGAAGAGGTGAAAGGCTAAGACAAACTTCTACTCAACCAGTACCAGAAGATATTCCTAATGATCCTAGTATTCCTTTGTATGTACTTCCAATATCAGCTAGAATTGAGACATCAACGGTATCTGATCAATCTAAGGAGGTGTCAGGATTTGTAGATGTTAGTACACAGAATACTGGTGAAGGACAGGATGATCATACTTCAGCTTCAGATCAAAAAGATGAAACTGTTTGTACTTCTACTCAAGTATTATTACTTGAATATCATTCTATACAGGCAACTTCTTCTACAAGGATTGAAGATAAGGTTATTTCTGCATCTAAGTCTGAAGATACACCAAGCACTTCCAACATTGAAGTCAATTCTGAAATTCTACAGGACATTCAAAAATCTCAAAGTGATATTCAATCGAGACTTCAGATTCTTGAAGATAACCAAGTCACTATTATGGATAATCAAGCAGTTCTGATGAATCTCATTTGTTCTGTTACTGAATCTCTTGGAATTAATGTTGCTGATGTCAAAAAGGGGGAGATAAAGACAATTCAGAGACAACAACAACAACAGACTGGGGGAGATAAACAGACTGGGAGAAGAACTAAGGGTGACAGAAGTGGTAAATTTCATCATGGAAGTGGTAAAGGAAAAGAAGCATCAAATAGTTGAATTCCTTCTTTTAAGTACTAGATACATGTCTACATCTGAAGAAGGAGGTACTTAACTTCATGATCTTAAATTCATAAATTCTATTCTGGTTGTATTGTTATATGTTTTGACATCTACAACTTAGATTTATTCTTCAGATTCTAAAGCATAAATAGGGGGATATTGTTAGGAAAAATTCATAAGTTGTAATGTTAAGAATAGAATTTTGCTTATACTTCTTGTAAATCCTGATATTATAAAGGATTTAGTACTTTGTATAGGATATATGTGCTAGAAATTAATCTGCAGAGTTTAGTCAGGAACAGCAGTGCATCAAGGACTACATGTCAGGAACTGAGATCAAATCCTGATACGCCAAGTCAAATACTGATGGATGTCGAATCCTAATGCAAGGTGGAATCCTGATATCAGTCGTGTTACTGATGATGTCATTATGGATGCTACAGAAACTGGCAAGTGCTATAAAACATGCAGGATCATTGTTTTGAAGAACAAGCAAGAAGATATCATGAAGGAAAGAATTTTCTATTGATGGAAACTATCAACTGGACGGTAGAACATTGTCATGTATAGATCATTACTTTCTGTTATTAGTTGATAGGTAGCATTATAAATATTCTCTCTATATAATTGTAAAAGAGTGAATTATGAATTTTAGAGTGCATATCGTGTGAAGCTCTGTATAAAGTTTGTATTTGAGAGTTCGAAACAAACAAAGAGAGAGATTTGTATTGTCAGCAGCTACTAAAGGTATTGTACACCTTTGGTAGAGTTTGTATTTGATTTATTTAATACAAACAAAGTTTGATTCATTCGTTTGTTCTTGTTCACCTAATCAAGCAAAAATTAGGCACGATTATATAACTTGTATTCAACCCCCCCTTCTACAAGTTATTCGAGTTAACAGACTTTTTATCTAGATTTTCTTTTTGTTTTTGTTTTTGTTTTTGATAAGTGCATATTTTTGCATATTTTTATTACCTATTTATTGCTTGAACTTGTATTTTAATAATTTTTTTTGTTGCATTTCAGGAAATTCGTGAATAAATAAAGAAATGGCAAAACAAAGAAATAAAGAGCAAGGAAGGGAAAAAGAGGAAGAAAAAGGACTTAAATGAAAAAAGGAAAAAGAATTAGGAGCTTGGTGGAAAAGGAATCTTTGAAGACATCGGGAAGGTGGAGATCATCCCAACACACTAAATAAGTGTATGGACAAGATCCACTATAAAAAGCTTAAGAGGGAAGGAAACATTTAGATGGCAAGGATATCTCCACCACATTAAAAGGTGTATGGTGGAGATTAATCCAACACACCCCTTAACCGTAATTCTTAACCTATAAATACCCCCTCACCCCCTTGTAATTATCAACTTAGATTTTAGGGTAGCTTTAATTTCTTTTTTTCAGTTTCAAATCTTGTAAACACTTTTTATTTTAATGCAATTTCATTTCCTTTACTTTCTTGTCCTGCTCTTTCATTATTGTTGCCTTGCTTTCGTTATTTTCGTAAATCCGATTAGTGGACAAAGTAGCGAAATGCTATCCACATGGGATTGAAAGTAACGAAATTTTAATTTCTTGCTCTTAGTTATAATTTTTAATTTTGCCCATTTAAAGTTCAATTTTATTGTGGGCCATTTAATTCCATCCTCGTTCTAGCGTAATTTCATTTCGTAGTTAATTTCTTTTCTTTTCTTTAATCGTAGTTAACTTTCAAAAAAAAACAACAAAAATATTTTAGTTTTATTAAATTTGAGTAATTGTTTTTCTTCTTTTCTAATTCTAAATCTTCTCTTCGTCTTCACAGTAAACAAACCCAATTCCCCTGTTTTTTTCTCTTTTTAATTCTACTCAAACAAACGTTCTCCTATTTCTTTTACCCCTTCCCTGCTTCGACTTCAACAAAACCTCCCCTCTTACCTGTTTTCTTTCATTTTTTTTTAGTTTCTCTGGTGTTGAGTCCCTTTTGTCTCTGCTGTATTTGTCTCTTATATTATGGGTTGTGTCCGAGTAATTGCGAATTGACTGTTCTTCTGTTCATCAACCGAGTTTTCTTGCTGTTTGTTCGCTGTTAATTGTTTGAGGAGCTGAGTCTATGTTTCTGTTAATAGGCTGTTCTATTTATCTATTTTTCATTTCTGTTTGTTGTTGTTAAGTCGTAATTCCGAGTTTGTTCCGAGTTTGGGTTGTGCAGTTCAACCGAGTAGTGAATTTTCTGAGTTTTTGTTTCAATTTCTTTGTTGATGAGTCATTTGCGTGGCTGTTTTGTTTGTTTCGATTTCTCGCTACGAATTTGCTGAGGTTTCTCGCCTCTTTTCTTTTCTCTGGTTATTACTGAGTAACCGCTGTTTGTTGTCTTGCTGATTTTTTGAATTGGTTTTTAGTGACTGTTCTACCTGTTTTACTAGTTTTGTTGTTGCTTTCTGTTTATTGCCGAGTCACCAGTTCATGAAGATTTGATTGTAGTTCGATGCTGAGTTTGTTTGTTTTCGAGTTCTTGTTTTAGTTTGTTTGGTTTTTCTGAATGGTCTGTTTTAATTCACTATTTTGTAATGATCTGCTGTGTGTTCTTCTTAATTTCGTGCTGTCCGAGTTCTTGTTTCTGTGTTTCTGGTTCTGTGTTTTCTTCCTTTTCTGTTTAATCATTCGAGTTTGCTGTGTAAATTCTGAGTTGGAGATTGAAAATATGATGTGGTTTGTTTTTGGATAGTAAAATTTACGAACGAGTCATGTCAAATAGTTTTTTGTAAATAAAATTAGTTAAATTCGAGTTTCTATAATTTATAATTTTTAGAATAATTTAAATTTTGCTATTTTCTTTTGAATTAATGAGATTTAGTTTTAATTCGAATTTAGAATATTGAATTTTTAGAATAATTTAGAGTAATTTAGTTTTAATTAGTTTAAAATAGAATTTCATTTAGTAATTAATTAGGGTAAAATCAAAATCATCCAAAAACCCAAAATGTCCTAATTTGATTAAATTAAAAATTAAGGTTTGCGAAAATAAAGTAGTCCCTATGGATCGATACCTAAAATATTTCAATGATTGAATCGTGCGCTTGCGATTTAAAAATTGTATTTATTTTAGCACAACACACGTGTGTGTTGTGTTTTAATTGCTTATGTGTTGTGTGTAAGTGTGTGTACCGCTTGTGTGACAAGTCCATTATTGTGACTTATCCATTGCCGTTATATATTTAATTTAATGCGTAATAGCGTTCCCGTGACTAGTACCGTAACATACTAGCTTGCACGGATTTATATCTCTTAATATAAATTGCTTGGTTGTTGTTGGACTTGTATTCTAATCTTTGCAGTGCGGTGAAGTGAAGTGAGGTGACTCTTGTTCTAAGACCTAAGTCTTAGGCATACTAACGGGGAGTTAGTATCCTTTGCACCGTGAAGAAAAGAGAAGACCCAAGACCTAAGACCTAAGATCCAAGACGGGCAATGTAACACCCCCAGATCCGGGGTCAGGGATCTGGTGGTTACGGTCTTACATCCATTCATAATACTTGACTTGAGTCCACAATAAATAAATCACATGCTGTGACCCCACAATAATTTCCACTCACACACACAATAGTTACAGTCCCAGAGATGAAATTGAAATAAGTCTTACATTAAAGGGTTACGAAAAAAGTTATTACAATCCCAAAAGGATAACATCATAAGTTTAAAAGTTTTGCCGTTAATTACATTAATTATACATAAAGTTAAACAGGAAACAAAAGCTGTCTAACTATGCTACCTCAGCAATGGCGGCTAGCATCTCAGCGGGTAGTCCGGTGGGTCGGGTAACCTGCTTGCGCCGAGTGCGCCTGACGCGAGCCATCTGTCCTAGCTGTTGTTGTGACATAATATGAACAAGGCAAGGGTGAGCGAAAGCCCACCAACAATAATATGACTGAACAGTGATACATATATACAGCAGTTCAAAATATCCTTTGAAATCATATGCCATGCATTAATGAAGTTATTACCAGTATAATATAAAGGATGAAGTTACTAGGTAACTCAAATTAATTGTTTGTAGAAATATCTGCTACATCAAAAGTAAGCGAGATATTCTCATTGTTATTAAAGAGAGGAACTTGCATAAAAAGATTGCAATTCCAGTTATGAACACTTTTCCAGCTCTACCAACAGTAATCATGTTGCAGGAAATAAATAAGTTTGGATGATGAACCAAGGATGGAGTATTCACCGCGCCCGCTGTTCCAATCTTGATGATCAGTCGAGATCGTACAGCTCAATTTAGATTTACTACCGGTAGAACTGACGGCTTTACTTGTCTACCGCCTTGCTAGCTCTCCCCGGCCAACGGTTGGGCCAAAGGGGATGGACCGGCGCTACTCGGCCTCTTACACGACTCCTAGTTCAAATAGAATTCATGATTCTGAATGTAACGTTCGTCCCCCTTTCCCCAAGTATAATACTTGTTGATAAGACTCCACAAAGTAGTCGTATCTAGTTGGAAAGGAAAATTCACCAATAACTTCCAAGCTACTACTTGGTAACGAATCCCAACTTGTTCCAACAATCTTACTCCTCGAAAGATGAGAAGGTAAACAACGACTTAATAAGTCAATAGCATCCGAGTTGCGAGTGGAGAGAATACTTTATGACCGGGAAGTGGACAAGATAAATAACATTTTCCAAGTAAGGTTCCCTTATTATTAGAGAGGTAGACTCAAAGAAGAATGATGTCTGAGAACCTTTCTTGATATAAGATTAATAATAATATGACTCCGAGATATTTTCCGTAATAATCGAAGAAGATAAACCTTATCGAGGTTATTCTAAGTATGGAATAAATATTCAGAGAATATTTATTGAATTAAAATATTTTACAGAATATTTAGGAATATGAAAGAATATATTTAATCAGAGTATTTCTCAAATAATCCTTGAAGAAATATCGAGAGAATATTTATTGCATAATTAAATATTCAAATGAATATTCAAAATAATATTCATTAATTAATAAGACCTGAAAGGAATATTTAAAATATTGAAAATAATATTCGATGATTAAATAGAACCCTGGATGAATATTCAAAATAATATTCATAATTAATTAGGAATTTAAATGAATATTGAAAAAGTAATATTCATTTAATGAATAATATTCTAAATGAATATCAAGTAATATTCATTTAGTAATCCAAGCTTTAAAGGAATATTCGAGATAAGACTCGATAAATAAATCAAGCTTCAGATGAACATTAAAATAATATTCGTCAGGTAATTACTATATTAAATGAATACTCAAAAGTAATATTCATTTAATGAATAATATTCTAAATGAATATCCAAATAATATTCATTTAGTAGTCCAACCTTTAGAAGAATATTCGAAATAATAATCGATAAATAATTCGACTCTGAATGAATATTAAAAATATTAGTCGTCGAATAGTTACGTTCAAATAATTATTTGAAGTAAGGATCGTTAAATAAATAATCTCGAACGAATATTCAAATAATATTCGTCGCCCGAATAATGGAAAATATTTACTTAAATATTTTCCTCCGAGGTAATCTCGATATATCAAGAAATATTGACTCCCGGTCTATATTTGATGAATAAGATGTATACGCCCTTCTATGAGGGTCTTACAATAACCGGCTTATAGTTGATACGATAGCTATCTAATTTATAAGCCAATAACAATCAGGGAACAAGCATAATGATATAACTTGAAAGTAGGCATGCATGCTATGGCATATGTATAACAGAAAACATATATATATATTTATTCAATCACAACAACAGCCTAAAAGAAGGGAATTGAAACTTGCCTGGTAGTCGAGTACGGTAAGGGGTAGTGGTAGCGGGTCCCGGTTCAGCTTGGTGATCTATAAATAGCTAAGGCATTCGGGATTAATCACTTAACATATTAAAAGTTAAGTTATACTTAAATCGAAACACGTTCTCGAGTTATCTCGATATATCCCTTTTTGTGGATTCCTTTTTATCACTGATCCGACCCGACATTCGTTCGTTAATACGACATGTCACTGTACTTATACTTGGGACATACTTAAGTCATACGAGTTCTAAGGTCGATCGTTACGAACCAATATTATACTCCGAGTTTTATCGCCCGTTTTCTAAGTGTTTTACCGAAGTTATAAAAGAGTCGTCTTTTAGGGGTTCGTTCGCGTTTAACCTCGACTCGAACATTTTTAATAAATCGAAAAATGATCCTTTTGACATACGGTTTTCTTTCACACCTTCCTTTTTACCTCTAGTATTTATTTACCAAGATTCGCCATGACGTTACATAGTTTACGAGGGTTCAATTTCAGTTACGAACTTTCGTTTACGGATTCGAACTACTTTTAGTAATTTGGTCATAAATCCTAAACCGTAAGTCTGTTTCACGTGATCTTTATATCAAAACGAAGCTTAGAACATTAACTATCTTATCATGGCAGATAAAGTCTCTGGACAGTAGGGTTTTGACATGGAAAATGGCATACAAAACATGGTATTGTAAAATCGGACATTATAACGGCTATAATACGAACGTTCCAAAAATCTCAATCAACAACCCAAGCCACACCGGGCATCTAAACAACTTATACACATAATAAGCACCTCAACAAGTCCAGAAGCCACTGATCTTAGTATCAAAATCATCATGTTAATCAGATCACTAAATCACTAACTAAACATGCTTATAACATGAACATAATCATAACTAAGCTAGATCCATCAAGAACATGCTTAAAACTCAAAGTAGATCTAGGGTTTTCAAGTTTTATACCTTCCTTGTAGTATGTAATAGCCTCACAAAGCTTGGTATTGCCCTTGGATAGCCTTAACTTAGCTAGGATCAACCATGAAAACAAGAAAAACAAAGATTAGTTCTTGAAAACACTATTCATCATCACCTTTGATGATTTATTTGAAAATGAAAGGAAGTGAATTTGGAGCTGAAATTTCTAGGGGATCTAAGCTATGATATGTAGCACTTACCCTAAAAATTAGAAGATCAAACAATGGTGGGAACCTCCTCTTCTAGCTCCTTGGCCGAGAGTTGTCTTTCAAGGAAGAAATGGAGAGTTTCCCGGTTTACCGGGAATCTTTCTAATATTAATACTATCATTCTCCATCTTTCTTTCTAACTTTCCAATTTATATTCCTTAAATCCATTCGTTAAATACTTAAGGCTATCAGTGTCCAGGGAACTCTCGGAGAAAATAAATGTGCGGTTTTTCAGAATCCGACAGCTTTTACATACACTTATTTTCCCCTGGATCACTAATACGAACTCGGAAATCCTTTCCGAATACTTCTATATAGTGTCGTCTCATATTATTCTATACTCCCACCAAAACACTATTCATTCTTTATTCTTTACTTATTCTCTTAGGGTTGTACAATTGTCCGTATTCTCTTTCGATCGTTCCTTAACCTTTTTACGGAACTACTGGATTAATCGTTATCGATCTGGATGACATGAGAATATTCTCCTGCTTGAAATTGCCATATCTTATTCCCTTAGAAGATAAATTATTCTTACCTATATTGTCACCCTTTAGCATTCTTCAAGACATAGAAATAATAAAGTCGAATTCCATTCATTCTTTCCAAATATCAATTATTACATTGTAGTCGTAACCACTATTCATTCTTACATCATTAAGTACATAAAAGTTTTAATTCCACCCAAAATCTGGGTTCTTACAGGCAAAGTTGTAGAAGTACATAGTCTACAAAGGGATACTACAAAGTCTTTGAGGAGGTGACGGGGAGTTACGCTCCAAGACAAGTTTTGTAGTTTGCATTTAGCTATTTTATTTTTAGGAGGATACGTTTGTGTATCGCTCCAAGATAAATAGATAGTGGTCAAAGGAGTTGTAAAGGCTTCTCCGCCTACTATAAAGGAGTTTCTTTGTAGTAGTGAAAATCTCGAGTCCGGGGAGGAGCTCGGGGACTGTAGTAGGGGTGTTCGAATCCATTAGGGGTTGCGGACATCGCGAACCAGGATAAAATCGACTGTGTGCTACTATCTTTTCTTTCTCTCTTTATTTTTTGCACTTTATTTACTTGTTGACAAGTAACGAAGTTTAAAAAGAGAAAAGAATTTTCAAAAAGCCAAGCTCTAAATTTTAAAAAGGTGATAAGCTATTCAACCCCCCTTCTAGCTTATCTAACCCATATACGAGACCTATCAGTAGTAATTCCTCAAGTCCGTAGATTGACCTTGATCTTTTTATTCTGACAGATAATAAAAAATGAGATTCTTGTGACAGTCTATATACTATTTACTATTACAATCTTGTTTAAGTTGAATTGAATCCTCAAAATACAAATAGGCTAAACATATGCATTTCAAGCTGGCTGGCTGGTGGCTGACATTGGTAAGTTATCACAGCGGGTGATTTACTATAGAAAGCTTTATAGGGACACATTCCAATGGCACAGTGGAAAGTGGTGTTGTGCCACCACTCTACCATGGGAAGCCAGTTGGACCACTGCTTGGGTTTCTAGCCACATAAGCAACTCAAATATATTTCTATGCATTGGTTTACACTTTCAGTCTGTCCATCAATTTGGGGGTGGTAGGTTGTACTATGTGTTATTCCCAGATTACACACTTGTATAATTGTAGAAGGGGGGGTTGAATACAATTCTTGATATTTATAAATTTCTGATAAGAACTCCAGAAATCTATACTAAGATAATTGCTTGTAAAAAGATTAATGCACAAACACATAAAAAATCAGGTGGTTAAATGCACCACCTGAAGCTTTTATTCGAAGAAAACTCTGTGATACAAAAGTACACAGCTTCTGTTTTACAACTCTTTGCTTTCTAAGAATATTCAATAGAAACCCTAAGCAAAATGTATCTGTTTTCTTAACCTACAAAGAGTTGCTACACTTGGTTATAAATCCCAAGTTTTACAAGTACTACTGGAATAAGATAATATTAATCTAATTCTAGTTGACTTGCTACTACACTCCAAATACACATGTAGCTGAAAGGTTGTACTTGTGTTCAGACATGTCTCCTGCACCTTTCTTGTATTCATAGTGTAAATGGAATGCTTCTTTCTTCTGTGTTTCCAAAGTATGGCTGCCATACTGCTTTTTGTATCTACTATCAACCCATGTGATCTGTCAGTCAAACATGTCCTTATCAACTGCTAATCCCCAGCTAATCATAGAAGACAGTGTCAATGATTATCCGTTGATATTGTACACTGACATCCGTTGATGATGTATTGAGCGGTATCCGTTGATATTGAGACTTGAGCTGTATCCGTTGATAGAGTGGATTTGAGTTGTATCCGTTGATAGAGTTTTGTCTTCATCTGTTGATGGTCAACATGACTGTGGATAAAAACACTATCAACTGATAACATAGAGATACTGCAGTATGCTACAAAACCTCATCCGTCGATGAGCTACCTGTCAACGGATAGAGTTATAAATCCTCATCCGTTGACAGCTACAAAACCTTATACAATTTGATTGATTGTGAAGTTATCATCAAGTACAACATATTCCTAACAATCTCCCCCAATTTATACTTGATGGCAATAAAGCATAAATTCAGGACCTTGATGATAACAAAACATTCCTAAAGATATATATAGAACAATGCAAAAATTGTATTATGCTACAAAAATTAAAAACTGAAAGTTTGAGAAATTTACAGAGAAGTGCTCCTCTAGACTGAGCAGATTAAGACTGTTTCTTTTCTCTTGTTGGCATCACCCTTGATTTTCCTTCTTTGGCAGAGTTGGACTCAATCTGTATTTGGAGTTGCCTATAGAAGGCATCTTCTTCATCATCCTTTGGATTTAGCTTTTGTTGTAACCATCTCAGGTATTTAGAACTAGCCTTTGGTAGTTGGTCTTCTAACCTGAAGAATCTCCTGTTACCATCTTCATCCCTGAACTCCATCATCCAGAAGGGTTGAAGGTGGATTTTCTGTCCATTGTATTGGATCTTCATCTTCCTTGGTAGACTTGATGGTGAGTTCCATTCCCTCCTTATTTGTTCTATTCTGTCCAGTATCTCCCCTTTTGCTATCTTGGAGAACCCTGTGTATCTCTTGATTGCAGAGAACACTTTGGTTAAGGTCTGATAATTTTCTCCAAGAACCCTTTGTAGTGGCCATGTCCTTTCCTTTCCTCCCTTGTATACAAAGACCAATCTCTCAGGCAAATGTTTATATTTGTCAATTCCTCTTACTTCTGACAATTCATCCAGATAAAGATTCATGCCAGAGTATTCTTCAATATCTGCCTGATAGATAAAATCATCCTTGTTTTCCAAGATTGGCTGCCTGACAATAGCAGGTACCCTAGCAACTTGAATTGGTTCCTTTGAAGGTTGCTTCCTTGGTTTCCTTTTCTTCTGTATAGGCTTCTGTTGAGGCTTCAACAAGATTGAAGGAACCTCAATGGAGTCAAGATTCATTGGTTCCTCTTTAGGTACTATAGGCTCACCATGGAAATTCACAGCTGGGTTGAATACTTTTACAGAAATAGGTTGTGATGAGCCAACTGTCTCCTTGTTTTCAATTTCTGGAGAGACAGGCCTCCTTGCCTTTGATTTCATTCTCTTAGATTTGGATTTGGGGACTGATTTCCCTTTCCTTTTGAATTTGGGGACTTCCTCAGGTTCCCTCATTTCATCCTCTACCTCATCCATTAACTCTTGAGCCAGCCTTGCTTGCTTCTCATCTGAGTTTTCATATTGATTTTCAGTGCTTGGTTGAGATTCTCTTAGCAGCCTTGAAGTCTCTTCTCTCTTGGCTTCAACAAATCTAGGATGGCTATTGGATATGTTTAGAACTTTTCCATTCCTTATGATTACAGCCATCCATTCTCTTACACAACTGTTAGTCTTCCCCTTGAATTCTTAATTTGCTTACTCATCAGCTTCTCTTCATCATCCTTGGGAAATGGAAAGTCCAGTTGTAACTTGTTCTTCCCATTTGCTTTTGGTGGTGAGTAGGGTCTTGCTTTGATGTAGGGTTCAAATTCTTTAACATGAGAAGGCTCAGCATCATAGAATGTAGGAGCCACAATTGCTGGAGTGAGCACCTCCAGAATTGTGGTAGATATTGTTGGAGCTGAGGTTTGGCTGGAGAACAGATTTGATACAATAGATGCATTGATCAATCTTTCTGTCCTCATTATTCTTTCATTGTTCTCCTCTTTCTTCCTTTGCAGGGCTTCAATCTTGGCTAGCTTTTCCTCTTCTGTCAAGTTTGAGAAATCAAACTCTTTAGATAGAGCTACTTGTACAGGTTTGGATTTGCTGGGGGAAGCTGTGACAATGAAGTCCTGTGGATTGACCACTATGGTAGGCTGCTGCTCCCCCTCACTTGCTGCTTCCCTTCTTTCAGAAATTAAGATTTGACTTTCAGTTGCCACAACCTCTTCCACTTTCTCCCCCTTTTTGTTAGCATCAAGGGTTTGACTAGAAGTTGGGGCTGCAACTAACTTTTCTAGCAGTTGGGTTTGCAGTTTTTGATGTTGAAGAAATTGCTCCATCTGGGATTCCATCTTTTCCACTCTTGAGTTGATTAGTTGCACAGACTTAGCCAGGGTGTCTTCTTTGATGAACCTTTGTTGCAACACCCTCTGAGTGGCTGTAGGAGCTAGTTGCTCTAACTTGGAATCCACAGAGATCTTCACATCCTTGATTTCTTGTTTGATCTCCTCTAAGTTGGTTCTCTGAATCACCATTTGCATCTTTTGTAACTTAAGGGAGTCAATTGCCTGTTGAAGAACAACCTTTCTCTGTGGATCTGCTTCTGGGTGCTCAGCCAGGGCAGATTTATATTGCCTTATGATTTCCACATCAAGTTGATGATAGGTGTAGTTGTGAGCAAATTTCCAATCATGAATACTGCTACCACCTTCATCTTCAGGGCTCTGGCTGTCTTCATCTTCAGAATCTTCAAATTCTTCACTCTCAGCAGTGGTTGGCAGAGCTTCTAAAGATTCCTTAGCTCTAAGTAGAGACTGTGAGGTGTGCACTAGGTGCATTGCCTCCTCTGCTTCCACATTGCCCTGTTGTGCCAGAATTTGATAGGCAGGAACAGGGTGAGTAAAGGTTTCAGCATCCAAAAAAATGGAGTCAATCATGGACTGATATTCTCTTTGAAATTCCATTTCCTTGGCTGCATCCTCAACCTCCATTGACTCAATAGCAATGGCTGCTTCTTCCATCCTTATTTCTCCTGTAGTCCCTTCTCTCCTCTCATCTCTCTTTTCTTGCATCAAGGGCTCCCCTTGGCTCACACCTCTCACACCCTCACCTTCACCTACTAAGGTGGAACTCTCAGTCTCTCCTTTTGCCTGACCGGAAGAAATGGCCAGCCTCTCATTATTTAGCTCTCCTTTTGCCTACTCACAAGGCAGCCTCTCACTCCTTTCCCTCAATCCTAAAAGTGTTTCAACTACTGAGAACTCCTCCACACTTGACACAGGAATGTCAGATATAGCAGTGGTAGAGTGAGTTATCAACGGATAAGGAATATTCGTTGATGGAGTAGTTATAGCTGTCAACGGATGGCTAGACAGAGGCGCATCCGTTGATGGAGAAACACTTGTCAACGGATGAAGGATATCCGTTGAGGAAGGAATAATTTTATCCGTTGAAGAGAAAACCAACACTGAATCTGTGGAGATTGATTTTAAGCTCGAGGCCGCAGTCTGTGTTGAGAATTCTGGAAGGGAAGATTGATGGTCCAACAAATCATCTAAAAGATGATGACCACCAATTGCAGAGTGGGGCTTCTCCAAGAATCTTAAAGATGGAGAATCAGGAATTGATGTAGATATCATATCCACATCCAGAGATGGAGTTGGTGATGGTGGATTGTAATGTGTATCGATTTGAAGATTAAGATCAAGGGGCTGTGACTCCACATTTATTGAAGCCACATCAAACTGAGTTTGAGAAGGTACAGTTTCCTGTACTGTGTGTGCACCCTGTGATTCCCCTGTGGTTTTAGAATTCACTCTTCTTCCATAGGTTTTTGAGAGTGGGCTATATGTGCCTCTAACCCTCTTGTGCAGTGTTCCTTGTGGGGAACTTGATTCAGTAGTCACACTCTGTTGAGAGAGTGTAACTAGAATTTGGCTTGTAGTTACATTAGCAGTCTTTTGAGAGACTGAAATGGTGGTTGCACTCATCTCTCCTTCCTTATCCTTAGGGCTTCTTTAATGTTCACCCTGTCCCTCACCACTCACTACCACCTTCACACTCCCCTCAAGAGTTTTGGTAGATTTTACAATAGGTGTCTTTTGAGAGACACTTGAGGTTTGCTTACTAGAATGTGATTTTGGAACTCTGGATTTGGTCACTTTGGTAGGAGCCTGTTTGGTCACAACTACAGACTCCATTGTGACACTAGAAGGCAAAGAAATTTGGGGAGTAAAATTCAGGATGGTGGCTAAACTTTACCCCAATTTTCAAAATGTTGGCCGTGTTATCAGATTTTCAAAATGTTGGCTGATGTTTCCCTCCGCATTTCAAAAAGATGTCTCCCGTTAAGTTCCGTCAAGTTTACACCGTTATCTTTAAATAATCATGAGTAAATTTCATGGTGGTGGCTAAACTTTACCCCAATTTTCAATATGTTGGCCGTATTATAGATTTTCAAAATATTGGCTGATGTTTCAAAAAGAAGGGATGCATGCTGTACAGAGATAAAACAAACCCAATTCAGAAACTACCCAACAAATCACAAATCAAATTACCAAACTTGATCTTAAAGTGCCTACAACTTCAAGATTAAATCTTTATCTTAAAAACAAAAAGGGCTTCTCTAAATCACTTCAAATTCAATTCTACATCAAAAATCTTGAAAATCCCAGCTCCCCATCTAACAATTTTCACATTCACAAACCAAGAGAACATACAAACATATATACACAAGAAAAGAAAAAAAGGGTCATACCAAATTTTGGAGAGAAAGAGAAGCAGAGGCATTAGAAAGAATCAAAAGAGAAGTTATGGTAGAAACAATTAACCTGAATAGTTGAGAAATAGACAGGTGACACAGCTTTACTTGAATGATGGTAAACATAATAAAATTTTGAATGAAAATTGAATGATGGGAAACATCAGCCAACATTTTGAAAATCTATAAAACGGCCAACATTTTGAAAATTGGGATAAAGTTTAGCCACCACCATGAAATTTACTTATGATTATTTAAAATTAACGGCGCATACCTAACGGAACTTAACGGGAGACACCTTTTTGAAATGCGAAGGGAAACATTGGCCAACATTTTGAAAATATGATAACACGGCCAACATTTTGAAAATTGGGGTAAAATTTAGCCACCATCATGAATTTTACTCGAAATTTGGGGGTTGGAGATAGGGGTTTCAGAGTTAGAAATAGTTACCTGAACAATTGGTAGATATACCAATTGTACTCCTGTATTGAGGTTCATTCGAATTAGGTCACTTAAGACTCTTTTCTCCTGAACAAAACATTGGAACTTGCTATCCGGGTTAGCAATGGATAGCTCATTCTCAGATACATGCAGTGCTAAGAGCATTAAAAATCTAGCAAAATAGATATTCTTGCTCCTAGTTTCCTTTTTACCTAACTTTGCAGCTATCTCATACATAACTAATGTGCCAAAATTATAGAATTTATCATTTAAGAGCATACACATCATAGATAGCATGGACTGGGTAACAGCATCAAAATTACTAATTTTGCCTGAAAAAGTTTTAATGAAGGCATCACAGAAATAGCTCCATTCTTTAACCATTCCTTTCCTAACAATTTTCCCTAAGTTTTCAGTACTAAGGGCATAATTAATAGAATTAAGCATGGCAACAATTTCAGCATCAGTGGGTACTTTCAGACAGTTATTCTCAGGCAATTTTAAACAAGCAGTTATTACATCAAGATTAACCACATAGTTTTTACCCTTTAAAGAAAAAGCAATTGTACCGTCTGTGCCATTGTACTCAGCAGATGTCCACATTTCTTCAATTACCTCGTGGATTAAGGGAGTGGTGGCAGTCATAGCATATGACAGTTTGCATTTCTTCACGAAACTCATCAAAGTGTGGTAAGCTTCTGGAGCATTCACTGTGTCAAAAAAGGCCGCGAAATTGTTCTTCTCATAGGTAAACCCAGTGGAGGACATCATCTTAACAATGGGCGCCATTGAAGTGTTTGAACTTTGGTTACAGAGAGTTTTAGAGAAGAAGATGCAGTTAACTTTTGATATGCTTGAAAATGAATAAAAGTGAGATGTGAGAGTACAAGTCAGCCTTTTATAATTTTCAAGAATTAAAAATGAAATAATTAAAAGTAATTACTCCATTGGTCAAAAGTAACTGTCAGATAATAAATGAAAAGAAAATAAGTACAGCCATGATTAGATATACACGGTTACCAACGGTTATAAAAAAATGTATATCAACGGATATAGAATGAACGGTTGAGATACAGTTTATCCGTTGATGACGTGGATAGCCTGTTACCCGTTGACATGCGAAAATCTAGTAATGTGTTTATACTATCAACGGATAAAAGGATATCCGTTGATAAGCTAATTTTGCCTTAGACAAAATTTCTGCAGAAAATTTTTCTGAAAGTTTTAACTTTCAAGTAAATCAAAACACATTTCTAGCTTCAATGTAGTGAAATCAAATATCACTAGGAATTATGACAAGTTAAGCATACCTAGCTCACCTACCAATCTTGTGAATGTGGATTCATCAAGAGGCTTGGTGAAGATATCTGCAAGCTGCATTTCACTTGGCATAAAGTGCATTTCTACTGTACCATTCATCACATGTTCTCTAATGAAGTGGTATTTGATGTCAATGTGCTTGGTTCTCGAATGTTGCACTGGATTCCCTGTGATGGCAATAGCACTTGTGTTGTCGCAGAAAATTGGAATCTTCTCAACTTTTAGACCATAGTCAATGAGTTGGTTTCTCATCCATAAAATCTGTGCACAACAGCTTCCAGCAGCAATGTACTCAGCTTCAGCTGTAGAAGTGGAGAGTGAGTTTTGTTTCTTACTGAACGATGAAACAAGCCTGTTTCCTAGAAATTGACAGGAACCTGTAGTACTTTTCCTATCAACTCTGCAACCTGCATAATCTGCATCTGAATAGCCAGTTAGATCAAAACCAGATTCTCTTGGGTACCAAATGCCAAGGTTTGGTGTTCCCTTGAGATACCTGAAAATTCTTTTAATAGCTATTAAGTGAGACTCTCTAGGGTCAGCTTGAAATCTAGCACAAAGACAAGTAGAAAACATTATATCAGGTCTACTAGCTGTTAGGTATAGAAGTGAACCTACCATGCCTCTATAGCTTGAGATGTCCACAGACTTTTCCTTAGTATTCAACTCAAGCTTAGTTGCAGTGGCCATAGGTGTTTTAGCAGATGTACAATCCATTAAGTCAAATTTCTTTAAGAGATCATAAATATATTTTGTTTGACTTATGAAAATGCCCTCATTAACTTGCTTTACTTGTAGGCCAAGAAAGTAAGTTAATTCACCCATCATGCTCATTTCATACCTACTTTGCATAAGTTTGGCAAACTTTTTGCAAAGCTTCTCATCTGTAGACCCAAAAATAATATCATCTACATAGATTTGAACAAGTATTGAAGAGCCATTAATATTCCTATGAAATAAGGTTTTATCTACTGTACCTCTAGTGAAGTGGTTCTCCAAAAGAAATTGAGATAAAGTGTCATACCAGGCTCTTGGTGCTTGCTTCAAACCATAAAGTGCTTTCATGAGAAGATATACATATCCTGGAAATTCTGGATCCTCAAAGCCAGGAGGTTGATGGACATAGACCTCTTCTTCCTGTTCCCCATTTAGAAAGGCACTTTTGACATCCATCTGATAGACTTTGAAATTGGCATGTGCTGCATAGGCTAGAAAGATTCTTATTGCCTCAAGTCTTGCCACTGGAGCAAAAGTTTCATCAAAATCTATTCCTTCTTCTTGAGAGTAGCCCTTTGCCACTAATCTAGCTTTATTCCTCCCAATTATGCCATTTTCATCTGTCTTATTCTTGAGAACCCATTTAGTACCTATGACACTTCTATGATCAGTTTTGGGCACAAGTTTCCATACTTTATTTCTTTCAAATTGGTTTAGCTCTTCTTGCATTGCTAACACCCAATCTGGATCTAGAAGGGCATCTTCCACTTTCTTAGGTTCCTCTTGAGATAGGAAGCTACTGTATAGACATTCTGCTTGAGTGGCCCTTCTAGTTTGGACTCTTGAATTTGATTCACCAATGATTAACTCAAATGGATGATTTCTAGTTCATTTTCTTCCAGGTGGAAGGTTTGATCTTGATGAGGTTGCTTCATTTCCATGAGCATGATCATGTTGATTTAGCATTGAACTTTGACCTTGAGAAACTCCCCCTGAGTTTGTTGTCCTTGCTGAATTATGAAGTTGACTGTCAATGGATGCATCATTTTGCCTATCGACGGATGCTTGAGAATATCTGTCAACGGATGCATCTCTAATAGTGTCAACGGATGTAGCAGAATGACTGTCAACGGATGTTGCAGAATGACTGTCAACGGATGCTTCATTTTCAGTGTAAGCATCACTTCTAGTTGGTATAACAGCTCTAGGTGGATCTCTGTGGTCATGATCTTCATTTTCCTCATCATCATCATAGTACATTCTTCCTTCACCTTCATTCTCAAATTCCAACTTTTCATGGTAACCTTCATCATTTAGGCCTAGAATCTTTTGATCATCAAACACAACATGTACAGATTCCATAACAATGTTGGTTCTTAGATTGTAGACCTTGTAGGCTTTCCCTGCTGCATATCCAACGAAAATAGCTTCATCTGCCTTTGCTTCAAATTTGCCCAAGTTATCTCCATGATTTCTTAGCACAAAACACTTACATCCAAAGACATGTAGGAAAGCTAAAGTTGGTTTCTTGTTGGTTAATAACTGATAAGGAGTCATTTCTCTAGCTTGATTGACCAAGGAAATATTCTGAGTAAAGCATGCAGTGTTGACAGCTTCAGCCCAGAAATATGTTGGTAACCTTGATTCACTTAACATTGTTCTAGCAGCTTCAATGAGAGTTCTGTTTTTCCTTTCAACAACCCCATTTTGTTGAGGTGTTCTGGCAGCAGAAAACTCATGGACAATTCCATTCTCTTCACATAAAATCTTCAATGTGGAATTCTTGAATTTAGTACCATTGTCACTCCTGATTCTTTGTACTCTGTCTTCAGAACCATTGTTTAGTATTCTGAGGTGATTGATGATGATTTCACTTGCACAATCATTGGAGTGCAGGAAGAAGGTCCATGTGAACTTAGAAAAATCATCTACAATCACCAGACAGTATTTCTTCTTTGAAATAGACATGACATTTACTGGACCAAATAAGTCCATATGCAGCAATTGAAGAGGCTTAACAATGGATGACTCTGTCTTGCTTTTGAAGGATGATTTCTTTTGTTTCCCTAATTGGCAGGCATCACACAGCCCATCTCTGACAAACTCCAATTGAGGGATTCCTCTAGCAAGATCCTTTCTTACCAAATCATTCATAACTTTAAAATTCAAATGTGACAGCTTCTTATGCCATAGCCAACTCTCATCCTTACTTGCTTTGCTGAAGAGACAAGTAATGGATTCTGAGCATGCTGAATTGAAGTCAGCTATGTAAACATTTCCTTTTCTAAAGCCTGTCAATACCACATTGTTGTCTTCCTTGGCAGAAACAACACAGGCTTCTTTTGTGAACTTTACTTCATAGTCTTTGTCACAAATCTGACTGACACTCAGCAAATTGTGCTTCAAACCTTCAACTAAAGCCACTTCTTCAATGATGACATTGTCTTTTGAAATCAGGCCATATCCCTTAGTATATCCTTTGCTGTTATCTCCAAAGGTAATTCTAGGGCCAGCTCCTTCCTTAAACTCTGTGAGCAGGGTTGAATCTCCTGTCATGTGCCTAGAGCATCCACTGTCTAGGTACCATAGATTCCTTCTGTTTCCCTGCACACATTTCAAAAACAAATCAAGTTGATTTTGGTACCCAAGCTTCCTTGGGTCCTTTCTTGTTAGCCTTTGACTTTGCACTCTTAGCATTCTTCAACTTAGGTGTAGATGCTTGAGTGATGGGGTTTGACAAATGCTTATTTGCATGAATATTGGATGCATGCATGTGTGGAAAATTGGCATACATATTATTCATGTTAGGTATGTTCCATGACATTTGTGGCACATTCATAGATTGAAATTAAGGATTAGACACATATGGCATGTTTACATATGGATTTGAAAAACTAGCATTTTGATACAAACCAGGCATTGCAGGCATACATGGCATTGGTTGAGGTACATGAACAGGAGCCTTGTTGACAATCTTGCAATTAGAAGATAGATGATTGACACTATTACATTTACTACAAGTTTTCCTAGGAGCAAACTTGTCAGGAGAGTAATTGTTTTTCTTGTTGATGCCTATCTTACCATTTCTGTTCTTTTTCTTTTTATCCTCAATTTCTACCTTTTCATTATCTGATTTACCAACAGCCTTTTTGTTGTGTAAATCACCTGCCTTAGCCTTCCCACTGGATTTGGTTTTGCTGCACTCACCACTAACAAAATTCTTGTTGACTGGACCATACTTGATATCCAGTTTCCTAAGTTCCTTCTTACTAACAGACTTTTTGTTAGTCGACGGATACCTCTCATCCGTTGACGGTTCATCTGTCAACGGATGATCATTATCCGTTGATTCACAAATAGTCTCTAGATCCTCAAGGCCAGGTTCTAGCTCCTTTTTCTTTTGAGTCCAGGTATCCTTCACAAACGATTCTATTCCCTGAACTTCTATTATGTTTTGAGAAATATTCCTACAACTTTGAAATTTAGCAATTATCCCTTGTTCTTTTTCAAGCTGGTCTTTTAAAATCAGTTCTCTTTTTAACACAGCTTCAAGTTTACTTTTAGCATTATTGCAATCAACTCTCATTTTCTCAAATTCTAGAAATTGAGTTTCTAGAGCAGCATTCCTATCACTTAAAAACAGATTAGACTCTTTAATCCTATTGTTCTCTTTAGTAAGTGATTTAAGAGTAACACTTAAGTGATATAGTTCAGTAGACATTTCATCTATAACACTATTGCATTCCTCTTTGGTGAGCTCAGAGAGATTAGTAGAAAATATCTGATTGCTAGCTGAACTTGCTTCATGCTCTCCAGAATCAGCCATTAAAGCAAGGTTGACTAACTCAACATCATCATCAGAATGATTGTCATCAACAGCCCAGTCATACTCTTGGGTCAAGAATGCCTTTCCTTTCTGCCTGAGAAGATCAAAATATTTCTTCTTATAGTCAACAACCTCAGTTGACTTTCCCTTGTTCTCAGATCTAGGTTTCCTTCATTCACTTATCATGTGACCAGCAATTCCACAATTGTAGCATTTAATTTTGGATTTATCCACATAGTTGCTTGTGGAAAAATCCTTGTTAAATGGCTTGGCCACCCCAGAGTTTCTCTTGAATTTCAGCTTAGAGAATCTCCTAGATAGAAAAGCTAAGTGCTTATCTATCTCATCCAATTCATCCTGCTGAAGAGCATTCAATTCCTCAGACACCTTTTCCTTGCTCCTGCTTGATTCTGCTCTACCTTTACAAACCTCCCTGTTTGGTGTAGAACTAGCAGTTTCTGTCCTTTCCTCCTTTTGCTCCAAGTTGGCAACAAGTGCAACTGACCCACTTTTCTTTTGAGACTTCTCAATCTCTTCATCCTGCTCCATTTCCAGCTCATAGGTCTTTAAAGTTCCATAGAGCCTTTCAAGAGTAAATGTCTTGTACTCTTGAGTGTTTCTTAGAGAAACAGTCATTGGCTTCCATTCCTTGGGCAGTGATCTCAGAAATTTGAGATTAGAATCTTTAACTTGATAGATTCATCCATACAGTTTCAAACCATTTAGTAGCTTTTGAAATCTACTAAATGTATCATTCAATGTTTCTCAACTCTTAAAGTGAAAATGTTCATACTGTTGGATTAGTAGTTGCATCTTGTTTTCCCTTACCTGTTCTGTTCCTTCACACAGGGTTTGAACAGTGTCCCATACTTCCTTGGCGGTAGTACAGTTAATAACATTGTCAACAATGTCTGTTTCTAGACCATTGAACAGAATATTCATGGTCTTTTTATCTTTGTGGACTTCTGCAATATCTTCAAGACTCCACTCAGAGACAGGTTTGGGAATGAGAGTGTCAGGCACATCATCAGCCAGGCCAACTCTTGTTGCTGTCTTCATTAGAACGTGAGGACCCTTGTCAATGCAATCCACAAAGCCCTCATCAATAGACGAGAGATGTAGACGCATTTTTACTTTCCAGTGAAAGTAATTTTCTCTATCAAGAACTGGAATCTTTACTCCATAATCCTTCTTAGACATGTTGGAAGTGTGCTGATCTTTAAACTTCAAATATGTTAGAAGCTTGCTCTGATACCAATTGTTATTCCCAGATTACACACTTGTATACTTATAGAAGGGGGGTTGAATACAATTCTTGATATTTATAAATTTCTGATAAGAACTCCAGAAATCTAGACTAAGATAATTGCTTGTAAAAAGATTAATGCACAAACACATAAAAAAATCAGGTGGTTAAATGCACCACCTGAAGCTTTTATTCGAAGAAAACTCTGTGATACAAAAGTACACAGCTTCTGTTTTACAACTCTTTGCTTTCTAAGAATATTCAATAGAAACCCTAAGCAAAATGTATCTGTTTTCTTAACCTACAAAGAGTTGCTACACTTGGTTATAAATCCCAAGTTTTACAAGTACTACTGGAATAAGATAATATTAATCTAATTCTAGTTGACTTGCTACTACACTCCAAATACACATGTAGCCGAAAGGTTGTCCTTGTGTTCAGACATGTCTCCTGTACCTTTCTTGTATTCATAGTGTAAATGGAATGCTTCTTTCTTCTGTGTTTCCAAAGTATGGTTGCCATACTGCTTTTTGTATCTACTATCAACCCATGTGATCTGTCAGTCAAACATGTCCTTATCAACTGCTAATCCCCAGCTAATCATAGAAGACAGCGTCAATGATTATCCATTGATATTGTACACTGACATCCGTTGATGATGTATTGAGCGGTATCCGTTGATATTGAGACTTGAGCTGTATCCGTTGATAGAGTGGATTTGAGTTGTATCCGTTGATAGAGTTTTTTCTTCATCTGTTGATACACTTTCACTTAGGCAGAATTACATAGCATAGCTTATTTACAATTGGCTACCCTATTCTACCTATCCGTTGATGGTCAACATGACTGTGGATAAAAACACTATCAACTGATAACATAGAGATACTGCAGTATGCTACAAAACCTCATCCGTTGATGAGCTACCTGTCAACGGATATAGTTATAAATCCTCATCCGTTGACAGCTACAAAACCTTATACAATTTGATTGATTGTGAAGTTATCATCAAGTACAACATATTCCTAACACTATGTTTGATCTTGGTTCCCATAGTTTTGAATAACTTTTTCCAAAAACTGCTAATAAATATGGGATCTCTATCAGATATTATAGTAGAATGGACTCCATGAAGCTTGATAACATTGTCTAGGATGCTCTGAGCTACAGTAGTTGATGAATATGGATGATAGAGCATTAAGATAGCGTCCTTGCCATTAGACCTTGGCAACCCTTCAATGAAATCCATAAAAATGGTTTCTCATGCTTCAGTAGGGATAGGAAGGGGCTGTAATAGCCCGAGAGTAGGTATGTGTTTTGCCTTATTCCTTTGACATTCATCACATTCTCTTACCCATGTTGCCCCATCTTGCTTTAAACTAGGCCTGAAAAATTGTGCCTCTATTCTCTTTGTAGTTACAGAAATACCAGAATGACCACCCTCACTACCATTATGTAGAGCTTCCCAAATTTTATTGCTCATACCACCTTCAGTGCCTCCATAGTGTTTATTCCTCTCAATAAGAGTCCTTCTCTCATATTATAATCATCAGGTAACTGACCTTGTATGGCTTGTTGTGCTAACAAGTCCTGAACTGTAGTATCATTAGTGAGACTAGCTGTAAGTTCTTCCTTCCACCAACTCTTAATGACTGTGATCCCAGCACATTTCCCATGAATTTCTTGCACCCTTGAGAGAGCATCAGCCACCATATTTGCACCTTAAAGAGAGCATCAGCCACCACATTTTTCTTACCATTCCTAAATAAAATTTCTTAATCAAACCCCATCATTTTTGACAACCATTTCTGTTGAATTATGGTTGTCAACTTCTACTCCATGAAGTGTTTCAATGCTTCATGGTCAGTTTTAATAATGAATTTTTGTCCCATGATATAAGTCCTCTATTTTTGTGTTGCCATAAGAATTTCCAATAATTCTTTTTCATAAGTTCATAATCCCAAGTTTTTGGGAGCTAGAGCCTTAATTAAATAAGCTATGGGTTAAACTTCTTGCATGAGGACAGCTCCAATACCTGTATTACTAGCATCAGTTTAAATAGTGAATTGTTTACTAAATGTAGGCATTGATAGAACATGGGTACTTGACATAGTTTCTTTCAGTTGCACAAAGGCTCTTTCAGCTTCTGAACTCTAACAAAAGGATCTTTTCCCTTAATAATTGAGTCAGGGGCTTAGTGATCATACCATATCCCTTTACAAACCTTCTATAGTTGCATGTGAGGCCTAGAAATCCCCTTAGGCTCTTGACATTGAGTGGTCTAGTTCATTGTCTCATTGCTTCATTCTTCTTATTATATACTGCCATTCCTGATTTTGATACCACATGCCCCAAGTACTCTACTTGATGAACAGCAAAATCACATTTCTTTTTCCTTACAAATAGTTAATGATCCCTTAACACTTCAAAAATCATTCTTAAGTGCTCCTTATGCTCTTACAAGTCAGAACTGTACACCAAGATGTCATAAAAAACTTGCACAAACTTCCTCATATACTTTGAGAAAATATCATTCATAAGTGGCTGAAATGAGGCTGGTGCACTGGTGAGCCCAAAGGGCATCACCATAAACTCATAGTGTCCCTCATGAGTTTTGAAAGTAGTCTTGTGAATATCAGCTGGATGCACCCTTATCTGGTGGTAGCCACTCCTAAAATCCAACTTAGTATACAAAGCATTACCCTTCAATTTATCCAATAGCTCTTCTATTATAGGAATAGAGTATTTATTTTTAATTGTGAATATGTTTAATGCTGTGTTGTCCACACATAATCTCCAGCTTTGATTCTTCTTCCTTACTAATAAAATTGGTGAGGCAAATGGGGAGGTACTGTGCCTTATGATTCCACTACTTAACATCTCTTTCACAATTCTTTCAATCTCATCTTTGTGCACAAATGAACATCTATAGGGATTTGATGTCACAAGGTTGCTTATTTACTTCAGAGGTATGTAATGATCATGTCTTCTATGTGGGGGTAGTCCAGTAGGCTCCTTGAATAAATCCTCATACTCCATCAGTAAAGGAGTGATCACCTCTAATATTGTATGCTTATCATTTCCTCAACTCTCTTTGGCCACAACTTGACATAATAAGTATGCCTCCTCTCTAGAAAACTTATCAGAATCAAAGCTGGTCAAAATTTTTAAATTTTGTTCCTTTATCTCCTATTTGAGCTCTACCTTTTCTCCCTTCCAATTGACAATTATGCTCCCAGTATGAAAGTCAAAGACTATAGGGCTAACCAACCTCATCCAATTTACTCCTAATATAATATCATATCCTCCTATAGGAATAATATGAAACTTTGAGACAAATAATTTCCCAGTCATCATCCATTTTGCACCCTTGGCTACTTGATTGCATACTAGTTTTTCACCATTAGCCACTATGACCTTCATACCAGTACAATACTCAACACTAAGCTTGAGTTACTTCACTAGAGTCTGTGAAATAAAAGAATGTGTGGAACCACTGTCCACCAAAAAATTCACCAGTCTGTTCTTAATGTTACCCTATACTTACAGGGTGTGGAGACCTTGAGTACCAGAAATAGCATGCAATGATACATTTCCTTCTTTAGAATTGGATTCCAATTATGCTCCCCATGAATTACATTCTTCCTCAGCATCACATATCATCTACATATCACTAGAAGGATTATGCTCATTAGTTTCCTCCTCAGTAGTGATCATGAAGATCTGTTTGTTTTTGCAAATGTGCCCTGCACTGAACTTCTCAATACAATTGAAACACAGTCCCTTATTTTTCCTTTCCATCATCTCAGTATATGTTAACTTCCTAACCCCTGCAGGAATGGGTTTATTGGGACTTTCCTTGGCAAGTGTGTTAGTCTTCATAACACTAATATACTACTTAGGCTTTCAGTAGTTTTAGAATAAGATTTGCTCCTCTTATCCATTATGTAAGAACCCTAATTTTTGTTATATTTTCTTTTATTTAATATCATGTGACATTGTCAATTTGGAACCTTTCTAGTCATCCCTGTTGTTTAATGGAATTGATTGTCTGAGAAACTATGTTGTTACATTCACTATATAAGATAAAAGGAAGATTGTTGAGGGCAAGAGTCTTATTGTTAGTAAGAATTATAAAACTTGGGATTTGAGAATTATTGGAGTATTAAAAGATTTATTAGGAATTATGACGAGGAATTATGGATATTCGAGGAATTTACACAATTAAGTACTTAAGGAATTACTAGGGAAATCTCTACGCGACGAAATATTATTACGAGAGATTAATTAAGATACGATACGAATTAAAGATTAAGTGACAAGCATTGGTGGAAGAATAATGATACAAGGAGTAGTATTGCATGCAAGTCCCATGCAACCAAGTAGTTAGGAAAAGCAAACTAGTAGTACCAAATGGACAGGAGGAATAGTAACTAGTTGCACCACTTTCCAAGGAGACAAGAGGACATGGTGGCCATACCTAGACTTGTACCATGTATAACATATCTATACACTAATACATATATCACCCAACACCTTTTTACTTTAACCAACCAACACAAAATCAAAACACAAAAAGCTCTCCCCCCCAGCACAAAAGCTCTCGGCCAAGCAAGAAACCAAGGAAGAAAATTTTTCTTTCTTCCACTTCTCCTCATTCATAATTCAAGGCAAAATTCCTAGGCACTCTACATCATATAAGAAAGGTATACTAAGAATTCCAAGCCCTTTCATCCATTAATTTTCATGATATTAATTGTTAAAGTTATTGTGAATAGTAACATTGTTAAGTTTTCTTTTAGATCTTGGATTATAAGGAGTGTAGAAGCTCATTCAAGGTGTTCTTGAGATTTGTAAGGCTTACCCAAGGCTCCTAGATACTCAAGAAGGTATAAAAACCCTAACCCCTCTTGGCCATGTAGTGTTTATGATGTTTGATGATAGATCCATGTGTATTTGTGTTAATCTTGGATATATAAGTGGTGGATGATATAGATCTTGAGTTTGAGTGTTGTGGTTGTGATTTTTATGCTTGTGGTTAGTGTATGTATCTCCATGAATGTTATAAAGTATGAACTTGGTGAATTAGATGTTGGTTGTGATGTGGATGTAAGAATCTTGGTTGATTTAGTGAAACAAGCTTGCTGAGTTTTTCCCAGGAACTTGACCTGTCTTGTAAGAGGGTTTTGAACCCCCAAATCTTGTCCCCTGAGGACCTAACATATATTGTTGGAAAGGTATTTGAATGTAGTTTCCAAAAATATAAGGTTCATGACTAGGTGATGTATAGATATTTAGTTATGGCCGGAGAAGTGGAATGTATTTCTGGATTCCGGACTGCACTAAATGGCCCCCTTGTGAACCTTGTTTAAACCCCTAAAAATTTATGTGGGATCATGGAAAAATTAGAGAAGCAGTGGTGAAGGCTACCCAAAAAGAATTCGATTAAAATATGAATTTTTCAATTTTATAAAAATGCTAGAGTAAAATTTGCGCAAGGGAAAAAGTCGTAAGTGGAGTGTAGTTTTAGGGGTAATGAATATGGTTCGGATATGGTAACCAAATTAAGTCGAATAATTGACGAGCGTAATTGAGTGATGACATGAACCTATAGTGGGGCTAGAGTGTCATAAGACGAAGTCATTAAGTTGATTTTGTAACCCCTAAAACCCCGCAATTAAAGAGATATTGTTAAGGTACTAACGAGCGGTTATTGCTTATGTATAAATCATTCCACTCCGCACGTTCGACCACCCCAACCACACCAAGGCAAGTTTACTTTTCAAAACTTACATATACAAGGACTTTCACTGTTGTGTTTGTAGTTTTCAATCATATCAAATGTTATGTTTATCGAAGTATTGATGAAATTGAGATGTATAAGTACGTATATGTTTGTACCCCTTGAACTTAGATTGAAATGTTTTCTTCGGACAATGACTCTAGCAATAGAGGTCGTAGCGGTCCGTATATACTATTGACCGGGGAGCGGTATATTATTATATCGTAACTAGATTGCGAAAACCCGAAGGGTCATTCGGGGAGTATCGTATACTCAAGTAATTATTTTTATATATCTCCATAAATACTCAAAATACATATCTTGGATTAAAAGCTTATTTTATTAAATAATTATTTTATTAATTATTAATATTAAATCTTAAAATATCATTTATTAGTTATTGTTCTTTATTTTAAAGATAAAGCTAATCCAAGATACCTTTAATACTTTCAAACTCGAACTCTTTCGAACTCAAAACATTTTCGAAAACCCCCGGTCAGGTTCCGCTTCTTGTATGATTTCGAGAATCATCGGTCGACTGATGTCGGACCTCAACTACTCAGTTTTCAATCAAAATCAAGTTTTTAAAGAAAAAGAAAAAGGGACTCTGGCAGGTGTGGGAACCGTTGACGAACGATTCCCGGGATGTGTAAGCGGCCGTGAGCCAGGCGGTCCATCAATTATTTTTCCGGCCCAGGTGTTACCGAAGGATGATTACGGATGTAGTTTTCATCGAGGGTGATTACGGATGTAGTTTTCACCCGGGGATAGTTACGGATGTAGTTTCTATCCTTCTACCGGTAGAGAAGACCCGCGGATTATTGGACTTGGATGTGGCGACTGATCATCGTCAATCCCTGTCAGGTTTTATGTTTTCTTTAAGTCTCATTCCTCCATTTTGGAAAATGCTCTGACACTGCTTCTTAGGCTTATGTGCCAAGTTGCTGATAGTGTTCTATTTTGATGAGAAAGATGTTGACTCTATGCAGTATCTAGAACTGCAAGTTTATTTTGAAAACAAGGGCACGTATTGTTGCACCTTCGGAATTTATCAACAATGACAAGTGATTTTATATCTGATTGATACAAACGAGTTTAATAACTGCTAATCATATGAAATGTCATATTGCTTACCTTATTCATATATTTATTGCTGAGCTATAGTTGCTCACTCTTGCTTGTTTTCAAATTTACAAACACAACAGCTAAGCGAAATGGCAAGACCCAGACAGACTGCCCGAAAGCAGGTGACTAGACCCGAGGTAGCAGTTGAGAATCCACCGATAGGCCCCATTAGCCGGATTGGTTGGCAACTTTTGTTAGTTCATTTTATTTATAAGTATGACCTGTGCAAAGCAGTGTATCGTAACAAACTTTCAAGCCGCCAACTTCGCTTCTTATCGAAGTGTTGCTGGTAGCATAAATACTATTTAATTCGGTCTGTAATAACTCTGAAACTTTTATTTCCGCTTAATCAATTGTGTGACGTTTCTGAGACTCTAACTTATGTGTGTGTGTGTGTGTGTGTGCGGTGTGAGTTTATTGTGGGGTCGATGGCTGTTTTATATATTATGTGCAAGAACAGGTATGTTATTAATGGAAAATGGACCGTGAGCGCCTAGATCTCCGACCCCGGATCTGGGGGCGTCACACATTACTTCTAGTAAACTTTCCTATCCCCTAGCCTTCTCTCTTTCATCTCTTAGTGACAGGGTTTATTCAAGTAAAGAGCAGATGATATCTCATCCTTCAATCCACTAAGAAAGCTGTCTACATAATAGCTGTCACTATGATTACCATTTAAGGCCACTATATATTTCCTTAGTTCATCAAATTGACATATGTACTCATCCACCTTTCCCTTCTGAGTTAGCTTACTAAGCTGCCATACAATGTTTTCATAACCCCCTTTTAAGAACCTATGATAGAGCAATTCAACAAACACTTCCCATACAAGTCCAAGGTTTTGATTTGGAATAGTTTGGAACCAAATATTAGCTTCTCCTTTTAAGTATAAAGTAGCATAAACAACCTTAATCCATGAGTCCATAGAAGGATTTAATTGAAAGAACTTTTCACATTTATTAACCCATCCCCTGGGGTTTTTTTCTTCAAACTTAGGGAAATCCATCTTAGGCAGTCTTAATGGTCAAAAAGGTTGATGAATTTTATGAGAGTTGTGCTCATAAGACTGATTCCAGAAATGTAATGTTAGGCCTTGGTTATTACTGTGGATTTGAGGGCGATTTGAAAACCCCTGAGTCTATTGGTGGTTGAATGGAAACTGGTGTATATTGAATGGTAGGGGTTTAGCTGTTATCTCCATTTGCTGATGAAAATTATAGTGGTGGTCAAACCCTGCTGGAATTTTTGTTTTGGAAGTTTGTTATTATTGGTGTTGAGGTGACACGGTATATGTAAGAATCGTGAATATTAAATTCATATAATTATTATCTTTCGTAAATTAGAATGAAAATATTTTAAATTATTATAATTTCAGTTTGACTAGTCAAGGTGATAAATGGTGATCGGTGTCTGAGGATAAGTGTTAAAATGATCGAAAGGATCCCGTATGTGTTCAGTATGTGTTATGAGTTATTGGATAAAATCAAAAGCCTTTTTCGTAGTCCGTGCAATTAGTTCATCCTTATTCGTTAAATCCCATTTTTAAAATCTCTAGGGCCTCGATCTAAAATCATTTTTATATCAAAGTCGATCAAACAAATTTCAAAATATTCGAAACACGTGTTTTTATCCATTTCGTAGCTTTTACAAATTATTCATATCGTATTCGTAATTTTTCATAAAAATATCGTTATTCGTTTATACCCGTAATTCAGTTAATTGGCATTTTTGAGGCCGATTAAACTTTATTCGGGGTTCCGTTCGTTTCAAAAAGAGTAATCTCTCCATTTACGGATAAAAATTCCAGCCATTCAATCCAGCCAATCAAATAATCATAACATTACCCAAAATTAAAACAAAAATCAAAATTTTCTCTCTCCTATTCATGAAGATCAAAGCTGCTTTTGAAGGTGATCCTGATGTTCGATTTTGGTGTTCAAGTGGTTGAATCGAAGCTCTCAATACCCTTTTCAATATTCTGGCATCAGATTTCAATTTAGGTAATTTTCGATTTTATACGAATTGTTTTTATAAATCTGCGTTTATGTGTTCTAGGGTTCTTATTCGAAAATTTGGGGCTTTCATTTTCGTTGATTGTTCAGTGTATTGGATGATTTGTACAGCTTCAGAAGGTCGTAAGTAACTTGTATATATGGCTAATTGCTTTGATTGTTTTTGATTTGATGATATACGAGTTTGAATTTTTTAATGATTTTAGAATCGTTCGTCCGAAGTTGTGTGATGATTGTTTGTGTTTGTGGTATTGGGGCTTAGTTTTGCCATGCTCTAAGCTTTGTTTTGAGACATTTAACAAGTGATTTGGTTTAGAAATAAGTAAGAACGATTGTGGTCGTGTTAATGGCGAGCTCATCGGAAAAACGGCGAGTTTGGCAAATTTTTTTGCTGTTTTGCTGGTGACTGATGACCGTCGTCTGTAGTGGTGCTATCAGGGGATGTTAACTGCATAAAATGGGTGTATGCGTTGTGATTTGTGTTGTTGCCGGAGTTCGTGTGCGTCGCCGAAAACCTTCCGCGATCGCTAGATTCTGGGGAGGTTGAAGGTGTTCTTCATTTGTGGTTTTTCCCTTTATTTAAGTCAGATGGGTTTGATCTGGTAGAGGAAGAGAGGCAAAAACTTGAAATGTTCTTAACTTTTTACCTTTTTACTTTAAAAGGGCAAATAGTTTTATTTTTATAAAATTGTTTTATTTTAAAAGATTTTAATTTACAAATCTTATTTAAAGTCAGAAAATTACTTACAAAATTCAGAATTTTTTTTTAAAATCTTATTTCAAAATTTAGATTATTTCTGAATTATTTATTTAATTATCTAATTTTGGAAAAATCATTTATTTGTTTTTTCAGTTCAAAAATAATTAAGAATTAAATACTTTTAATGATGTTAAATAATTTCAAATAATAATTCAATTAATTTAATTATTTGATAAATATAATAATTTTAGTAATAAGTTATTATTTGATTTTAATTAATTTAATTAGAGTTATTTAGTTCTTAATTAATCTGTTTTCTGTTTTAAATGTTTTAAAAATAGTGTTTAATTGTTTAAAAACTCCAAAACTTATTGTAAAAATGTTTTGAGCCGAGTGTTATCCTGTAGCAAGGATTAAATATTTTTTTATAATATTTCTTGAGTTCGTTTAATTGTGATGTGAGTTATACGAGTCATTTAAATGTAATTAAATGATTGCGTGCGATGTGGATGACGTGCATTACGTGTGAGTGAGTCGTAAAAGTGATTGATTGTTTAACTAATTGTCTAAATGCTTTGTTGGAGTCCAATGTGTTTCTGAAAGGTGTTGAAAGTCGGATAATGACATTTAGAAGTATTAATTTGCTCTAATTATCATAGAGTCGAGTAAGAGGGACGAAGGAAAGTTTAGAATCGAGTCAGATGGATAAAGTGAAGGCTAGTAGAGTGAGATGATCACGTGTAGACGAGTTTAGCATTTGTTATCAAGCAAGTATTTCATTTCACTTCTCGTTCAAGTGAAACTGTTCTTAATTATTATGATGATGAAAATCTATCACCCTATATGTCGTATCGATCTCGCCGATACTTATTGAAATTATTGTTCTTTATTATTATCAACCCATTTATTGTCGATCTCGTCAACATTTATTGTTGTTATTGCTGTTTCTCAAATTATCACCCCATTTATTATCGATCTCGTCGACGTTTATTGTTATTGTTATATTTTCATTGATTCTTTAAATAGTTAGTTGTCCATCAGGAACGTAAGTTTTCCAGTTATTTGGTTGGCAAAGGTTGTCGATTGTACCGACACCTAGTGCGTTGATATAGAATTGAAATGTTTTTTTTAAAAGGAGACCCTTTGTTGGTGGAGACCCTTTATGGTCCCTTTGGGCAGATTCATGGTCAGAAGTTAAGGCCAATGTGTGCCGTGGATACATTATAGGACATTGCTGTGTGCGTTTGTCCTAGGACATTGCTGTGTGCGTTTGTCCGGGGTTATTGCTGACTGATCAGCAGCCTAACCTTGTTATTTTTTTTAAAATATATAAAAAAATATGTTAGGTCCGGAATAACGTAGAAGAGGGGTTGAATGCGTTATTTAGAAATATTTCGATTTTTGATGTGAATATGAGATCAAAAAAATACTGAATCGAAATAACAAAACTGTTTGGGAAATATCTTTGAATTGATAAAACCCGGAGGTTTGCTACACAATCTAATCCTATGGATCAGCTACAAAATCAAACACTCCTAGGATAGTTTAGGCACGAGGACCTTCTACCCGACACTTCCTGAAAGCGGGCTAAGCCGGCCTCCCTACTAGATGGACTATCTAGTAGTTTACAAAGAGAAGATATAAGAGAGAGAGAGAAGTGAAAGTTGTGTGTTGAGGTGTGTTTTGAAATGAAATACAATAGGCCTATTTATAAGCTGAAGGAGGGCACTATTTCACCTACCATTTACTATTTCAACAACTCCTGTGGGCCCCACCAGCCACTATTTAAATAGTACCACTATTTATCACCTACCACTGTGGGCCCCACCAGCCACTATTTGCTTAGTACAAGTATTTGCACAGTACATGCATAGTAATCGTGCATAGTAATCTTGAATAGTAACCGCGCATAGTATTACTATTTTTTTTATATCTCTTGGGCTTCTCTCTTCTGTTTATTCTGTTGTTTTAATTCATCTCAGAAAATAATCCAAGTACTAGATTAATTTAATTATTCTGTTATAGATAATTAATTAATCTGTTACTTATTTAATTTTCAGAGTAAATTAATTTTTGACAATACCTTGAGATATTATGTTTGTCCTTGATCGTCAATAGGCTTTGGCAATTCTTTCTGTGAATCGTCAATAGGCTTAGTGCAATGGTCTGGTTCACAAGTGACTAGCACTGATCTTGATCTTCACACCTTCGTTACATTCCAATTGATTAGCCGGCAGCAGTATCTTCAAATAATATAAATACGTGGAATCTTTTGGCCCTTCAACTGAATCATTTGTACATCTTATTCTGTCACTGAGGCTTGATCATGTTAATGAACTTCTTTCAGCGACTTGATCCTTGTTGATGCTTGTTCTTCAAATTTCACGATCCCTGTATAGAGTTTAATATTATTTATCTTTTATCCTAGTTGAGTTATACATGTCCTCTATTACATATTACATTACATTATGCGTTACAATCTCCCCCTATTTGATTGTTAGGGTTTGACAAGCAAATTCCTAGAGGATAACTCAACTGATACAACAACAAAAAAAATAAAGTTCAAAGATAAATAATATTAAAGTGCATTCTGGATCATATATATATATTTTCCAGATTTCTAAAATTAACAAAGTGCAAGACAATTGTTCCTCTAGACTAAACATATCTTCAAGTTTGCCTTTTCTTTCTTTCCACATAGCACTAATACTCCAATTAGTTTTTCCTTTCCTAAAATAAAGTTAATTCCGTGTCAACAACCTTTTCCTTGCCCTTACGCCTAGTAGATTTTTCTTGGTCATCTACCTTCTCCCCCTCAGTTGGGTTATCCTCCAGAGTATTAGGATATGGAGTTGGTAAATTAGACGAAGATGGCTTTACCAAGGAGTTGATTACATCATTAAATTGGGATTCCATGGTATTCAATTGAGCCTGGAATACATTATGTTGAATAAGTTGTAAATTTTTTATTTCTCCAATGGACTTACAAATAATTGGCAACTCTTTCTCCATTCTTTGAATCCATGTAAGAAGACTATTGTATTCCTCTCTGGTAATATGTGCATGTGGTTGAGTAGGTTGCTCACTAGCACGTTCTGCAGGTGTTTCACTCAACACTCTATATTCACTCGGTTTAGTGGTTTGGGTTATACTTATATGTTGTGTTCGTGTTTCCCTCAACTGTCCTCCAGAGCTTCCACTGATATGTGTACCTGCAAATGAAATCATTCTAGCCCCTTTTTCAGAGGTCACGGATGGTGCAATGAAAGTTTGTGAGCTTCCGTCCTCGCGTGAAGCGAGTTGCCGACCACTGGTAAAGAGTGGTAAATCTCGAAAGAGATCCAGAGATTTTCCCTCTAGGAGGTTAAACTTGAATCGATTAAATGGCACAAAATCCAAGTTTCCCTCGTACGTCTACGAAGACACTTGGTTCATAAAAGAACCAACTACAGATGGATTTTTCCGTAAAATGGAAGATTCTCCAACAGGTTTTGAGGTAGGTAATTCCACCTCGAATGCCTGTAAAGGCATTTGATCTTTAGAAGGATCATCAACCGCACTTATGCTCTGTGAAACAGAACTTAAGATAGTTGCTGCCGTCAATTCAACCTTATTTACATTTTCACTCATTTGACAAGGAAGAATTGTTTCACTAACAGTTGCAGTTACCTCAGGTTCATTTGGTTTACTTCTTTTAGAATGAGGTAGAGTTGCTGATGTAACTAACTCCTTATGTGGTGCTGCTGAGGCACTATCTCCCTCAAAAGTGGTGATGGCTGGTTGTTTAAGTGACAATTGAGGTGTAGGAGTTTGTTGTGTTTGTGTTTGCATTTGTAGAATGGGCTCTTCGACCTGTGTTAGAGTCAGTGGGATTTCCTGCTCTTGGTCGGGTAAGATGGCCACTAGGGGCTGTAGAAATTGTATTTCCTGTGACACAACAGGGAATACAAAGGTTGGAATAGCAGGGAGTGAAATATTACCTTGTCGTATACCTGCTCTCACTGGTCTTGGTAACAACAGAAGTGGGACAGTCTTTAGATATTCAGTTAGGACTGTAGGCACATCTGTATAGTTCTTTTTGCTTATGTAATTAATTACATTCATCTTCATGTAAGAACTTTCCACCTTTCGACCATTTTCCAAGCGTACCCTATCTTCATCACTCAAAAAATCATTTAATATTAGCTGTAGAAACCTTGGATATAGACATTTGACATTTTGAGTCCGAACATCTCTTGTTCCCAAGTGTTTCATCTTTAAAATTGTAATAACCCTAACTTTTAGAATGCTACAGTGCCTAAATGAATAGTAATTTTGAGGATTTAGGGAAATGTATGTAAGTACCCTAGATTTGAAATGGAAAATGAATAATCAGGAACCATATTAGTGTTGTACTATGAAAATGAGTGACTCAAAATGATAATGGATTTCAGAAATTCCTGAATATGGACTTTAAGGATTTTCGATTTCGATTGAGACTCTATTGAATGTGATATTAAGGAGTATAGAAATGTTAAATGGTTTATATCTTGAGGAAATAGTGAAATTAGGATAAACCAAGGAGTGATCAAGTCAAGGAAATGCCAAGGGAATTTAGATTGTTAAACGAGTTTGAGAATGCTTGAGAACCTGAGAGACAACCGGGAGAGCAACTTCTGAGAAAAAGAGAATATACCAAGGATATTGGATCTAATATCTACTTGAGGATTAGAATCACCCTAACACACTAATATATTATGTGGGAGAGGATATTATATATCCAAGGAATTTACAAAGGAGAAACCACTGAGACAATCGCAGAAATCATTCGATGGATCAAACGACTAGAAAACTTTGAACGGAGCCCAAACAAAAGGCCCAAAACATGGGGGAAAGCCCAAATTTCGGCCCAACACTATGAGGAGCTGATCTTAGAGTATTAAGGAAGGAAACCATGTGAGTGAATAAGAGAAAGAGGAAGGGCTTTGGTGGAACATTTCAAGATAAGGCAAGGACAAGCAAGTAAATAGCAAGAAATGGAGTAACATGTTTTAAGCTTGGCAAGTGGACCAAAGGATCACCAACACTCGGACAAATAGATGATCAACACCACATTAAAAGAGGATAAGAGTGAATAAAGGGATAGATACATGTATAAGCAAGTAGAAATCAAGCTAAACCCATAGACATACAAACTGCCCAGCAAGAGCAAGGAGGAAAGAAAAATTCATATCTCAAGATCTAGAGCTTCTAAAATCACCAAATTTTAACCATAGCTTCTCCACTCTATGGGGAAGATTCGTACAAAATTTCATGACAATCCAAGTAGTATAGCCTAGTAAATCCATGCTCAAAGTGGGAGAACCAAACCTGTCCAGGTTCTGGCCAGTAGCAAGATGGGGCTCAAAACCCTAGCTCCCGTGGTTGGATTTTTGTGTTCTATTGCTTAAAACAAAGGTAATCAAGACCCCAAGGTATGTTCAAAATCTTAGCTTCAAATATTGAGTATAGCTATGTCAAAAGATGGATCAAAAATGATGATGAATATTGATTTTCAAGAACTAACTTTGTGCTCTTGATTTCTTTTGATTGATTCAAGTGTACTAAGGCTACTTAAGGACCATTCAAGGCTTACTTGGGGTTATTCACTCTTCAAGAAGGTATAAATCTCAAGACCCTTTAGTATTACTTTGAATATATGATGGATTATAGAAAGTTTAGTGATTAAGGTTATGATAAGTGATTATTCATGATGATATATGTGTTTGTAAGTGGTTTAAGTTGAATATGGAAGTGGGTTGTGATTGTAACCATGGTTGGTATGATGACCACATAGTGTAGGGTTGATATATGTGTTTGGTGATGGATTTGGAGGAGTTGAATTTTGAAAATATGAAAATATAGCCGGTATAATGCCCGATTTTCGTTAAACCAAATAGATGCCTTGTTTTTGGACACCAATGCCGTACGGTAGCTCCCTACCTAGAGTACCAAGTGACCATGAGATGATAGAACTTAGTTCATAGATCGTTTTGATATAAAGTACGTTAAAATCTGATGAACGGTTTAGGAGAAAAGTCAGTTTTAGTGAGAGACGTTCGAGAACCGAGAAAACGTAATTGTATCAACTTTGAGGCTTTAATTACCATACTTAAAAATTTTTAAAAGTTACGAAATTTTGGGATATTGTAGTGGGGTGGTCAGGGGACCATTACCAGTTGACCTTGCCTTAAAATTTGGAATTTATATTTTCTGAAAATTTTTACAGTCGAGTGTAGTTATTAAGGGAAATGGTGGAATACACTAAAACTTTAATCGAGTTTAAAAATGGTTAAGTTCATGTAAACTTTGGTGCGTAAAAGCAATGTCAAACATATATTATGTGTCAAGGGTATTATTGTATAAAGATTAGGTGATTAAGTAGGATATATACTAACGGTGATCCTTTCGTTTTTATAGAGACGGGAGACGAACACAGGATCATACCTACTCGCTTTAGAGATCCAGGCAAGATTTCTCCTATCTTTACTTTGGAAAATTATTTACCTTCAAAGAAAGATGATTTCATGGAATATATATGTGATCCTATTGTTACTATATTGTTGAGAATTTACTTCCTAATTTTGGGAATTAAAGAGAGATGGATACGGATTAAAGGGAGCAAGATTTCTTTTATCCTTATTTTAATAAACTGTTTATGTTCAAAGAAAATGGTTTTGGTGGTTAATATATGAATCTTATATGATGAGATGATTAGGGATATATTCCCTGTTTACTGAGATTTTTGAATATGGATTATGGATATGAATATGAATGTGGATAGAGCGAATATACTTTATGTTTTAAAGGTATATGAAAGAATGGTATCAGTTGTTATCTAGGGTTATATGTTTATAATATTATGTTAAAAATATTCTTTTTAAATAGTTGTGATTTAATAAATATTATTTGATTATTATTTAATACTTTTAAAATAGATGGAATATTTTATGTATATAAGAGCGTATTTGATTTCATTGAATACAGAGGAGATGTCTGAGTCATAATCAAAGTATTATGACATATGTATTTTTAAAGGTGATGATAAATGGAAATGGAAATGATATATGTGAATGGAAATGGAAACGGAAAAATGGAAAATGTGGAATGGTGTTTTATAAATGGAATAATGATTTGACAAAAGAAGGGGATTGCAACAGAAAGCGTAAGAGGCTGTGTGAGGCACAGTCCAGCAAGCGTAAGAGACTGTGTGCGGCACAGTCCAGCACTCAATATTTATTACGGCCCAAGAGTTGCCGAAGGAGGATGTAGCAGGTAGCCTTCCTCCAGGGTTGATGACCAGGTTGGATCATCCCTTCTACTAGTAGTAAACAGAGAGCAGGTACGGTCAGGCGACTGATCATCGTCCTACGTATCTGGCGCTAGCAGATAATCCCAAAACTTAAAAGAAAGAATTGATAATGGTTTTCAGATCTGTATTCTGAAAAAGGAAAATAGTATGAAAAGATGGAATTGTTTTTACAGTAAGAAGAGAAACTGATTTTATATTATTTTTATATAATTGTTGTATAAAAAGGGAAATGGAAAGATTGTATTGAGAGATGATGTGCAGATGATATATTATCTTGAAATATTATGCTGAAGTGATGTAATGGTTTTTAATTAGTATAGAAGAAAAACTGATATTATATTATTTTAGAAGAAAAACTGATATTATATTAGAAGAGAAGCTGATATTAGAACGCTATATATTTCTTTTAGTATAAAAATATTTGGAAGGATTAGTTATCAAATAAAAATAAATTCTTTCTATAATAATTATGATTTGTATTCTGTTTATTATACAGATATATTTATGTTTCTTTTGAAGCTAGTTTATAAAATTTATCTTGCTGAGCTATTATAGCTCACTCTTGCTATTTATTTATATAACAGCTAGATCAGGTGCCGAAACGTCGCAGTGCAACCCGGAAGAGGGTAAAGGGGAAGTCTACCTTATGAGAAAGTATTGACACCTGTTCTCAAGGTAGTATATACTTTTATATGGGTGTAATAGATGGTATTCTGGGATTGTAATAATAGTTTATCTTTAACTGCTATCATTAATGGATGTTGTTCTCTGAGCATATGACTGGTGTGTGTTAATATTAAAGTGTGGGGTCTATTGTGTGAGTTTTATTATGCATTTATATTCCAGCTGCAAAGATTAGAATTTTAATGAATGGAAATTGGACCGTGATGACCTGGATCCATGACCCCGAATCTAGGGGCGTCACAAAAATGATTTGACCAAGCACTATTTTTTCCAAAATTAATCCTCAAATTATTGGCGATCGCATACCCTATTTTTTGAATAAATTCAGTTATTCGATCTTGATTTGTTCTGTCTGAGGAAAAAACATGGTTAAGAATGTGAAAGAAGAAATTCCAGTACTGGGTTAGAAACGTTCTAGAAAGATTACCAATATTGAAATTGCCATCTTGGTACCTTATAAAACGAAAGAACATTTCAATATGTTCAGGTGTAGGATCAGAAACGAGATTTTCCATAGGAAAATGAAGAATTCTATTAACATCTCGTTCAGTAACCCTAATCGACCTACCAAACAGTCGATATGTGATTGCACACCCGTCCTGTCCAGAAGTGTTAATCGCACTGCAATATAGTTCACGCAATGCATCATGGTTAAGCTGCACTTGTGTAACTAAAGCATAGTGAATTAATTAATGTTCATTCAGAAATTGTGTCCAAGCCCGAAATTGCTCATCCAGAATGGTTTCGATTTGCTAAATGGAAATAGGATTAACTTTAGCAATTAAAAAGCTTCCCTGCAATGCCATTTTCAAAACTTTGAGGAAATTCAACAACAAGGGTTAGTTTTTATAAAGGATGATGCGTATAACACGAATATGAAATCCGCTCTAAAAACCAGCAGCTAGATTGTAAGATCTTTCCGGTCAAAGCTTGAAATTTTCAGCAATTGTGTGTATATGCTCTGTATATCTGAAAAATGATGATGTTAAACATAAACAAAAACTCATCATTTATAAGGTTTCAAGGATTAGTGGGTTAGGTGTGATAGTGAAAGGTTATGTTTGAAAAATTACACCGCTCAATAATTTCTCACCTAACAACCTAATTAGCCGAAAAAACATCTTATCACCGAAACCTGTCAGCCGAAAAACATCTTATCACCGAATCTATCAGCCTATGTACACACACACATACACACTTATTATTTCTAATTATTGTGGATTTAAAATAAACAATCAATAATTCAAGAATTATTCCACAATAATCAAACAAACTCATAATTAAATAGACATAAAATTAACAAAGTATCATTAATTGATATAGGTCAATAAAATATTTATTTAATTATGATACAATTGACAAAATTATTTATTAACTAATTACCATAAAATATAGCATTTATAAGCATGGTAATTAATATAGAGATAACTGTAATATGAGGACTGGATGCAAATAAATTCACAAGTCCTAAACATATGGACATTTAAAATACATGTGAACTTATAACAAATTGCAGTTATTGATTATCCCAAGTCCTAAACATATGGACATTTGATCTGTGGGAACAAAATATAATACCACAGTTCCATTCAAGACATGCTCTCATAAGAAATGATACCAGATATCAATGTGCTTAGTCCTGGTATGTTGAACTGGATTGTTGGCAATGGCAATGGCACTCGTGTTGTCGTATAGAATCGGAATTTTGTCCAACATGAGTCCATAGTCCTGAAGTTGATTCCTCATCCACGGGATCTGAGCACAAAAACTACCTGCCGCAATGTATTCTGCTTCGGCTATCGAGGTAGATACTGAGTGTTGCTTCTTGCTGTACCAAGATACCAACCTTCTTCCTAGAAACTGACAGCTTCCAGAAGTACTTTTCTGATCAATCTTACAACCTGCAAAGTCATAATCTGTATAGCCAACTAGGTCAAAACCTGTACCTTTAGGGTACCAAATCCTGAGATTAGGGGTTCCCTTAAGGTATCTGAAAATATGTTTAACAGCTATAAGATGTGACTCTTTAGGGTCAGCCTGGAATCTAGCACATAAACAAGTTGCGAACATAATATCTGGTCTACTAGCAGTTAAGTACAAGAGGGAGCTGATCATACCTTGATACTTCGTGGTGTCAACTGACTTACCAGATTTGTCTTGATCAAGCTTGACAGCAGTTGGCATCGGGGTCTTGGCAGTAGCTGTTCTTCCATCCCATACTTCTTCAGAAGATCCTTTATGTATTTTTACTGGCAGATGAAAATACCATCAGGCTTCTGAACAACTTGAAGTCCAAGGAAGAAGGACAACTCACCCATCATGCTCATCTCGTACTTACTCTGCATTAGCTTAGCAAATCTCTTACATATCAAATCATTAGTAGAACCAAATATTATATTGTCCACATATACTTGCACCAGAATTATATCATTTTTATGCTTTTTATGAAAGAGAGTTTTGTCGATGATACCTCCTGTAAAACCATTTTCAAGTAAGAACTTGGAGAGAGTATCATACCATGTTCGAGGGGCTTGCTTGAGACCATAGAGAGCTTTGAAGAGAAAGTACACAAAACCTTCAAATTCCTTGTCTTCGAACCCAGGGGGTTGTTCAACATAGACTTCTTCTTCTAGATCTCCGTTCAAAAATGCACTCTTCACATCCATCTGAAAAACCTTAAAGTTGGAGTGTGCAGCAAATGCTAAGAACATCCTGATTGCTTCAAGCCTTGCAACTAGAGCATAGGTTTCATCATAATCAATTCCCTCTTCTTAAGAGTAACCCTTTGCTACCAATCGAGCCTTATTCCTCGTAACAATATCATTTTCATCCAGTTTATTCCTAAAAACCCATCTAGTGCCAATTACAGATTTACCTTTTGGTCTTGGCACCAGCTTCTAAACTTTATGCCTTTCGAACTGATTGAGTTCTTCCTGCATTGCAGTTACCCAATCTGGATCATCTAGAGCTTCATCAACCTTTTTAGGTTCAATTTTAGATAAAAATCCTGCGAAATTGCATTCATTCTGTGTTGCTCTTCTAGTCTGTACACCCGTGTCCTGTTCACCAATGATCTGTTCAAAGGGATGCGCTCTACTCCATACCCTTTGTCTCGGCAGATTTGATCTTGATGATTCCCCAAGTTCATAATTGCGTTGAGTGTGGTGACTAGTAGATCTAAAATTATTGTTTGCTCCCCCTGAGCTATTGCTTTCAGAGTTTGATGAATCAGAGTTTAATGAATCATTAGCAGTAGATGCATTCTTTGATGTTTCTTCACTTGATTGGGGTTCATTTTCATCGTTCACTTTCTCCCCCTCAACATGTGCTGCAATCTGATCTACTTGTATAGATTGAACAATATAGTAAGAAAGAGTATCAGAATTTTGTAGATCAACATTTACTTCTTCATTCTCAAATCTCAGCTGGTCATGTTCATCAAAATCTTCAAGTCTTATTATCTTCTAATCATCAAAAGACACATGGATAGATTCCATGACCACTTTTGTTCTCATATTGTAGACTCTGAATGCTTTAGTGGATAGTGGGTATCCAACAAAGATTCATTCATTAGCTTTTAAATCAAATTTGGAAAGCTGTTCTGGATGAGTCTTAAGAACAAAACACTTACATCCAAACACATGAAAGTACTTCAGGTTTGGCTTCTTATTTTTACCATCTCATATGGTGTTTTACCATGTTTGTTTATGAGTGTAGCATTCTGTGTGAAACAAGCAGCTTGCACAGCTTCAGCCCTAAGTTGGCATCTTTGCTTCATCAGGCATGGTCCTTGCAACTTTTATGAGAGTCCTGTTCTTTCTTTCTACTACTCAATTTTGTTGTGGAGTTCCAGGTGCAGAGAATTCTTGCTTTATTCCCTTTTCTTTACAATATTCTTCCATGGCTGCATTTTTGAACTCAGTGCCATTATCACTTCTAATGATTTTCACTGTATGCTTAGATCCTTTGTCCAGTTGTCTGACATGCTCTATTAAGATTGATGCAGTTTCTTCTTTCTTGTGCATGAAATACACCCATGTATATCTGGTGTATTCATCAATAATAACCAATGCGTATCTTTTCTTTCCAATAGACATTATATTTACTGGACCAAATAAATCAACATGCAATAAGTGATATTGCTCAAGAATTGAGGATTCAGTCTTACTTTTGAATGAACTTTTCCTTTGTTTTGCCTTCTGACATAAGTCACATAGGCCATCTGGAGTAAAAACTGATTTGGGCAATCCTCTCACAAGGTCTTTCTTCACTAGCTCATTAATGCTGTTGAAATTCAGATGAGAAAGTCTCTTGTACCAGTTCCAGCTTTCTTCAATTGATGCTCTACTCAGTAAACAGATTGCAGAGCCTTCAGAGTTTGTTGAAAGCTTGGCTTCATAAATGTTACGATGCCTGTATCCCTTCAGAACAAATTTACATGTAGATTTGTTTATAACATCACAGTGTTCTTCAAAGAAATCCACATGATAACCTCGGTCACAGATTTGACTCACACTTAGCAGATTATGTTTGAGTCCTGAGACTAGAGCTACAGTTTCAATGATGACATTCCCAAGATTGATATTGCCATATCCCAGAGTCCTTCCTATGTTGCCATCTCCATAAGAAACACTTGAGCCAGCTTTCTTCACAAATTCTGATAGCAGGGTTTTATTTCCAGTCATGTGTCCTGAGCATCCACTATCCAGAACAAGGATATTTTTCCTGTTACCCTGCAATCATAAAAACCACTAATGATTAGTTTTAAGGACCTAGACTTGCTTGGATCCTTTGGCCATATTAAGTTTGTTAGCTTGTGCAGCAGAAGTCTTATCAGAGTTTGTGCTAACATACTTTTTATCAGAATTTATATATGTAGAATCAATCTTGATTTTATTCAAAGAGGGTTTAAGTTCATAATAATCATAATAAAAATTATGATACTCTCTGCATGTAAAATAGAATGCCAAATACTGCCACAGTGAAAACAAGGATTTTATGGCTTAAACATAACTGAACCACTCTTAACTCCTAACTTAGGAGGTATAGAGTTTATATTTTTATTCTTCCTGCAAAAAGTAGCAAGATGGTTAGGATTTCCACAGTTGTGACATTTCTTCCTAGGAGCATTGAGAATAGGCATATAGTTATTGCTTTTATTGATGCCTACCTTTCCATTTCTGTTTTTCCTAGGTTCTTTTACCTTTTCACTCTTTTTATCTCCTTCATCTTTTGTTTAAGCTGAGACAATAAGCCAATATTTACTGATTTAACTTCATCCTATTTTGGTTTGTCAGATTTTAAGTTTTTCTTAACTTCTAGTTTGGAGCCTTCCTCATTTTCAGATTTAGGCTTGACAGATTTTGGTACAAACCTCACAGGATTAAATTTGGGCTTTGCAGCCCTTTCAGTAAATACAGGTTTAGAGGTCTCAGCTTCTAGGTTGGTAGTTTTCTTTTTATCAGTGTAACCTAGACCTTGTTTCCAATAACCATTCTCTAAGATATTCTGAGTAGTTTTACTAGAGTTAGTCCAAGTTTTAATAATGTTTCTTTCTTTAGCAAGTTCAGATTCAAGATAAGCATGCTTTTTCAATAATTCAGTGTTAAATATAATTGATGTGTTTTAATCAGTGTTTAAGTGTTACAGTGAATTATCAGAGTTTAGCTGGAAGCGGTCAGAGTTTAGTGTAAACTCTGACAGATGGAAGCTCGACAGAGTTTGTCAAACTCTATCTGGAGGCAGCGTCTACTGGTCAACAGTGATTGAAGATTTATTATGGAAGCGATATCTTTGAAGATTGGATAGATGTCAAAGAGATTGAGTTGACTAAGGAGACGAGTAGCAATCGTAATTGATATCAATTGTATAGCTAATTTATAGGAGTATCAATTATCGATTGTATAGCAGCTGTATATTTTATAAATACAGTTAGGTTAACCCTAGAAGGGTATCGTGCATCGAATTATCTTTATTGTAACCTAGCAGCTCTTTGTGATAGTTTACATCACAAAGAGGGTTCTTAATACCAGAAGTTTTAAAGTGCATAATCATCTTACTTGTTAAACTCTCATACGAATTTGGTTATTAATTGTGTATTCGGCCTAACAAGTGGTATCAGAGCCAATCTATTACTTTATTATAGGTTAAGATCCAAACACAAAAATAATCATGTCAGCAATTCCTCCACCAACAACTACTAGTTCTGAAAAGGCTCCTACTACTGTGAGTCGTTATGAACCAATCAGGGTTCCTATTCTCAGGCCAACAGAGTATGCTATGTGGAAGGTCAAGATGACTATGTTTCTGGAGGCTATAGATCTAGAATATCTTGACAGGATTTATGAAGGCCCTCATAATCCTACAAAGCTATCTGTTGCAACTGTTGGTGAAGAAGCTAAAATAGTTCCAAAGGAAAAGAAGGACATGACTCCTGAAGATCTATCATCAATTGCTAAGGATGCAAAGGTTAGGCATTTACTGCATAGTGCTTTAGACAATGTTATGTCTAACAAAGTGATTAACTGCACCACTGCAAAAGAGATATGGGATGCTCTTGAAGTCAGATGTCAAGGAACTGCTGCTATTATGAAGAATAGGAGAAACATACTCACACAAGAGTATGAGCATTTTGAGGCTAAACCTGAAGAGACCATGACAGAAACATTTGATAGATTCTTTAAATTGATTAATGATCTGTCATTGGTCAACAAAGAGTATGATCTAGAAGACTCTAATCTCAAGTTTCTTCTTTCTCTACCTGAAAAGTGGGATGTGAAAACAACCACTATTAGAGACAACTATGATCTTGCTGAAACAGAGATTGATGAAATCTATGGGCTGCTCAAAACTCATGAATTGGAAATGGAGCAGAGAAACAGGAGATCAAGCAGGAAGGCAAAGTCTGTTGCTCTTAAGGTTGAAGTGAAGCCTTAGAAGAAAGAGGCATCAAGAAGGAAAATGAAGGGAAAAGCTTTGGTCATACACTCAGAAAGTGAATCATCAAACTCTGATTGTGATTCAAACTCTTCTGAATCATCTGACTCTGAGGATGATGAAGAAGAAATGAGAAAAATGGCTGTGTTGATGGTGAAGACCTTCAAGAAAATGGGTTTCAAGAATTTCAAGAAAGGGAAAAGGTTTTCTAGAGATTCAAATGAAGACAGAAAAAGCTTCAGGAAGTCTGATAAGAGAGATTCAAGGGGAAAGAAGGATAAGTCTGAAATTCAATGCTACAAGTGTAAGGAGATGGGTCACTATGCTCCTGAGTGCAAGAAGGGTAAAACTGGAAAGGTACTCTACACTAAAGGCAGAGATTGGGCAGACACTTCAGATTCTGATGAAGAAGTGAACTATGCTCTCATGGCTACTACTGAATCAGAAACTTCTGAAAATCAGGTACCTCTAACTACCTATGCTTATAATATTGATGACATTGCTCAATTAAGAATTTATCTTAAGTCATTGCATATAAGTTATAGGGATCAGACTTTAGAAAATGAGAGGATAAAATCTGAAAATTCTGAACTTAAGGTTAGAAATAAACTTGTTGAAGAAAAACTTGAAAACATGCAACAAGTTCAGAAAGAGAGAGATGATGCTGTTTCTATAGAACAGGATTTGCTTCAGAAATATAAACAACTAGAATCTGAGTTGGAGGAAGCAAATAAGAAAATTAGGACTTGGACTAATTCTGGAAAGGACACTCAACAGATTTTTCAAACAGACACTGTTGGTCTAGGTTATAATGAGGGAGATGAACTAAGATTTCAAAATCAAGTTAAAATCAGACCTCATTTTGTACATGGAGCCAGTAAATTTTTGTCTGAAAATGAAAAAGAAGCTGTTAGAAGTGAACCAGTAAAAACTAGTGTTAAATAGGTTAATATTGGTTCAATGACAGATAAACAACTCAAACATAAACTGAAGGAGTTAAAATCTGTTAAGAAACAGGGAGTGTCAAATAAGAACAGAAATAGAAAAGTAGGCATCACTTCAGGAAATAAACCAATGCTTGCTAGTTATGCTCCAAGAAAGACATGTCATAACTGTGGTAGTACTAAGCATCTTGCAAATTTCTGCAAGAAAAACAAAAATATAAATTCTTTACCTTCCAAGTCTGAGGTAAAGAAGGATTTTGCTAGAACTAAGCCACAGACTTTATGCACACACTGTGGAAGCACTTGGCATTCCATTTATACTTTCAGAGAGTATCATGCTATCTATCATAATTACTATGAACTGAAACCCAATCTGAAATGGGTTAAAGTTAATACTGCAAGTGTAAACTCTGATACTGTTAGCTCAAACTCTGATAATGTTAATTCCGCTGCAAAAGCTAACAAAGTTAAGAATGTCAAAGGATCCAAGCAAGTCTGGATCCTTAAATCTAATCCTCAGTAATTGCTTGTGATTTCAGGGCAACAGGGAGGCAACCCTAGTTGTGGACAGTGGATGTTCAGGACACATGACTGGAAATAAAGCCCTGCTATCAGACTATGAGGAGAAGGCTGGCCCAAAAGTTTCCTATGGTGATGGTAATGTAGGAAGAACATTGGGATATGGCAATATTAATCTTGGAAGTGTCATCATCAACAATGTAGCTCATGTCCCAGGACTCAAGCATCACTTGTTATCTGTGAGTCAAATCTGTGACAAGGGATATCATGTAGATTTTCAACCTGAATATTGTGAAGTTATCAGCAAATCTACAGGAAAGGTTGTTTTAGTTGGTAATAGGCAAAACAACATTTATGAAATCAAGCTTTTAATAGACTCTGTTGGAAAAGCTGTTTGCCTGTCTACAAGAATGTCTAGTGAAGAGAGTTGGAAGTGGCACAAGAAACTCTCACATTTGAACCTGAACAACATCAATGAATTGATCAGAAAGGATCTTGTAAGAGGACTCCCAAAGGCTCTGTTAAATGTTGATGGCCTATGTGATTCATGTCAAAAGGCCAAGCAAAGGAAGTCATCTTTCAAGAGCAAGACAGAATTTTCAATCACTGATCCTTATCATCTTCTGCATGTTGATCTCTTTGGTCCAGTAAATGTTATGTCTATAGCAAGGAAGAAATATGCTTTAGTCATTGTTGATGAATACACTAGATTCACTTGGGTGTATTTTCTAGGAAAGAAGGATGAAACTACATTAACTCTGATGGAGCATGTGAAGCTTCTGGACAAAGGATCAAGTAACAAAGTTAGAATCATCAGAAGTGATAATGGAACTGAGTTCAAAAATGCAACAATGGAAGAATTCTGCAAGGACAATGGAGTGAAGCAAGAATTTTCAGCACCTGGTACACCACAACAAAATGGTTTAGTTGAAAGGAAAAATAGAACCTTGATAGAAGCTGCCAGAACTATGCTTGATGAAGCAAAATTGCCAACTTATTTCTGGGCAGAAGCTGTTCAAACTGCTTGTTTTACTCAAAATGCTACACTGATCAATAAGCATGGAAAGACACCATATGAGATGGTGAAGAAAAAGAAGCCTAACCTGAAATACTTTCATATTTTCGGGTGCAAATGCTTTGTTTTGAAGACTCATCCTGAACAGTTGACCAAGTTTGAGCTAAAGGCAGATGAAGGAATTTTTGTTGGCTATCCACTGTCAACAAAGGCATTCAGAGTTTGCAATCTGAGAACTAAAGTGATCATGGAATCTATACATGTGTCTTTTGATGACAAGAAGATAACTGGACTTGAAGACAAAGATGAATATGATCAACAGAACTTTGAAAATGAAGATTTAAACTCTGTTGAAGTAAACTCTGATCAAACAATTCTGACAGACTCTGTTGAAACAAACTCTGAACCTCTACTGGTAAACACTGGAGAAACTTCTCAGCCACAACAAAGGGAAGAACCAGTTGAGGGGGAGCATGATCAAGATGAAGACTCAAACACTGATACTGAGTCAACTGAAAAATCTGGATCAAACTCTGATGATTCAAACTCTGAAAATTCAAATTCTGACTCTGGGCAGTCAAGTTTAGGGGGAGTCTCAGAAAATGAAGAAAGACCACAACAAAATCAGGAGAGCATGGATCAAGGGGGAGGATCACATGCTGACAGAATTCATTTGCCTTCTGCTAGGAAATGGACCAAATCACATACACCTGATTTGATAATTGGTGATCCAGATGCAAAAGTGAAAACAAGAAGTGCCACTGCAAGTGAATGTCTGTTTCATGCATTCTTGTCTAAAAATGAACCGAAGAAAGTGGAAGAAGCTCTTCAAGATGCTGACTGGATAACAGCAATGCAGGAAGAGTTGAATGAATTTGAAAGAAATGAAGTTTGGACCCTTGTACCAAGGCCAAAGAACAGATCTATTGTTGGTACTAAATGGGTTTTCAGAAACAAGACTGACAGTGAAGGTGTTATCACAAGGAACAAGGCTAGACTGGTAGCAAAAGGCTATTCACAGCAGGAAGGAATAGACTATGATGAAACATTTGCTCCAGTTGCAAGATTGGAGGCAATCAGAATTTTTTTAGCATATGCCTCTCACAAGAAATTCAAAGTGTTCCGGATGGATTTGAAAAGTGCTTTTCTGAATGGGAAGCTTGAAGAAGAAGTGTTTGTTGAACAACCACCAGGATTTGTGGACCCCAAATATCCAGATTATGTCTACAGGCTAGATAAGGCACTGTATGGACTTAAGCAGGCACCAAGAGCATGGTATGAGACACTTGCTCAATTTCTTCTAGAAAGTGGATTCAACAGAGGTACAATTGACAAAACTCTGTTTTATTTCAATCAAGGAAGTGACCTCCTTTCAGTTCAGATATATGTTGATGACATTATCTTTGGGTCTACTAATGATAAACTCTGTAAGAAGTTTGCCAAGCTCATGCAGTCCAGGTATCAAATGAGCATGATGGGAGAGCTTAGTTACTTTCTAGGCCTACAGGTGAGACAAACTGATGATGGTATCTTCATTAATCAAGAAAAATATACCAGAAATCTTTTCAAGAAATTTGGTATGCTTGACTGTTCATCTGCATCAACTCCCATGGCAACAACAACTAAATTGGAGAAAGACACAGGAGTTTCAGTGTATATGACAAACTACAGAGGCATGATAGGATCTCTTCTTTACTTGACAGCTAGTAGGCCTGACATTATGTATGCAACTTGTCTTTGTGCAAGGTTTCAGGCAGATCCTAGAGAGCCACATCTGACAGCTGTGAAAAGAATCTTCAAGTATCTCAAGGGCATCATATCATTAGGTCTGTGGTACCCCAGAGAATCAGATTTCAAGCTACTTGGGTATTCTGATGCAGACTTTGCAGGCTGCAAGATTGACAGAAAGAGCACTAGTGGAAGTTGTCAATTTCTTGGTGACAGACTTGTCTCTTGGTATAGCAAGAAACAGAAATCAATTTCTACATCTACAGCTGAAGCAGAGTATATTGCAGCTGGTAGCTGTTGTGCACAAATCTTGTGGATGAAGAATCAGTTGCTGGATTATGGATTGAGGTACAGTAAGATTCCTATTTACTGTGATAATCAAAGTGCTATTGCTATGACAGGTAATCCAGTACAGCATTCAATGACCAAGCACATCAGCATAAGGTACCATTTCATCAGAGAACATGTGGAAGAAGGGAATATTGAACTACATTTTCTGTCTACAGAACAACAGCTTGCAGATATTTTTACCAAACCATTGAGTGAAGCTATATTTACAAGACTGGTCAATGAACTAGGAATGGTCTCTGGTTCTGACTAGGAATGTTGGTCAGATTCAAATTTTACTTATGTAATGAGTTGCTCATATTTCCTTGATTTGTTAAGTGCTAAGTGAACTCTGTTGATTAAACTCTGTTATGCATACTCTGTTAACATGTTTTTCTGTCAAACTCTGTTAAACTCTGTCAGCATGCCTATATGTCATACACTGTTAATAAGTTTGATAAACTCTGTGAACTCTGAGTTGATTTTTGTCTGAATGAAAACATCAATGAAGAAATATGTATGAAGCATGATTCTCAGCAATTAATCATGAATCTTTCTGAGTTATTGTGATCTAATCTTAGATTGTGCAGAAAGTTAACACAGCATGATACTGGTTCATATTTATAGCATCTCTTAGTTTATTTTGTCCTAAACTCTGAGTCTATAAATACTGTGTGCATTGCCTTTCATGAATAACTACTGATGTTGATGAACTCTAAACTCTGTTAGTTATACTCTGGTAGATTAAAATGCTTACTGCAATACCCCAAAGAAAATGTATATAGGTTGCTATACTCCTTTGAGATTATGTTGGAGACTAGGATGACCCAGGAACTTATTGGTATATAATATGTGCTAAAATTCTCTGATTTTTGGTGACTAGTCAAATACTAGGATGACCCAGGAACTTATCAAAATGATAAGGGCTAAAATTTTTGAATTTTTGTTGACTAGCTCCAACCTCTAATTACTGGAATGAATAGAATAAAAAAAAATTAGCAATAGAGGGGGTATAAACTAAATTAAATGTTACTGTATATAGATTGACTACTACAGAGTTTAGCTTTCATCATACAGTCAGTGTTTACTATGAGAGTTTGTGCATCCAGTGTTTATTGATTTACTTTATGGACTTTATGAAAAATTAGATGCTCTAAAAATTGATTTAGTAAACTCTGCTTCACATACACATATTTTCACAACTGTGCAATTTTTTGAAAGGGTTTCGGTGATAAAGTTGGAGAATTGACAAACGCTGTTGATTTATGGTTCGTACTCTAAGGTAAATTTTCATTTGGATAACTTGAAAATTTTGGAGTAAATAGGGCTTTTGACAACTGTTAATAAGTGTATTGTGTTAAAGTGTCTTGGAAATAGGAAAGAAAATACAGCGGTGATACAAGTAATCCCTAATTGTTCTGTTCCTGATTTAATTGTGGTTATTGTTGATGAATTTGTTACTTACATGATTACTTTAATTAGTTTTCATATTCACTTCTTTGATTTAATTCTTTGAAGAACAGTTCCTTAACATAAAAAAAATTGCAGAACACATTGAATAAGATTAGAGAAACAGGATCCTTCATTGATAATAAGAAAGAGATTACATGAAAATATTACGTCTTTTTGTTCTCTCTATCTACTAATCTATTCAACAGGAAATAAAACGTGAAATCCAAACCACTCCATTGCTAGCAGATATCCCAGATCCCATCTTTGCCACTTTGTTTGGGTGGAAGTTGAAGGGATAAGGTTATTTTTGCTGACATATTCATTAACAATGGTTGGTGGTGTTGGATGAGGATGCCTTAGAGGAAAGCCATGTTAATGTTGCTTGAAGCGCAACATCGATGTCGATCACTCTTGCAGGCTTTTCTCTCTCGATTTCTTCAAGACTGGCATCCATCTGCAGCCACAGAGTTTGAAGCTGCCTTTCCCAGTCAAAGGCATCAAACTCTTCACGAGTATAACTGAAGATATCTCTGTTCTCTAAGAGATGGAGATTCTTTTCCTTGATGGTAAGTTTTGACATTGTTTAACGGTGTGTTGTGTGAAGGGTTTTTTATTTTCAGGAGAGAATGAAAGGTTAAAGGGATAGTGAACAAGTCTCTAGGCGTTAAATAGAGATGGGTAAGTAACGAAGTACTAAAACGCTTCGTATTCTGGTTTTTAATGGTTACAGGTAAACGCTTCGTATTCTGGTTTATAATGACTCCAGGTATTTTAAGAGAGTGTTATTTGATTTTTTTTTAAAAAAAAAATCAAATATTTTATTGTTATATTCATAAATACACTTCTTAAAAATACGAGCACGTGACCCACTCACCCATTATTGTGTCCCACTCATACATTAATCTAGGAACTGTTGAGTGTTTGAATACATAAAAGATTGAGTTTTAATTTTTAATTACAACTCTAATTACTTTTGGGTACAAACGATTGTGTTTTACTTTTTACATCTCACAGTTCTCTCACTTTTCACTTGGGAATTTTCGCAAACACCTTTCCTACATACACTTTTCTTCGTGATTTCTTGCCAATTTCTTGATTCAATGGCTTCTAAACCATTCACTGTTCTTGGTCTACGTTTTGTCCCTAACAATTATGCAGCTCCACTCCATCATGAACGTGTTCCAGAAGCGTTTCATCTTATGCAGAATTTCTTGAGAGACTCAGAGATTGGAGAAGCTCTGGTTGAACCTGGTACTCTCTCTGCATCTCAAATTGCCACTTTTTGGCAAAACTCGGTCTATGTGGATGGAGGAGAGAATGGGACTCCAAACATCATCTTCACTCATGAAGAACAAGAGTTTGTGATTACTCCACAAACTGTCAGAGATACGATGGGGTTTGATACACCACACCTCTTATACTTACGTTGCTGAACCTCAATTGAGACAGATGCTACAGGAGATAGGCTACATGGAATCTCTTGACAAGCTTGGCAGTGTAAAGAGGCCTAATCTCAGGAAGGAATGGAATTTTTTCTTCGATTGCATTACAAGGACATTCCAGAAGAAGGTCAATAATTGGGATGCTATTCCAATGGACAGTCTACAAATCGGGTATTCTCTACTTTATGGTAGTAATTTTGATTTTGGTAGATATGTTCTGATGAATTTAGGTGATAAACTGTCAGAGTCTACTACAGTTTATTTTGCTCGATTCTGTCAAATGCTATTTACTGCTTGTGTATCTGGCTTAGAGATTGCTGAAACAGATGAAATTCAGCCTTTTAGAGTCAACAAGAGAATATTCTCTGATATGACTAATAAGGATGCTGGTAAAGAAAATCTACCTGCCTTTGTTCTGCCACTTGCTTTGCAGAACTTTCTCAACCAACCTCAAGACCAACCACAACCAGAACCACAACCTGAACCACTAAACACTGATCATACTCAAACCCTAAACACTGAACCACCTACATCATCTACCCACACTGCACCTACTCAACAACCTTCATCACCAATCACAAACACTGCTCCAACCCAAAACCCTCAATCTCCAATTACAAAACAACCTTCACACACTCCACAAATAAACTCGGAACCATCACAATATCAATCACAACCACAGCCTAAAGCTAAAAGAGGCAGAGTAAGGAAATCAGCAGGAACCACTGAAAGACATGCAAGAGTTAAGAAGACAATAGAGACAAACATCAAAGCCAAACAGACATCTACTGGAGCTGTTTATACTAGAAGAATGATACAAAGAGCAAAAAGACCTAAGTCACCCTCTATGGTAGCAGAATCTAGTAAAGAGGATTCAGATGAAGTGCATCTAGCTAAGAGAGGAAAACTGGTAATCTCTGATTCTGTTGATGAAAATGTTGAAGCTCCAGAGGTAGTTTCACAGCAAACACCTAATGTTGAGGCTGAAAAGGATAAAATGCCTGCAAGGGTTGAAATGCCTGCAGAGGTTGAAATGCCTGCAGAAGAGGATACTAGAGATGGCTTTTCTCCAATGAATGATATTCTTGATTCATTCATGCCATTCTCTGATCCTATCTCATCAATTTTTGCTCAATCTGAAGCAACTGGTGCAGCTGATCAACCTACAGTTGTCCTTTCTGAAACTGTAGCATCACATACAGAATTACTCTCAGATGCTCACCAGACTGTTGAAGGAGGAGATGAGATTGATCAACAACCTAAGGAGATAAACTCTGAGACTATTGTGCAATCTGCAAAGGATGTTGTACAGCCTATTGTTAACTCTACTACTGAACCTGTTGCAGAGGATGTTGTTGACACTGTTGATGCATCTATTCAAATTCCTCCATACACTCATCATGTTGAAGCTGAGGTTGGAGATGAAACTGAAGGGAATACTGAGTCAAGCTCTTCTCAGAGTTTACCAGTCCAGACTGATGCTAAGGTTAAGGATTTTGCTGGTCCTTCAAATCAAGCAGATGCTGAAGAAGAACACCTTGAACAATTTTCAAATGACTGGTACAAGGACACTTGTATCTTTCCTCCTGCAAGAGCAGCTGAATTTGTCAAGAGAACCTCCAGAACAATTACAAATCCAGAGATTCTATCTTGTCTCAAGGCTACAGTTGTACAAGTGAAGACTCTCAACTCCAGGTTTGATCTATGTCAAAAGGCAATCTCTGATGTTCGAGGTGATGTTGTTAGAGGAGCTGATATGATTAAACTTGACAACAAGAATAAATTTCACTATCTTACTCAGAATCAAGAAACTTTGTCTCACAGGCTGAGCAAAGTTGAACAAAATCAGAATGATATGTCCTTAAAGATTGATTCTATTGCTACCTCCTTGGAGTTAATCACATCTATTCTTATGCCTGATGATGTCAAAAAGGGGGAGAGAGTTGCTAAAGACAAATGCAAGCAATCTCAAACTCTGATCAGAAAGGATAATGCTGGAGATGGAGGAGCAAGTAGTAAAGGAAAAGGCAAAACTGAAGAATTTCAAACTCTGAAAACTAGCAAGTACTCTAAATCACAGTTTGTTGGGATAAACACTGATACTCAAGGTACTTCAAAGACCAAGAGTTTGCTATTATCTTCTAATCCACAGACTGATGAAGAATTGGCTGCTAAGTTGTTTATTGAAGAGAATGAGGAAGGAGTTACAATTGAGGACATTAAAGCTGAAGAAAAGAGTTTACAAGAAGAACATCTCAAGGCTTTAAAGTCTGGTAAGTTAAAGAAAGGAAAAGCTCCTAGGCCTGTTCTTAAAGGCATTATGATCAAGGAAAGTGCTGATGTTAGTCAAAAATCTCAGTTATCAAAGGAAACAATGGCAGCAGAAGCTAAATTCAAGCTGAAAGGCATTGAAGGAGATAGTTCACAGAAGAAAGTTACAACCTCTGTTTCTACACAAGTTGTACAGAAGAAAGGAAACACAACCTCTGTTGCTACACAAGTTGTATCTAGACCTTTATCTTCTCAGTTGCAATCAGTTTTTGTGAAAGGAACACTTCATGATCCAAATCTATTATCTGGAGTTTCTATGAATTTTTCTGATGGAAGAGCCTTGTCTGGTAAGGTTGGAAACAATAAGGGTGGACTAGGTTCACACAAGGACAAAAGGCAATATACTGGTCCTAGAGATCCTTCTTCACTGGCTGTTCCAGGTCGTGGTGTCACTCAAGAAAGTTTGGACAGACTGGAATCAGTACAGTTAGTTTATCAGAAGAGTTTAAAGAAGGACTTTCTCTTGTACTTCATGGCTGATGGGATAGTATTTAGAATTGGTGAGAATGATATTGGCTTGAAATATTGGGAAGAATTAGAATATGTTCTATATCTTTTCAAGGTGAATAGTCAAAGGACTCAATCAGTTGCAAATGTGCTCAGAAAGAAGATGCTTCAGAATTTGGCAATCAGAGGAGTGAAGTATAATAGCAGATATGTTCCTAAGTACAGGGATTGGAATGGAAATCTTATTGAAATGAAGAAGGGTACTGCAAAATTAAAGACTGATTTGGGAATCACAGTACTTGACTTCAATTCACAGTCAGAAGAAGTCAAATTTATCAGACTGGGAAATGAGATGAGAAGAAACAAAATCTATGATCTTAGATCTGCTATCTATCAGACAGATGAGAGTGATCCTCAGCTCAGAGAGATTAAAGAAGCTATGGAGATTGAGCTTGAAAATGCAGAAAGAAGATTGCTCATAGATTATCTCAGAGCTACACCAGATCTTGAAGAGATTAGAGATTAAAGTCTGTAAGGATTTTCTTATTTTCTGTAGATTTTGTTAAGTAGAAGCTTAAACTCTGAATTTGTATAAACACTGTATTTGTCTATTTGTTTTGACATCATCAATTACTGTTATTAACTTGTGCATTTTTGTTAATGAACAAGTTGGGGGAGATTGTTAAATATAATTGATGTGTTTTAATCAGTGTTTAATTGTTACAGTGAATTATCAGAGTTTAGCTGGAAGCGGTCAGAGTTTAGTGTAAACTCTGACAGATGGAAGCTCGATAGAGTTTGTCAAACTCTGTCTGGAGGCAGCGTCTACTGGTCAACAGTGATTGAAGATTTATTATGGAAGCGATATCTTTGAAGATTGGATAGCTGTCAAAGAGATTGAGTTGACTAAGGAGACGAGTAGCAATCGTAATTGATATCAATTGTATAGCTAATTTATAGGAGTATCAATTATCGATTGTATAGCAGCTGTATATTTTATAAATACATTTAGGTTAACCCTAGAAGGGTATCGTGCATCGAATTATCTTTATTGTAACCTAGCAGCTCTTTGTGATAGTTTACATCACAAAGAGGGTTCTTAATACTTGAAGTTTTAAAGTGCATAATCATCTTACTTGTTAAACTCTCTTACGAATTTGGTTATTAATTGTGTATTCGGCCTAACATTCAGTTTTAACAATAATAGCATCATCTCTTTTTTTTTTGAATTTTTAACATCTGGACTAATTCTCATTCTCGATAGTCATTTCTCTTTCTAAGGTCTAGACTTTCAGATTTTATTCTTTCATTTTCTAAAGTCTGATCTCTGTAGCTAACATGCAAGTTTTTTAAGAAGGAGTCATAACTCAGATATATCAATAGTATCAAAAGCTAGAGTAGAGTGAGGTACCTTGGTCTTAGTAGCTTCAGAGATACTATCAGCATTTGCCATCAAGGCATAGTTCACCTCATCTTTAGAGTCTGAAGTTTCAGCCCAGTCCTTCTTCTTTGTGTAAGCTTGACCTTTATCAGCTTTGGATTTCTTGCACTCAGGTGCAAAATGTCTTTTCTCACCACAATTATAGCATTTGATGTAAGAACCCAGATTTTGGGTGGAATTAAAACTTTTATGTATTTAATGATGTAAGAATGAATAGTGGATACGGCTACAATGTAATAATTGATATTTGGGAAAGAATGAATGGAATTCGACTTTATTATGTTTATGTCTTGAAGAATGCTAAAGGGTGACAACATAGGTAAGAATAATCTATCTTCTAAGGGAATAAGATATGGCAACTTCAAGCAAGAGAATACTCTCATGTCATCCAGATCGATAACGATTAATCCAGTAGTTCCGTAAAAAGGTTAAGGAACGATCGAAAGAGAATACGGACAATTATACAACCCTAAGAGAACAAGTAAAGAATACAGATTGAATAGTGTTTTGGTGGGAGTATATAATAATATGAGACGACACTATATAGAAGTATTCGGAACGGATTTCCGAGTTCGTATTAGTGATCCAGGGGGAAAATAAGTGTATGTAAAAGCTGTCGGATTCTGAAAAACCGCACTTTTATTTTCTCCGAGAGTTCCCTGGACACTGATAGCCTTAAGTATTTAACGAATGGATTTAAGGAATATAAATTGGAAAGTTAGAATGAAAGATGGAGAATGAAAGTATTAATATTAAAGAGGATTCCCGGTAAACCCTAATTAGAAATCCGTGAAATATTCCCACGAACGATCAATCGAAACGGGTAATAACCGGACACAGAAACAAGCAGAGGGAGCAAGAGTCTTGTGCAAGCTACTAGTATAAATATCTAATAACTAAACTAGAAGCAAGGAACTAGCACCTTAGAGGAAGAACTAAGTGCTTAGCAAAGTAACTACCTAGTTAAGCTCTAAACCACCATAAAACCAACACATGTCTTGCCATTTCATCATCCAACACCTCATCACTTTAATAAAGTGACTTTTGCAAGATATTATGTTGTAAGTGGATGAGAGTGGATGAGATTAAAACACAAAAATCAAAAGAAAACCAAGCAACTCTCTCCCCCCCCTTGCAAAAACCATTCGGCCTTACCCCTTAATTCAAAATCCAAACTCAACCTTCCCACCATTGTTTGTTCTTGAAATTTTTAAGGTGAGACTTATATTTCATAAAACTTATCTCCTCAAAATCTTAGCACCAAAATCCTTTGTTTCCATTTTCAAAAAAATCAAACAAGAGGAGGGTGAATAGTGTTCATCATGTACTAACTTTGTTTTCTTGATTTTTCATGGTTGATCTAGCAAGCATAATCACTCCTAAGGACCATACAAGGCTTAGTAAGGCTATATCACTATCTAAGGAAGGTATAAAGCTCTTGAAACCCTAACCCTTGTTTGAGATTTAAGTATGTATATGATAGATATAGCTTAGTTATGGTTATGTTAAGATTATAAGCATGATTATGTATGGATCTTGGATAAATGATGTAAATAGCTAGATGAACGGAAAGGTATTGCTTGGCCTCAGTTCATGTATATAAGTCATGTATATGTTGTTTGGGTTGGATACTATGTGTATGGGAAGATTCGAAATTGGTAGATATTCGATTTACAGCCGTTATAATGCCCGATTTTATAATACCATGTTTTGTATGCCATTTTCCATGTCGAACCCCTACTTTCCAGAGACCTTATCTGCCATGATAGGATAGGTAATGTTCTAAGCTTCGTTTTGATATAAAGATCACGTGAAATGGACTTACGGTTTAGGATTTATGACCAAATTACTAAAAGTAGTTCGAATCCGTAAATGAAAGTTCGTAACTGAAATTGAACCCTCGTAAACTATGTAACGTCATGGCGAATCTTGGTAAATAAATACTAGGGGTAAGAAGGAAGGTGTGAAAGAAAACCGTATGTCAAAAAGAGCATTTTTCGATTTATTAAAAATGTTCGAGTCGAGGTTAAACGCGAACGAACCCCTAAAAAGACGACTCTTTTATAACTTCGGTAAAACACTTAGAAAACGGGCTATAAAACTCGGAGTATAATATTGGTTAGTAACGATCAACCTTAGAATTCATATGACTTAAGTATGTCCCAAGTATGAGTACAATGACATGTCGTATTAACGAACGAATGTCGGGTCGGATCAGTGATAAAAAGGGTATAACGAGATAACTCGAGAACGTGTTTCGATTTAAGTATAACTTAACTTTTAATATGTTAAGTGATTAATCCCGAATGCCTTGGCTATTTATAGATCACCAAGCTGAACCAGGACCCGCTACCACTACCCCTTACCGTACTCGACTACCAGGCAAGTTTCAATTCCCTTCTTTTAGGCTGTAGTTGTGATTGAATAAATATATATATATATATATATATATATATATATATATATATATATATATATATATATATATGTTTTCTGATATACATATGTCATAGCATGCATGCCTGCTTTCAAAGTTATATCATTATGCTTGTTCTCTGATTGTTATTGGCTTATAAATTAGATAGCTATCATATCAGTTATAAGCCGGATTATTGTAAGACCCTCATAGAAGGGCGTATACATCTTATTCGTCATTATAGACCGGGAGTCAATATTTCTTGATATATCGAGATTACCTCGGAGGAAAATATTTAAGTAAATATTTTCCATTATTCGGACGACAAATATTACTTGAATATTCGTTCGAGACTAATTATTTTAACGATCCTTACTTCAAATAATTATTTGAACGTAACGATTCAACGAATAATATTTCTCAATATTCATTCAGAGTCGAATTGATTATCGATTATTATTTCGAATACTCTTCTAAAGATGAGACTACTAAATGAATATTATGTGGACATTCATTTAGAATATTATTTTATTAAATAAATATTACTTTTGAAAATTCATTTAAGATATTAAGTACTTGATGAATATTATCTTCAATATTCATCTGAAGCTTGATTTATTTATCGAATATTATATCGAATATTCCTTTAAAGCTTGGATTACTAAATGAATATTACTTGATATTCATTTAGAATATTATTCATTAAATGAATATTACTTTATCAATATCCATTTAAATTCCTAATTAATTATGAATATTATTTTGAATATTCATCCAGGGTTCTATTTAATCATCGAATATTATTTTAAATATTTTAAATATTCCTTTCAGGACTTATTAAGTAATGAATATTATTTTGAATATTCATTTGATTATTTAATTATGCAATAAATATTCTCGCGATATTTCTTCAAGAATTATTTGGGAAATACTCTGATTAAAGATATTCTTTCATATTCCTAAATAATCTGTAAAATATTTTAATTCAATAAATATTCTCTGAATATTTATTCCATACTTAGAATAACCTCGATAAGGTTTATCTTCTTCGATTATTACAGAAAATATCTCGGAGTCATATTATTATTAATCTTATATCAAGAAAGGTTCTCAGACATCATTCTTCTTTGAGTCTATCTCCTTAATAATAAGGGAACCTTACTTGGAAAATGTTATTTATCTTGTCGACTTCCCGGTCATAAAGTATTCCCTTCACTCGCAACTCGGGTGCTGTTGACTTATTAAGTCGTTGCTTACCTTCTCATCTTTCGAGGGGTAAGATTACTGGAACAAGTTGATATCCGTTACCAAGTAATAGCTTGGGAGTTATTGGTAAATTTTCCTTTCCAACTAGATACGACTACTTTGTGGAGTCTTATCAACAAGTATTATACTTGGGGAAAGGGGGACGAACGTTACATTCAGAATCATGAATTCTATTTGAACTAGGAGTCGTGTAAGAGGCCGAGTAGCGCCGGTCCATCCCCTTTGGCCCAACCGTTGGCCGGGGAGAGCTAGCAAGGCGGTATACAAGTAAAGCCGTCAGTTCTTCCTTCTACCGGTAGTAAATCTAAATTGAGCTGTACGATCTCGACTGATCATCAAGATTGGAACAGCGGGCGCGGTGAATACTCCATCATTGGTTCATCATCCAAATTTATTTATTTCCTGCAACATGATTACTGTTGGCAGAGTTGGAAAAGTGTTCATAACTGGAATTGCAACCTTTTCTTGCAAGTTCCTCTTCTTAACAACAATAAGAATATCTCGCTTACTTTGATGTAGCAGATATTTCTTCAAACAAATACTTTCAGTTACCTTGTAACTTCATCGTTCATATTATACTGGCATCATTTCCGTAAATGCATGGCATATGGTTTGAAAGATAGCTTTGAACTGTTTTAAATTATCGTTCAGTTATATATTATTGTTGGTGGGCTTTCGCTCACCCTTGCTTTGTTTACATTATGTCACAACAACAGCTAGGACAGATGGCTCGCGTCAGGCGCACTCGGCGCAAGCAGGTTACCCGACCCACCGGACTACCCGCTGAGATGCTAGCCGCCAGTGCTGAGGTAGCATAGTTAGACAGCTTTTGTTTCCTGTTTAACCATATGTATAATTAATGTAATTAACGGCAAAACTTTTAAACCTATGATGTTATCCTTTTGGGATTGTAATAACTTTTATTCGTAACCCTTTAATGTAAGACTTATTTCAATTTCATCTCTGGGACTATAACTGTTGTGTGTGTGAGTGGTAATTATTGTGGGGTCACAGCATGTGATTTATTTATTGTGGACTCAAGTCAAGTATTATGAATGGATGCAAGACCGTAACCACCAGATCCCTGACCCCGGATCTGGGGGTGTTACATTTGATCTTGGACTTGTCCACTTTCCCAGACCTGCCTTCCTTTTCCTCAGCTTTTCTGAAATTCTTCTTTTCGGAATTTGAATCTCTTCGTATGAACTTCTTTCCCTTCCTGAAGTTCTTGTAAACCATCTTCTTGAAGCTTTTTACCATCAGTGCTGCAAGTTGTATCATCTCAGCATCACTGCCATCATCATCAGAGTCTGTGAGATTGTTAGAGTTTGAGTCATCATCAGAGTTTGATGACTCATGTTAGGCCGAATACACAATTATAATCAACTAAGTATGAGCGAATAACAAAAAGTTCTTAAAAGACTTTAAAAACTGTTTTGGAATTAACTCCTCTCTCAGTGATGTAAAATATCACAGAGAGCTGCTTAGGTTACAATGAAAAAATATTGCGTTACACGATCGATGCCCTTCTAGGGTTAACCTAACTGTATTTATAAGATATACAGCTACTATACAATCGATAATTGATACTCCTATAAATTAGCTATACAAATATTATCAATTACGATTGCTACACGTCTTTCTAGTCAGTACGACTTCTTTGACAGCTATCCAATCTTCAAAGATATCTCTTCCATAATTATCTTCAATAGTTCTGTTACTGACAATTAAACGCTTCTCTACAACAGAGTTTAGCTGCTTCCTCTTGTCAGCGTTTAGCAGACTCTGTCGAGCTTCCAACTGTCAGAGTTTAACTAAACTCTGACTGCTTCCAGTTTCAAGTTAAACTCTGTTTTTCCCTGTAAAACTTAAACACTGATATTAACCACATCAATTATATTTAACAATCTCCCCCAACTTGTTCATTAGTAAAAATGCACAAGTTAACAGTAATTGATGATGTCAAAACAATTTTATACAAACACAGTGTTTATTCAAATAAGCAGAGTTTAATCTTGACTTAACAAAATTTACAGAAAATAAGAATTACTTACAGACTTTTTCTACCTAACCTCCTCAACATCTGGTGTTGTTCTAAGGTAGTTTATAAGCAGTCTTCTTTCCGCATTCTCGAGCTCTCTCTGCATTATCTCCTTGATCTCTTTTAGTTTAGGATCATCTTCTCCAATTTGGTAGATAGCAGCTCTCAGAGAATAAATTTTGTTTTTCCTCATTTCGTTTCCAAGCCTGATAAAATATGCTTTCTCAGATTCAGAATTGAAGTCCAGCACAGTTATACCCAAGTCAGTCTTCAGTCGAGCACTATTCCTCTTCATTTCAACAAGATTTTCATGATAGTCTCTGTACTTAGGAACATACTCTTCTGTAGTCTTTGAACCAGTAAGTACTTTGGCTTTCTTCATATATTCTCTTATAGAATCAGCAATAAGTGCTGTTCTTCGATTTGTAACCCTGAATAAGTACAGAACATATTGAAGTTCTTCACACAGCTTCAGCTTGATGTCATCTTCATTCACCCTATACAATGTTCCATCCTCCATGAAGTACAGTAAAAAGTATCTATCCAAACTCTTCTGATGAACCAGCTGAACTGACTCCAGTTTGTCTAGATTTTCTTGAATCATACCAGTTCCAGGAGAAATAAGTGATGAAGGATTTCTAGGACTGTTGTTTATTCTGACATCTTTGTGAGAACCCAAACCAGATGTGTTCTAACCAGGAGGCTTTCCTAAGAAAGCTCTGTCATGCTGAAAAGTATCAACTCCTTTCTTCTAAGCTTGAACAGGAATTGTAGGCTTGGAGAAAAATCTTTGCATTTGAGCAGACAATGGATTATTTTGAACAGATAGGGGTTCACTCACAACATGTGTAGCAACAGAGGTTGTATCTACCTTTTTCCCTTTGTCTTCTTGACCCATTATACCTTTAAGCTTCAGCTTGGCATCAAGTGATGATTTTCTTATCAATTTTCCTTCTTCTTCTTCTTGATTACCAGCAAGATTTTCTTTAATCACTATCCCTTTTAGAACAGGCCTTGGGGCTTTAGCACTTTTCTTGGCCTTTCCAGATTTCATAGCTTTCAAATGCTCTTATTGCAAGAGTAATTCTTCAGCATGAACATCTTCTAAGGTAGCTCAAATGCTCTTATTGCAAGAGTAATTCTTCAGCATGAACATCTTCTAAGGTAGCTTCCTCAGCATTCTCTTCCAAGAAAATCTTAGCAGCAAGCTCTTCATCAGTTTGTGGATTGTCAGAGAATAACAAATCCTTTTGCCTTGAAGTACTCTGTACATTTGTATTCACTGCTGTACTTGATCTTGTAGACTTGCCAGCTTTCAGATTAACACCAGACTTTGATCTCAGCCTCCTCTCTGAATTAGTTCCTTCATCATCAAGATCATCTTTCTTTGACAGAGTTTGAGGCTGCTGCTTACACTTGGATCTAGAAAATCTCTCCCCCTTTTTTACATCATCAGGGATCAAGATTGAAGTAATTAACTCAAGAGAGTTGGCAATGGATTCGATCTTGTCAGCTAATAAAGTCTTATTTTCTTCAACTTTGCCCAATCTTTGAATCAGAGTCTCCTGAGTCTTTGAGAAGGTTTGAAACAACCTGTTGTTGTCTCTCTGTAGACTCATCTCTCTACTTACAACTTCATTTCTCAGATCTATAATTGACTTCTGATTTTCATCAAATCTTTGATTCAAGGCCTTAACCTGAATTACTGTGCCTTGCAAGCATGTCAGAATGTCTGGATTTGAAATCTTCTTAGAAGTATCCTTGAGAAAATCAGCTGCTCTTCCAGTAGAAAAGATGCAGTCTTCTTTGTGCCACTCTGCAGTTTGTTTTGCCAGATAAGCATTTTCAATATCTTTTACAGAAGGTCCAGCAAAGTTTGTCTTCTCCCCTGTTTTCAGTCCATCAGTCTGAACTTCAACATTTTGTGCAGATCCAGCTTCTACACTCACTTCTTTAGAAAGATCATTTTCAGAATCATCTGCATCTGCAACTGAGGCAGTTTCTTCATTAAGTTCAGGAACAGGTTCTTCTTGAGCAACTTGTTCTTCTTGATTAACAGAGTTTACCATGACAATCTCTGAAGAGAGAAATTTGGCAGGCTAATCTATTTCCTCACCATGGTCAGAGACTTGATGTGCATCAGAGAATAACTCTATGTGAGATGCAACCTCTGTTTCTTCTAACACCACAGTAGGTTGATCAGCAACACCAGTATCAACAGAGTTTGCAGCCATGGGTGTTGGAGTAGGATCTTCAATTTCAACAGAGAATGACATGAAATTTTCATCAAACTCTTCCATTGCAGGTAACTCAGTTCTAGCATCTTTTTCAATCTGAACCTCAGCAAGTACAGGTTCATCAATACTTGGTTCAGGTTCTGCTACAGTAGGTTCTAAGATAACCTCTGTCTCAACAGCAGGAGTCTCCTTAGAGATATCCTCTGGAGCTTTAATTTGAGCTTCTATCTCATCATCAGATTCATCAATTAATACCCTTCTTCTCTTGGGCCTAGGAGCTTCAGCCTCATCATCATTTGGCCTGTTGGCTCTTTGCTTTCTTGGTGGTCTTATAGCCCTGTGTTTCTTAGGCTTAGCAATTGGTTTGGATTGTTTTTGAGGTTGAGTTTGAGATGGAGGTTGTGATTGAGGTGGAGATTGAGTTTGTGTTTGGGATTGAGGTTGTGAAGTAGTAGCAGTGTTTAGGGTTTTGTGAGGTTCAGTGTTTGTAGGTTCAGGATTTGGCTGTGGAGGTTCAAGTGCAGGTTCAGGTGCTTGTGCTTGTGGTTCCTGTGGTTGATTGAGAAAATTTCTGAGGGCAAGTGGAAAAATAAACTCTGGAACTTGATACTTGTTTGAATCTTTGTTGGTCAAGTCAGAGAATATTCTCTTATGGACTTGGAAGGGTTGGATGACATCTTCATCAGAAATTTCCACATTGGGCAAACAAGCAGAGTATAAACTTTGACAAAAACGTGAGAAATAGATAGTTGTATCAGACTCTGCTAGTTTTTCACCTAGATTCATAAGAACTAGTCTACCAAAATCGAAATTACTTCCATTGAGAAGAGAATACCCGATTTGAAGACTGTCAGTGGGAATGGCATCCCAGTTGGTGACTTTCTTCCCGAACGCTCTAGTGATGCAGTCAAAGAAAAAGCTCCACTCTTTCTTAAGCCCTGGCCTTTTAACATTACCAAGTTTGTCTAAAGGACTAGAAAACCTCAACTGCTGTAATATCTCCTTCAATTCATTCTCACCAGCAACAGTGTATGAGGTGTGAGTGTCAAAGCCCATAGTATCTCTAACAGTTGCCGAGGTAATCACAAACTGTGTCTCCTCATAAGGAAAAATAATCGATGGATTCCCATTCTCTCCACCATCATCATAGACAGAGTTATTCCAAAAGGTAGCAATCTGCGTGGCAGTGAGTTTTGTTGGTTGAATAAGAGCTTGACCTATTTTAGAATCCCTTAGGAAGTTCTGAATCAGATGAAACGGTTCTAGAGCTTTATCAGTGTTTAGTGGTGCTGCATAGTTGTTAGGAACAAACGATAATCCCTGAACAACAAAAGACTTGGATGCCATTAGAACAGTTTAGAAATTTTGAGAAAAGAGAATGTGTAGAAAAGTGTTTGTGAAAATGCTTAACTGAGAATAACAGAGAAATTGTGTGTGAAGTTGTGTGTTCGTGGGTGTAAAAGTGAAAAAGTGAATAATACACCGATTTTGATTAGATCTGTAATTGAAAATTAAAAACCCAATCATTTTAGACATTAAACACGCACCCAATTTCTTGTTAAGTGTGTGAGTGGGACACGTGTCACGTAAATAGTGGAACAGCCGTTTACACGTGCAGTAATAATGATTATTATTATTTCTATTCTCTCTCCTATTACCAATACACTTTAACTGTCTGACACCAATAAACAGTTGGCATATATCACATGTAAATTTCAAAAACTCTTTGAACTCCAAGTATATACTTTGTCTGAAATAAAATATTACCTTAGAGTACTCAACAGAATCCAACAGTGTTTACCAATTCTCCAACTTTATTACTGTAATCCTTTCAAACACTGCACAGTTGTGAATATGAGTGTGTGTATAGCAGAGTTTAATAAATCAATATTTAGAGCATCTAATATTTCATAAAATCCATAAAGTAAATCAGTAAACACTGGATGCACAAACTCTCATAGTAAACACGGAATGTATGATGAATGCTAAACTCTGTAGTAAACGATTTATAAACAGTAATATTAATTTATAACCCTTTTTCTTTCTCCAGTAATCAGAGGTTGGAACTAGTCACCAAAAATCCTATAATTTTAGCCCTTATCAGTTTGATAAGTTCCTGGATCTTCCTAGTCTTTGACTAGTCACCAAAAATTAGAGAATTTTAGCTCTTACTATATACCAGTAAGTTCCTGGGTCGTCCTAGTTACAAACATTATCTCAAAGGAGTTCTAACAGTCTATATACATAAGCTTTGGGGGTATTCTAATAACAGAATCTAATTTAACAGTGTATAACTAACCGAGTTTAGAGCTCATCAACATCAGAAATTATTTATGAGAGGCAATGTACACAGTATTTACAGACTAAGAGTTTAGGATAAATAAACTAAGAGATGCTATAAATATGAAATAGTATCATGCTGTGTTAGTTTTCTACACAATCTAAGATTAGATCAAAAATAACTTAGAAGGATTCATGATTAATTACTGAGAATCATGCTTCATACAAATTTCTTCATTGGTATTAACATTCAGACAAAAACATTATCAGAGTTTCTTAGAGTTTATCCAACATGTCAACAGTGTATGACTTACAAAGCATGCTAACAGAGTTTAACAGTCATCGAGCAGAGTTTGCATAGCAGAGTTTAACAACAGAGTTCACATAGCAGTTAACATACCACAGAAATATGAGCAACACATTACATAAGTAAAATTTTGAGTCTAACCAATATCTCTAGTCAAAACCAGAGACCATTCCTAGTTCATTTACCAGCCTTGTAAACACAGCTTCACTCAATGGCTTGGTGAAGATATCTGCAAGCTGTTGTTCTGTAGACATAAAATGAAGCTCAATATTCCCTTCCTCTACATGTTCTCTGATAAAATGGTACCTTATGCTGATGTGCTTGGTCATTGAGTGCTGTACTGGATTACCTGTCATAGCAATAGCACTTTGATTATCACAGTAAATAGGTATTTTACTGTACCTCAATCCATAATCCAGCAATTGATTCTTCATCCACAGAATCTGTGCACAACAGCTACCAGCAGCAATATACTCTGCTTCAGCTGTAGATGTAGAGATTGATTTCTGTTTCTTGCTGTACCAAGAAACAAGTCTATCACCAAGAAATTGACAACTTCCACTGGTACTTTTTCTGTCTATCTTACAGCCTGCAAAGTCTGCATCAGAGTAACCAAGTAGCTTGAAGTCTGATTCTCTTGGATACCACAAACCTAAAGTTATGGTGCCCTTAAGATATTTGAAAATTCTCTTCACAACTGTTAGATGTGGTTCTCTTGGATCTGCCTGAAATCTTGGACAAAGACATGTTGCATACATGATGTCAGGTCTGCTTGCTGTTAGATAAAGAAGAGACCCAATCATCCCTCTATAGCTTGTCATATCCACAGGTGCACCTATGTCTTTGTCCAACTTTGTTGCTGTTTCCATGGGAGTTGTTGCAGATGAGCAGTCAAGCATGCCAAATTTCTTGAGAAGATTTCTGGTATATTTTTCTTGATTGATAAAGATTCCATCATCTGTTTGCTTCACCTGTAGGCCTAGAAAATAACTAAGCTCTCCCATCATGCTCATTTGATATCTGGACTGCATGAGCTTGGCAAACTTCTTATAGAGTTTATCATTAGTAGACCCAAAGATTATGTCATCTACATATATTTGAACTAATAACAGATCACTACCAAGTTTGATGTAGAACAAGGTTTTATCAATTGTACCTCTGTTGAACCCACTTTCCAAAAGAAATTGAGCCAAAGTCTCATACCATGCTCTTGGTGCCTGCTTAAGTCCATAGAGTGCCTTGTCAAGCCTGTAGACATAATCTGGATACTTGGGATCTTCTACAAATCCTGGTGGTTGTTCAACAAACACTTCTTCTTCAAGTTTTCCATTCAGAAAAGCACTTTTCACATCCATCTGAAAAACCTTGAATTTCTTGTGAGAAGCATATGCTAGAAAGATTCTTATTGCCTCCAACCTTGCAACTGGAGCAAAGGTTTCATCATAGTCTATGCCTTCTTGCTGTGAATAGCCTTTGGCCACAAGTCTGGCCTTGTTTCTTGTAACAACCCCATCACTGTCAGTTTTGTTTCTGAAAACCCATCTAGTACCAACAACAGATCTATTCTTTGGTCTTGGTACAAGGGTCCAGACCTTATTTCTTTCAAATTCATTTAACTCCTCCTGCATTGCTGTTATCCAATCAGCATCTTAAAGAGCTTCTTCTACCTTCTTTGGTTCAGATTTGGACAAAAATGCATGAAATAGACATTCATTTGTTGTAGCACTACTTGTCCTGACTTTTGCATCTGGATCTCCAATTATTAGATCAGGTGTATGAGATTTTGTCCATTTCCTAGTTGAAGGTAAATGACTTCTGTCAACAGTTGATCCTCCCCCTTGATCAATGTTCTCCTGATCATCTTGTTGCCTTTCTTCATTCTCTGAGGCTCCCCCTGAATTTGATCGCTCAGAGTTTAAGTTGTCAAATTGTGAACTATCAGAGTTTGAGCCATCAGAGATTGATCCAGATTTTTCAAGTGACTCACTTTCAGAATGTGAGTCATCAGAGATTTGTTCTGCATGCTCCCCCTCAACTGGTTCTCTCCTTAATTCTGTTTGTACGGTTTCTTCTGTGTGTACCAGTAGAGGTTCAGAGTTTGCATCAACAGAGGTTGTTGGACTGGTTTCATCAGAGTTTATTTCATTAGATATTAGATCTTCATTTTCGAAGTGCAACAGATCATGTTCATCAACATCTTCAAGTCCAGTTATTTTCTTGTCATCAAATGACATATGAATAGATTCCATAATCACCTTTGTTCTCAGATTATAAAATCTGAATGCCTTGGTTGACACTGGATAGCCAACAAAAATTCCTTCATCTGCTTTCAACTCAAATTTGGTCAACTGTTCAGGATGAGTTTTCAACACAAAGCATTTGCACCCAAAAATATGAAAATATTTCAGGTTTGGCTTCTTTTCTCTCACCATCTCATATGGTGTTTGGCCATGCTTGTTGTTTAGTGTTGCATTTTGAGTAAAATAGGCTGTTTGAACTGCTTCTGCCCAGAAATAGGTTGGCAATTTTGCTTCATCAAGCATAGTTCTGGCAGCTTCTATCAAGGTTCTGTTCTTCCTCTCAACTACGCCATTTTGCTGTGGTATACCAGGTGCAGAAAACTCTTTCTTGACTCCTCTGTTTTTACAAAATTCTTCCATTGTTCCATTCCTGAATTCAGTTCCATTATCACTTCTGATTATCTTCACTTGATTCTTTAATCCTTTGTCCAGCAACATTATATGCTCCATCAGAGTTAATACAGTTTCATCCTTCTTTGCTAGAAAATACACCCAAGTGTATCTGGTATATTCATCAACAATGACTAGAGCATATTTCTTCCTTCCAAGAGACATAACATTTACTGGTCCAAAAAGATCAACATGAAGAAGATGATAAGGATCGACAATTGAAGATTCATACTTGCTCTTGAAAGAAGTCTTCCTCTGTTTGACCTTTTGACATGAATCACACAGACCATCAACATTTAACAAAGACTGTGGAAGTCCTCTAACAAGATCCTTTCTTATCAGCTCATTGATGTTGTTCAGATTCAAATGAGAGAGTTTCTTATGCCACTTCCAACTCTCTTCACTGGACATTCTTGTTGACAGGCACATAGTTTTTCCATCAGAGTTTGTCAACAAGATTGCTTCATAGATATTTTTGTACCTTTGTCCAACTAAAACAACTTTACTTGTGGTTTTGCTGATAACCTCACAGTATTCAGGTTGAAAATCTACATGAAAACCTCTGTCACAGATTTGACTCACAGATAGCAGATCATGCTTAAGTCCTGGAACCAGAGCTACATTATTGATGATGACATTTCCAAGATTGATATTGCCATATCCTAGAGTATGTCCTATGTTGCCATCTCCATAGGAAACTTTTGGGCCAGCCTTCTCCACATACTCTGATAGCAGGGCTTTATTTCCAGTCATGTGTCCTGAACATCCACTTTCCACGACTAGGATACTATCCCTGATGCCCTGCAATCACAAACAATTACTGAATATTAGATTTAAGGATCCAGACTTGCTTGGATCCTTTGGCTTTCTTAATTTTGTTAGCTTTAGCAGCGGAATTTACACTATCAGAGTTTAAGCTAACTTTATCAGAGTTTACACTTGCAGAATTAACCTTAACCCATTTCAAATTGGGCTTAAGTTCATAGTAGTTATGATAGATAGCATGATAATCCCTGCAAGTATAGATAGAATGCCAAGTACTTCCACAATGTTTACATAAAATCTGTGGTCTAGTTCTAACATTGTCTTTCTTTACTTCAGACTTGGAAGGTAAAGAATTAATGTTTTTGTTTTTCCTGCAGAAACTAGCAAGATGGTTAGTACTACCACAGTTATGACATGTCTTTCTTAGAGCAAAAGTAGCAAGCATTGGATAATTACCTTAAGTAATGCCTACTTTACCATTTCTATTCTTTCTAGACACTTTCTGTTTCTTAACAGATTTTAACTCCTAAAGCTTATGCTTGAGTTGTTTATCTGTCATTAAACCAATATTAACCTGTTTAACACTAGTTTTTACTGGTTCTTTCTTAACAGCTTCTTTTCCACATTCAAACCTAGGTTCACTTATTCCATTAACAAATGTTCCAAATTTCTTAGGTGGAAGAGGTGGTCTAATCTTGACTGTATTCTGAAACCTAAGTTCATCTTCCTCACAGTAACCTAAACCAACAGTGTCTGATTGAAAAACCTCATGAGTGTCTTTTCCAGAATCAGTCCAAGTTTTAATTATATGATTAGCTTTTTCCAACTCAGATTCTAATTGCTTATACCTTCCAAGCAACTCCTGTTCTAGATAGACAACATCATCTCTCTCCTTTTGAACTTGCTGCATGTTAGCAAGTTTCTCTTCTAGAATCTTATTTCTCTCTTTGAGTTCAGAATTCTCAATTTTGATTCTCTCATTCTCTAAAGTCTGATCCCTATAACTGATATGCAAAGCATTAAGATAGATTCTCAATTCAGTTATATCATCAGTATTATAAGCATAGGTAGTTAGAGGTACCTTGTTTTCAGAATCTTCATCTTCATCAACAGTAGTAGTCATGAGAGCATAGTTCACATCCTCATCTGAGTCAGAGGTGTCTGCCCAATCTCTGCCTTTAGTGAAGAGTGCCTTCTAAGTTTTACCCTTCTTGCACTCAGGAGCATAGTGACCCATCTCCTTACACTTGTAGCATTAAATCTCAGACTTGTCTCTCTTCCCAGATTTGGTATCCTTTCTCTCAGATTTGCTGAAATTCTTCCTGTCAGACTTTGAATCATTCTTAGAGAATCTCTTTCCCTTCTTGAAGTTCTTGAATCCCATCTTCTTGAAGGTCTTTACCATCAAAGCAGCCATTTGCATCATTTCCTCATCATCTTCAGAATCAGATGATCCATCTGTGTTTGAGTCAACATCAGAGTTTGATGACTCACTTTCAGAATGAATGACCAAAGCTTTTCCTTTTTCTTTCTTCCTTGATGCTTCCTTCTTTGAGGGTCTTTCTTCAACTCTTAGAGAAACAGACTTTGACTTCTTGCCTGTTCTTCTGCTTCTCTGTTCCATTTCCAGTTCATGAGTCTTGAGCAACCCATAGATCTCATCAATATCAGTATCAGCCAGATCATAGTTGTCTCTAATAGTGGTTGTCTTAACATCCCACTTTTCAGGTAGAGAAAGAAGAAACTTGAGATTTGAATCTTCTAGATCATATTCTTTATTAACCAGTGACAGATCATTGAGTAGCTTACAGAATCTGTCAAAGGTTTCTGTCATTGATTCTTCAGATTTAGCCTCAAAATGTTCATACTCCTGTGTGAGTATGTTCCTTCTATTCTTCTTGATTGTAGCAATTCCCTGACATCTAACCTCCAGGGCATCCCAGATCTCTTTTGCAGTTTTACAATTGATCACTTTGTTAGACATAACATTATCCAATGAACTATGAAGAAGATGTCTAACCTTTGCATCCTTAGCAATGGATGAAATGTCCTCAGGAGTCAAATCTTTCTTCTCCTTTGGAATAGATTTAGCTTCATGTCCAGCAGTAACGATAGATAATTTTGTAGGCTTATGAGGGCCTTCATAAATTCTGTCAAGATATTCTGGATATGTGGCCTCCAGAAACATAGCAATTTTCACCTTCCAGGTTGAGTATTCTGCTGGCCTGAGAATAGGAACCCTGATTGTCTCATATCGGCTCACAGTTGTAGGTTGAGCCTTCTCAGCACTAGAGCCAGTTGTTGGAGTAGGAATTTCTGCCATTGATTATAGTTGTGTGTGTGTGTGGATCTTAAACTGTATTAAATTAACAGATTTGCTCTGATACCAATTGTTAGGCCGAATACACAATTATAATCAACTAAGTATGAGCGAATAACAATAAGTTCTTAAAAGACTTTAAAAACTGTTTTGGAATTAACTCCTCTCTCAGTGATGTAAAATATCACAGAGAGCTGCTTAGGTTACAATGAAAAAATATTGCGTTACACGATCGATGCCCTTCTAGGGTTAACCTAACTGTATTTATAAGATATACAGCTGCTATACAATCGATAATTGATACTCCTATAAATTAGCTATACAAATATTATCAATTACGATTGCTACACGTCTTTCTAGTCAGCACGACTTCTTTGACAGCTATCCAATCTTCAAACATATCACTTCCATAATTATCTTCAATAATTCTGTTACTGACAAGCAAACGCTTCTTTTCAACAGAGTTTAGCTGCTTCTTCTTGTCAGCGTTTAGCAGACTCTGTCGAGCTTCCAACTGTCAGAGTTTAACTAAACTCTGACTGCTTCCAGTTTCAAGTTAAACTCTGCTTTTCCCTGTAAAACTTAAACACTGATATTAACCACATCAATTATATTTAACAACTCAGTATCAGACTTTGTAATAAGAGCCTTTCCATTGAATTGACTCTTTTTCACAGCAACTTCTTTAGAAGCTTTCTCCTCAGCTTTAAGAGCAATTGACTTGGACTTGCCTCCATGCCTCTTTCTTCTTTGTTCCATCTCAAGCTCATGAGTCTTGAGCATTCCATAGATTTCATCAAGAGACATGTCTTCCAGATCATAATTGTCTCTGATGGTAGTGGCCTTTAAATCCCACTTCTCAGGAAGAGCCAACAAGAATTTCATATTGAAGTCTTCAAGATCATACTCCTTATCTACCAGTGACAAATCATTCAACAATTTCAGGAATCTGTCATATAGATCTGTTAACTACTCATCAGACTTCGAGTCAAAGTGCTCATACTCCTGTGTCAGTATTGTTCTCATGTTCTTCTTGATGGCTTTGGTTCCTTGACATCTGACTTCCAAAGCATCCCAAATCTCCTTAGCAGTTTTGCATCCAATGACCCTATTATACATAACATTATCAAGAGCGCTATTTAATAAATGCCTTACCTTGGCATCCTTGATAATAGAGGAGATATCTTCAGGAGTGTAGTCTTTCTTCTCCTTTGGAATGGTTTTCTGTTGCTCTTTATCAACTCCAACAGACAATTTGATCGGCTTATGTGGACCATCATGGATTCTGTCTAAGTACTCTGGATCTGTAGCCTCCAGAAACATTTCCATCTTCACCTTCCATATGGGATACTCTGATGCCCTGAGTATTGGAACTCTGATTGATTCATATCTGCTTGTTGTTGGAGTTTGTTTTTTCTCTGTCATGATTGTATAGCTTTTTGGATCTTAACTGTTGTATAATAACAGAGTGGCTCTGATACTAATTGTTAGGTCCGGAATAACGTAGAAGGGGGGTTGAATGCATTATTTAGAAATATTTCGATTTTTGATGTGAATATGAGATCAAAAAATACCGAATCGAAATAACACAACTATTTGGGAAATATCTTTGAATAGATAAAACCCGGAGGTTTGCTACACAATCTAATCCTATGGATCGGCTACAAAATCAAACACTCCTAGGATAGTTTAGGCACGAGGACCTTCTACCCGACACTTCTTGAAAGCGGGCTAAGCCGGCTTCCCTACTAGATGGACTATATAGCAGCTTACAAAGAGAATATATAAGAGAGAGAAGAGAAAGTTGTGTGTTGAGCTGTGTTTTGAAATGAAATACAACAGGCCTATTTATAGGCTGAAGGAGGGCACTATTTCACCTACCATTTACTATTTCAACAACTCCTTTGGGCCCCATCAACCACTATTTGAATAGTACCACTTTTATCACCTACCACTATGGGCCCCACCAGCCACTATTTGCACAGTACCACTATTTGCACAGTACCTGCATAGTAATTATGCATAGTAATCTTGCATAATAATCGCGCATAGTATTACTATTTTTTTTATATCTCTTGGGCTTCTCTCTTCTATTTATTTTGCTGTTTTAATTCATCTCAGAAAATAATCCAAGTACCAGATTAATTTAATTATTTTGTTATAAATAATTAATTAATCTGTTACTTATTTAATTTTTAGAGTAAATTAATTTTTGACAATACCTTGAGATATTATGTTTGTCCTTGATCGTCAATAGGCTTTGGCAATTCTATCTGTGAATTAATGTGTTGATCCTTCTCGTATGTGCTGACACTTAGTGCACTGGTCTGGTTCATAAGTGACTAGCACTGATCTGATCTTCACACCTTCATTACATTCCAATTTATTAGCCTGCAGCAGTATCTTCAAATAATATAACTACATGGAATCTTTTGGTCCTTCAACTGAATCATCTGTACATCTTATTCTGTCACTGAGGCTTGATCATGTTAATGAACTTCTTTCAGCGACTTGATCCATGTTGATGCTTGTTCTTCAAATTTCACGATCCCTGTATAGAGTTTAATATTATTTATCTTTTATCCTAGTTGAGTTATATATGTCCTCTATTACAAATTACATTACATTATGCTTTACAAAATCCAATTCTAGTCTATACATTGAGGTTGAGTTGCTTAAAGTCTGAATCTTTTTAAATCTGTGATGATTATCTTTGGTTATTAGAACTATTGTCAGTTCTCATTGTTGACGAATTTTATTCTAGCAGAGCACTGTTGGCTCATCATTGCATTACGATACTTAATTTCTTCAGCTGCTTTCTTTCGCAGCATATGATAATTACTCTTGTTGATCAGGATTTGTGATTGCTCTTGATATTGATATATATATATATATATATTTATGCTTGCTGAGCACTATTGGCTCACTCTTGCATTGTTGTTTCTTTCTCCAGTTACTAGAAAAGTTGAGTAGACCTTGTGGTCCAGAGAGTAGTCATGTTCCTGCAACGAGAGATGACACCCAGGTTGTGTACTTGGTCGGGTAGTGGTTGTGAGCTGGTCAGAGGTTGGTTAACTGGTTCAGCAAATGGACTTAGTTGGTTAATAATTTGTATAACAATTTTATTCTGAAGTTCGATTGTAAAGATGTAATTTAATAGGTTGTTTCATACCATAACCTGTATGCGATCTTAGATCAGGGGTATTTTTTTATTATATTCGGATTATGTTCAGGTGTGTATTTTATAAATTGTGGTTCGTGGCCCCAAATCTGTACACCGGATTATGGGATGTCACAGTTGGTATCAGAGCTATAGGTTATGGTCACTGAAACAGATTAGGAGGGTTAGATGTACGTATCTAAGATAGACGTTGGGTAGAACGATTTAGGATAAGATTTACCTTAAGTTATCACGACTAGTATTGCGACGATATACAGTCTTTTGACATATCGCGCGAGTAGGAGTTCGATTCGTTTGAAGATTTGGCTATGAGCAAGACAGCTAATCTAAAGCCGCATAAGCTAATTGGGTAGTTGGAGCAACCAGTTTGCAGGATACTATCTCGAGACTTTCACGTATCTATTCTAGAACTTTTTTAATGGCATTAGCTACGATGAGAACGGTATAGAGAGAGTACAAGAAGACTCTAAATACGATGTGGGAAGCAACTATTGGCATGGGTTGAAAGTTAGGATGTAGCTGTGCACCACTAGCCATTGTCTCATTCATTTTATCGTCCGAGGGAATTGTCAAATGTTTTGAAGTGGAATGGTTTTAAAAAGAAATTTATTCTTATTCTCGCTATGAATTGTTGTAAATTAATTCCAAGTTTATGTCATTGCTCAGGCATTTGTTGCGCATTGACGGTTAAAGATCGAGAATGAATTCAGATCTTCTCACTTATTCAACTCATTATTGTCAGGCCAGTTTTGGCAGTTAAGCATATTAGTGCTTGGTCATTAAGAGTGAGATTATGAATAATTAAGAATTTCTTGAACATTTGTTTAATCTATAGTTGATGCATACGTCTGGCGGTCAACTATACTTTAATTGATGACGAGCTTTGTATATCAGATTTACTTGAATTCAATCCTATTCTTTCAAAAATATCCCTATTTTTCAAAGGATACTTGATCCAACTTTATATATACAAAATTTTGAGACTTTTGAACTCTTTCTATTTTTCCCGAATACTTGATCTTCTTTATTCACACTGAGATGAACAACCTATGTATATAAAGAATTCATGGACATTCTATCTCTGTGATAGAAGTCTGGTGGGATGCTACTAATTATGTTTGTCATGAAAGTACTAAAGACTAGCCATCTTTTTATACTAGGACGGTTGACCTATTGACAAATGCAACCTGATGATAGTTCAATGATCATATTGATCTCTCGGTTAAATTCTTTTACAACAAGATTTATCAAACAAAACCTAGTGTATATTCATTCATGCAGATACCTATTAATTTTATTCCTTTTCCAAAAACCCTAATGATTTAAATTAACAGTGATGAAGGGCTGCGCATATAGGCGCGACGACATCCTAAGTGGTTGAAACTACAATTACGTTGATGAAGAATTGGTTGAGGAAGTTTGAGAAGTTGGTGTTAAAACAGAGATGGCATATCAAATTGGATTAGTTATTGGATTGATAACACATGTACAAAGATTCGATAAGATAAAGAGTAGGTAACAAGGGTATAAGATTACGAATGTTGTTAAGGTTAAAAACAAAATGATGATGGAAATGTTTGTTATGTGATAATTAGTATTGATAAAAGATTGTTTATGGACACTTGTTTAATACATAGTCCATTTTGGATATAGTAGAAAGAATAAGATAAGATTTTGAATGTTTTGAGGCTAATGGTTGGGTATAAATTTTAGAAACCAAAGCGGAATAACTTGAATGAAGCAGAGTGAAGCATGATATAAAGATTCATTTTTAAGAATTATCAAGAAGGAACTGAAACTTTGAATAAGAAGTAAGGTGACTGTGTTGGAATTAACAACTTATGTGAGCCCAGTTTAAAGGATTATGATTATTAAAAATAGAAGGGAGTTGACCAAGATGGGACAAGATGATAAGAAGAGGTGGATAGTGAGTTAGGGAGTTTTCAGAAGCGTTTAAACAGAAGACATGTGATTCATTTAAGGGAAGAATGTAGAATTTAGAAGATTCAGAGTTGAGAAAGTTGGGGCATAGTAGTTGCCCATAGGATGAGAATTAGCAGAGATTAACAAGACCTCATGGTTGGAAGATAAAACTTTGAGAGAAATTATATTTAGATTGTGTTGAGGTAAACGCAGAGAATGTAAATGCAACTGGAAAGAATAGTGTGGTAATAAGTGATAGAGTCAGAAGTCAAGTTGTGTGCCATAAGTGTGGGAAGATAAGACATTTTGCCAGAGATTATATCATACCAGTCTCAGTGGACCCAAGGATGAGGGTAACAGAACCGTTTTCTACAAATCACTAGGAATCAAGAAATTCAATATGACTATGGATAATGTCATTAAGATTTGAATGTGATGGCAGTGAAAAGAGTTAAGTGTGATTCAATGGATTAGCTAAACTACAAAGTACAAGCAAATTGTGAGGGCAAGAAAGTGAGATTGTGATTTTCAAGAGATGTATAAGTTGTGTTTCGAAGCCGGAAGTAGGCAAAGGAATTGTAACGATCATGCAGACTAAGAGATTATTGTACCGAGATTATGAAGTTGTTTTGCACAAAGGGAGATGCCAGAAAGGAAACAGTTAAATCAGAGCGGATTTTAGTGGTTAATAATTTTGAATGTATATTTTGATGGATTACCAGGATTGTCATAAGACAAAGATGTAGAGCTTGTTTGTTATTTATTTCCAAACATGGAATTAGTTTCAAGGAATTCGATATCAGCGGACATTAATGGAAATGCTGGAGCTACCAATTTAATTAAAGGGATTTCGCAAGAGAATGAGTAGTAATACTCGGTGTATCTCAGAAGGATGCACCAATACTGTTTGTGAGAAGGAAGAAGGGTTGTTTGAAGTTATGAATTAATCTTTAAAAATAGAATAAGTGGACAAGTAGTAATCAGAATCTTTTACCAAAGTTGGATGAGTTGTATGACCAGTTGAAAGGTGTATGTTTTGCTTAAAGTTGATCCATAAATAGACTAGGATCTTTGGAAAATAGAAACCTTAATATATTCTTAAAGTAACATTTTGAATCGATATGGACACGATGAGTTGTTAGTGATGATGTTGGTTGGACGAGAGCACTTATCGCTTTATGGTTACAATGAGTAAGATATCAAGGAGTATTTGGATGAAATTTTAATTATGGTTATTGAAGAAATTGAGAATCAATTTTTTCTGATTAATTACTACTGAGTAGTGAGTATACAGGATATATATATACATCATACATCAATTAAGCCCTTAATCTTGCTAGTAAAACAGGAAAGTAAATAATAGGAAAGGTTGACTAATTCTAAGAATATTAACTATCTTGATTTCCTACATTAACTAGCTTGATTTCCTACACTCCCCCTCAAGCTAGATATATGTTGATCATTCCAAGCATTGAGCTGAGTTCATTAAAATTAGGACGATGAAGGGCTTTTGTTAAGATATCAGCTGCTTGTTGTCTCGATGGAACATGATTCATTGCAATTATCTTGTCTTCAATCTTTTCACTGATAAAGTGACGATCAATCTCGATATGTTTAGTTCTTTCATGTTGGATTTGATTTTTTGCAATTGCTATGGCAGATTGATTATCACAGAAAATATTTATCGAACATTCAAGCCTAACTCTGACTTCATCAAGTAGGCGTTTCATCCATATTCCTTCAAAAATTCCATGCGCTAAGGCTCAAAATTCCGCTTCAGCACTGCTGCGAGCTACCACCTGTTGCTTTTTACTGCGCCAAGATACCAGATTTCCCCAAACATAGGAATAGCCAGAAGTTGATCTTTGGTCAGTGAGGGAACCAGCCCAATCTGCATCTGTGAAAATTTTTAGATCCCTATGAGTAGTTTTTCTAAACATTATCCCTTTTCCTGGTGTTCCCTTGAGATACCTAAGAATTCGGTAGGGAGCATCCATGCATTCCTCTAAGGGATCATTGAGAGACCTGCTAACAACACTTATCGCGAAGCTTATGTCAGGTCGAGTATGAGTTAGGTAAATTAATTTTCCCACGAGACGCTGGTACCTTCCTCGATCAACTTTTATTCCATCTCTTTGTGCTCCAAGTTTCGTATTAGGATCCATTGGTCTATCAACTGGCTTGCACCCCATCATCCTTATTTCTTGTAAGAGATCAAGTACATATTTTCGTTGAGTGACTGAGATGCCTTCATCAGATCTTGCTACTTCCATCTCTAGAAAGTACCTTAATTGTCCAATATCCTTAATCTCAAATTCAGTAAAAAGAAGTTGCTTGAGATGAGTAATTTCCTCCATGTAATTTCTTGTAATCACAATATCATCAAGATAAACTATCAATGCTGTTAGTTTTCCTCCTGTAGAGTGTTTTATAAACAAAGTGTGATCTGATTGGCACTGAGGGTAGTCATCTCTCTTCAGAACCTTGATAAACCTTTCAAACCAGGTTCGAGGAGATTGCTTTAGGTCGTAGATGGATTTCTTGAGTTTGAACACCTTTCCCTTTGTAAATCTATCCTCAAATCTTAGAGGAATATCCATGTATACTTCTTCAAGTAGGTCACCATTAAGAAAGGCATTTTTTACGTCAAGTTGGAACAGAGGCCATTCTTTGTTTGCTGCAATAGACAAGAGGACTCTGATGGTGTTCAACTTAGCGACATGAGCGAACGTCTCCTGGTAATCAATGCCATAGGATTGAGTGAATCCTTTAGCCACCAAGCGAGCCTTGTATCTTTCAATGCTACCATCTGCCTTATGTTTGACAGAAAAAATCCATTTGCACCCAACTATACGTTTGCCGGGAGGAAGATCAGTGAGGGTCCATGTTTTATTCTTTTCAAGTGCCCTAAGCTCTTCCATCGTGGCAGCCTTCCATTCAGGAATTTGTAAGGCTTCCTGGACTGAATTGGGAATGCGAACTTGGTCCTGAGAGGCAACAAAAGCTCTATATGTTGGAGATAATTTGGAATAACTCATGTAATTCTGAATGGGATGTTGAGTGCATGATCGTACTCTTTTTCTATGAGCAATAGGTATGCATAAATCGTTTGACAAATTTTCTTCTATAATAGGTTCTGGAATGCTATTTTCCTGTGTTTGATCAATGATAATTGGGATAGGATCACATTCTTGACCTTGCTGAGTTCCAGTAGTAGTTCATTATTTTCTGGTTGTCTTTTCCTCCTCGAATAAACATAGCTCTCTTTTCTTGGGCTATGAACAGGGCTACTTAAAGAAATTTGATTAGGAGTTGATGATTTGTCTGACTCGATTGAATGATTAGGTTGGACCTCTTCGATTGGAATGTGGACAGGACTTTGAGAGTTTGGATTAGAATTTCTTGGCTCACGTGGTTTGATCAAATAGTTTGGAGTATGTGAAACATAAGGAACTGATGTTTCAAGAAGAATGGCGTTGCTCGGAGAACTAGTTGAAGGAGAATCAGATACATGGTCAGATACATGAAATTTGGATGGCCTAGACGATAATGCCATAGTGTGATAGCACTGATTCTATTAGACTGATTTACAGAAGTAAGAGAGAGAGAACAATGACTTCCATGGCAGGCTTTGGGGTTTTTATTTTTAGCATATACAAACCCTTGTTGAACTCAGCATAGCCAATCGTCCTCCCTGATTCCACATTTTGAAACACACAGAACTTATTAGTAAACTTGGCTTCACAATTAAGATCTTTTTTCAGTTTGCTCACTGAAATTGAATTACAATCAAGCTTGGGAACGTACAGAACAGAATTCAAAACAATATTTGGTTTGATAGTTACGGTTCCAATACCGTCTATTCTCGAATATGAACCATCAGCTATGCGAACACTTCTATCATCGGAGCATTTGCTTAAAAATGAAAATAGTGATCTGTCACCTGTCATGTGGTCAGAAGCACCGGAATCAACTATCCAAGGAGCATGAAGGCTTTGAATAACCTGGAGGGCTCGAGAATTGCTTTGTTGTGCAACTAAAGAGATATGTTTTGTAGAATTATTTTCTGCCATAGAAAGAGAACAAAGATGCTGGAATATATATATATATATGATAGGTAGTGTTACACGGCTGACTGTTGTGCTAGAGATTGCAAAAGACACAGTTGAAAACATAAAAAAAGAGATCACAAGAGGCTTCCACACGTGGCTAGGCTGACTTTGAATGAGTCTGGAGTTTAGTGCTTAGAGGCTACACAAACTCCCTGGAGAAGAGATGAGAAGAAAGTACTACTATGCAGAGGCTTTGGAGGATGTAACCTCGGAAGCACCAAGCTTATTCTCAAGACTCAAGAGAAGGTAAAGGACAAAATTGAACTAGAAAATTCTCAATTTTGAAGCTTCTAGCTCTGATACCATGAAGAAATTGAGAATCAATTTTTTCTGATTAATTACTACTGAGTAGTGAGTATACAGGATATATATATATACATCATGCATCAATTAAGCCCCTAATCTTGCTAGTAAAACAGGAAAGTAAATAATAGGAAAGGTTGACTAATTCTAAGAATATTAACTATCTTGATTTCCTACATTAACTAGCTTGATTTCCTACAGTTATAGACGATATTTCAAGATATTTGAAGATTGGTGAAGAGTATGCAAATCATTTGTAAATAATTTAAGAAATTTCAAGAAGAGGAAGATTATGCATGAAACGCCCCCAAATCCGGGGTCAAAAGATTTGGTCGTTACCCAAAAATTCTTAAAATAAAATCACCTGTTTAATAACACAATATTTCTTGTAATCATCCAAAATTGAAATATACATCTGTGACCCCAACTATCCAAGATCTTTTAGATTATAGTGCTAGATACAAGAATCCAAATTCAATTAAATAAAAATTTCTTCTTTACATCAATCTCTCTGTTCAAATCTTACACCACTGGTATAACTCCGACAAGAAGTATACCAGACCAACTAATCTAATAGATTATAATAAATATTAGAATCCAACTATATAAAATAAATCTTACACTAGATCCAGACATCCCATGTCAAGTCATCTTCAAAAGGGCATTTGTCTCTTCTCTTTCCGAACTACATGGATAAGTCTCGCCAACTACCTTTTACTGAAAGGTTAAATTTAAAATAAACAAGAATGAGCAAAAGAAATGCACAGCAAGTGCATTACTAAAATAGGATAGGAGATTAAAGAATTCCATATTTGTTTTGTCTCAACAACCTGAAAACAATTTTTAATATTTCACAACCAAACAAGAGTGAGCTAAAAAATGTTCAACAAGTGTATGATAACACAGGAAATTTAACAAATCATTGGTAAACAAAATCAATTTTACCAGCTCAAATATAATACTAATTTTCATTAATTCAATAAATTTTCATAATTTGATATGGGATTTCACATGACGTTACGGACTATGGCCGATGATCAGTCGCGAAATAGTCCCGGTCAAAGCACAAAGAAAAGTCGCAAAATAGTCCCGGTCAAAGCAAAAAGAAAAGTCCTACAAATTTTATGGATCCAAGGCACTTATTGACATTGGCCTATAATATAGTAATAGGGGGACCTGCGTCTGGGTCAAAACATTTTTGTTTTTATCCCAAAACATTTTATATCCACTTTCACAATGAACAATATTTATGAAACCTTACGGTCTAGTCCTTAAACTCAATGATAACATATCAGCCCAATATGAGAAATTCAAACTTTATTTTAAACCCTCTCCATAGAATCAATAAGGATGTAAACAACGATATTATTGATACGGGTCTTAATCAGATATATGTAATCAAAAATATCGAGCTTGAGGAGAAATGATAAACAGAATGTATACTCGTGAATTTACGAGTAGGGATAAGTCACTTGCAATATGATTTGAGAGTAAACATTTGCATCATAATTAAAGAAAAATGTCACTTGAACAATAAGTGAAAGGTATAGACACTTGCCTCTGGTCCTAATCTATTACGTAAAGACGAAGTAATACTACTTTCTTCTTTTTCTATCTTACGGCATCACAGTCTTCATTTTCGATCATTCTTTGGTTTACGCTCTAGCGGTTGCCACGAGTCTAATCCGTCGACATTAAGCCTGCTTCTACTTCTATAGTCAAACATAAACTAGTACTTCAGTCTTCAGACGTCAATTTCTACTATCTATAAACATTTATAAACTCCATTCGAACATATTAACCATGCTTACCAATATTTCTGTCAGAAGAAAATAATTGGAAATGTCCCCTTTGAACATTTTTCCCAGTGTTGAAACACCTCACACTAAATCCAACAATCCACAACAATACTGCATCCCTCTCCACCTTCTTCATTCCATACCAAATTACCTCCGCTAACATTCCTAAGTCAATACTCAACAATTAATCGTTGTGAAAATAAATGATATCTGGCCATCCTTGTCGGTAAATCAAAGAAAACATCGTCTACTCTTGCGTTCTTAATACGATATACAAAACAATTACCAATAACAATTAAAACCACTTAGGCAGACAAAGTCATAATACACATAGCACGTAGATCAAATCACGAAAAGATTTTATCCGGTGTTTTTAAAACAGAAAACGGGTTAAAACTCTAATTACCGGATATAACCGACATATCAAAAAGTTTGATAAAAATTCGACCCGAATTTAAAAGTTTAATTTTAACTTAAAACTATTTTTATAAGAAACGAGTCATTTTTCTGATTCCAGAAACATTTATCTCATTTAAAACGGACAAATAGTTCAATTAATACGTAATTAATAAGAATAATTCAATTAATAAATAAATCAATCGAATTTTAATAATCATTTAAAATAATAAAACGAACTTAATTTGCCAATAACGATGGAACGATCGATTTTTAATAAAATAAAAATAAAAATAATTACTAACACCGACGGTAACAAGTACGGTCTACCCGAATAACATTTTGGCAATTAAACGCATACAAGCATTCAATTAGAATAAAAATAAACATAATCTTATTCCACCTTTATGGAAAAACCAATAAAATATTCAAAATAATAGTACAATAAATCCTGAAAAATCTGGATTGTTACAATGCACAAAAATTTTGATATAAATTTTGGATGGAAAGAAATCTATGCCAGTAGAGGTCGGAAGTTTTGTGAGATTAATCAGGAATTTCGGAAGATTATCGAAAGCTTTTAACTAGATGAGTAAGGAAACTTTGTGATGTACTGTGATGTTTCGTATAAAGTTTGAGGTTGTGTTTTGCCCTAAGAAGGTATTGGTTGTATTCACGAGCAGAAGTGTTCAACACGTGAGTTGGAGTTGATAGTGATAATTTTTATGGTCATTAGTTTCGAAATTGTGGATATCAGAGTTAGTTGTTTTCTCTCTTAATCAAAACTGGGTGCTTAGTAAAACAATGGGATTAAGGATGAATAGAAGTTTCCCAGTTATTCCCTTCTCGATTCACATTGTAGGTTGAAAGTGGAGTAATAATGATTGGGGAATTTCTTGATATTCTTCTTCTCAAAGTTTTATCTGAGACAGGTTTCATTTTAATATTATATATATGCGAATTATTGTGGATGATTGGGTTAGTACTTGAGGCGTTGTGTTCCAGGCATAGTCCATTTTACGAATAGATCATGTTCGATCTTGGATAGAAAAGACGTTAGAAGTGGAAGCTTGAATGCCTAGCTCTACAAACGAAGGTGATATACGTCATAACATTTCAACATGAGTTATCCAAGAATTAAGAGGTACTGAGATGCGGTAATGAACTAGGATGTGAGTGAGAGGACGGGAAAAAAAGTAAATAGTCAGTCGGATAAGTGGTGAACGTGTATTTGTTTCGAATATTTCGAAATGCAAGCCGTGAATAGATGTCGTAAGTTCTGTAGTTAAATTGAGCATTGTTAAACATAATGTGCGGAGTTAAATTTGCGAGCTTGTTGAGTATGTAAAGTTATGTTTCAGAAACTGATTTTTGAGGACGTGTAATGAGAATAGTTTAGATATTTTTCTAAGATCGTGAGTTATTTGTTGAAGATGTATAAATGAGTTGGCGTATCTTAAGTCAAATTTCATGATTAATTAAAGTTAGAGTTTGTTGGAAATTGTTGGAGTGAAAGCGTTTTGTGATTGGTATTGAGGGGGGCTGTGACCCCAGAAAAATTGATATTGCAAACCAGTTATTTCAAGATTTTGTTCTTGTAGTGGGTTATGTCAAAGTCAAGGTTATGAAGTTATTAGTTTTCAAAACTATAAATATCGATGATAAAAATGTTTTTGGAGATTTTGTTTTGAAGATGTATTCATTCATTTATCTGTTTACTACAAGTGAAGGCAGATTTATTTATTTATTTACATGTTTACTACAAGTCAAGGAATCTTTCGTATTAGCATTGTGTATGATTAAATTGAGATTGTGAAATGTTGGAGTACAGAAATGAGTTGTTATAAGTGATTGGGTTGGTGTTTGAAGTGGTTACGCAGGGTATAGTCCGTTATACGAAAAGGTCATGCCCGATTTTCTGTGGACATGACATTTCTCTACAATTAATAAGCGATTCGAATTACTGGGGCTTGTATACGAAAGGTTCAAGTTTATAATGGAGTAGTATGACTCATATGAGATACGAATTCAATTCGAGATTACAAAAAAGTTTTAGGGAAAGGTTTAGACTTGTCGCTATCGGATAAATGGCCAAAACGAAGGAATAATTCAATCCAGCAAAAACATGTTTAGAGTATATACGCTTGAATTCGAAGGAGGTTCAGACGATCATTTTCCATTGATGGAATTCTCATATAACGATAGTTTTCATGCTAACTTTGGAATTTCACCTTGCAAAGCGCTATTCAGGCGAGAGTGTCGATCTCTTGTATATCGAGAGGAGGTTGGTGAATGGATAGTGTTAGGACCGGAATTGGTGCCACCGACGAAGGAAAGAATCAATTATTTTCAGGAAAGGTTGACGACAGCTCAAAGTCGACAAAAAATAAATACGCTAACTTGCCCAGAGAAATCTACGATGTGAAGAAGAAGAACTGAATTTTCATCGGGACTATCTCAGTAGAAGGGATTAGTGAGACTTTCTTATTCAAGAAAGTTGAATTCAAGATTCGTTAGATCTTTTGAGATATTGAAGAAAGTCAGGAGGGTGACTTATGAGTTAGCTTTACCGCCTCATATGCACCATATCTATAATGTGTTTCGCGTAGTGATGTTTATGAATATTGTTCTGATTGTAGTCATGACATAGAATATGTAAGAACCCAGATTTTTGGTAGGAATTAAAACTTTTATTACGTAATGGAGTATAAGTGTAACAGTGGTTCCGTAAAAGGGTTAAGAAACGCTCGGGAAAGCACAAGGACATTTTTCTAATTATAAGAATTAAAGTGGAAATAAGAAATGAATAGTGTTTTTGGTGGAAATTGGAATATTATCAGACGACGCTATATAGGAGTATTCGGAACAGATTTCTGAGTTCGTAATAATGACCGATAGACAATATAAGTGTATGTAAAAGATATCAGATTCAGAAAAATAGCACTTTTATTTCCTCCGAGGTTTCCCTAGACACTTAATGATTTAAGGAGATATAAAGATTTAAGGGATTTAAATTCAAGAATTATAAAGGAGGATTGAGAATGATAGTATAAATATTAAGAAGGTTTCCGGTAAAACCCTAACAAGAGATATTTGAGATATTCCTCCGAACGATCAATGAAATTGAGTAATAACCGGACAAAGAAACAAGCAGAGAACCAAGATACAAGCATGTGCAAGTGGATAAGATCAAGTAACTAAGTTGGTTACCAAAGGAACTAGGATAACTAGAAGCCTAACTTAGTACTTAGCTTAATTACTTCATTACCTCAACAAACCAATAAACCACAACACATGTCCCTTGATGATGCATCATGCATGACCCAAGCACATTATTAAAGTGGCTTTATCGAAGATATAATCACCATAATGCAATTAGACAAGGATGAGAGCAAGCAACCAAGCTAGTTAGCAAAGAGGTACACCATAAGACACCAACACTTGCCCACATGATAACAAACCCTTAACCAAGCCTTAACCCATCAACCAAACCATGGTTTAACCAACAAATATCTATAAATTATTGATCACTTTATGCAAACCAACCAAGCCAAGCAAGAAAACAACTCCATTCTCTCTAAAAGAAGACCATTCGGCCTTTTGCTTAATTCAAGAATCAAAATCAAGCTTCCAACCATTGTTTGATCTCTAAATTTTTATGGTGAGGACTACATTTCATATAATAACTATCCTAGAAATCTTAGCTTCAAACTCCACTTTTTCCATTTTCAAATAAATCATCAAAGTCTATGGTGAATAGTAACTTTCAAGAACTAATGTTGTTTTCTTGTTTTCCTTGGTTGATCTAAGTTGTCTTAAGGCTATACAAGGGCTAACCAAGGTTTTTTAAGTCTATTACATACTCCAAGGAAGGTAATCCTCTCAAGAAACCCTAACTCTTAGTTTAAGTTTTGATGATTATTGGATGATTTTAGATTAGTTATGATTATGATGTTAATACAACCATGAAATCATGATTATGTAGTTAGCTTTATTGATCTAACAGAGATGATGGATATGATGATGAAGTAAGTGCTCTTGGACTGTTAAGATGAGTATTATGTGTGTAATATTGATGGTATGCCCGGTGTGGCTTGGTTGTGATGTTATCAATTTAGAAACGTTCAATTTATAGCCGTCGTAATGCCGAAATTTCATTAAACCCTTATAATTCGTGCATAACTGTTGGGTTAATTTTCTGGCCTTGATGTATATATGACCTACCCTTGTAGATCTCGAGTCATAGATCATTTTGGCACGAGAATCGAAGCAAACGGACATACGGTTTAGGAGTTATGGTCAAATTAGTAAAAGTAGTTCGAAACCGTAAGTGCGAGTTCGTAACTGAAATTGAACCCCCATAATATTACTAATTCAGTGGCAAATCTTAGTAATGAAATATTAGAGATCATAAGGAAGGTGTGAGAGAAAACCTCATGTCAAATGGATCGTTTTTTGATTTTATAAAATGTTCGAATCAGGGTTAAGTACGAATGAACTCCTAAAAAGAACAAGTGGTTATAACTTTGGAAAATCACTTAGAAAACGATCAATAAACCATGAGGTATAATCTCTTTTAGTAAACGACCGACCTTAGCACTTTTGTGGCATAAGTACCTACCAAGGGTAAGTGTAATGACAAGCCCTAATAACGAACAAATGTCGGGTCATAACGGTGATAAAAAGAGTTACACTAGAGGGTGTATAACGAGTTCTTGAAATTGTGTTTTAGCCTAAGTAAAGTATATACTTAACCATTCAAAGCGTTAAGTGACTAATCTCGGATATTTGATTATTTATAGATCACCAGACTGACCCAGGGCACACTATCCCTACCAGATTACCAGGCAAGTTTTCAATACTTTGGAACTGTTGTTGTGATAATATATATATAATTTTATTTTGTTATACATATGCCATAGCATGCATGCCTACTTTCAAATTCATATTGTAATACTTGTTCCATGACTTGATGTTGGCTTATAAGCTAGATATGATATACTAGTATTAAGTCGGATATTGCTAAGACCCTTAGTGAAGGGCATGTGATCTTCCTTCATTAAATATAGACCGGGAGTCGGTATTTTGTAATATAGAGATAGTCATGGAAACCCGGAGGGATTAGAGTGACAGATTATTTGAGGAGTGTTAATTATGAACATTATTTATATTTCCATAAGTATTAATTACATGGAAATTATTCGAGGAATGTTATTTGAATATTCATTTAAGGAATTATTAATTTAATGAATATTCTCATACTTATTCAAGGGTTATTTTGAGCAATATTTTATATTAAGAATATTCTTTAAATATTTATGATTTAATAAATATTCTTGGAATATTTATTTAATTCTTTTAACTTGTTTCTAAGATGATTCATTTTATTCAAATATTATTTTCGACCTCTAGATATTATGTAAATTATTTAAGAGTCTTATTATTATTATTTTTATTAAGAAAGGTTCTCACAAATTCTATTCTTCATTCAAATCTATCTTCCAAATTATAAGGGAACCTTGCTTGAGAATTGTCATTTATTTTATTTGACTTCCAGGTCATAAATATTTTGAAGTTATTCTTTCACTCGCAACTGAGTTGCTATTCATCGATTGAATCTTTTGTTACTTCCTCATCATTCGAGGGGTAAAATGATCAAAACAAGTCAGTATCCATGAACAAGCAACTGCTTGGGAAATATTGGTGAATTTTCCTTTCCAACTAGATACGACTACTTGGTGGAGTCTTATCAACAAGTATTATACTTGGGGAAAGGGGGACGAACTTTACGTTTCAGAGTCATGGATGTTATTCGAACTAGGATCTGTGTAAGTGGCCGAGTGGCACCGGTCCAGCAATGGCCCAACCGTTGGCCGGGGGGTTCCAGAGGCCAGTAGACAAGTAAATCCGTCGGTGCTTCCTTCTACATGTAGAGAACAAAGATGGGAAGCATAACATGTGACTGATCATCGTAAATTTTATGGCTTCTGGCGCGTCAATGCTCCAGTATTAGTTCATCTTTCAAAGTTAGAAATTTTCTGCAACATTATCAGTGTTGGCAGGGTTGAAAAGTGTTCAAGACGGGGATTGCATATTTTTTCCTGCAATTTCCTTTTATGAGATGTGATGATACCTGGCTCATATTTTTGCATAGCAGATATTTCTACGAAAGATATATTTTGAGTTACCTTGTAACTTCATCGTTTATATTATATTGGCACTATGTTTGTTAATGCATGGCATATGGTTTCAAAAATACTTTTGAACTGTTATATATATTATTGTTCAGTATACATTATTGTTGGTGGGCTATTGCTCACCCTTGCTTTATTTTATTATATCATAACAACAGCTAGAGAAGATAGCCGTCCAAGGCACACTTGGCGCAAGAGCGTGGGAGCCGTCAGAGAGTTACCCGCTGATGTAGCTACCATTGCTGAGGAGGAAGCTATTGGTAGGCTAGTTTTCCGCTTTTAAGCATCGGATATATTTATCCATATAACTTATGTAAATGGATGGCAAAGAGTATGTTAATTAAATTCTTTTGGGTTGTAATAACTCAAACTCGTGATTAATAATATTTGATAGTTACTCTGATTTCATCTCTGGGACTATAACTGGTGTGTTTTATGTTGTTGTTTTGGGGTCATAAGGTTGTAATTTAATTTATGTTGGTTTTGGTGGATGGAAATTGAGTCCGTAACGATAGGATCCCCGACCCCGGATTTGGGGTTGTTACAGAAATGGTATCAGAGTGAAATTTAAGGTATAGTGCTCAAAGAAGTGAGCGTCAAGAACTAAGATATTATTAAGAAAAAACTAAAGATGCATATTGGATTCAAAGCCGGACTACCAGATGTGGTACCAGCAAGTAAGATGGGTTGGAAGAATTACTCGAGATCTTATATGAGGATAGATAAGAATCCTTAGAGACCTTCAGTTTAATGAGAAAAGAGTTAGAGGGGTACATGATTATCAAAGACATCGATATAGGACGGGGAACAGAGTCTCCAGGAGTAGTTGAGATAAAGGCAACAAGTGCCATATCATTTGATGGAGGGATTAGTGTGAATATTGTCAATGTTAATTCGCTATGAGAAGGAAGGTTTCATAGGTTACAAGTTATAAAGTCAAATTAAGATTGATGAGGTGGTTTTATTCAGGAAATATTCATTTGTCCGAATGGATTAGCTTAGAAAATAAAGACATTGGGAAGTGATGGCATGATTGGATAAAGTTATGTGAGAAAGTAGTAAGCGAGGCGATGATCTTAGAACCTACAAGAGGGAAAGACCAGTGAGTCTATGATAAACTCATAATAAGACTACTGTCAGGGACTAAGTATAAGTTTATTTCAACTCAGTGAAAGGATGAACCAGAAACATTAGATGCATATGGTTCAGTGGAATATTAAATTCTTTCTTTTCCTTGAATGGATTATAGTAGTTACATTAGTTTACTCCTGTAAGAACCCTAATTTTTGTAATATTTTCTTTTATATAATATCATATGACATTGTGAAGTTGGAACCTTTTTAGTCATCCCTGTTGATTAATAGAATTGATTGTTTGAGAGATTATGTTGTTGCATTCATTATGTAAGATAAAAAGGAAGATTGTGAAGGGAGGAGTCTTATTCTTAGTAAGATTTATAAAACTTGGGATTTGAGAATGGTTAGAGTATTAAAAGATTTATTAAGAATTATGACGAGGAATTATGGACATTCGAGGAATTTACACAATTAAGTACTTAAGGAATTATAAGGGAAATCTCTACGCGACAAAATGTTATTACGAGGGATTAATTAAGATATGATATGAATTAAAGATTAAGTGACAAGCATTGGTGGAGGAATAATAATACAAGGAAAGATATTACATGCAAGCTTCATGTGACTAGATTGTTAGAAAAGCAAACTAGAAAATGCAAAAGCAACCAATGAATAGTGATTAGTTGGTGCATTATTCTAGGGGACAAAGGAGTATGGTGCATGCCTAGTCTACTACCTAGGGTGCCAACATGTGATACAATAATACATATGACTAATACATATCACCCAACACCTTACTTTATTTCAACCAACACCCAAAAGCAAAAACAAAAACTCTCCCCCCCCTAGCATTATTGCTCTCGGCCAAAGCTAGAAACAAGGGGAAGAGAAGTTCTTTCTTCCACTTCTCATCACTCTTAATTCAAGACAAAATTCCTAGGTCCTCTACACTCCATATAGAAGGTATGCTATGAATTTCAAGCCATTCTAACCATCCAATCTTGAGTTATAAATTGTTGAAAATTGAGTGAATAGTAACCATGTATGTTTATCTTTTAGATCTTGAAGGATTAAGGTCTTTAAAGGCTCATCCAAGTGTTCTTAGTGGTTGTAAAGCTCACCCAAGGTCTTTAGCTACTCAAGAAGGTATAAAAATCATAAACCCTTTTGGTTATGTAATATTTATAATGTTTGGTAGTAGATCCATGTATATATGAGCTAATCTTGGTTGTATAAGTATTGGATGACATGGATCTTGAGTTTTGATGTTGAGATTGTGACTTTTATATATCTCCATGAGTGTTATGAACCATGAATTAAGTGTATTAAGTGTTGGTTGTGTTATGGAAGTGTGAAAAATGGTTGATCTAAGTAGTTTGTGCTTGCTGAGTTTTGTCCAGGAGCATTGACCTGTATTGTAACACGATTTTGAACCCCCAAATGTTGTCCCCTGATATCCTACCATATATTGTTGGAAACGATAATTGAATGTAGTTTCTGGAAATGTAAGGTTCATGGCTAGGTGATGTATAGATTTTAAGTTATGGCCGGAGGAGTGAATTGTGTTTCTGGATTCCGGACTGCACTAAGTGACCCCCTTGTGAACCTTGTTTAAACCCCTAAAAATATATGTGGGATCATGGAAAAATTTGAGAATGTAGGTAATGCAGTGGTGAAGACCACCCAAAAAGAATTGGATTAAAATATGAATTTTTGGATTTTATAAAAATGCTAGAGTAAAATTCGCGCAAGGGAAAAAAGTCGATTAGTGGAGCAAAATTCTAGGGTTAGTGGTTATGATTCGAAAGTGGTAACTAAATTAAGTCGATTAAGTGACGAGCGTAATCGAGTGATGACATGAACCTATAGTGGGCCTAGAGAGTCATAAGACGAAGTCGTTAAGTTAATTTCGTACCCCCTAAAACCCCGTAATTAAAGAGATATTGTTAAGGTACTAACGAGCGGTTATTGCTTATGTATAGATCGTTCGACTCCGCACGCTCGACCACCCCAACCAAACCAAGGCAAGTTTACTTTTCAAAACTTATCCATATACAAGGACTTTCACTGTTGTGTTTGTAGTTTTCAATTATATCAAATGCTATGTTTATCGAAGTATTGATGCAATTGAGATTGAATAAGTACATATATGCTTGTACCCCTTGAACTTAGATTGAAATGTTTTCTTCGGACAACGACTCTAGCAATAGAGGTCGTAGCGGTCCGTATATACTATTGACCGGGGAGCGGTATATTATTATATCGTATCTAGTTTGCGAAAACCCGAAGGGTCATTCGGGTAGTATCGTATACTCAAGTAACTATTGTTATATCTTCGTAAATACTCGAAACCCTATCTTGGATTAAAAGTTTATTTTTATCGAATAATTATTTTATTTATTATTAATATTAAATCTTAAAATATTATTTATTAATTATTGTTCATTATTTAAAGACAAAGTTAATCCAAGATACTTCTTAATACTTCAAACTCGAACTCATTCGAACTCAAAACATTTTCGAAAACCCCCGGTCAGATTCTGCTTCTTGTATGATTTCAAGAATCATCGGTCGACTGATGTCGGACCTCAATTACTCTGTTTTCAATCAAAATCAAGTTTTTAAAAGAAAAAAAAAAAAGAAAAAGGGACTCTAGCAGGTGTGGGAACCGTTGACGAACGATTCCCGGGATGTGTAAGCGGCCGTGAGCCAGGCGGTCCATCAATTATTATTCCGGCCCAAGTGTTGCCGAAGGATGATTACGGATTTAGTTTTCATCGAGGGTGATTACGGATGTAGTTTTCACCCGAGGATAGTTACTGATGTAGTTTCTATCCTTCTACCGGTAGAGAAGACCCGTGGATTATTGGACTTGGATGTGGCGACTGATCATCGTCAATCCCTGTCAGGTTTTTATGTTTTCTTCCAGTCCCATCCTCCACTTTGGAAAAATACTCAAACACTGCTTCTTTGGCTTTTGTGCCAAGTTGCTGATAGTGTTCTATTTTGATGAGAAAATATTGACATCGTGAAGTATCTAGAACTGCAAGATTTTCTATAAAGATTGGCACGTGTTAGTGCACTCTGGCAATTGTTTCAAAGAATGAAATGTTTTGTACGAGAAACCTTCTAAGCTAATGGAAGGAAAGAGGTTTGAAATGAAGTATTCCCTGTACAGTATGTTAATCGTGGAGTGTTTTGCCGAAAATGATATACTCATATGTATATATTTTCAAACTTGAGATATGTTGAAATGGGAACCTTATAAAGGGTTCATATGTTATTCTTAAAGCTTCTTAGTGAGTATAGATGTTTTATTCAAACTCGGACATATACATTGTCCAATTATGTTTTGAAATCTGAGATATATATACCCATATAGTTGGGAATGTTTTCGAAATAAACCCCATTATTATTTTACAAATGGTGAACTTGCTGAGCATTATGTAGCTCATTCTTGCTTTATAAAAACTTTTCAGAAAGAGAAGAATTTGGTCGGTTAACTCCGCGACAGCAAAGAGGAGTAGAAGATTTATCCCGGAGATGATTTAGTTCCTGATAGACACTGCAGAGTAAGTCTGATAGGTTTTCAACTGTAATAGTAAGACCTGTCTTCAAGTGTAGTTGTATAAGTGGAATTGTGTAAGACTCTGATTTGTACAAAATGAATTGTAATATTTAGTGGCACTTTTGATTATCGTTTCTGAGGCTCTAACTTGTTTGTGCTTAAGATTGAGGTCTGAATGGATGTATTGTTGAGTTGTGCAGTTAATACAGGTATGATATGGTTGGATGGTGATGTGACGACCTGAATCTTTGACCTCAGATTTTGGGGTGTCACAGAAATGGTATCAGAGCGATAAGTTACAGCACTCAGAAACGAGAGTGGTGAGAGTTAAGTCTAAGTAGGAGAATGACATAAGAGTTCGTAGTAAACTTATGATTGGACTACCGGAAGGGGTACCGGTGAGTAGAATGGACTGGAGTGTTACTGGAGGTATTATACTAGGGTCGATAGAAACCTTAGAGACCTTCAGAATGATGAATAGAGGTTTGAGAGTCGTACATGACTTATCATAGATAATGATATAGGAAGCAGAGCGAAATCTCGAGAGCAGCTGAGGTAGAGGCGATATTGCCAATATGATCGGATGACTAGGCTGGCATAAATTTTGTGGCCCATATTCCTCCACAGTTCAGGAGGCGGCATTTTAAGAATCAAGAAGTTTGGACTTCCCTACATAATTAAGGGTACTTAGTACTTGGATTAATGAAAGTCTTTTACTTTGGCTATAAGATCCGATTTTCGATAAGTGACGGGTTTACCTGAAGGTTGGTCACTATGTCATTGTGGATTCCATTACCCTTGATGGCGAATTTTTACATGTGTGATACGAGAATGTTATCATAAGACGAGCGTGCTAGATAATTCCACGCATGATTCGAACGCTAGAACATGGTAGTTCAACTTAGAGAACAAACAAGTAGAATTAACAAAGGGACTCGAGAGAAGTTGAATATGGTTGCAACGAGCGATATAGTGATCTCGGAGTCTACCCAAAAGAAAGACCAGCGGGTCTAGAGTGGGATCCTTTGATAGAGATGTTATCAGGGACTACGTATATATGTATTGTAGACCTCAATATTTTTGGTATATGTTCACATACACACACCCGCCACTGAACCTATGGACTGCACTGAGATCCCTGAAAGATCTCTTGGATCTGTTCCCAGGGGGAACTGGCCACTTGTGATTCATGACGGAAGGCATGAAGTAGGACCCTATGGACTTAGCAGGTGTCCCCGAAATGATGTGAAGTTTGGTCTTCAAGATAAAGCACGGAAATGACAGATAGATTTGTGAAACCCCAACTCGATAAATGACCTTAAGATGATGATTGAGAGACACACTAGTTGGTGTCTTGTATTACGAAGACGAAGAGATGGAGTTACCCTCATAGTGGTGATAATGAGATGCACGAATGATTATTAACTTATTTTGGTAACTACCGGCTGGTGCACTACCTCATTTTAAACTTTTCACTAACCATGTTACCTCGATTAGTTATATCAGGTAACCCTCCTAGCTTTCTACTTCAAACTTGTGGGATAACAACCAGTGATATACTTTCTCGAAACCGGGACTCATCCAAAGTATCTTAACTGATCCCCGAGCATTCTATTTGAAGTTTATAATTATTTCTGCTCAGGACTATTTACACTTTCTTTCAATTATCCAAGATATGTTCAACAAATATTTCCTTAATTAATCGACGAATACTACTTAACGGATATCGATATTTGATTGCTTCTTTCATGCTTGCACTCTTCAGTTGAGCTCATAAATATTCAACAAATTACTGAGGACATGGATGATCTAATGTCCAAACGTCCCTCATGAATTCTTTTCTTCTATTCAAGATGAGATTGCACATCGTACATTGAAATCATAGTAAGGATATCATTTGATATTGGTATTCCGAATCTAGTTCTATTGTCGGATCTGATGAAGCATGTGTACGGAGGCACCCTTGGGTGGACCGTTTCACTGATAAGTAATATTCGATGAGAGGTTATCGATTGTTTCGATACCTAGAACATTCTCTTCAGATTTTATAGTTTTCTTTTTTCAAACTTAATAACTTCTTATTTTCATTTGTTGTGCGAGAAGCCTAAAGTTTCTTCAGTAGGCTACGATGTTGAAATTCCGTTCTATTCAAGTGAAACTGGCTAGTCGTTATGTCAATATGAATGACTAGTTGATTATTCTAACTACTCAAAATTATAAATGTTGTGAAGAACACCTAGCTAATTGTCCTAGCTGGTGGTGATGTCTCAAACAGGTGGACTAGCAAATTTTGTCTAGCTAGTCGCTAGTGTTTCTTGAAAAGGACTAGTTATTGTTTCACTGGTCCAACTTCCAATTTAATTCATTCCGCAATGCATTTTGCATGTGGTAAAGTATGATGATGAAAGTTTGGACGAATAACTTGATTGAGACCTAGCGAGGTCGCCCACTCGACTTGAACTCTTACCCATCTTCGTATCAGACTTTATATCACTTGAATATTTTATTCTTTCATTTCATACAATGAGAATTCATTTGAAACCATTGATTACTTGAGTGACAAACTCCTTCATTCTTTAATTGTCATGGAGTAGAATTGCTTTCTTTGGCTGACCTTCATCAATGCGACTTTAGATTTCCTCTTATTATTCAGGAGGAAAAGTATCCACCCGATGTAAGAATTGTATAAAGACCGTCTTTATGACTTTTGTACCCAACAATCATTGCCCTTGTGCAACATTCTCTATGGTGTCATATTACAGAATTATCAGGACGGGAAGGAATAAACCTTGTTGTATTCTTTCTGTCCATCCTTACATCTCCAAAAATCGAGACTCCTAGTATTTGGAACCATCAACATTCTTGGAACATCCAATGTGGAATTCTTATTGAGATTATCTATTGGACCTTGTTATTTTGGAAACCGTTCCTTTCAAAGTGATTACTCTAAGGTGAACGGGAGGTACAATTGTGAACCGTTACACTAATATGAGATCAAAAACCAAATGTTGTAATTGTGCAGCCAGAGCGTTATGCCGAGTAATTATTGAAGTAGAGATAACATGTCAGGGCATACCACAAGACCTTTAATATTGGTGTAGGGAAAGTTATAAGAAATGATGAGGTGGTTGGGAGCACGCTCCTACCAACCGTTGTCAGGATGTTATATTAATGAATTCTGGAGTTACCAAGCCTTTTCCTGATCCAAGAAATGCAAATCGATTGCGATGTAAAACATATCCTTAGAGGAAACTACATGAAAGTAAGATGGACAAGAAAGGAATAAATATCGTGGCAAGAATGTTAAGCTTTACTTAGCGTAAAGGGATTGATGCACATAGAGAGACATAAAGTTTAACAGGCCCCTAATAGCTAATGGATGCAGGGATATATGTCAATGATCCTTCGAGACCACCACCTAATCAAGTTTATTGGGAATCGCAGCCGCATGCAGGCCTCAGGCTGATGGGCGCCAGTTGTGAAGGGGGACGAGCGTATGACATATTACATATACCATCGAGAACTGATACCCTTACCGGAAATGGGGGGGATTGTTGATTAGTTAAAATGAGTAGTTGTTATTTTTCAAGGATAAGGTTGAAGAGAAGGTTTCACCAACTCAAGATCGACCTCTGTACAGTGTCAAAGTTGGCATTTCACACTAATATAAACGTTATAAAATTGTGGTAGTATCGTTTGAATGGACTAATGAGTCAGAAGCCTTTATGGATTAATGAACAAAGTTTTGGGATGAAATGAGATATTAGCAACAACCTTGTTGTTAGCAATGCTTGATGATAAAAGAGGACTTTGAGAGTCACGATGATGCGTCTTTCAAGAGTTTAAGAGGTGTGCTGATGCAGTAGAAAGGGAATGATAGCCTATACTTCTAAACAACATAAAGGTTACGGGATAGGATATATTAACCGTGAGTCTGGGATTAGTCAAGATGGCGTTCACGCATAAAACTGAGACGTTAACCTTATGAGAAAAGTGTGAAAATTTCTCCACAAGTGCCATGAGTATATCTTCATAGTAGAACTAAACATAAGAAAGAGAAGGTGACGATAGGGAGCAGGGAGTATAATGGAGAAATTTGTTATTACCTAGGGAAGGCCAGTGTGGTGGCCGATACCTATAGAAGGTATTATTCGAAATTGGAATTCAGTCAGTATTGACCAAGAAAATAGAGTATATACCATAAAGAATTATGCTAGAGGAAAATGACTAAATTATGGGGAAGGAAAAAGATGTGTAGAGAATTAAGGGAATGTTTGGTAAACTGAAATGAAGGATGGTATTGGCAAACTATTAAGTACGAACGCGACATGCCAAAAGCAGAATGATAGAGATCTAGTGTATTAATTCCGCCTGTAAAAAAATCTTGAACGTGGACAGAATTATAATGAATTTCATAAGTAGGTCGCCGAAGACCGAGCCAAGAGATGGCCCTAGTTGATTTATGATTGTTGGACCAAGTGATTTACCTATAAGAGACCTTCCATTTAGAAGATTATCGATTTATATACGGAAGAGATGGTGGTGCAATATAAAGCTTCTGCAGTGATTACGTCAGATAGAGACTTAAGGTTAAACTTCGAATATTGAAGGTGCTTTCAAGTATAATTAATAAAGAGATTGAGCGTATGTACTAATTTGACCTGTGGCTGACGGACATGGGAGAAGAATTATCCAGACGATCGAATTTGTAGTTAGTGTCGTGCCTTAGATTTCACGGGGAAATCGAGAAATGAAATGAATGTTGTTATCACGATCATCACCCTGCGAACGTAAGGACGTCTCTTGTAGAGCGTACTGTGAAAGAAGAAGATTCGCTTTTCTTGCGCTACGAAGAAGTCAATGAACAAGGGATATAGTAGCTGAACTGGTTCGACATATACCGAAGACTATACAGTATCCACAGCAAGTGGTAACGGCTGACGGGAGGCAACGCATGCCTGCTAATCAAGCGAAGGAATATGAGGAATACGGTGCGTATTGACGTTGTCTCAGATTACAAAACACGACCACAAAGCATTCACGGGCCAACGATAAAAGGACTCAACACGGATACTATGAACAAGGTAGAAGAGGAACGTGTGAGTAGTGGGATAGAAATTTTTAATCATAGAACAACCGATAAGGAATACAGGTCGAGGAGAGTATGCGTTGAGAAACAATATTAAAGCGTTGGCGAGACCAAGGTGAGATAACAAAAGGGTTGAAGTGTCAACCTGAGAGTTGGAAAGGGTAAAGTTGGAATTGTATCCACAACTATTTTCCTTAGGTTCTTAAGATAGAATCCTTTTAAGGAGAGGAGACTGCATTAACCCTAATTTTTGTGAATATTCGAAACCTGGGCGAATAGTAATTTTATGGGTGGATGAGAAATTTTTGCAATCACGATATGTACGAATTATTAAATGAAGATTTCGAATTGATATTACGTCCTTACGGTACAGACGAGTGTATGTAAAAGTCATTAGTTTTTTTTCGAAACCCATTATTTCGAATGGTCAAATTTTATGAGATATCTGAGGACATCGTGGTAAGGCATGGGGTTCCTGTGAGCATTGTATCTGATAGGGACCCAAGGTTCAACCCCAGGTTCTGGAGGAGTTTTCAGGATTGTGTGGGGACCAAGTTAACCATGAGTACTGCATACCACCCCCAATCAGACGGACGGAGCGAGAGAACCACCCAGACCATAGAGGACATGTTGAGAGTATGTGCCATCAATTTTAAGGGAAGTTGGGATGACCACTTGCCGGTGATCGAATTTTCCTACAACAACGGTTACCATGCGAGTATAGGAATGCCCCCATATGAAGCGTTATGCGGGCGAAGATGTCGATCTCCCTTGTGTTGGGAAGAAGTTGGAGAGCGGAAGATTTTAGGGCCTGAACTGGTCCAACAGACAAGAGAAACTATCGAGCTCATAAGAGGACGGCTGGTAGCGGCCCAAGACAGACAGAAGAGGTATGCGGACCAGACCTGCAAGGACAAAGAATATGAGGTAGGAGAAATTGTGATGTTGAAGGTATCACCGTGGAAGGGATTGATGAGATTTGGTAAGAAGGGGAAGCTAAGCCCCAGATTTATTGGACCTGTTGAGATTTTGAGACGAGTGGGAAAGTTAGCCTATGAATTGGCTTTACCCCCAAGCTTGCAGCAAGTACATAATGTGTTCCATGTGTCCATGCTACGACCCTACCATACCGACTTCCGACATGTGATAGAACATGATCAAGTGGATCTGCAACCAGACCTAACATATGTAGAGCAACCCATAGAAATCATGGATAGAAAAGAACAGGTGCTGAGGAACAAGGTTGTCAAACTAGTGAGAGTTTTGCGGAGAAACCAGAATATCGAAGAATCGACATGGGAACTAGAGAGCACGATACATGAAAAGTACCCCCCAACTGTTTTCAACCTGATTCCGGGACGAAATCCTTTTAAGGAGGGGATGCTGTAAGAACCCTAATTTTTGTAATATTTTCTTTTATATAATATCATATGACATTGTGAAGTTGGAACCTTTTTAGTCATCCCTGTTGATTAATAGAATTGATTGTTTGAGAGATTATGTTGTTGCATTCATTATGTAAGATAAAAAGGAAGATTGTGAAGGCAGGAGTCTTATTGTTAGTAAGATTTATAAAACTTGGGATTTGAGAATGGTTAGAGTATTAAAAGATTCATTAAGAATTATGACGAGGAATTATGGACATTCGAGGAATTTACACAATTAAGTACTTAAGGAATTATATGGGAAATCTCTACGCGACAAAATGTTATTACGAGGGATTAATTAAGATACGATATGAATTAAAGATTAAGTGACAAGCATTGGTGGAGGAATAATAATACAAGGAAAGATATTACATGCAAGCTTCATGTAACTAGATTGTTAGAAAAGCAAACTAGAAAATGCAAAAGCAACCAATGAATAGTGAGTAGTTGGTGCATTATTCTAGGGGACAAAGGAGTATGGTGCATGCCTAGTCTACTACCTAGGGTGCCAACATGTGATATAATAATACATATGACTAATACATATCACCCAACACCTTACTTTATTTCAACCAACACCCAAAAGCAAAAACAAAAACTCTCCCCCCCTAGCATTATTGCTCTCGGCCAAAGCTAGAAACAAGGGGAAGAGAAGTTCTTTCTTCCACTTCTCATCACTCTTAATTCAAGACAAAATTCCTAGGTCCTCTACACTCCATATAGAAGGTATGCTATGAATTTCAAGCCATTCTAACCATCCAATCTTGAGTTATAAATTGTTGAAAATTGAGTGAATAGTAACCATGTATGTTTATCTTTTAGATCTTGAAGGATTAAGGTCTTTAAAGGCTCATCCAAGTGTTCTTAGTGGTTGTAAAGCTCACCCAAGGTCTTTAGCTACTCAAGAAGGTATAAAAATCATAAACCCTTTTGGTTATGTAATATTTATAATGTTTGGTAGTAGATCCATGTATATTTGAGCTAATCTTGGTTGTATAAGTATTGGATGACATGGATCTTGAGTTTTGATGTTGAGATTGTGACTTTTATATATCTCCATGAGTGTTATGAACCATGAATTAAGTGTATTAAGTGTTGGTTGTGTTATGGAAGTGTGAAAAATGGTTGATCTAAGTAGTTTGTGCTTGCTAAGTTTTGTCCAGGAGCATTGACCTGTATTGTAACACGATTTTGAACCCCCAAATGTTGTCCCCTGATGTCCTACCATATATTGTTGGAAAGATAATTGAATGTAGTTTCTGGAAATGTAAGTTTCATGGCTAGGTGATGTATAGATTTTACGTTATGGCCGGAGGAGTGAATTGTGTTTCTGGATTCCAGACTGCACTGAGTGACCCCCTTGTGAACCTTGTTTAAACCCCTAAAACTATATGTGGGATCATGGAAAAATTTGAGAATGTAGGGAATGCAGTGGTGAAGACCACCCAAAAAGAATTTGATTAAAATATGAATTTTTGGATTTTATAAAAATGCTAGAGTAAAATTCGCGCAAGGGAAAAAAGTCGATTAGTGGAGCAAAATTCTAGGGTTAGTGGTTATGATTCGAAAGTGGTAACTAAATTAAAGTCGATTAAGTGACGAGCGTAATCGAGTGATGACATGAACCTATAGTGGGTCTAGAGAGTCATAAGACGAAGTCGTTAAGTTAATTTCGTACCCCCTAAAACCCCGTAATTAAAGAGATATTGTTAAGGTACTAACGAGCGGTTATTGCTTATGTATAAATCGTTCGACTCCGCACGCTCGACCACCCCAACCAAACCAAGGCAAGTTTACTTTTCAAAACTTATCCATATACAAGGACTTTCACTGTTGTGTTTGTAGTTTTCAATTATATCAAATGCTATGTTTATCGAAGTATTGATGCAATTGAGATTGAATAAGTACATATATGCTTGTACCCCTTGAACTTAGATTGAAATGTTTTCTTCGGACAACGACTCTAGCAATAGAGGTCGTAGCGGTCTGTATATACTATTGACCGGGGAGCGGTATATTATTATATCGTATCTAGTTTCCGAAAACCCGAAGGGTCATTCGGGTAGTATCGTATACTCAAGTAACTATTGTTATATCTTCGTAAATACTCGAAACCCTATCTTGGATTAAAAGTTTATTTTTATCGAATAATTATTTTATTTATTATTTATATTAAATTAAAAATATTATTTATTAATTATTGTTCATTATTTAAAGACAAAGTTAATCCAAGATACTTTTTAATACTTCAAACTCGAACTCATTCGAACTCAAAACATTTTCGAAAACCCCCGGTCAGATTCTGCTTCTTGTATGATTTCAAGAATCATCGGTCGACTGATGTCGGACCTCAATTACTCTGTTTTCAATCAAAATCAAGTTTTTAAAAGAAAAAAAAAAGAAAAAGGGACTCTGGCAGGTGTGGGAACCGTTGACGAACGATTCCCGGGATGTGTAAGCGGCCGTGAGCCAGGCGGTCCATCAATTATTATTCCGGCCCAAGTGTTGCCGAAGGATGATTACGGATGTAGTTTTCATCGAGGGTGATTACGGATGTAGTTTTCACCCGAGGATAGTTACGGATGTAGTTTCTATCCTTCTACCGGTAGAGAAGACCCGCGGATTATTGGACTTGGATGTGGCGACTGATCATCGTCAATCCCTGTCAGGTTTTTATGTTTTCTTCCAGTCCCATCCTCCACTTTGGAAAAATACTCAAACACTGCTTCTTAGGCTTTTGTGCCAAGTTGCTGATAGTGTTATATTTTTAATGAGAAAATATTGACATCGTGCAGTATCTAGAACTGCAAGATTTTCTATAAAGATTGGCACGTGTTAGTGCACTCTGGCAATTGTTTCAAAGAATGAAATGTTTTGTACGAGAAACCTTCTAAGCTAATGGAAGGAAAGAGGTTTGAAATGAAGTATTCCCTGTACAGTATGTTAATCGTGGAGTGTTTTGCCGAAAATGATATACTCATATGTATATATTTTCAAACTTGAGATATGTTGAAATGGGAACCTTATAAAGGGTTCATATGTTATTCTTAAAACTCCTTAGTGAGTATAGATGTTTTATTCAAACTCGGACATATACATTGTCCAATTATGTTTTGAAATCTGAGATATATATACCCATATAGTTGGGAATGTTTTCGAAATAAACCCCATTATTATTTTACAAATGGTGAACTTGCTGAGCATTATGTAGCTCATTCTTGCTTTATAAAAACTTTTCAAAAAGAGAAGAATTTGGTCGGTTAACTCCGCGACAGCAGAAGAGGAGTAGAAGATTTATCCCGGAGATGATTTAGTTCCTGATAGACACTACAGAGTAAGTCTGATAGGTTTTCAACTGTAATAGTAAGACCTGTCTTCAAGTGTAGTTGTATAAGTGGAATTGTGTAAGACTCTGATTTGTACAAAATGAATTGTAATATTTAGTGGCACTTTTGATTATCGTTTCTGAGGCTCTAACTTGTTTGTGCTTAAGATTGAGGTCTGAATGGATGTATTGTTGAGTTGTGCAGTTAATACAGGTATGATATGGTTGGATGGTGATGTGACGACCTGAATCTTTGACCTCAGATTTGGGGGTGTCACAACTCCGACGCTGAATCATAAATGGATCAAGTAATATGATCAGTGCTTAAGAAGTAATGGAGAATGTTTTAAAGATGAAACCTGAAAGAACAAGTGTATGCCAAGTTCTCGAAGTATGAATTCTGGCAAAAGGAAGTTCAGTTATTAGGACATACGATCAATAGTGAGTAGTGTTGGTTGACCCCGCCGAGTTAAAGGCAGTTTCAATTGAGAAAGGCCAACCACACCAACAAAGGTGAGAAAATTTATGAGATTCACAAAGTATTACCAAAGATTTGTTCAGGACTTTTCTAAGATTGCAGCCCCGTAACCCGACTTATTTTGTAAGACTAAGAAGTTTGAATGAACAGGAAAATGTGAAAGAATCTTCCTGGAGCTAAAGAGGAAATTGGAGGCGACCCAGCATTGGCATTGCCTAATGGAAGAAGGAAGACTTTGTGATATATTATGATGCACCTCATATAGGTTTAGGTGGTGTGCTTATGCAGCACGGCAGAGTAATTGCGGATGTATTCGGACAGCACTGTCCACCAGATTCGGATGGCCTTGGTAGTGCCAATTTTTGTGGAACAACTAACTCCGATAGTAGTGTTCCTTGTGAGACTAGTGGTTAGGTAGACTGACAATTGGTAATATCGACTATTAGGACGTATATGTATCAGGAAGACGTGGCATGTTTCAGTTTGAAACTTTTGATTTCCCTTCTATGGGATGTATATATTCGGTTCCTTTCCAGTGGTCAAACTTCCAACTTTATGTCAATCATTCCGTATTATAACTGCTTACGATTCTACCTGCTTGGATGTTCATAGAACTGTTCTTTAGGTTTCGAAATTTATCTTCTTAGTATTATTAGTGGGTGGATAGATTAACCGAAATTTCTTGATTCTAGAAAGAAATTCAACATATTTTGGCAAACCTTTTCTTTCTGATTATCAGAGAACGTCACTGAAGAGAGTGCAAACTGGAGCGAACCCTATGGATTGGGTAAGGTAGTCGCTATATGGGTTGGTGGACAGACCCTGATTATTACAACTGATTGAAAAGATAAAATGATTGGATGGTAAATGGAAAATGTATTTAAGGACCAAAACGGACAAAGAAATTCCGGGATTGACTTAAATGAAAAGGCTATTATGCCAAAAGTGTTAAGCTTATGTAGCACGTGGGATTGATAAGAGAAGTTGAGAAGATAAAAATAAAGGAAAGGTGACCGGAGGCGGTACCGAGAAGTCGATTGAGATTTATATGGAGTAAAATTTTAAAAAGATCGGAATGTATCAAGGAAGAGGGATGAACGAAGAGTAGCAGTACTCGAGTTGAGTGAATATACTACTCTGGTACCTCAGATTTGCTGTGTAAGGGAAAGCAGTGAACAAATACAAAAAGAAAAAGTTTAAGAGTACGCGGGAAAAAGCATATTGATAAGCGTAACCTACCCTAGATAAGTTATCTTCGCTATGGACGAAGGAGGCGCTATGCCGGTAATTGCTAAAAAAGTAATGCCATTAGCTAACCCTAAAACTCACATACTGTGGCACGACCATTTGGGGCCATGTGGCAAAGAATTATAAAGTGACTAGACCAGCAATGTAAGGACAAAGCGGGGTGCTTCTGACCAAGTGCCAACCACGAGAACTATTGATATAAGTGAAGTTATTCAGGAATATATAATTGACCAGCTTATGAACTAGAAAGAGAAGTAAAGTGAATTGGGATATATGATGATGGGATTTTATAAATACCATGGATGTCCTATGACTGAGGAAAATGATTAATGAAGGTTTATGAAGATTGTTAGTGAAGGTGCAGTATGATGCAGAAATGTTAACTAAAACTTAGTATCCTCAAGAAGAGTAATAATTACTAAGGGATTCACGTTGAACACGATCAATATCTTCCAGAACATCCTTGCTACTATTACCAAATTCTGTAAGAAGAGCGGATAGACATATGTTGTCTTTCGGAAGGTTATGTAGACTGACGTCAATTCGAAAGAAAAGGCTAGCATTAAGTAACCTATAGATTATCAAGATGAGAACGATTGAAAAGAGACCCTTATTAAGGATATGTGATATGATTAAAGGATATAAGTATTTCTTGAAAATAGAATTGAGGATAAAATATCCATAATTTAAGACGAACCCGGGGAATGCACAAAGGATGGCATTACCCCTACTAAAGACATTGTGAATTCAGATAATATAAGTTGGATTGACCAAGGCAACAATAACCTTTAAGGAATCATTGGAAGGAGTTTCGGAAATTACATATACAGCATTGTTATGGGACTGATTAATGATACTTTGATAAACTCTGCACCCAGAAATAAAGGAGGAATGATGAAGATGGCCTAAGAGATTTGATAAGTGGATTTATATCCACTTGGATCGCTTCAATTCGGCTTAAATTGATTGTCTTGGACTCAAGTTTATTGTAGTTTTGATGTGTTTTGCTTAGTTGTGCAGATTTACAAGAATGTCGATTATGGGTGATGCTTCTATCGTGTTTGGAGGATTAATTGATTAAAATTCGGATTTTCCGGGAAGGTTGCGCAGTCTACACTGTTTTGGCCATATCTGGAGTTCTAGAAGTCCATTTTCAGCGATCTTACAGCTCACGCGAAGCCTGGAATATTTAATACAACTTAGAACAGGATTCGCGCATGCAGGCTGCGTGTGGTGAGAGCAGGTTGCGTGACAAGCAGACTGATGGGAGCAGAGAATTTACTGTTTTGCCCTTTTCAAGTTCTAATTGTATTTTGGGCAGTTTTTGGTACCTAAATCGAATTCTAATTGTAATAGAAGGCAATTTCTTGCTGGACAAGAAATCTAGAGCCTATATAAACTTCCAAACCCTTGTAAATTAGACAATTAGACAATTAGATATCTTGTACATAACATAGTTTAGATTTGCAAGGGAGAAAAGGGGAGAAAGATTCAACGCTCGTGACAAGCAACGGATCTAGATCTACTTCATCTTTTGTATCATTGATTTGTTTTCTCAACTCTTTGTTTTATTAATATTATTATTATTATTCATACTTTGTTTATTATCATGGTTTCATCAGATCCCATGATGACGAGCGGTTCGATTATGAACTAATCGTTGTCATGGGATTCTAACGGATTTATCTATGTAGCTTAGTAGTTTGATTGCTTTAAAGATTTATGTGTGTGAATTCTTGATATCCTCGTATGGTTGTGTTTCATGTATTTAGATGCGTTATGAACATCTAATTTGTTAATCTCTTGCGAAACGAGAGTGGATCTTGAGATTTAGAACTTGCCATGCTAGCATCGGATAGGTTGATGTTTTAACATCATGATTTATGGCGTAAATAGAGATATTATGCTGCCCTACGTGATCTAAGTGGATAACTTGTGCTTAAACCTTTATGTTTTCAAATTCTATAGAGATATAGGGTCTAAACATAATTGGTGTCTACCCATCTTCTATCTCTTTTGTGGATGCATGTGTAGTTTCGTGTTATCCGATCAGATATCAAAACCATCGTATGTATTGATTAAAGGCATCAACTCTAAGTGAAGTAGATGATGAAGTTAGGATTCCATGTTTTCTCGTATATAAGTAATTCAATTTTAATTCTCATTAGTTAGTAATTTTTAGTTTGTTAATTTGTATCTTAGTTAATTATAGTTAGTAAAAACTTAATCTTGTTATTTGTCTTAGCAGTGAATAATAATCATACATTGTTGCATAGGTTCATGAACTGAATTGAAACCTAACAAGATCTCTGTGGGAACGAACTTGACTTCTATCTATATTACTTGTGACCACGTACGCTTGCGTCTTTTTATGTAAACAGTTTCAGGAGTTTATGGATGTTTTCAAGAAATTGTCTATTAACATTCCTTTTGTTGAAGCATTGGAGCAGATGCCGAGGTATTCAAAGTTCATGAAGGATATTTTCTCACGAAAGAGAAGGTTGGAAGAATTTGAAACAATGGCATTAACGGAGGAGTGTAGTGCAGTTCTGCAGCAGAAGTTGCCACCCAAACTTAAAGATCCGGGAAGTTTCACCATCCCTTGCACTATTGGCAACCTTTCTTTTAGCAAGTGCTTGTGTGACTTGGGAGCTAGCATTAATCTCATGCCTTTATCTGTGTTCAAGCAACTTGGTCTTCCGGAGCCAAATCCAACCAATATCTCTTTGCAGTTGGCTGATCGATCTATCACATATCCAAAGGGCATAGTGGAGGATGTTTTTGTGAAAGTTGATAAGCTTATCTTCCCTGCTGATTTTGTTATCTTGGATTTTGAAGAAGACAAGAAGATTCCCATAATCTTGGGAAGGCCTTTTCTAGCTACAGGCCGTACTTTGATTGATGTGCAAAAAGGAGAGCTTACAATGAGGGTGCAAGATCAGAATGTCACCTTTAATGTTTTCAAGGCCATGAAATTTCCGACAAAGGAGGAAGAGTGTTGCAGTGTGGAATTAGTTGATACGGGTCAGAGAAAGAAGTTTGATCAGTTATTAAGCGAAAAGTCGGACACACACGTGCTACAGCATCACATCAGTGATTCCATTGACAGTTCTTCAATTCGAGATCTTTCGAATGTAAAGCTTGGGAAACTTCCACCACATGTGAGGTATGTCCTTTTGAATAATGAGCTAGTGATTTTTGAAGAGGGGCATGATAATGTGTTGCGAAGGTGGAAAGCCGATGATAAGGAAGAAGAAAGTTTTGTTCAGCCGTTCGAGTTGGAGAAGCACCTTAGAGGTGTGAAGAAGAAAAAGAAGAGGATTAGGCCGTTGGGTGGTAAAATTAGGTTGAAGTCTGATGGAAGAGAATTGTGGAAAGCAAGCAAACAAGAGGTCAGTGTTCGTATGAATGGTCTATCTGTTGAGGACGATTCAGTTATTCTTTTGAAACCGCCATGAGTTGAGGAAGTAACGTCAAGCTATTGACGTTAAAGAAGCGCTTCGTGGGAGGCAACCCATGCATTAGTGTAGGAAGAAAAAAAAAATGAGTGTTGTGAAAAAAAAATGAGTGTTGTGAAAAAAAAATGAGTGTTGTGAAAAAAAAAAATTGAACAGTAACGCAGGCGCAGGCTGCGTTACAGGTGCGCAGACTGCGCAAGAGTCAGAAACGCAGGCGCAGCCTGCGTTACAGAGGCGCAACCTGCGCGTGATGCAGTAACGCAGGCACAGCCTGCGTTACACACTGCCGGGGATCATCGGTGTTTTATTTTTGGTTTATGTGCTTGTCAATAGTGGTCGTTAGAGTTCACTGACTCAGATTTTTCTTACCTATCTTGTTTAGTTCGGTGTTCAGGTACTTGAGTGTTTGAAGATGGCATGCGAGGAGTTGCCATGGTGGGCATATTCGAGGACATCCATGCCTCAGCAATGTGAGCGGTGTTTGGGCGTTCATGATCCCTCACAATATTGTTACTACGAAGGAGTTGATCCATATGTCACTTATGAGGAACAACCATATTTTCAATACCATCCTCAACAGTACCAGCAAGATGTTCCAGATATGTCATATTTCTTTGGAAATGAAGAGTTTCAACATCAGCAACCTACTCCTACTTTTCAGTCAGATGAGGTTGTTACTATGGAGGAGCTTAGGATGCTTGTAAAGAGCAGAGAGGAGTCTATCAATTCTTTGGAGATTCTAGTTGCTCGAGCTGTGAGATCATTGGAACAAGAGAAACATCAATTCATACCAGAGCCAATTCCAGAAAATAACGATGACTTGGAGCAGGGTACTGCATGAATAATTGAAGAAGACAAATTCCAAGGAGAGGTGAGTATTCACAAGCCATGTGAGGAATTTGATCAAGCTAGTGAGGTGGATGATTTGGAAAGGGCACAATTCAGGACAGACACTGATGAGCAACAAAAATTTCAAGAATTGGTATGTGCGTACCAAGAGGACACTGATGAGCTACGCAAATTTCAAGAATTGGTATGTGCGTTCCAAGAGGCTGATGATCATAGGACAGATGCAGGTCTTTTACTTGTCTCAAAGTGTGAAGATGGAGGTAGCGCATTAGAGCCAATGGAGGAAGTTCTTTTTGAGGAACCAAAGGCTTCAGCAACTTACATTTACCCTCCTCCAATATATTCAAGCGAAGCCCGCGAGTGTGTTTTGTTCTACAAATTGACAGATTTTGGGTCAACAGATGAAGGCATTGGAATAGGACATATTTGTTATACGAATTGGCCAAGCGAGGAGAAGGGGCAGAAAGTGTGCCGCCGTGATGACGATGAAGTCTCGCGAAGAGAGGACCAGGCAAACTATTATCATCCTTAATGGAGGCTTGGAAGTTACGTCAAGCTATTGACGTTAAAGAAGCGCTTCGTGGGAGGCAACCCACGCATTAGTATAGGAAGAAAAAAAAATTGAGTGTTGTATTAAAAAAAAATTGAGTGTTGTATTCAAAAAAAAAAAAAAAAAAAGAAATTCGAACAGTGATTTTCACGCAGGCTGCGCCTGTGTCGCGCAAGCTGCGCCTGTGTGACGCAGGTTGCGCCTGCGTTACTGCCTGTTGCGCAGGCTACGCCTGCTGATAAGTGCATATTTTTGCATATTTTTATTGCCTATTTATTGTTTGAATTCGTATTTTAATAAATTATTTTGTTGCATTTCAGGAAATTCGAGAAAAAAATGAAGAAATGGCAAAATAAAGAAATAAATGTCAAGGAATGGCAAAAGAAGAAAAAGAAGGACCAAAACAAGAAGAAAAGGAAAAGCAAGGGGGGGTGGTGCATATTTTCACCAAACAAAATGGATGGCCAAGATTTAGCCAACACTAAACTAAATCAAGGGCCAAGATTCACCCACACCTACCTAAAACCCTAAAATTTTCCTATAAATAGGCTTCATTTCTTCACTTGTAAAAACACCAATTAGCCATATACTAGAATTATGTTGTATTAGTTCATCTCCAAAAATTATAGTTGTAATTTTCTATTTTTCTTGTAAACACTCTTTATTTTTATGCAATTTCAAGTTTCATTTAATTTCTTGCACTTCTCTTTCATTTCTCTCCTTGTTCTTTATTTCGTTATTTTCGTAAATTCTCGGGTGGATAAAGTAGCAACGCTAACCACACGGGATTGAAAGTATCGATTTAAGAATTTGTTTTCGTAATTTTAATTCTCGTTTTAATATTAATTACGCCCCTTTGAATCTCAATTTTATTGTGGGCATTTTTATTCCAAATCATATTCTAGTATAATTTTAATTTCGTAGTTGATTTCTTAATTTCCATATGTAGTTTTCCAAAAAAATAAAAAAATTAGTTTACAAATTTTTCAGTGCATTTTTATTCGTTCTATTTTGTTAATTCGAAGCAGTACTTAATTCCCCTGCTTTGTTTTCTTCCTTTTTATCATAAACCAACCAAACCCAGTTCATTGTTCTTTTTTTTCGATTAAAACACACAGTAGTCTCATCTAGTTCTTTCTTCTTCTTCTTCGAACCATCGATTTCCCCTCCTCCATTTTTTCTTCTTTCACAGCAAACCCAGTTCATTTTCTCTCTCTCTCTCTCTCTCTCTCTCTCTCTCTCTCTCTCTCTCTCTTTCAGTTTCTACACGTGAAAACCCCCCTTGTTTTCTTCCCCTTCTCCGTTCGATCTCAACCCACGAACCCATCTCTCTCCTATCTCCTTAATCTCTCTGTTTCTCTCCCCGCGAAAACCACAACCCCCTCCTTTGTGTTCGTTCGGCTGGTTTTTGTTTTTGTTTTAATTCACCGTTTGTTTTAACTGAGTTGCTGCTTTATTGTATTGCCGCGAGTTCTGAGTTTGAAGTGGAGTTTTGTTAATCACCTAGTTGTTAATTTTCGTTCTTAAAGTCGTAATGTTTGAGTTGCTTCGTGAATTGGTCTGGTTTTCATTTGTTGCTCGTTGAGTTTATTAAGTTGTCGAGTTTTTGTCCGTTGTAATTGCTGCTGAGCTTTTGATTTTGCTGTTGAAATGCGTTTTCGAATCTTACTGAGTCTAGTAGCATGAGTCGAGTTTGGTGTCCTGTGTTTCTATGTTTTTTTTTTGCCGCGAGTTGAAGTACTAAGTTGCTGTTGTTTATGGTTTTAACTCGTTGGTTTGAATTGGGTTTCGTTGATTAGTTCGTTGTTTTAGTAATGTTTAATTCGTTGTTTATGAGTTTTACCGAGTCAGTTTGCCGAGTCACGAAAGTTGCAGCCGAGTTCTGGTTTCTGGGTCTTAAGTCTTCTGTTTTTGTACTGAGTTTTCACTGAGTTATCTTGTGGTTGTTTGTAGTATACAGTGTTTTAAGACTTGTTCTTGCAGTTGTGTTATTGGTTTATTTTGTGCTGAGAATGCCATAGACATGAGTTTGTTTTCTGTTTTGCTGTAGACTGGATTGTTTGGCTGTCAAATTTACAAACAAATGATGGCGAAATTTTCTTAAAAAATTTCTGAAATAAAATTTAGTCAATTTCATTTTTTTTATTATTAATTGTTAAAACCAGTTTTATTCTAATTTTGAACAAGTGATGGCGAAATTTTCTTAAAAATTTCTGAAATAAAATTTAGTCAATTTCATTTTTTTTTATTAATTGTTAAAACCAGTTTTATTCTAATTTTGTTGTAATTAGTGTTAATTAGATTAAATTTCCTTTTAGTAGTTAATTAGTATAAATCAAACATCCTCAAAAATCCAAAATCGTTCTAATTCACCTAAATTAAAATTAAGGTTTGCGAAAATATTATTCTCTGTGGAACGAATCATAAATATTAAAATGATGATCGTGCGCTTGCGATTTTAATTATCATATTTTTAGCACATCAAGTTTTTGGCGCCGCTGCCGGGTACCTAATTATTTTTCACACCTTAATATTTAATTTTTCGGATTAGCTTTATTTCTTGCCTTAATTTTTTATTTCGTTGTTTTTTTTTTCAGGAAAGTGTGAAATTTCGGGACTCTTCTCTCGGAGCGTGGAAAAATTGGAATTTCTGGAAGCATGCTTCGGTAACCTGTATCTCCCTCTTTTCATTTTTTTTAGAAAATCACAAAAAAAATAAAAAAAATCAAAAATTAAAAACAATTATTTGTAAATACATAATTGTTGCATCATGCATTTAATCACTTAGGGCACATCATCTAGATTTTTATTTTCTTGTTTTTTTTAATTTTTCGTACCTTATAAATTGTGATGATTGCTGGAGGACCCAAAGGTACGTTAAATTTCTTCTTTCTTTTAGTTAAAACACGTAGTGTAAGCATCCATAATTGTTTATAGTTTTGTATATATATCGTTGTTTGTTGCGTTAATTAGACGTTTGCCCCTAGGATTTCACGTTCAATTAGAAAGGTGCCTAAAAATAAACGTAATTAAGACTTATTCACGACCTTCAGTGTCTAAGGTTCGCCTGGCTGTTAAGATTTGGTGTCTAAGTGACGAGTTTGGCCTCTTGGCAATGCCTGCTCTAATCTGGCCGAATCGGTCTGAATAATTCTTAATTTACGGAATTTTTAGTGTGTCTTAACGTTATTTAGGGAACCTGGGTTAGATCTTTCTTTTGATTTTTCACCCTTTATTTTGTGTGCTTATTTTTTCGCAAATTATTTGCTAAGTGTTTTCTTCCTGTTCATGCGCACTACTTGGGTTAGAGATAATTCTGCTAGGTTAGTGAGACCAATTGAGTGTTCATCCTCTTCAGAATCCGAACCCGTAGAAATTCTTGATCCCGTAGTAACCATGGCAGTCTCGTTAAAAGATCGTTGTTACCCCACCAGATCAGCCCAACCCTCTTGCATCACCCTACCTCCCGTAAGTGCTAACAATTTCGAAATCAAGGGTCATCAAATTAGCATGCTACCTAATTTTCGCGGGAGTGATGGTGAAGATCCTTATCTTTTTCTACATGAATTCGAGGAGGTTTGCGCTTTGCAAAAACCCCAAAAGCTTTCCGAGGACTCCATACGTCTTAGACTAATCAACTTCGCTTTAAAAGATAATGCAAAAAAATGGTTGTATAGTCTACCTGTCAATTCGATTTCCACGTGGGAGGGTTTCGTAGTCATTTTTCTAAAAAAATTCTTTCCAAGCCATAAGACTACGAAACTCACTAATGAGATTAATCAATTTCGTCAAAAACTCAACGAACCATTTTGGACGTGTTTTGACCGCTTTAAAAATCTTTTATCCCAATGTCCCCACCACGGAATCGAAAAATGGAGGCTCTGTAAGATTGTGTACGAGGCCTTAGATGGTTCAACAACCGCATTGTTGGAATCTATGTGCCAAGGGAAGTTCATGGAGAAAGACGAGGACGCGGGATGGGAATTCTTCGAAGAGTTCGCGGAAAAGACTATGTTGTGGGAATCAACTAGGGAGCCCACTCAAGAGCCCGAGAAATCAAACGATTCAATAGCTACCATGCATCAAAGAGGGCTACATCAGGTTGGTAACTCTATCGCGACCAAGACTAAATTAGCCACTCTTACTCGGCGTTTAGAAGCCTTAGAAACCAACGGGTCCCCCTCCCAAGTATCCATGTGCTCAAATTTTAACTCAACCAGTCAAGGGATACAAAATCCTCAAGACTTTCAACAAGTCAATGCGATGTTCCAATCGGGTCCTCGAAATGATCCTTATGCTCCTACTTATAACCCCGGTTGGAAAAATCACCCGAACTTTTCTTCGAATCAAGGTCAAGGTCAACAATCTCACCCCGCACAATTCCAAAATCAACCTCCTTCGTTCCAAAACTTCCAATCTCATCCACCTGTTTTTCATAAACCTCACGCAAATTCTTTCTCCCCTCAAAATCATGCTCCTTATTCGACTCAAGCTCCTTCCCACCCTCCCGGTTTTTCTGAGTCGGATAAGCGACTTACATCATTGGAGAAAAGTCTCGATGCGCTTCTCAAAACCACCACTAATTTGCCTCAATCGCAACAAACTTTCATGCAAACCATGACTCAAGATAGGCAGATCTTAAATGCTAGCACCCAAGCCATATCTAAGTTAGAGGTTCAAGTGAGCTAATTAGCTAATGCCATCCATGAGCGTGAGAAGAATAAGTTTCCAAGTCAGGCTGAGGTCAACCCTAATTTTCCTATTAATCAAAGACCTCCTGACAATATGCATGCTGTCATTTCCCTGAGATCCGGAAAGCATGTTGATAATCGAGTAGGAGTCGAGTCCCCCGAAGAGGAAGAAGAAGCATCAAACGTTGTACCGACACCTATTCTCGATCCTTCTGATCAAACTCCGATTCCTGTCTCTTCTAGTCAGCCATCTTCTTCGAGTGGAACAACCTCGGAGCCCGTTCCCGAAGAACAAGTCTATAAACCAAAGGCTCCTTACCCACAACGCCTCGTCTCTAATAAGCAAATTGCTCAATTAGACAAGATCTCAGAGGTTTTCAAGAAAGTTAAAGTCAACATTCCTCTTTTAGACGCGATTCAACAAATTCCCTCTTATGCGAAATGTCTAAAAGATTTGTGCACTCATAAGCGAACCACCCAAGTCCCTAAGAAAGCCTTTTTGACCTCTCAAGTGAGCTCAATTCTTTCTAACCAGATTCCCATGAAATATAAGGACCCCGGTTGTCCCACAATTTCATGTGTCATAGGTAATTCTTTTGTGGACCTTGTTCCTCGATTTAGGCGCCAGTGTGAACTTGCTTCCATTTTCTGTCTACCAAACCCTAGGGTTAGGAGAACTTCAAAAGACGAATGTTACCCTTCAATTAGCAGATAGATCAATCAAAATTCCTAAGGGGATCATCGAGGACGTGCTAATTAAGGTTGGAGATTTCGTCTTTCCTGTTGACTTTGTGGTACTAGAAACCGAACCGGTTAGGAATCCGACATACCAAATTCCCGTCATTCTAGGACATCCGTTTCTAGCCACTTCGAATGCTTTGATTAATTGTAGAAATGGATTAATGAAACTAACATTTGGGAACATGACCATTGACCTCAATATCTTTCATGTTGGGAAACAACCCGATGATTTTCATGATCAACCTATGGATGTCAATTTAATTGATGAAATAGTTGATCAAAATTTCATGACCCCTAATGATGCTCTTGATTTTTGTTTAAACCACTTTGGTCAAAACTGGGATGTTTCCGAATATACAAGTGAGGTCAATGCTATGTTGGAATCCACCATCCCTACAAATAATCATGATGTTGAACCATCTCCCCTGTCTCTTCTCGAAACTAGTGAACCCGTTGAGTCAACGCCGCCCGATTTAGAACTCAAACCTCTTCCCGACACTCTTAAGTACGCCTTTTTAGGTCCTAACGAGTCTCTTCCCGTTATTATCACCTCTGATTTGACCGAGTCACAAGAGGATGAGCTTGTTAGGGTACTTAGAGAACATAAGGATGCCATAGGTTGTATCTCTGATATTAAAGGAATTAGTCCGGCCATTGTCCAACATCGAATTCACTTAGTTGATGATGCAAAACCCGTTCAAGACCCTCAACGGCGTTTGAACCCCACCATGATGGAAGTTGTTCGAAAAGAAATTCTTAAGTGTCTCGATAATGGGATCATTTATCCCATTTCTGATAGCTCTTGGGTCAGCCCCATTCAAGTAGTTCCGAAGAAGTCTGGCATTACCGTTGTCACCAACGAGAATGACGAGCAAGTACCCACCCGTGTTCAATCCGGGTGGAGGGTGTGCATAGACTATAGGAAACTCAATTCTGCCACTAGAAAAGACCACTTTCCATTGCCTTTTATCGATCAAATGTTAGAAAGGTTAGCCGGTCATTCGTTCTATTGTTTTCTAGATGGTTATTCTGGCTATTTTCAAATTCCCATTGCTCCCGAAGACCAAGAAATGACTACTTTCACATGTCCCTTTGGAACCTTTGCCTATCGACGTTTAGCCTTTGGTCTAACCACTGCTCCAGCCACTTTCCAAAGGTGCATGATGAGCATCTTTTCTGACATGGTAGGGGATTTTCTCGAGATCTTTATCAATGACTTTTCCATCTTTGGTTCATTTTTTCACCAGTGCCTAAACCATCTTGAGTTAGTTTTAAAAAGGTGTAAAGAAACCAACCTCGTTCTCAACTGGGAGAAATGTCATTTCATGGTTAAGGAAGGGATCGTTCTTGGTCATAAAATTGCTGAAAAGGGGATAGAAGTCGATAAAGCCAAAGTTGACCTCATTGCAAATCTTCCCCCACCCAAGTCGGTCAAAGCCATTCGTTCCTTCCTAGGCCATGCGGGTTTTTATAGGCGTTTCATTAAGGATTTTAGCAAGAAGGCTAGACCCTTAACCAATCTTCTCGGGAAGGATGTCAAATTCCATTTCAATAGCGATTGTTTACAATCTTTTGAGCATCTTAAGAAAGAATTGACTTCTGCCCCAATCATTCGATCTCCCGATTGGAATCTCCCCTTCGAGTTGATGTGTGACGCTTCTGATTATGCGGTAGGAGCCGTTTTAGGACAACGAATCGATAAGATGCCCCATGTCATTTACTATGCTAGCAAGACTTTGAATGATTCCCAACTTAACTATTCTACCACCGAAAAAGAACTTCTAGCCGTAGTCTTTGCTCTCGACAAGTTTCGGTCCTATCTTATCGGTTCGAAAATCATTGTCTACACCGATCATGCCGCTCTTCGTTATCTATTCTCTAAGAAAGACTCTAAAGCCCGATTGATTAGGTGGATTCTCTTGCTTCAAGAGTTTGACCTAGAAATTAGGGATAAAAAGGGTTCTGAGAATGTTGTCGCCGATCATCTTTCCCGCTTGATAGTGGAATCCACCATCGACTCTCCTGTGAACGAATCTTTTCCGGACGAACAACTTCTGTCCATCTCTACTCCCTCTTGGTTCACCGACATTGTCAACTATCTTGCAATAGGCGACATTCCCTCTCATTTGTCCTCTCAAGATAGATCGAAATTTTTCTCACAGGTCAAACACTTCTTTTGGGATGACCCGTATCTCTTTAAATACTGTCCCGACCAAATCATTCGGAGGTGCGTCCCAAATCATGAATTCAAGAATATCCTTTCTTTCTGCCATGACCAAGCCTGTGGAGGGCATTTTAGTGCTAAGAAAACAGCTGCTAAAATCCTCCAAAGCGGGTTTTATTGGTCCACCTTGTTCAAAGATGCTGCTGAATACTGTGCCACGTGTAATAGGTGTCAACACTTAAGAAAGATCACTAGGAGAAACATGATGCCAATGAACCCTATCTTAATCATTGAGATTTTTGATGTATGGGGTATCGATTTTATGGGGCCCTTTCCTAGTTCCTTTGGCAACCTCTACATTCTGTTAGCGGTCGATTACGTGTCTAAATGGGTGGAAGCCATTGCTACTAAGTCCAATGATAACAAGGTCGTTCGTAAATTCCTTAAAGAGAATATCTTTTCTCGTTTCGGTACACCTAGGGCCATCATTAGTGACCAAGGCAAGCACTTCAAGAATCGTCAATTTGAGTCTCTTTTGAAAAAGTACTCAATAACTCATCGGCTAGCCACCCCTTACCATCCTCAAACTAGTGGGCAAGTTGAAGTCTCGAATCGTCAAATTAAGCAAATTTTAGAAAAGACTGTCAACTCGAATAGGAAGGATTGGTCAACTAAGTTGATAGATGCCTTGTGGGCCTATCGGACCGCCTTTAAAACCATTTTAGGCATGTCCCCTTATCGGATTGTCTTTGGCAAGGCCTGTCACTTACCCGTGGAGCTCGAACATAGGGCCATGTGGGCCATTCGAGAGTTGAATTTTGATTTACCAACCGCCGGTAGTCATAGGAAGTTGCAATTGTCTGAACTCGAGGAGTTGAGAAATGAAGCCTACGAGAACGCTAAAATCTATAAACAAAGAACTAAGCTTTTTCATGATAAATCTATTTTGAGAAAATCTTTTTCTCCTGGTCAAAAAGTTATTTTCTACAATTCTAGGCTTCATTTGTTTCCCGGGAAATTGAGATCCCGATGGGAAGGTCCTTATGTTGTTAGGGTCGTTTTTCCTCACGGTGCTGTTGAAATTGAAAATCGTAAAAATGGTGATATATTTAAAGTTAATGGACAAAGACTCAAACCATTTTTAGAGCTGCCAATTGATCCCGAGGAAGAGGTTATCTACCTCATCGATCCATGATTCAAGTAAGTTTCTTCAGTAGGTAATTGTAAACTCTCCTTCATCTTTATCAGGTATTTTCTTACCATTCTCCCTTGTAATTTATCTTGCATTTTGCATACATTGAGGACAATGCATGATTTAGGTATGGGGGAGGGTTTTAGTGTAAGTGTAAATACATAAAAATGTAAAATCCAAAAAATTGAAAAATTTTAAAAATCCAAAGATAGAGATATTTTAGCTTAGTTGTCCTTCCCACTCTTTAAATTCTAGAACTAGTTGGTCTTGACTATTTTTCGAAAATTATATGTATAATGCCTTTAGATAATTTGAACGCAGTCAATTAATGTTTTCCTCATGAAACATGTGTCGAACAAATTTTTGCTTAAAAGTCCAAGACAGCACATTTGCATAAGACCTCTAATGGAGGAATTGTATAGGAATGTTATTCGATACCTGAGAGAGAAGCCACATGTTAGAACAATGTCGAATCAAACCTTTGCGAGATTTTGCTCCTATAGTGTCAAAAAAAAAATGAGAGTCAATAAATGTTTGTAATTGTTGAATGCTAGTATAATTTTGTAACAATAAATTCTTAGTAGGGAAATCGGCTAGGTTGGGCTCATTGATAACCCGAGTAAGTAAGTCCGAAGGGACTTTGTGCCTAGCAACCTAAGGTCCTTTGTGATCTGGGATTGTTGACCTAAAACTCGCTAAATGGGTATTGATGCAAAAGTCTTTTGGGACCTCAACCATTGCACAGTCGTTCTAACTACTAAGAGCGTGAAGTTTGGCTAGAACCTTGTTTTGATAGAGATTGGGTCAGTTCAATATTGGTTGAAAAAGAGAAAATGTTCGTATGCAGTTAATCCATCAAAGGCCTTAAATTCACTACACACCTTGGGATTTTTTGTAAATTTTTAGTCTAATCATGTGGATTGTGGGAACCTATAACTTGGCTATTATTAGAATGATCTTTAAGGCATATATTTTCCTACAAAATTGTTTTGTTGACACCAATGAAAGCTAGAGTAAAAGAGGAAAGTTGGATACTTGCTGGCTTATCTCAAAGATTTTATGGGTATATCTTCTGTAAACCCTTAGGAGACAACACTCCTCCTGTAGAGATCGTCTATAGGTTTAACGGGTTGGTAAACCTAAAATTACCCATGATTCCTACGACAGTGAGTATAGGTTTTTCATTCTGCATTTTTCTTTATGTTTTACTCGAGGACGAGCAAAAGATAGGTATGGGGGCATTTGATAAGTGCATATTTTTGCATATTTTTATTGCCTATTTATTGTTTGAATTCGTATTTTAATAAATTATTTTGTTGCATTTCAGGAAATTCGAGAAAAAAATGAAGAAATGGCAAAATAAAGAAATAAATGTCAAGGAATGGCAAAAGAAGAAAAAGAAGGACCAAAACAAGAAGAAAAGGAAAAGCAAGGGGGGGTGGTGCATATTTTCACCAAACAAAATGGATGGCCAAGATTTAGCCAACACTAAACTAAATCAAGGGCCAAGATTACCCACACCTACCTAAAACCCTAAAATTTTCCTGTAAATAGGCTTCATTTCTTCACTTGTAAAAACACCAATTAGCCATATACTAGAATTATGTTGTATTAGTTCATCTCCAAAAATTATAGTTGTAATTTTCTATTTTTCTTGTAAACACTCTTTATTTTTATGCAATTTCAAGTTTCATTTAATTTCTTGCACTTCTCTTTCATTTCTCTCCTTGTTCTTTATTTCGTTATTTTCGTAAATTCTCGGGTGGATAAAGTAGCAACGCTAACCACACGGGATTGAAAGTATCGATTTAAGAATTTGTTTTCGTAATTTTAATTCTCGTTTTAATATTAATTACGCCCCTTTAAATCTCAATTTTAGTGTGGGCATTTTTATTCCAAATCATATTGTAGTATAATTTTAATTTCGTAGTTGATTTCTTAATTTCCATATGTAGTTTTCCAAAAAAATAAAAAAATTAGTTTACAAATTTTTCAGTGCTTTTTTATTCGTTCTATTTTGTTAATTCGAAGCAGTACTTAATTCCCCTGCTTTGTTTTCTTCCTTTTTATCATAAACCAACCAAACCCAGTTCATTGTTCTTTTTTTTTCGATTAAAACACACAGTAGTCTCATCTAGTTCTTTCTTCTTCTTCTTCGAACCATCGATTTCCCCTCCTCCATTTTTTCTTCTTTCACAGCAAACCCAGTTCCTTTCCTCTCCCTCTCTCTCTCTCTCTCTCTCTCTCTCTCTCTCTCTCTCTTTCAGTTTGTACACGTGAAAACCCCCCTTGTTTTCTTCCCCTTCCCCGTTCGATCTCAACCCACGAACCCATCTCTCTCCTATCTCCTTAATCTCTCTGTTTCTTTCCCCGCGAAAACCACAACCCCCTCCTTTGTGTTCGTTCGGCTGGTTTTTGTTTTTGTTTTAATTCACCGTTTGTTTTAACTGAGTTGCTGCTTTATTGTATTGCCGCGAGTTCTGAGTTTGAAGTGGAGTTTTGTTAATCACCTAGTTGTTAATTTTCGTTCTTAAAGTCGTAATGTTTGAGTTGCTTCGTGAATTGGTCTGGTTTTCATTTGTTGCTCGTTGAGTTTATTAAGTTGTCGAGTTCTTGTCCGTTGTAATTGCTGCTGAGTTTTTGATTTTGCTGTTGAAATGCGTTTTCGAATCTTACTGAGTCTAGTAGCATGAGTCGAGTTTGGTGTCCTGTGTTTCTATGTTTTTTTTTTGCCGCGAGTTGAAGTACTAAGTTGTTGTTGTTTATGGTTTTAACTCGTTGGTTTGAATTGGGTTTCGTTGATTAGTTCGTTGTTTTAGTAATGTTTAATTCGTTGTTTATGAGTTTTACCGAGTCAGTTTGCCGAGTCACGAAAGTTGCAGCCGAGTTCTGGTTTCTGGGTCTTAAGTCTCCTGTTTTTGTACCGAGTTTTCACTGAGTTATCTTGTGGTTGTTTGTAGTATACAGTGTTTTAAGACTTGTTCTTGCAGTTGTGTTATTGGTTTATTTTGTGCTGAGAATGCCATAGACATGAGTTTGTTTTCTGTTTTGCTGTAGACTGGATTGTTTGGCTGTCAAATTTACAAACAAATGATGGCGAAATTTTCTTAAAAAATTTCTGAAATAAAATTTAGTCAATTTCATTTTTTTTTTATTATTAATTGTTAAAACCAGTTTTATTCTAATTTTGAACAAGTGATGGCGAAATTTTCTTAAAAATTTCTGAAATAAAATTTAGTCAATTTCATTTTTTTTATTAATTGTTAAAACCAGTTTTATTCTAATTTTGTTGTAATTAGTGTTAATTAGATTAAATTTCCTTTTAGTAGTTAATTAGTATAAATCAAACATCCTCAAAAATCCAAAATCGTTCTAATTCGCCTAAATTAAAATTAAGGTTTGCGAAAATATTAGTCTCTGTGGAACGAATCATAAATATTAAAATGATGATCGTGCGCTTGCGATTTTAATTATCATATTTTTAGCACATCACCTGCGTGACGCAGGTTGCGCCTGCGTGACAGCTGTTGTACCTGAATTTTTTTCAGCTGTTTGATGTAAAAAAAAAAAAAAAATCCCCAATTCCTTTTCTCCTCTTATACTTTCATCCCTAAACCTATTCCTAATTTCATAAAAATTCCAAAACCCCCCATCTCCTATTCAAATCTCTAATCCTATATCAATTCAAATTCTTTTTCTCTAAATCATTAAATCCTTTTTCTATCCTACATCAAATTCATACCCATTCCAATTTCTCCTTTACACATTCAAATTTTTATTCCTCCAATCCCTCCATTATATATATACACCTATTTACAAACCCAATTCATTCTCTAAACCTCTACATCTCTACATCTCTAAAAAATTTGAGTTCAAGAAGGATTCAAGTTTGGGGGAAGTTTAATTGCAAGTTCACCTCTTCGATTCGTATTGGGTAAATCTTTTTCTCTAATCTTATTTTTATTACGAATTTGTGTTCTTGTAATTGGGGGTTTTGTAGTATTCTTGTTATTTGGGAAGTGGCCAGTCTATGGAGCTCGTACGCATTATCCTCCACCAGATTCATCCGAGGAGGGTGATGACTCAGCTGGTTAGGTATGTTTTCTACTTTCCCTCGTATTTACTTCCATTCAATGCGGACATTGAATATTTTAAGTTTGGGGGTGGTTTGAGGGATTAGTAGTTGTATTATTTGTTCATGTAGGATTTCATGCTTTGCATATTAGTAGTAGTAAATTATGCATTTATGTTCGTGTTATCTACGTTTGTTTCATATAGGACATTCTGTTTTTATATTCGTATATCATGTGAGTTCATAATAGTTTGCATTTGCACCCATACTTGATAGGAATTTTGTGTTGTTGACGCTTTTGATTGAGAAGTGATATGCTTTGTTCTTGTACACACACATACACTAGTAAGTTGAAGCTAGTAGACTTATTGAATGTTGTGAGTAAGGACATGAATATGTGCAAGTTGATTTAGTTTGCATTCTTTGAATACAAGTAGGTGCATTAGAGAGATTTTGCTTGGGATTGAGTATGTTTTTCCCGCCAAGCGAGCTTTTGAGCCATATTGCATTTGTTGCAATTTTATTCGTTTGCTTGAGTGTCCACAGATTGTTTGCATTGCTAGCAGTTGTTTGAGGTCTTTCTTGAAACGCATGACATTATTTGACGATTAAAATGATAAAGGCATTTAGGAATAACCACATATTTTCCCATATTACCACACCATATTTACATGATCAATTAGTTAACCCGTTGAGCTTAATCCTATTTTTTCGGTGACATACCACATTACTTGCCTAGACCTTTTTCTTGTATTGGCCTTACATTAATTTGAACCCACATTGTCAAAGGCTAGTAGGGTGCTTAAGAGAGTAATAAGGTGTGCAAGGAGGGGTTTATTGTTGGTCATTCTTTTGGGGGAAATATTGAAATTGGGTTTGGTTGTTTGCTTGATAATTGGCATGTGTAATAAAATCGTGGGATCATTGTTATTGTCTATATTATTGTTGCTTTAGCTTTCGAAAAAAAAACAGAAAAAAAACAGAAAAAGAAAAAAGAAAAAGAAAAAAAAAGAGAAAAAAAAAAGGTTATATTATGAGAGCATATTTGTGTTATTGTGATCCTACTTTAGTCGACTAGTCGAGTGTTTTTGTTGGAAGAAAAATAATAAATTATGTGGGGGGAAAAATAGGGTGTTGTGTATGATTCATCATGGTACTTACTAGCTTTTGGCACTTCACCTGTTTTGGCTTATTTGACATACCTTGTCCCTAGCCCCGTTACAACCCAAATAAAGACCTTTTGATTATCGTCATTGATGTATATTGTGTTAAGAGTTAGATTGATACCAAATGTCAAGCGTGCTTATGGTTTTGTTGGAATTGAGTGATACACTTACCCTTGTTCTTGAGTGAATATTCTTTTGTGAGTGGATTGTGAGTGTTTGCTTGTTTTTGCATATGAGATCCCGAGTTTTGTCTCAAAGATGTACTCTTGTAGGCTTAGCATGTTTACTAACTTATTCTTACACTTGACATGGACTTGTGAGAACTTATGCATGTTCATTGAGTAGACTATGTGAATACTTGCACTTTCGACACCAAGACATTGCGTATTTACTTTGATTCTTAAGTTGATATGGCATGAGAGGATTTGAAGGTATGGTAGGATATTAGTACTAGATTAGTTGCATTTTCATATTAGTTGCATTCATGCATGACATTGCATTGGATTTTGTGGGTACATTCGCTATAGGCCCACACGAGACCTTACTCGTCCACTAGGGCTGCCTAGGGGTTTAAAGGGCTTGTTGCATATGCCAAATGCAACCGTGATCACCTACGGAAGTGGTACTAGTTAGTTAGTTAGTTAGTTGTAATTGTTTATGCTTGAGGACAAGCATCGGTTTAAGTTTGGGGGTGTGATAAGTGGATTTATATCCACTTGGATCGCTTCAATTCGCCTTAAATTGATTGTCTTGGACTCAAGTTTATTGTAGTTTTGATGTGTTTTGCTTAGTTGTGCAGATTTACAAGAATGTCGATTATGGGTGATGCTTCTATCGTGTTTGGAGGATTAATTGATTAAAATTCGGATTTTCCAGGAAGGTTGCACAGTCTACACTGTTTTGGCCATATTTGGAGTTCTAGAAGTCCGTTTTCAGCGATCTTACAGTTCACGTGAAGCCTGGAAGATTTTCTACAACCTAGAACAGGATTTACACGTGCAGGCTGCGTGTGGTGAGAGCAGGTTGCGTGACAAGCAGACTGATGGGAGCAGAGAATTTACTATTTTGCCCTTTTCAAGTTCTAATTGTATTTTGGGCAGTTTTTGGTACCTAAATCGAATTCTAATTGTAATAGAAGGCAATTTCTTGCAGGGCAAGAAATCTAGAGCCTATATAAACTTCCAACCCCTTGTAAATTAGACAATTAAACAATTAGATATCTTGTACATAACATAGTTTAGATTTGAAAGGGAGAAAAGGGGAGAAAGATTCAACGCTCGTGACAAGCAACGGATCTAGATCTACTTCATCTTTTGTATCATAGATTTGTTTTCACAACTCTTTGTTTTATTAATATTATTATTATTATTCATACTTTGTTTATTATCATGGTTTCATCAGATCCCATGATGACGAGCGGTTCGATTATGAACTAATCGTTGTCATGGGATTCTAACGGATTTATCTATGTAGCTTAGTAGTTTGATTGCTTTAAAGATTTATGTGTGGTGAATTCTTGATATCCTCGTATGGTTGTGTTTCATGTGTTTAGATGCGTCATGAACATCTAATTTGTTAATCTCTTGCGAAACGAGAGTGGATCTTGAGATTTAGAACTTGCCATGCTAGCATAGGATAGGTTGATGTTTTAACATCATGATTTGTGGCGTAAATAGAGATATTATGCTGCCCTATGTGATCTAAGTGGATAACTTGTGCTTAAACCTTTATGTTTTCAAATTCTATAGAGATATAGGGTCTAAACATAATTGGTGTCTACCCATCTTCTATCTCTTTTATGGATGCATGTGTAGTTTGGTATTAGTATACTGAGAGGTAGCTTTTACTTGTTTCGTGTTATCCGATCAGATATCAAAACCATCGTATGTATTGATTAAAGGCATCAACTCTAAGTGAAGTAGATGATGAAGTTAGGATTGCATGTTTTCTCGCATATAAGTAATTCAATTTTAATTCTCATTAGTTAGTAATTTTAAGTTTGTTAATTTGTATCTTAGTTAATTATAGTTAGTAAAAACTTAATCTTGTTATTTGTCTTAGCAGTGAATAATAATCATACATTGTTGCATAGGTGCATGAACTGAATTGAAACCTAACCAGATCTCTGTGGGAACGAACTTGACTTTTATCTATATTACTTGTGACCACGTACGCTTGCGTCTTTTTGTGTAAACAAGATTTTACAAAGAGAAATTTAATATCCTAAGTTTCACAAATAGAATTCTGGTAAGGAATGTACGACAATGATAATAATAATACCAGGTGAGGCATGTGTGAGACCATAAGGAAGTATGGATTGAACCAAATAAAGGTTGAGATTATCCTAAAAACAAGAAAGAACTAAGAGGAGAAATATCCTAGGTATAATTAGGAGTAACCATGATAAGGTTCACACAGAAAGGTGAAGGCAATGACTTATGGAAAAAGACTGATAGATACTTTTCTCCTTCAGCAGAGCTTAAAGGAAAATGCTTTCACCTAATAGTGATGGGAATGAGGTAGAAAAATTTGAGTTGGAATAGAACCAGAAAACATTGATTACAAGAAATTATTATTATCAGGAAAGGCCAATGAGGTGGCCGACACTTTAAGTATAGAGGAGTAATTATAAATTCTCATAACAAAGCAACAGAATGATATTTGGAAGGACCTTGAAGGTCATATTGGAGTGGAGGAATTTACATTCCTTCTGATGACTGTGCAAGAATCGACTGTAATAATAGTTTAAGTAAAGATTCGATTCCTGATATCGTCTTAAGCACATTACACACTTTAGGAGGTCCTATATTGAGGTAAACCAGGACCATGATACAAAATGACCAAGTAAACCGTCAAGCTCCCAGTCTCCTACTGAAGATATATGTTAAATAATTTCATTAACCTATCACAGCTGCGATGCTTGAAGCTCTTCTACAATTTTATCTGCTTCATATTATATCTACATTAAGTTCCGGAAGTACTCCTATGGATAAGGAGGAGTGATTATTTTGTCTTCCTAGAGGATTTTGATCTGACAACTATGGAACCCGTACGTTTACCTATTTAAGCACTACATAAACGACAAACGATGGTGATTCGACAATGAACTACATTAATGTAGTAATGATTCTTCTGAGAAATTAAGTGATAACTACTGTGGAGATGACGAAATGAAAAAAAAACAGAAATAGATTGTATTGGATCCAAGTTAGAGAAATTGTAAAGAATTATTTTGGATGGTTTAATTTCGGAAAGACGTGAGGTTGAGATAAATGATACTTCTATGATGGTTCATAAAGAGATTATAGTCGAAATAGAAACAAGATGACCGATAAAAGAAATGTAGAGTTGAGGACATAAAAGAAATGAAGTTGAGGAACAATAAGAGAGTTAGATATGCGGACTCCTAAGAAACCCCAACAATGAAGCTAGAAAAGTATATGGCAAAGGTTGTTGGTCACAATGGAATGTTGAAATTGAAAGTATAAATGATATACAGATTAACTCCCTTTAAGTTGGGAGAATTTGAGGAAATTTGGAATAGACTGATTGAGTAATAAGATGACTCATGGATCGAGAAAGCGAGAATTTAGATGGTTGAACAAAGGAAATTTTGACATCAAGAATGTGATGCTTATTGGGTACATGTGACGGGATACCAATAGGGAAATACCAGATGCAAAGGATGTCCCAATAATGAGATGACGGTGGAGATAAATAACAGAAGTGAATAAGAATCAGATAGTAGGAAGGATGTGATTGATAAAGAAAAGACTGGGAAAGTAACTATGGAATGTGAAACAAGGAATGTTATGAATGGATTGATGAATGGGTTCTCCAAACGAACTCTCGGGGTGACAACCTGATAGTGCTAGTATCATGTATATGAAAGAGCTAGTAGCGTGGTGTGGAATGTCAGTAACAATGATGTCAAGTGAGAAATCTAAGATTTAACTTGAGAGGTTGAAGGATTTCCAAAAGTGAGTGTTGCTAAGATTAAACAAGAGTATAGGTCCATAAAATGATGGACAGAGCAGCGAGGATATGTTGACACGTGAGATTACGATAAAGTAGTATTTGATACGATTATGATTATTTTTTTTCTTCCCTAATGAACCTCTATAGTTCAGAGGTCAATTCTAAGTATGATATTTTTTAATCATGAAAATTTTCTATAATTCTTTGAAATTCTTTTCTTCTCTTCTCTCTTATTAATTTTTTTTATGAATTGAGAAGAACAACCCTTTAAGGAGGGGAGGTACTACTACGTGACTATCTGTCTGTGTGATAAAAGTCTAAGTGGTATACCATAACTTGTTTAATTGCTTGTCAAGTACTAAAGGCTGGCCCCCTTCTGTACAAACTATTCAATATAACAAATGTTCATTGATCATAGTGATCTCTCAATAAATCTTTCCACTTCTCCATATTGATCGAGATTGCGAAGATTAAGGCGATCAGGAAATGCATAGTGCGAGTGAGGTTATTTTCGAATTCACAGCACGATAGTGATACCAAAGTAACTGCAGATACCAATAAGAATAATAGTATATGACTGAGTAAGAGCATAATCCGGATAGAGTGTTGTACGAAAAGTAGCAAAATTGAATAAAAAGGATAAAGGGTGTATTGTAGCACCAGTAGATGTGCTGAGAAAGGATTGGAATGTTTAAGGATCAACCGGGGAACTGGAAAGCGAGATGACAACCAAGTACCCAATTGTTTCCTACCTGATTCCGGGATGGAATCCTTTTAAGGAGGGGAGACTGTAAGAACCCAGATTATTGGTAGGAATTAAAACTTTTATTATGTAATGGAGTATAAGTGTAACAGTGGTTCCGTAAAAGGGTTAAGAAACGCTCGGGAAAGAGCAAGGACATTTTTCTAATTATAAGAATTAAAGAGGAAATAAGCAATGAATAGTGTTTTTTGGTGGAAATTGGAATATTATCAGACGACACTATATAGGAGTATTCGGAACGGATTTCTGAGTTCGTATTAATGATCGATAGACAATATAAGTGTATGTAAACGATATCATATTCAGAAAAGTAGCAATTTTATTTCCTCTGAGGTTTCCCTAGACACTGAATGATTTAAGGATTTAATATAAAGATTTAAGGGATTTAAATTCAAAAATTATAAAGGAGGATTGAGAATGATAGTATAAATATTAAGAAGGTTTCCGGTAAAACCCTAACAAGAAATATTTGAGATATTCCTCCGAACGATCAATGAAATTGAGTAATAACCGGACAAAGAAACAAGCAGAGAACCAAGATACAAGCATGTGCAAGTGGATAAGATCAAGTAACTAAGTTGGTTACCAAAGGAACTAGGATAACTAGAAGCCTAACCAAGTACTTAGCTTCATTACCTCATCAAACCAATAAAACACAACACATGTCCCTTGATGATGCATCATGCATGACCCAAGCACTTTATTAAACTGGCTTTATGGAAGATATTATCACCATAATGCAATTAGACAAGGATGAGAGCAAGCAACCAAGCTAGTTAGCAAAGAGGTGCACCATAAGACACCAACACTTGCTCACATGATAACAAACCCTTAACCAAGCCTTAACCCATCAACCAAACCATGGTTTAACCAACAAATATCTATCAATTATTGATCACTTTATGCAAACCAACCAAGACAAGCAAGAAAACAACTCCATTCTCTCCAAAAGAAGACCATTAGGCCTTTTGCTTAATTCAAGAATCAAAATCAAGCTTCCAACCATTGTTTGATCTCCAAATTTTTATGGTGAGTAATACATTTTATATAATAGCTATCCTAGAAATCTTAGCTTCAAACTCCACTTTTTCCATTTTCAAATAAATCATCAAAGTCTGGGGTAAATAGTAACTTTCAAGAACTAATGTTGTTTTCTTGTTTTCTTTGGTTGATCTAAGTTGTATTAAGGCTATACAAGGGCTAACCAAGATTTATCAAGGCTATTACATACTCCAAGGAAGTTAATCCTCTCAAGAAACCCTAGCTCTTAGTTTAAGTTTTGATATTATTGGATGATTTTAGATTAGTTAAGATTATGATGTTAATACAAGCATGAAAGCATGATTATGTAGTTAGCTTTATTGATCTAAGAGAGATGATGGATATGATCATGAAGTAAGTGTTCTTGGACTGTTAAGATGAGTATTATGTGTGTAAGATTGATGGTATGCCCGGTGTGGCTTGGTTGTGATGTTATCAATTTAAAAACGTTTAATTTATAGCCGTCGTAATGCCGAAATTTCATTAAACCCTTAAAATTCGTGCATAACAGTTGGGTTAAGTTTCTGGCCTTGATGTATATATGACCTCCCCTTGTAGATCTCGAGTCATAGATCGTTTTGGCATGAGAATCGAAGCAAACGGACTTACGGTTTAGGAGTTATGGTCAAATTAGTAAAAGTAGTTCGAAACCGTAAGTGCGAGTTCGTAACTGAAATTGAACCCCCATAATATTACTAATTCAGAGGCGAATCTTAGTAATTAAATATTAGAGATCATAAGGAATGTGTGAGAGAAAACCTCATGTCAAACGGATCGTTTTTCAATTTTATAAAAATGTTCGAATCAGGGTTAAGTACGAATGAACTCCTAAAAAGAACAAGTGGTTATAACTTTGGAAAATCACTTAGAAAACGATCAATAAACCTCGAGGTATAATCTCTTTTAGTAAACGACCGACCTTTGCACTTTTGTGGCATAAGTACCTACCAAGGGTAAGTGTAATGACAAGCCCTAATAACGAACAAATGTCGGGTCATAACGGTGATAAAAAGGGTTACACTAGAGGGTGTATAACGAGTTCTTGAAAACATGTTTTAGCCTAAGTAAGTATATACTTAACCATTCAAAGCGTTAAGTGACTAATCTCGGATATTTGATTATTTATAGATCACCGGACTGACCCAGGACACACTATCCCTACCAGATTACCAGGCAAGTTTTCAATACTTTGGAACTGTTGTTGTGATAATATATATATATGATTTGATTTTGTTATACATATGCCATAGCATGCATGCCTGCTTTCAAATTCATATTGTGATACTTGTTCCATGAATTGATGTTGGCTTATAAGCTAGATATGATATACTAGTATTAAGCCGGATATTGCTAAGACCCTTAGTGATGGGCATGTGATCTTCCTTCATTAAATATAGACCGGGAGTCGGTATTTTGTAATATAGAGATAGTCATGGAAACCCTGAGGGATTCCAGTGACAGATTATTTGAGGAGAGTTAATTATGAACATTATTTATATTTCCATAAGTATTAATTACTTGGAAATTATTCGAGGAATGTTATTTGAATATTCATTTGAGGAATTATTTATTTAATGAATATTCTCATACTTATTCAAGGGTTATTTTGAGCAATATTTTATATTAAGAATATTCTTTAAATATTTATGATTTAATAAATATTCTTGGAATATTTATTTAATTCTTTTAACTTGTTTCTAAGATGATTCATTTTATTCAAATATTATTTTCGACCTCCAGATATTATGTAAATTATTTCTGAGTCTTATTATTATTTTTTTTATTAAGGAAGGTTCTCACAAATTCTATTCTTCATTCAAATCTATCTTCCAAATTATAAGGGAACCTTGCTTGAGAATTGTCATTTATTTTATTTGACTTCCCGGTCATAAATATTTTGAAGTTATTCTTTCACTCGTAACTGAGTTGCTATTCATCGATTGAATCTTTTGTCACTTACTCATCATTCGAGGGGTAAAATGATCAGAACAAGTCAGTATCCATGAACAAGCAACTGCTTGGGAAATATTGGTGAGTTTTCCTTTCCAACTAGATACGACTACTTGGTGGAGTCTTATCAACAAGTATTATACTTGGGGAAAGGGGGACGAACTTTACGTTTCAGAGTCATGGATTTAATTCGAACTAGGATCCGTGTAAGTGGCCGAGTGGCGCCGATCCAGCAATGGCCCAACCGTTGGCCGGGGGGTTCCAGAGGGCGGTAGACAAGTAAATCCGTCGGTGCTTCCTTCTACATGTAGAGAGCGAAGATGGGAAGCGTAACATGTGACTAATCATCGTAAATGTTATGGCTGCTGGCGCGTCAGTGCTCCAGTATTAGTTCATCTTTCAAAGTTAGAAATTTTCTGCAACATTATCAGTGTTGGCAGGGATGAAAAGTGTTCAAGACTGGGATTGCATATTTTTTCCTGCAATTTCCTTTTATGAGATGTGATGATACCTGGCTCATATTTTTCCATAGCAGATATTTCTATGAAAGATATATTTGAGTTACCTTGTAACTTCATCGTTTATATTATATTGGCACTATGTTCGTTAATGCATGGCATATGGTTTCAAAAATACTTTTGAACTGTTGTATATATTATTGTTCAGTATACATTATTGTTGGTGGGCAATTGCTCACCCTTGCTTTATTTTATTATATCACAACAACAGCTAGAGAAGATAGCCTTCCAAGGCACACTTGGCGCAAGAGCGTGGAAGCCGTCAGAGAGTTACCCGCTGATGTAGCTACCATTACTGAGGAGGAAGCTATTGGTAGGCTACTTTTCCGCTTTTAAGCATCGGATATATTTATCCATATAACTTATGTAAATGGATGGCAAACAGTATGTTAGTTAAATTCTTTTGGGTTGTAATAACTAAAACTCGTGATTAATAATATTTGATAGTTACTCTGATTTCATCTCTGGGACTATAACTGGAGTGTTTTATGTTGTTGTTTTGGGGTCACAAGGTTGTAATTTAATTTATGTTGGTTTTGGTGGATTGAAATTGAGTCCGTAACAACCGGATTCCCGACCCCGGATCTGGGGCTGGTACATAATATGAACTGGTAGCTATTCATCCATATTTGATTTATATAGAGCAGTTGTGACACCCCCTAACCCAGAATCCAGATTGGGCACCACTCAAACAATAACAAATAAGAATACCTGTATATAAAACTTAAATACACCAATGATTCCTCACCGAGGATCGATTCCAGGTTATGGTATGAAACAAGAATCTAAATTATACAAATTATTACAACTTCTATCTCTACTCTAAATATAAAATACTATACCATCTAATCCGTAGCTCCATCCCAATCTGTACTTACCCGCTCTGGCTTCGAATCCTATCCTGTATAGAATGCCTCATCGCTATCATTCGCAATGATAAATGTAGTAGATCATCCTTAAACCTAACTGCAAAGGGTTAGGCAAAACAAAGCAAGAGTGAGCCAAAAACGCTCAGCAAGTGCATAATATAGTGAAACAACAATATCTCAACATTTCATTGATGAACAATATCAATGATTAATATATCTCAGGGGAACAATTCATTTTCTATCATAGGATTAAACATTCCATTTTCTTCAAAACATGACTTTCATGAAAACATTCCTTTTCTTAAAACCATTCCATCAATAAAACATACTTAAGTAAAACCTTTTTAAATCAATTAAGTTGATTGGAGTTTTTCCACGACTATGGACAATATGGGTGATTAGCCACTTAAAGTCCCCATACCGGACACGAAGTCCCTCTGGACAAAAAATTGGGTTCCCAATTAGGCAACACATTGGCCTTTAAAGGTGCTGGACTGGTCCCACCAGAACTACAGCACAAAAATAAAACATGCTGGATTGGCGTCACCCGACCTCTTACGCCTCCAATCTGAAGGAATTCGTAGAAAACATTTAAACGGAATCCCCCACACCAAGACCTTTAAAACATTTCACTTTTAAGTCCTTTATACTCACTGATAACAAATCAGCCCAGTATAAGGATTTTTTTTTTTTAAGAAAATCTTTAATAATTAAACCATTTTAGGGAGCAACATTAAAAGATTAAGGGACAGAGAAGCATTCGATATAAGGAATCATAACAATGCAATAAGATTTAACTAAACATGTCAGGGTTTAGCAAGACAAAATCATATATCATCAAGGAAACATAAATTAATTAAATAACGAAGCAATTATTAAGATTCTAGAAAATTGAACAGCAATTATAAGGAAATCATGGAATAAAGAAAATTCGAAGTTCAACAGAAGATTTAAGTTACTACACTGGCTAAAACCACTCATTTCAAAGATTATAAATTGATGAATTTCCGTTGTAAACTTGAACTAGCATAGTGGATTTGAATAGTCTAAAAAGAAGATTTAAAAAAATCTCAATTACTCAAAGCCTCACACTTTTCGGCTAAGCACTCATATGCTTTAGCTGCCAGAACCGGCATGACAATAATGAGTTTGAATAATTAAGAAGATCTCAATTCATTCTCGGTTTTAACCGTCACTGAGCAACACATGCCTCAACAATAGTATATACCTCGAATTAGTTTACAACAATCCGAAGAAAAATGTTCTTTGAAGAATATTAATAAAGACAAGGAATGTTGCTATAAAATAATTTTTAAAAGGATCAACACCTGAACGATATGTGAGGAAAAATAAACAATGACAGAATAATTTGAAAAATGATTGTTTGTAAATTAATAGAAGAAGAATGTCACTGGCAATAAAAATGAAGAGTTTAGGCACTAGCGAAATGATTTGAAAGAACATCGTATAATTAACAGAATAGGTTCACATTATTCAGAATAAATATGATGAGTATAATTGTTTACAAGATTGGATTTCGAAAGAATAAATAATACCAAAGGTTTCACATCACTTGAACAATAAGTGAGGGATAGTATACTTGCCTTAATATACGCAGTTTCCAATTCCAACATCTCGATCCTTTACTCACTTTACATTAGTCTCTCCTTCTTATACATTGATCTTTCTTCGATCAAACATCCATCTTTCCTTTATCACTTGTCAGTCTCTACAGGAACACACTCGTCAATCCCGATAATTATCTCATTCCTCTATATACCATCTACACATGTACTGGCTCTTAGCCGGCCTCCTATTCGTACCTATACAAGGGTAAAGTACTACTTCAATCTACTATAATCCCTAACCGTCTAACTCGGTTCTACCCAAACGCGTCCTATAACGCTTTACAACTTAACATATAAAGCACATACTGATCATACTTCCCAAAATAGTATAGTACAACCATATAAATCACATAAGCACTTAACACGTATTATCAACGCTCTTATTCCTTATAGCATACATATCACATCAATTCACCGATAGTTCTTATCAAATTACTATAAGATTTATGAAATAATTTTTAATAAAAATCGGACAGCACTTCCTTTATAATATAGACTAACCCGTCAGAATACAACTAACTCAAAAGCACTTAAGCAATCATTCGCGACAACATAATTCACAGTCATCTCAAACTATATTAAGGTACCTTATTGTACCCGTCTGGCAATCTATAACTTAACAAATTCTGAAAATTCAACTAAGTAATTTCTGTCTCAAAAAAATTCATTTTTAAATCCATTTTTAATGAGTAAAATTAATTATCTTAATTAAGATTTGAAAATTGGATTTTTCGAAAATAAATCAATTAAATAATTAAATGACAACAATAGTACCAGAGTAAGGATCAAACAAATAGTTAACAATACCGGTCGAAACTTTAGCAAAACTTATTCCCTTACTACCAACTAACCATTAGCAATATAATCATTCATTTAAACACTAACAACCACAATCAACAATGACAGGAACCCAACAACATCCTCAACCTCTAACCAATCCCAAAATTCACGATCTTGCTATTAAACTCATCCTAAATGCAAAGCCAGTAATCACAAACATTATACAACTCAAAACATAACTAATTAACCCAGAGTGATCACGTATTTGACCGGAATATATATAAATTCGGCGATCGAACTAAAATTTGACCAAAACTGAAACGAACGCCAAAAATTAACATAAATATGCACGTAGTTTCAAATTGTAGCAATTAATCATATACGACATCAATTTCCACCAGCAATTAACCTCTAAAGAAAAACTCAATGAAAAACTCTAACAAAACTCAAATAATCCATCAATTATCAGCAAGCAGATTCACAGACACTCTTAAATGGTTACAATAAACAATGACAATTACGGGAATTCAAGAACCCGGTCACCAACTCATGTTCATGCGGGGGTAAACAAGTATACATATACACACAACAACACGCTGATACACAGCAGTAAGCAACTTACGTGCATATACATACACACTCACGCACACCACTGCACACACACCCACACCACTGAACACGCACCACAACGATCTACGCACACACACAACACAGACCAGGCACACAGCTGCAAACAAACACACCACAATAGTTCATAGACACCCACCTGCACGCATACACGCACACACAGCTGAGTCTCGTACACACACACACATGACTAATTCAACACACATATTTACACACACAGCTGTATACGCATACACACTTCACCTACTCACACACACCTCATATAATCACACTCGCATACAGTGCACGGCCACACAGCAGTACACGAAGCAACACAAGAACAGACTTGTTAGAAGAAAGAGAAGACAGGGGTGAGGGAGAGAGAAGAGAGGGAGGTTCGAGAGAGATCGACAGAATTGAGAGAGCGCAGCCGAGAGATTGATGTTTGTAAATTTGGGGAAAAACAGCTGCTGATTTAGGGATTGTAAATGGTGGCAAAACAGTCATTAACCTTGCTGAATTCTAATTAAAATCAATTAATTAACCTTTTTAAAAAAAATCGAATTTCTATGTAGAAATAATGAAAAATAAAACTTTTCATTTTTTAAACATAAGGTACAAAATTATGAACACACACATATTTTTAAATTATTTTTAGGATCAAAAATAAATTAAATATGAATTTTACAAATAATGATCCTTTAAATGCAACAGAACTCTTAAAATCATTTTAAAATACTTAAACATCCAAAATAATTCACCCAATAATTTTAAAAACTAAATAATATCATAAAAATAATAACACAAAAGATTTCGTGATTTTTAACAACTCCAATGATTTTATAAAATTTTTAAAAGATCAATAATGCATGATTTAAATAGATTTAAATCGTCAAAAATACAAATAAATATACACAGTCATACACGGTGTACATAAATCATCATATAAACATGTAAATATGATATCACATATAACTGACCTTCTCAACAATATTCACATAATATAATCCACATTTAATATTAAATAAATATCTAAAAATACAAAATTTTCTAGGGCGTTATATCTTTCCCCCCTTAATAGGATTCTGTCCTCAGAATTGACCGTAAGAAAACATATGATGGTATTCTCAAACATTTCGCTTTCAATTTCGAAGTCATTTCGTTCATTCTAGAATTCCTTTATATCAATTCATATCTCGCTAGGCTCGTCCTGTATGCCCGTAAATTCCAACATACACTTAAACCTTTAGTATACATGTCTCGTTAATTCTAGATACTTATCCCTCGTACGTGACAATCCATTTCGATCAACAATCGGACATGACCTATTCGTATAATGGACTATGCCCTGTATGAAAGTACCTCAATTACTAATCCAATCATCCATAACCAATTCATTCATATACAATACAGAAACAAAACCTGCCTTGCAGCAAACATATAAACGAAGAAATCTGCCTTGACTTGCAGTAAACAGATAAATAATTAAATATATAAAACAAAATACACGCGACTAAAACAATTGATACAACTTTCACGCTCATACTTAAAACCATACTGCCTCGGATAAAACTTTGAGAACAAGAATATCAAGAAATCCCCCAATCATTCTTACTCCCCTTTTAACGTACAATGTTACTCGAGAAGGGAATAACTGGGAAACTTCTATCCATCCTTAATCCTATTATTTTACTGAGTACCAAATTTCGTTTGAGAGAGAAAACATCTAACCTTGATATCCGCAACTTCGAAACTAATGACCATTTACCTTGAAAAACATATATATCTTATTTACAATACAACTATCTCGGGGTCACCGCCCCTCAATACCATTCAAAATCAAACTTTCAATCCAATTGAGCTCAAATAACTCTAATATCCACTAATATAAAGACTCGACTTAACATACGTAAACCTAAGTATAGATCACCAATAATTAACTTACCACCTTCAAAACTCCTTTAAAACTTCACCGTATCAATTCGCGAGAAAATCAACTTCCGGAACACTACTCTACATACGCTACAATTCCTCAAGTTTAGACTCTGCACATAATAACTCCAAAATTTACCAATAATTGAATAAATGAAATAAAATACATGTCCATTACTCATTTTCTTGAACTATTCCATTATTCTATAGTCAACACCTTCATATTCTGCTTTAGTCAACTCTTCTTGGTTCCTCTCAATTTCCTCTAATAATTCCTTTGCAATAATCTAGACCTTTGAATCCTCTATCTACAACTTTTCACATTCTTTAAACATTTTCTTGAGCATTATAATTATGTCCAATCTTTCCTTGTTCGTCTGGTTGCACTAATACTGGAGAAGTTTTCAATCTCTTTCTTGACTTATGAAAGCTTTCTTCACCCTCATCCATTCATTTCCAAATTGGTAGGCTTGTCCACTACTGTAACTATCTTGGTAGAATCTTTGGCAACCTTTAGAAATTCCTAGCTGGTCCTTTAAAATTTTCAATCTCTGCTGGCGTCTTAGGCCTTTCCCGATTCATTGTTGCTTCATCTTCACAGAATTCTTTTCGATCCTTTCGTCATATCCTAAAAATTATACTTCTTCCAATTCCAAAGCTCGTAATTAGAAATCATACGCATGTCCTTCCTATATCCTCAGATATTTTGTAATTTCTTCTTATCTTAAATCTTTTAACCTGATTATGTATCTAGCAGTAAGTAAATAAATAACTGACTTTGTATCCCTGCCTGCTGAGAATTTTAGTAATTCATACATACATACATCCAAAAGTTTAGACACGGGGATTTGCTCCAACCTAATCATCTCTTTACTTGTACCTCTCACCTGTGCAAAATAATCCTAGTATTCTTGACATAACAACCTCTTAGTCTGCGTGACCGTTAAAACTTCTTTGTCCGCTTGCGACCCCGAACACAACTTCTACCTCCCTTGGGAATCATAACTTCACTTACTTGCCCTTATAATCCTTATTGCACCTCGTACTTGATCAATCGATTCGATCCTAGAATCACACCTTATTCTCCCATCTGTACTCTTATCCACACTTATTAGCGTCATTTGCAGCCTTTTCGAAATTTCCAGCTCCTGAGCAATTTATAGGGGAGGGTACTGTTGCTCTTATCGTAGTATTCATTAGGACTGACGTGATGCAATCTTTGGCAAAATGTCTTATCTTCCAGTGCTTATGGCGTACCACTTCTAACTTTTAACTCGGTTGTTCACTACCACATCATTCTTTCCGCTTACTCTCATAGCTTTCCATATTTATCCTAATAAATTGCAATATACTTCCTCTTGAAATCCTTCCTACCATTATTGGAGGTCCTACTGGTCTCAATAATTTATATCCTATATGTGACTATCTTGTCTCGTTATCCTGGTTTCCAAAATCTTCTAGATCCTACATTCCTTTCTAGCCAAACCTCACATCTTCTGCTAACACAATTCCTGAAAACTTCCCGGTTATCTGTCTTCCTTTTCTTACCATATTATTCCGTCTTGGTTAAATCTCTTTCATTCTTAATATTCGTGATCCTTCGAACTATGTCCATATAAGTTGTTAATTCCGACACAATCTCTTTACTTCTTTATCCAAAGCTTCAATTCCTACTAAAATTCTTAAAACAACTGTCTAGCTCTACTCTTCTTCGCTCAAGTTATCCTGTTCCGGTTCTTAAACTTTTATATCTGACAATTGGTCTCAAACATCCAAATTTTGTAGTATTCTATCTACTGTATCCACAGTGAAAATATATAATAAACAAGTGTTCTTCAACAATCTTTCCTTCACGATAACTATCACATACCAATTATATCCATCATCACTCCACTTTCAACTTTAACAAAATTATCATTTCTTGTCCTTATTATCTACTTCTTATCCATACTTAATTTTCCATATTATCGAATCTTGTACGTGTGTTGTCAATCTAATGCATAATCTAACTTGATATTCAATCCCTGCATTAACCTCAATTCTCAAACCTGCTCATCCGATTCTCGTTCGACGTGAACGTAGCTTGGACCACTCAAAATTTCATCGTCTACATCTTTACTGCTTCTAATCATTGATAACTTTTAGAAATCACAAGGGTTTATAACAAAGGGATCAATAGAATAGACAGGTATTAAAATGTATGGATATAAGATAAGTTTTGTTTGATATAAATTTTTGTAAAAGAATTTTACTGAGAGATCCATATGATCATTGAACCATTATCGGGTTGCATTTGTCACTTAGGTCAACCGCCATAGTACGGAAAGGTGGTCAGCCTTTAATACTTTCATAACAAACATAATCCGTGGTGTCCCACCAGACTTCTATCACATAGATAAGATGTCCCTGAATCCCCTACATACATAGGGTTGTTCATCCCAGTTTGAATGAAGAAGATCAAGTATTCAGGGAAAAATAGAAAAAGTTCAAGAGTCTCAAAAATTTATACGTACAATGCTAGATCAAGTAGCCCCTGAAAAATAGAGGTATCTCTGAAAGAATAGAAATATGTGTAATCGAATCTGATATACAAAGTTCATCAACAATTGAAGTATAATTGATTATCAAGTAAGATATGGTACCAACAAAACAAGAAAGAACAAAAATGAAGTTTAAATCTCCTTAGACGATAAATTATACAAGATCAATAGCTAGTAATGAATAATTACACCCTTACTCCAACACATGCCAGAAATCACATTTCATATCTTGTTTACAGTCCTTTCGTACTCTGTATAGCGTTCGCGAGGTAACTAAAGTCGCAAAAGAAATTCTAAAAGGTACACGAAGGTTTACAGGTAGCGTCTTCCAAATTAGTAGCTCTGGTCGTCTATATAACGTATGCGGCACCGAATCAACTGCCTTGTCCAAAATCAAAACATCGGGTGAATCGAACTCCTACTCGCGTGATATGTTGGGATACCTAATAACGTCCCAACAGTCGTCCTAATAACCTAAGGCGAACCTTTTCATAAATCATTCTATCTAACGTCAATCCTAAATACGTGCACCTAATCATCCTAACTTGTTTCAGTGACCGTAACCTGTTGCTCTGATACCAACCTGTGACACCCCCTAACCCGAAATCCGGATTCGGCGCCACCTTAACAATAAAAAATAAGAAAACCTGTATATAAAACTTAAATACACCAATGATTCCTCACCGAAGATTGATTCCAGGTTATGGTATGAAAAAAGAATCTAATTTATACAAATTATTACGACTTCTATCTCTACTCTAAATATAAAATACTATACCATCTAATCCGTAGCTCAATCCCAATCTATACTTACCCGCTCTGGCTTCGAATCCTATCCTGTATAGAATGCCTCATCGCTATCATTCGCAATGATAAATGTAGTAGATCATCCTTAAACCTAACTGCAAAGGGTTAGGCAAAACAAAGCAAGAGTGAGCCAAAAACGCTCAGCAAGTGCATAATATAGTGAAACAACAATATCTCAACATTTCATTGATGAACAATATCAATGATTAATATATCTCAGGGGAACAATTCATTTTCCATCATAGGATTAAACATTCCATTTTCTTCAAAACATGACTTTCATGAAAACATTCCTTTTCTTAAAACCATTCCATCAATAAAACATACTTAAGTAAAACCTTTTTAAATCAATTAAGTTGATTGGAGTTTTTCCACGACTATGGACAATACGGGTGATCAGCCACGTAAAGTCCCCATACCAGACACGAAGTCCCTCTGGACATAAAATTGGGTTCCAATTAGGCAACACATTGGCCTTTAAAGGTGCTGGACTGGTCCCACCAGAACTACAGCACAAAAATAAAACATGCTGGATCGGCGTCACCCGACCTCTTATGCCTCCAATCTGAAGGAATTCGTAGAAAACATTTAGACGGAATCCCCCACACCAAAACCTTTAAAACATTTCACTTTTAAGTCCTTTATACTCAATGATAATAGATCAGTCCAGTATAAGGATTTTTTTTTGAGAACATCTTTAATAATTAAACCATTTTAGGGAGCAACATTAAAATATTAAGGGACAGAGAAGCATTCGATATAAGGAATCATAACAATGAAATAAGATTTAACTAAACATGGCAGGTTTCAGCAAGACAGAATCATATATCAACACGGAAACATAAATCAATTAAATAACGAAGCAATTATTAAGATTCCAAAAATTGAACAGTAATTAATAAGATTCCAGAAATTGAACAGCAGTTATAAGGAAATCAGGGAATAAAGAAAATTCGAAGTTCAACAGAAGATTTAAGTTACTGCCCTGGCTAAAACCACTCATTTCAAAGATTATCAATTGATGAATTTCCGTTGTAAAACTTGAACTAGCATAGTGGATTTGAAAAGTATAAAACGAAGATTTAAGAAATTCTCACTTACTCAAAGCCTCACTCTTGTCGGCTAAGCACTCATAGGCTTTAGCTGCCAAAACCGGCATGACAATAATGAGTTTTAATTACTAAGAAGATCTCAATTCATTCTCGGTTTTAATCGTCACTGAGCAACACATGCCTCGACAGCAGTATATACCTCGAATTAGTTTACAACAATCCGATGAAAAACGTTCTTTGAAGAATATTAATAAAGACGAGGAATGTTGATATAAAATAATTTTTAAAAGGATCAACACCTGAACGATAGGAGAGGAAAAATAAAAAATGATAGAATAATTTGAAAAATGACTGTTTGTAAATTAATAAAAGAGAATGTCACTGGCAATAAAAATGAAGAGTTGAAGCACTAGAAAAATGATTTGAAAGACATCGTATAATTAACAGAACGGGTTCACATAATTCAGAATAAATATGATGAGTATAATTGTTTGCAAAAAGGGATTTCGAAAGAACAAATAAATAATACCAAAGGTTTCACATCACTTGAACAATAAGTGAGGGATAGTATACTTGCCTCAATATACGCAGTTTCCAATTCCAACATCTCGATCCCTTACTCACTTTACATTAGTCTCTCCTTCTTATACATTGATCTTTCTTCGATCACACATCCATCTTTCCTTTACCACTTGTCAGTCTCTACAGGAACACAGTCGTCAATCCCGATAATTATCTCCTTCCTCTATATACCATATACACATGCACTGGCTCTTAGCCGGCCTCCTATTCGTACCTATACAAGGGTAAAGTACTACTTCAGTCTACTATAATCCTTAACCGTCTAACTCTATTCTACCCAAACGCGCCCTATAACGCTTTACAACTTAACATATAAAGCACATACTGATCATACTTCCTAAAATAGTATAGTACAACCATATAAATCACATAAGCACTTAACGTATTATCAACCTGCTCTTATTTCCTTATAGCATACACATCAATTCACCGATAGTTTTATCAAATTACTATAAGATTTATGAAATAATTTTTAATAAAAATCGGACAGCACTTCCTTTATAATATAGTCTAACCTATCATAATACAACTAACTCAAAAGCACTTAAGCAATCATTCGCGACAACATAATTCACAGTTATCTCAAACTATATTAAGGTACCTTATTGTACCCCTTTGGCAATTTATAACTTAACAAATTCCGAAAATTCAACTAAGTAATTTCTGTCTCAAAATAATTCATTTTTAAATCCCTTTTTAATGAGTAAAATTAATTATCTTAAATAAGATTTGAAAATTGGATTTTTCGAAAATAAATCAATTAAATAATTAAATGACAGCAATGGTACCAAAGTAAAGATCAAACAGACATTTAACAATATCGGTCGAAACTTCATCAAAACTTATTCCCTTACTACCAACCAACCATTAGAAATATAATCACTCATTTAAACACTAACAACCACAATTAACAATGACAGGAACCCTGCAACATCCTCAACGTCTGACCAATTCAAAAATTCACGATCTTGCCATTAAACTCATCCTAAATGCAAAGCCAGTAATCACAAAAATTATACAACTCAAAACATAACTAATTAACCCGGAGTGATCACGTATTCGACCGAAAAATATATAAATTCGGCGATCGAACTAAAATTCAACCAAAACTGAAACGAACTCCAAAAATTAAATTAAATATGCACGTAGTTTTGAAGTGCAACAATTAATCATATACGACATCAATTTCCACCAGCAATTAACCTCTAAACATATTCAACCGATAAAGAAATTCGACTCAATAAAAAAACTCTATCAAAACTCAATTAATCCATCAATTATCAACAAGCAGATTCACAGACACTCTTAAATAGTTACAATAAACAATGACAATTACGGGAATTCAAGAACCCAGTCACCAGCTCATGTTCATATGGGGGTAAACAAGTATACATATACACACAACAACATGGTGATACACAGTAGCAAGCAACTTACGCGCATATACATACACACTCACACAACACAGACCAGGCACACAGCTGCAAACGAACACACCACAATAGTTCACAGACACCCACCTGCACGCATACACGCACACACAGCTGAGTCTCACACACACACGACTAATTCAACACACACACATACACATACAGCTATATACGCACACACACTTCACCTACTCACACACACCTCATATAATCACACTCGCACGCAGTACACGACCACACAGCAGTACACGAAGCCACACAAGAACAGACTTGTTCGAAGAAATAGAAGACAAGGGTGAGGGAGAGAGAATAGATGGAGGTTCCAGAGAGATCGAGAGAATTGAGAGAGGGCAACCGAGAGATTGATGTTTGTAAATTTGGGGAAAAACAGCTGCTGATTTAGGGATTGTAAATGCGGGCAAAATAGTCATTAACCTTGCTGAATTCTAATTAAAATCAATTAATTAACCTTTTTAAAAAAATCAAATTTAAATGTAGAAATAATGAAAAATAAAATTTTTCATTTTTATAACATAAGGTACAAAATTATGAACACACACATATTTTTAAAATATTTTTAGGATCAAAAATGAATTAAATATGAATTTTACAAATAACGATCCTTTAAATGTAATAGAACTCTTAAAATCATTTTAAAATACTTAAACATCCAAAATAATTCACCCAATAATTTTAAAAACTAAATAATATCATAAAGATAATAACACAAAAGATTTCATGATTTTTAACAACTCCGATGATTTTATAAAATTTTCAAAAGATCAATAATGCATGATTTAAATAGATTTAAATTATCAAAAATACAAATAAATATACACAGTCTTACACGGCACACATAAATTATCATATAAACATGTAAAGACGATATCACATATAACTGACCATCTCAGCAATATTCACATAATATAATCCACATTTAATATTAAATAAATATTTAAAAATACGAATTTTTCTACGGCGTTATAGCAGTCAAAAGATACGTTCGACGATAGAGAGAAAATGTTGAGAAGTAAGACAGTACAGTGTTGTTGGCAAGAGTTTTGTGGGAGAGTCCTGGGATGGAAAATTCCACCTGGGAGCTATTAGTGTGGTGTCAAGAGAGTACCCCCATCTGTTTACTCAGCTTGATTCTGAGGATAGAATCCTATTTAGGGAGGAAGACTGTAAGAACCGTGAATATTAAATTCATATAATTACTATCTTTCGTAAATTAGGATGAAAATATTTTAAATTATTTTAATTTCAGTTTGACGAGTCAAGGTGATAAATGGTGATCGGTGTCTGAGGATAAGTGTTAAAAGGATCCTCGTATGTGTTTAGTATGTGTTGTGTGTTATTGGATAAGATCAAAAGCCTTTTTCGTAGTCCATGCAATTAGTTCATTCTTATCCGTTAAATCCCGTTTTTAAAATCTCTAGGGGCTCGATCTAAAATCATTTTCGTATCAAAGTCGATCAAACAAATTTCAAAATATTCGAAACTCATGTTTTTATTTGTTTCGCAGCCTTTACAAATTATTCATATCGTATTCGTAATTTTTCGTAAAAATATCGTTATTCGTTTATACCCGTAATTCAGTTAATTGGCATTTTCGAGGCCGATTAAACTTTATTCGGGGTTCCATTCGTTTTAAAGAGTAATCTCTCCATTTACGGATAAAAATTTCAGCCATTCATTCCAACCAATCAAATAATCATAACAATATCCAAAAATCAAAAGAAAAGTCAAATTTTTCTCTCTCCTGTTCATGAAGATCAAGGCTACTTTTGAAGGTGATCCTGATGTCCGATTTCGGTGTTCAAGTGGTCGAATCAAAGCTCTCAATACCCTTTTCAATATCCTGGCATCAGATTTCAATTTGGGTAATTTTTCAATTTTATACGAATTGTTTTTATTAACCTGCGTTTTATGTGTTCTAGGGTTCTTATTCGAAAATTTAGGGTTTTCATTTCCGTTGATTGTTCAGTGTATTGGATGACTTGTACAGCTTTAGGAGGTCATAAGTAACTGGTATATATGGCTAATTGCTTTGATTTTGTTCGATTTGATGATATACGAGTTCGAATCCGTAGTTATGTGATGATTGTTTGTGTTTGTGGTATTGGGGCTTAGTTTTGCCATGCTCTAAGCTTTGGTTTGAGACCCTTAACAAGTGATTTGGTTTAGAAATCAGTAAGAAAGATTGTGGTCGTGTTAATGGCGAGCTCGCCGGAAAAACGGCGAGTTTGGCCGATTTTTGTTACTGTTTGCTGGTGATTGATGACCGCCGTGTGTAGTGGTGCTATCAGGGGATGTTAACTGCATAAAACGGGTGTGTGCGTTGTGATTTGTGTTGTTGCCGGAGTTCGTGTGCGTCGCCGAAAACCTTCCCCGGTCGCCGGATTCTGGGGAGGTTGAGGGCATTCTTCATTTGTGCTTTTACTTTTTATTTAAGTCAGCTGGGTTTGATCTGGTAGAGGAAGAGAGGTAAAAACCTGAAATGTTCTTAACTTTTTACCTTTTTACTTTAAAATGGTAAATAGTTTTATTTTTATAAAATTGTTTTATTTTAAAAGATTTTAATTTACAAATATTATTTAAAGTCAGAAAATTATTTACAAAATTCAGAATTTTTTTTAAAAAATCTTATTTTAAAATTCAGATTATTTTATTTATTTAATTATCTAATTTTGGAAAAATCATTTATTTATTTGTTTCAATTCAAAAATAATTAAGAAAAATAATTCTAATTATGTTAATTAATTTCAAATAATAATTCAATTAATTTAATTATTTGATAAATGTAATCATTTATTGAATAATTTTATTAATAAGTTATTAGTTGATTATAATTAATTTAGTTAGAGTTATTTAGTTCTTAATTAATATGTTTTCTATTTTAAATGATTTAAAAATAGTGTTTAATTTTTTAAAAACTCCAAAAATTATTTTAAAAATGTTTTGAGCCAAGTGTTATCCTGTAGCAAGGATTAAATATTTTTTTTAAAAATATTTCTTGAGTTTGTTTAATTGTGATGTGAGTTATACGAGTCATTTAAATATGATTAAATGATTGCATGCGATGTGGATGACGTGCATTATGTGTTAGTGAGTCGTAAAAGTGATTAATTATTTAACTTATTGTCTAAATGCTTTGTTGGAGTCCAATGTATTTCTGAAAGGTGTTTAAAGTCGAATAATGACAGTCAGAAATATTAATGTGCTCTAATTATTATAGAGTCGAGTAAGAGGGATGAAGGAAAGTCTAGAATCGAGTCAGATAAATAAAGGGAAGGCTAGTAGAGTGAGACGATCATGTGTAGACGAGTTTAGCATTTGTTATCAGGCAAGTATTTCCTTTCACTTCTCGTTCAAGTGAAACTGTTCTTAATTATTATGATGATGAAAATCTATCACCCCATATGTCGTATCGATCTCGTCGATACTTATTGAAATTATTGTTTTTTATTATTATCACCCCATTTATTGTCGATCTCGTCGACATTTATTATTGTTATTGTTGTTTCACAAATTATCACCCCATTTATTGTCGATCTCGTCGACATTTATTGTTATTTTTATTTTCTCATTGATTCTTCAAATAATTAGTTGTCCTTCTGGAACGTGAGTTTTCCAGTAATTTTGTTGGCAAAGGTTGTCGATTGTTCCGACACCTAGTGCGTTGATATAGAATTGGAATGTTTTTCTTTAAAAGAAGACCCTTTGTGGGTGGAGACCCTTTATGGGTAGAGTCCCTTCAGGGAGACCAGATTCATGGTCAGAAGTTAAGGCCAATATGTGTCATGGATCCATTATTGGACATTGCTGTGTGCGTTTGTCCTAGGACATTGCTTGTGCGTTTGTCCGGGGTTAGTGCTGACTGATCAGCAGCCTACCTTGTTATTTTTTTTAAAATATATAAAAAAATCCAATTCTAATCTATACATTGAGGTTGAGTTGCTTAAAGTCTGAATCCTTTGAAGCCTGTGATGATTATCTTTGGTTATCAGAACTATTGTCAGTTCTCATTGTTGAAGAATTTTATTCTAACATAGCGCTGTTGGCTCACTTTTGCATTATGATATTTAATTTCTTCAACTGCTTTCTTTCGCAGCATATGATAATTATTCTTGTTGATCAGAATTTCTGATTGCTCTTTATATTGATATATATGTATGCTTGCTGAGCACTATTGGTTCACTCTTGCATTGTTGTTTCTTTCTCCAGTTATTAGAAAAGTTGAGTAGACCTTGTGGTCAAGCGAGTAGTCCTGTTCCTGCAGCGAGAGATGACACCCAGGTTGTGGACTTGGTCGGGTAGTGGTTGTGAGCTGGTCAGAGTTTGGTTAACTGGTTCAGCAAATGAACTTAGTTGATTAATAATTTGTATAACAATTTTATTCTGAAGTTGGATTGTAAAGATATAATTTAATAGGTTGTTTCATACCATAACCTGTATGCGATCTTGGATCATGGGTATTTTATTGTTATATTTGGATTATGTTCAGGTGTGTATTTTATAAATTGTGATTCGTGGCCCCAAATCTATACCCGAATTATGGGATGTCACAATATAAATCAAGGAGTTTGGAGGGGTGCTAGCCGATGATGGTTTTGTCAAGGGATGTCTTTGTTCTTATTTTTGTCAAGGGTTTTGTGCACATGTTATAGATCAACAATATCTTCACCCTCAGTGTGCACAATATCATTATCATTCATTAAAGTAATGATGGAAGTTTGTTGATTCTTACCTCCTTTGACTCCTGAAACATCTCCTTCAAAGCTTTGATTCTGATCTTTGGTCATCCACTCTGTCATGTTGGCCCTCAACTCCTCTATCACTATAGTGAAATGTGAAAACTGTAAACCCAGATTTTCAATCGTGGACTGATTTTGGTTATGATTCTCTTCAGAATTTTTTGAGTTTGCTCCATGTTGATCTGTACTTGTTCCATCCTCCCTTCAAGAATAGATATTGCCTTCTCATGTTTTTGTAACGTAGCTTTCTCCGCCATATGCCCAAGATTTGCGCGGATACTAGATTTGTCATTAAGAAGAATAATTGTTTTTTAGATCTAAATTAACTACAGCTAGCTAAAATAAGGCTAAGCTAAAAGACAAGGAAAATATTCTTAATTTCATAAAAATACTACTTCCTCCGTCTCATATTACTTTTCCTGTTTGGAGCGGACATGTTTGCTAACGCACACTTTTGATCGTTAATATCTTTAATTTTATAATAGTATTAAATATAAAAATTTCAATGTATTAAAGTACTAACAAATACGAATCCAACAAGATCACTCATGACTATATTTGGTCTTATAGATTAGGTGTAAATTAATAATTTATCTCATGTAATGAACAGAACCGACATTTCAAACGCAAATGATATTACGAGACAGAGGGAGTAACAATCTGGTATAGCTAATATAAAGGATAGATGTTAGCCATAATACTAGTGACACGTGCCTATCCATAACCTACTACTTCCAGTCAACATGCTTGGGGAATACTCTAAACATTTGTATACATTAAGTAAATATACGACATCATACTACAAACGGTTAAATACTAATTTCCCGCAACCCAACTCCAATTGGACCAATGATAATTATTAGCAGTGTGACATCTAATTTCGTTAAGTTTTTTTGAATAAAAATTTCGTTAAGTTGCTAAAACTCTAATAATAAATTTATTTGATTGTTTTGTTATGTTTATAGGAGGTGTAATGGGTAGTATAACGAGCATGCAGGCGAGATCGTGGACTTACGAAGGAGAAGATGAGGATGGTGTCTAATCTTAAATTGCTTCAATTTAATTTTAGTTTTTAAAAAAAAATCAATTTTAAAATTAATGTTTAAAAAAATTGCTAAGATATTCGAGTTAAGAATATTAATTCCAAACATGGCCCTTTAAATATTATACTTTAAAATTTTTTAATTCTATAAATGTCAAAAGTTTTAGCTAAAAATTAAAATTTATTCTCTCTTTAGTTTTTAAATTTTAGGAAAGAAAATTATTATAAAAATACCTATAATATAAGGCAATGAATAGATATATTTTTATCCCTAAATTTTTGTAACGCCATTCTTTTTAACTACAAATATATCAACAAAAAACTAGAAAAAGTAAAATTTATGTTTTTCCTCTTTTAAAATTTTAATTTTTAGAAAATATATTCACATGACTGTCGGAGGTCCGTCATCTTAATGGACTGGACCGAAGGCCCACCTTCCCTATGGGCCGAACCGAAGGTCCGACGTAGATTACGGAAAAAGGCCCAAGATTTACTCAGTCCATTCGCTCGCAACGGTCGTATAGTTGCATGATCCTGAGGACGTGGGACACTTTTCCCCAGTCACCCATTCTTCGGTAACCGAAAGGAACAAAGAGAATAAGGGTAATTCAGGTTTGATTATTCATTCACTCACAATTACACACAAAACACAAACTCTCTGCATTCAATATTACCTTACAAAAACCAGTTAACTTATTCTCACACCGGAGGTGAATCGGGGGGACAATCCCTCGCATTCTTCTCACTTGCAGGTCCGACCGAAGCAAGGCTAAGCAGATTTCTGGTTGTAACATTTGGCACCGTCTGTGGGAACGTAGAGATTCATTTGTGTTGTGATTTACCAGAAGCTATGAAGATAGAAGACACGCCCTTAACCGATAACATTACCGTGGCCGGAAATAGCCACACTACTCCTGTTATCCCGAGGACGAATCCTCCTATCGCCCCGAGGCTGCTGACTTTCAAAGAAGAAGACGACATACCGTCGCCCAAAGAACAACAACATATGCTTCTAAAATGGCGAGAGGAGCAGAAAGCCAAAGGGAAACGGAAGGAGGCGGAGAAAGAAGGGAGCAATAGGGATGCAGAAAGATTGGCCTAGAAGAGAGAGGCCGATCGATTAAGGCTGCAAGCCCTAAGACTCAAGAGTGAAGAGATCGAGTTACAAGAGAAGGCGCTCCACGAGGCCCTAGAGGCCGAAGACTCGGAGCCTGAAGATCGAAGGGAGAAGAGAGTCAGAGACGATGAAGATGAGTCATGGAACTCTGAATCGTACTCTAAAAGAACCCGGTCGAAGGTAGTATATTCCTCCGATTCGGAAGAAGAAGGACCTCATACTGATGATAGAATCCGAAGGCTGGAAAAGGTTATGTTTGGAGAAAGAAAGATAAGCCATGAGCCCGTGGTGACTGAAGATGTTGAGCAGTTTCGACCACCTCCGGGAAGGCAGTTCCTAAAGACGCATGAGTTTAATGGGAAGGGTGACCCCGAAGACCACTTTGAGAAGTATGAATCGCTCATGACTGGTATGGGGCACTGTGATGTGATGCTTTGCAAGATGTTCAAGACCTACCTCAAAGGGCCAGCGTCAATGTGGTATCGGTCGCTCAGGCCCAGGTCGATTGGCTCATACGAGCAGATTAAGAAGAAATTCTTGAGACACTACTCTCATTTGTGCCGAAGAGAGAAAGACACGGAGGCCCTGATTCACTGCAGAAAGGGGCCGAACGAAGAGCTGGGGGATTACCTGGCAAGGTTTAAAGAAGAGGCTGGGATGGTCACCAATCTAGACAGAGTGAAGGCAGCAGCATTCTTGGCCGCAGGTCTCGACCCCGTTAAAGGTAAGAAACTTCGGTCCTCTCTTTATGATGTACCTCCTAAGAACCTGAATGATATTTATCTGCGGGGTGAAGCAATTAGAAGAAAATTAGAATCCATTGGGGGGTAAAAAGATAGTAAAAGGAATGATAGAGAGGATAGAAGAAATGATAGAAGGGATGACCAAAGGGGTCGAGGTGATGTTAAAAGTAGACTGAATGACACAAGACCGGATAAGGGGGCCGAACGAAGAAGAGATAGAGATAGTACCGTGTTCACACCACTTAACACACCTATCTCGAAAATTCTCCACGAGATAAAGGGTAAGCCTGGGTTCGTTCGACCGGCCAGGCTAAAAACCCCTGAAAACAGAAGGAATGAAAATAAGTACTGTGACTACCATCGGGATAATGGTCATAATACTGATGAATGTTATCACTTAAAAAAGCTGATTGAGAAAATGATCAAAGATGGAGAGTTGACAAAATTTGTTGGGGATTTGAGAGATAAACTCGAATCCAAGGAGAGGAAGAAAGATGCCAGAGATGCAGAAGAGTCGGAGATGCAGAAGGGACAGTAAGACAACCCGAAAAAAGTATGCCAGACAAATATACAGCCTATACCAATCGAATGCAGCCAAGCAGCCATTACCCATCTCTTTCACAGAGGATGATTTTGAGGAAGTGATATGGCCGCACGAAGACCCACTTGTCGTAAACCCAGTGATTGGGGAGAAAAAGATTTGGAAAGTGCTGGTCGATGAAGGTAGTTCGGTCAACATTCTTTATCACCGAACATACTCTAAGATGAACTTGGGAGGTGAACAGCTGGAGCCGTGCCATGAGGCACCATTATATGGCTTCGATAATCAGCCAGTACCGATTGAAGGAACCATTACGTTGAATGTTTTACTGGGTAAAGCGCCATACACTGTGACGAAAGAAACGAAGTTCTACGTGATTCGAGTCGATGGCCCATACAACGGAATCTTGGGAAGGCAAGCCTTATCTCTGTTCCAGGCTGTGTCTTCTATCCCACACTTGAAGTTGAAATTTCCAACCGAACATGGAATTGGTGAAATGAGAGTTGACGAGAAGGCCGCCCGTACCATTATGCTAGAAGATCTGGAAAAATATAAGGATGTAGAGATGACTGAAGCCAGTAAAAGGAAAAGAAAGGAGAACGAAGCTGGGGGCAGCCATCAAATGCTGAATATTGAATTGGAAAAGTTTGGGGCAGATCTATCTAGCCCAATTGCCGAACCAGCTGCCAAAACTGAAGAAGTTGAGTTATATGTGGGTCAATCGGGGAAGATGATCCAAATTAGCAAGAATATGGAACCAGAACTGAAAGAGAAATTTATCGAAGTCATTAAGGAGTTCCACGACGTGTTCGCGTGGGGCCCCGAAGACATGCCAGGCTTGGACCCTTTGGTAGCCAAACACTGTCTGAACGTGGCACCCGAAGCCAAACCTGTGAGACAGAAGAAGAGAAATTTTGCCATGGAGAGGCAAAAAGTTATTCAAATTGAAGTAGAGAAGTTACTTGAGGCAAAATTCATTGAAGAGATAGACTACCCCGACTGGTTGGCGAACGTGGTGGTGGTTAAAAAATCAAACGGCAAGTGGAGGATGTGTGTGGATTACACTGACTTAAATAAGCATTATCCGAAGGACCACTACCCCTTGCCGAACATTGACCAGCTGATAGATGCCATTTCGGGGCATCAAATACTCAGTTTCCTGGACGCTTTCTCCGGGTACCACCAGATTGCCATGAATGCTGAGGACATACCTAAGACAGCATTCATCACACCGAATGGCACTTATGCTTACATTAAGATGCCCTTCGGACTAAAGAACGCGGGGGCAACCTTCCAAAAAATGATCAACAAAGTATTCAAGGCGCAGATTGGTCGGAACATGGAATGTTATGTAGACGATATGATAGTTAACTCCCTTTTCAGGAATCATCCAGAAGACCTGAGAGAATGTTTCATAATACTCAGGAAGAACAATATGCGAATCAACCAGAACAAGTGCACGTTCAGGGTGCATAGTGGAAATTTTTTGGGTACATGGTCAGTGCCCGAGGGATTGAAGCTAATCTAGAGAAAATCAAGGCAGTGATCGATATGGAAGCACCGAAGATGATCAGGGACATTCAGAAGCTAACCAAACGGTTAGCAGCCTTGAGGAGGTTCATTTCCAGGTCAGCCGAAAAATCTTTACCATTTCTTGAGGTACTTCGAGGGTCAAAAAACATTGAGTGGGGGCCGAACTGTCAGAAGGCATTTGAAGAGGTCAAAGAATACTTGGTAAAAGCCCCACTCTTAATGAGACCTGATTCGAAGGAGACCTTGCAATTGTACTTAGCCGTGAGCGACCGAACTCTGGGGGCAGTGCTGGTTAAAGAGCATGAGGGAAATCAACATCCGATTTTCTATGTCTCTCATATTCTGAAAGATGAAGAAACAAGGTATCCCAATGTGGAGAAATTTGCTTATGGACTGATCATGGCTTTGAGGAAGCTACGCCATTATTTTCAAGGGATAATGGTGCAGGTGATCACGGACCAACCATTAAAATGGATCTTGTAAAGACCAGAGGCTTCGGGCAGAGTTGTAGCCTGATCGATCGAATTGGAGGAGTATGATTTAGAATATGTTCCCCGAACTGCAATAAAAGCTCAAGCCTTAGCAGATTTCATGGTAGAATGCACTTTTTCTGGCCCAAAGGATTTAGCTCCCGAGGAGCAACTTATTCGTTTGCACGGGAAATGGAAGCTCTTTGTGGATGGGTCGGTCGCTGCATCAAAATGTGGGGCAGGTTTGATTCTAAGCAGCCCGAATGGATACAAAATATGCCAGGCCATCAGATTTACTTTCCCCCTAACAAATAATGAAGCCGAGTATGAGGCGTTGCTGGCAGGTTTGGCCTTGGCAAAAAATTTGGAGGCGAAACATTTGAGAGCATTCAGTGATTCAATGTTGGTGGTCAAACAATTTACTGGGGAGTATGGACAGAAAGACCAACGAACGAAGGCTTATGCAGCGAAGGTACATGAAAATGTTATTATTTTTGAGTCTTTTGAGTTAAGTCAAATAGCCAGGGAAAACAACAGTAGGGTCGATGCACTGTCAAGGCTAGCTTCGGCCGAAACATAGAATCTCCAGGGGTCCATCTATCTGACCGAAGTGAAATCCCCTTCAATCGAGAAAAAACAATGCATGGAAATACATCAGGGCGTTAGCTGGATGACACCAATCAGGGCATTCCTAGAAAGGGTACTTTGCCGCTGGACAAAAAAGAAGCCCAGAAAGTGAAATATCGATCAACCAGCTATACCCTTGTGGGAGGCCGACTATTCAGAAGGGCAGCCACCCAACCACTGCTTCGGTGTCTTAATCCCGAGGAACAATGACTTACATTGGAAATGGTTCATGAAGGCATTTATGGAGAGCACCTGGCAGGACGATCATTGGCCTTCAAAATATTGAGGTAAGGATTCTTTTGGCTGACCTTAAGGGAAGATGCCACCGAATATGCGACGAAATGTAAACAATGCTAGCTGTTCAGCACCGTGACCGAAGAAATGACTTTGGTACTCAGCCCAATCCCTTTTGCCATGTGGACAGTGGATATTGTAGGAATTCTGCCAACCAGCACGAAACAAGCTAAGTACTGCATAGTCGCCATTGACTACATGACCAAGTGGGTAGAGGCTAGGCCACTTTCGGCCATTACTGAAGAAGCGGCAAAAAAGTTCATGTTGGAGCAGGTCATCTTAAGGTTCGGGATCCCGATGGTGTGTGTTTCAGGCAATGGGACCCAATTCATTGGAAGCAAATTCAGGAAGTTCTTAGCCAAATTTGGAATCCAGCAAAAGTTCAGCTCAGTCAGTCACCCGTAGGGAAATGGGGTGATCGAAGCAGCAAACAAGATCATCTTTGATGGAATTAAGAAACGATTGGGAGAAGCTAAGGGACTCTGGGCCGAAGAGTTACCATATGTTCTTTGGGCCTACCGAACGACTCCGAGGTCATCAACCGGAGAGACACCATTCAGGCTTGCTTTTGGTTCTGACGCTCTGATACCGGCCAAAGTAGGTCTAGAGTCTTATCGCATTCAGGTTTTTAATGTGGAAACAAATGAGTTTGGTCTGCGAGCAAATGTAGACTTAATTGAGGAAGAAAGGGAGGCAGCGCATCAAAGGAATGTCCGATACCAACACCAGGCAGCACAGTACTATGATTCTGGGGTTAAAAAGAGGTCTTTCCAAGTAGGGGATATGGTCCTGCGGGAGTTGGCGACTTCTATGCCGACTAAGCAAGGAAAACTGATGCCAAATTGGGAAGGTCCATACACGGTGATTGAGGTGGTTCGGCTGGGTACTTACAAATTGGCCAATCCGGACGGCAGTCCAATTAAAAACACCTGGCATGCCGCTAGCCTTCGTCTTTTCTACCAGTAAGCTTATTGGACGCATTTTACAGCTTTTTAATTCAGTATTTTGCTTCATGCAAGTTGTTTTTAATTTCCCTAAGCAAGCATCAATCTGTAATCCGAAACTATGTACGAGTTTTTGCATGATTAATGAAAGATTGTTTGCTCCATTTTCACATCAATAGTTATTAGCTAAGTACAAATGAAAACCAAATGGTTAAGTACATGAAATACAGCTTAACGGACCCATGTTTGGGGCTGACCGAATGAAACACGCTTCCTTTAACCTGTTTGAGTGCTGAAGTACGTTATTTCAGTTAGAGACTTAACGGACCCAAATTGGGGGCCGACCAAACTTAAATTTGGATCCTTATAAATTGTCTTAGTCTTTAAGTTCCTTTGACATTAATTAAGGCCCGGGAGGAAATATTTTTCACCGACTGAATGGGACCTTAATCATTTACAAAACCCCTTAAATACTGGGGGTAGCTAGGTTACGACCGAAAATGCATAACATGCTAGGCTGAAGCCGAAGATGCATTAAATTAAAAGTAATTATGCTAAGGCAAAATGGAGCCGAAGACGCATAAATCTATACAAAAATTATGCTAAGGCATATAAGAGCCTAAGATGCATAAAGACAAACAAAAATTATGCTAAGGTGACATAATACCGAAGAGGCATGAAAGTAAACAAATAAATCGTGTCAAGGTAAAGAAATACCAAAGAAGCATAAAAATGAATGGAACAAAAGCCCGAAGGCGATAATATGTTACGGGCCCGAAGGCATAAAAATAAAGCCCAAAGGTGAAAGTTAAGGGTTACAAGGCACGAAGGCCACCAGAATGGAGAAATAAAAAATACAAGGAAACTAATCAGAAAGCTCCTCCTCTTCACCCGAAGAGACCACCGGGGCTTCACCAGCATCTTCATGACCGACCGGATCCGACATACCCACCTCAGCATCAATCAATTGAGTGTGATCGAAGTCGAGGGAGTGTGCCTTCAGCACGGCATCATCATACCCCATCTGGTAGCATCTCTCTTCGGTCAGATCGAGGGTCTTCCTCAGCTTCCGAACATTCTTCCTTGTAGCCTTGAGCTATTGATTTCTCCAGTCGATACGCTTCTTCAAGGTATCCAACTCCTCCAACTTCACCTTCAAGGCGTCATTCTCAGTCTTCAAAGCGTTAGCTTGACCGGTCACCCTCTCCAGTTCATTAGCAGAGTTCCGAAGGTCCTCCTCGACCTTGACCGCCCGAACCTCCAGCCGATCAACTTTCTTCAGCTTGGCCTGCATCCCCTCCACTCGTTCAGTGACCACAGCAGACCAGAAGACACCTTGAAAACAAATAAGGGAAAAAGTCAAAAGTTGAAGGCAAATAAATAAACAGTACGGAAGAAGAAAGCTTACCATAGAGAGGAAGGCCAACATCTCAATATAAGCCTCAAGGTCGTTCGCCTTGGCAAACATCGGCCGGTCGACTAGAAGAATGAGACCCCGGCAAAGAACGGGACCTACGATCGTAGACGAAGACGGAGCTGGAACAATAATTTTGTCACTCTCCAGAACTCCCCATTGAGGAGAATACACTTTCAACTCCGTCTCACCCAACCGAACTCTCTTTCTTGGTTCGATCGGAGTGACCGAATCTACTTCCCTTGACTTCAACTCCCGGGGAGGAGAAGAAGCAGGTGGAGTGGTGACCAAACTCATATCCCCCTGTTCGGGATCCAACTTCTCCGCTCCATCGGTTGCCTGAGCGGAGGCATCGGCAGCAGCCATGGCAGCAGCGGCAGCTGCGACCGCCTTCCTCCGTTTACACTCCAAGATTTCAGCATGAGAAGACACTGCATAAAACAAGACATGTCAAATATGTATCACAAGGAAAAATATGCAGTACAAGAATACAAAATTAACGAGGTAAAATAAAAGGTTGTTACCACTACCCCAAAGGCCGATTAACCAGTCGTTATCCCGACTGTCAGTTAAAGGCACCCTATCCATCTTAAGTTCGGAAAGAAGACGATAATCATGTTTGTCTGCCTGTAGGAGTTCTGGATATATAAATCTCGATGGGTCGACCTCTCGCCAAGTGCCGAACTTTTCCATCCTTGGGCCCGAAACAAATACCCACTTGGCGTGAGCACCCTTGTTGCTCGAGTTTGTCTGTGCCCAAATGGATCTACCATTCCGATGGGCGATGGAATAGAAATCACGGCTCTTCGGTTTCCTACGAAGCTCATAATGATGCCAGAATAGGACCGTCGTTGGGATCATTTCCAACGCTAGACATCGGGCCTGAAAGGTATTTACGTGAAAGAAGCTGTTCGGGTCTAGTTGTCCAATGGCGATTCCCGTTTGCTTCAGTATACTTTTGAGGAGAGGTAGCATGGGCAACCGAAAGCCGCATTTGAACGCAGCTTCGGATATGCCCGTAGCTCGGCCTCCTCCGCAAATCGGAGGAATTTCGGGATTGTGCCAAATCCGATCCTTCTTCCTTGGACTAAAGAAGTACCAGACGTGTTTTTCTACGACGTAACTGGTTGAGAAATGCTCAATATCTTCTTCGGTCAGCTGCGACCGAAGATTAGCGGCTGGATACAGTTCTAGGTCGCTGAAGGGCGAAACCTCCGAAGGACCGGCATCTTCGGTTAACCGATCCATGTCCCTGCATTCGGAAATGAAGAGACGTTAGCCTTGTACTCGGACAAGAAAGAAGAAAATAGAAAAGGAAAAGGCCGAGTACAGCGGGCCGGGATCGATCGGGAGAACCTATAACCTAGGGCGAAGCAGGTTGGAGACCTAAAAACTACAGGGAATTGGGACAGTCCGAAGTGAATTCTAAGAGTTCCGAAATCCCGAAGGACGTCCTTGCCCAAACAACTTCCGGGCAAGTCCTAGAATCCTAGAAAAGGTTAATGTAGAGGTAAAAATAATGAGAGGCGTGCAAGGGTAAAATGGCACATCAAAAAGAATTCAAAGCGTCGCAAGTATACAATCGTTGTGCTTGAGAATTGCAGGAAACTTTATGCATATCTATACATATATACAGATGCATGCGTGAACACATGAAATGCAGGTTTATAACGATAAGGAGACAACAATGAAGATGCTATAAGTGTACCATTAATTGAAAAGGGAAATAGAATGTGAAAGCTTACTGATTTGAAGATTTCTGATAAGATTGAGTTTTTGGGGATAGACCTCTTGAACGTAAACTTCGACTGGAATCGGAGAATCGGAGAATCGGAGGTTTCCGGTGATGAAACGACGGTTCCAATTGCTGCTAAAATGTTTTTGTGGAGAGGTTTTGTTTTGAATATTTAAGAGATGGTATGCGCGTAAAAGAGAAAGGGAAGAAATTGTGGGTTTAAGTAGTGGAGATGCGACGTTGGACAAGAGGCTTTTCAAATTCAATGGCTGGGATTGAGGCATGTATCTCGAGAATAGACAGCTGTCAACCATAAAGGGACACGACTTCCCAGAAGACGTCTCGACCTTGTCCATCGACATCCTTATCCGAATAAGACGTCTGAGGAGTGTATTCCGAAGATGGGCCTAGGCTTTGGCCTTCGTCCTGAGGATAACTCCGAACGAAGCCCAGGGACATGTTGGAGGTCTGTCATCATAATGGACTGGACCGAAGGCCCACCTTCCCTATGGGCCGAACCGAAGGTCCGACGTAGACTATGGAAGAAGGCCCAAGGTTTACTCAGTCCATTCGCTCGCAACGGTCGTATAGTTGCACGATCCTGAGGACGTGGAACACGTTTCCCCAGTCACCCACTCTTCGGTAACCGACAAGAACAAAGAGAATAAGGGTAATTCAGGTTTGATTATTCATTCACTCACAATTACACACAAAACACAAACTCTCTGCGTTCAATATTACCTTACAAAAACCAGTTAACTTATTCTCACACCGGAGGTGAATCGGGGGGATAATTCCTCGCATTCTTCTCACTTGCAGGTTTGACCGAAGCAAAGCTAGGCAGATTTCTGGTTGTAACAATGACAAATATCAATAAAAAAGTATAAAGTTTCGACTTCTCTACTAACAAAATAATGACTCATTAGGTATGGAACGTATTCATTAAGAGGACAGCATAAGATAATTTCATAAATATCAAAATATATAAAAAAAAAGTAAAAATTGGAATTGTATTCTATTTAGGTTTTAGTTTTAAGGAAAAAATCTCAAACGATAGTGGCGCAAAAGATGTTTAATAAGAAGACAATTTACTAGAAAGATTGTATTAATTATTAAAACATGATACTGAGGTTATAAATTTTAATTTATTTTTAGGTTTCAACCTTTATGGAAAAAAATATTATACAAATATTTTGGAGTTTCAGCTTTAATGAAAAAACGTCTCAATAGGAAAAATTGTATTTAAGCAGAGGAGTTCATTAGAGAGGACGTTGTTAATTGTTAAAAATTAATATTATTAATATAATATAAAATAAATATATGTTGTAATATTTAAAAAAAATTATAATATCACTACGAAACGCGGCTTTATCAACTAGTTTTAGTGAATGATTGGTGTAAATTATTCTAACAGAAAATGTTTATTTTTCAAAAAAGTATATATTCAAATGTGTTTTCAAGAAGATTACTATCACTGTTGTAAAAATTGTTAATCGAAATTAATCAATGAAGATACCCTCCATGAATTAATTGAGAATTAATCAGAATGGTTGATCGAATTATTAATTCGAATTAATTTAAAATTATTTTTTATATGAATTAATTTTTAATGAATAATTATTTTATTAACCTATTGATACATATATTTATGCCATATTTATACATATTTATATATTCAAAAATAATGTATAATTATATATATATATATATATATATATATATATATATATATAACGTATAATTTTAATAAGTAAATTAATAAATTTATTTTTGAATTGGTGTCAATTTGAGCTAAAAATTACCAGATTTCGTGATTTAACTCACTAATATATGAGTTATATATATGAGAATAATTTTTTTTTTTTGTTCTAAGTTTCTATCTTTTTATTTTTAATAAAAAAAATCTTTTATCAATTTTCACCAATCAGGCCTACTTTTGACTTATTTATCCAAATACAAAGATTTTACCGATTTTTTGAAAAAATGATTTTCGACTCAATTTTAGTAAAATCGAGTAGATCAGTCACCGTCTAACGATTCATCAAAATTTTAGAATAGAGATTAAAACTAATCTTTTCAGAAAATATAGGATTTGACTATTCTTAAATGAGGTGGCTTATTACTTATAAGCCCATAATAAATTATTAGTAATATTCGTAACTCAACTTATTAAATAAACTTGTAACTTATATTTTATTAATGTTAGTAACAATATACATTTTTTCCAAATTATTTCTTATTGTTTGGTTTCTTTGCTTGTTTAATAATTTAAAATTTAAAATTTGTGTTTTTTATATTTCTTAATTTAAAATGCACATATTGAGATTATTCTATTAAATAATAAATTTTTTAATTTAATTTAATTTAATAAAATACTTCACTAACTTATAAATAAATTTATTCAAACACTCATATAACTTATAAATATACTATTACTTATCAATATATTCATTTTAAGTTAAAGGTACTCAATTTAAAATATCCCAAACACTCACGTAATTATTTGTATAAGTTCTAGTAGATGAATACTTATTCTACCCTAATAAAGTAAAATCATGCACATGCATAGTTTACCGTAAAAGTCCAAAAAGGGCTTATTTCACTTGAATTCTTGCTTAGTTCCAACTAGTCGATAAAGCCGCGCTTCGCGGCGGCGTTACAATATTTTTTAAAAAAATCAATACAATTACGTTATAATATAATATTAAAATTAAAATTTAATAATTAAATAATCTTCTCTAATGAATCGATTTCTTGTTAAACACGATTATTTCCATTGAGCCGCTCTCTTATTAAAACCGAAATCCCAGTTTTAACATATATTATAAAGACTTATATAATAATTTTTATCTATAAAATCGAACCGTAAAAAAAAATTATGACATCAATATCACATTCTAATAGATAATACAATATTTTCTAGTGAGCTGTCTTTCCGTTAAATACGTTTCGAGCCGCTCTTATTTGGAACCGAAATTTTAAGTTCATTATATAAAGAGAGTTAATTCTAATTTTTATATTTTTTAAACTTTCTAATATTTATGGAGTTTTAAAAGATGAAAATACATCTTATATTTTCTATATATTATAGGTATTCCTGTATTTATTTTTAACTTCCGCATGGGAATGTCTTTCTGTTATGTTAACATATCAAAAAAAAATTAAATACGAAGACTTTTCGTTACGGGAATAATATTAAATTTATGGATATACTTTTCTAATGCAAGTATAATTAACTTGTATAAAAAAATAAATATAAAGGATTTCTGGAAAAAAGATATATAATTTTAAAAAAATCGTATAACACGTCTCCACCGTCCTCGTATTATACTTCCAATAAAACATTTTATTTAATGTATTTCTTATATATTCAAACATCTTTTATACGGTCTTCTTTAATGAACCGCTTTCTCGTTAAACACGGTTATTACTATTGATCCGCTCTCTCGTTAAGATCAAAAACCTTACTTTTACATATTCATTTGTATGATAATGTTTATCCATAAAAATCAAATCCTAAAAATAAAATAAAATTTATAACATCAATATGATATTTTAATAGCTAATACAATCTTTTATAGTGAGCCGTCTTCCTGTTAAACACACGTTTCGAGCCGCTTGCGTTTGGGATCGAAATTCCAACTTCATTACATAATATTGATGATACTTATCTTACGGAACAACTTTTTTCTTTAAAATCAAAACCTAAAAAATAGAAAAAATTCCAATATATACTTTCCATAGACTTTCTAAAATTTATGGAGTTTTAGAAAATGAAAACATATATTATTTTCTTTTTATATTATAGATACTCCTGTATTTATTTAGAATTCCTGCATGAGAATGTTCTTTTATTGTGTTAACACATTAATTCTTTTCTTTTTAAATACGATGACTTTTTTTATGACAATAGTATTGGATTTATAAATAAATTTTCCTAATAGAAGTCTAATTAACATATATAAAAAAAATATAATTTAAGAAGATCGTACTTTCTATAAAATATTTAATTATATGCATGCTCTATATATTTAAACACTTATTCTACTTCTAATAGAACTTTTATTTATATATTTTTTCTATAAATTCGAATTCTTATTCTCTATAAATTCGAACTCCTATTCTACTTCAAACACTTATTCTACTTCTAATAGAACTTTTATTTATATGTTTTTTTTCTATAAATTCGAATTCTTAGTCTCTATAAATTCGAACTCTTATTCTACTTCTAATAGAACTTTTAATCATATGCCTTATAAATACTTATTCTACTTCTAATAGAACTTCTAATCATATGTCTTCCTTATAAATTCAAACTCTTCTTCTCTATAAATTCGAACACTTATTCTACTTTTAATATATTAAATGATATTTTTATATTTATTTGTGTTTAAAATTCTAAAATTCTTAAAAATTAGAAAAATATATTGAAACGATCTTAGAGCGCCACCTAAACTCCCGCGTATCCTCCTTTATATATATATATTGATGATTTGATCACTTGTAATATTTCTCTACCTAAAGCTTGCTGCGTATATTCGTATACCTAGATTATACAATTTTGTTTTACAAACCAAGCGACGAAGTAAAATCTCACTTTGTAGTTTGTACAAACCAAGAGCTACTATATGAAATTTTCAAAGTATGTGAACAGATGTTCGTACAGCAGAGCCAGATACCATATTTAAGAAACATATTATTCATAAGTTTCAAAATTTTAAAAAGTGATCCGACATATTTGTTATAGGATACTTGCTAATTTCCCATGGTAAATAAGGGGGGGAAAAAAAACAACCACCCACCAAAGTATCATGCTTAAGATATTAAAAACCTTATATGTCCCTTCCGATGAATTTGAGCCAAAGGTGCTTACAAACCCGCAAGGATATACATAATAAGATATACATAATAAGGTTTGTATAAAAACCTTATTTTTATAATGTTATTACTTGTAACTTATATCCAAACAAACTTTTAAATAGGGCTGGAAATGATAACCTTCATACATGGATACTAGTTAAACATTGTACAATTCACAAAGTTGCAAATTAGTAACTCAGAACATTATTTAAATGCAATACTAACATATTCCCCCATTCCATACCATGCTGGGCAAACTCAATTATCTCCAGTCATATCATCTTCAATTATTTCATCGCCTCCGAATCAAACCAAACTAAAGATATACAAACAGCCCACTAAAGATGCAAATTGTGCCACACAAAAGTTTAATAGGAAAACGGTGAGATGTAAGCAAACCTTACTCCCAGAATAACAGTTTTCTTAAAGGTTACTGAATTCTTAGAAAAAATTGTTTGAAATTTCTTGGGGAATGTTCAACTCAAAGAAAATTTCATCCCCCATGTCCCTATTCCTCTCTACTTCCTGCATCTTCATAGCTTCAATTTCATTTTAATAACAAAAGCGGACACCTTTCCTAATCCCTAGTTTTAAAGCTGAATAGTCTAGATTTTAAAACAATGACAGTAATGTAAACTCAGCCTCTTGCATTCAGTATTAAAGTGGAATTTTAAACCTTGTGTAATGTGTTGGTAAGATCAATTTTACTCATCAAAGGTGCTTACAAACCCGCACAAAGGTGCTTACAAACCCGCAAGGATGCGCTAGGGCACTGAAAGCCCAGCTTGGGTTTTTCTAGGTGTATCCTAAATTTTTTATAAGATCAGTTCAAATAAGTTAACTTAATCCGGCTTATACAACATAGTCCAGATTTTTCAAACCCGAGACTACATAACAAGCTGAGAACATATCTGTCAAACTCGAGAGAATGAATTTAATCTAAATAAAAACAAAACTACTTGTTAACGAGTTCAAGATTGGCCAGAGAATAACAATCTGGCCAAACTGTATTCAATCTTCTACATGCAGCACCAGAAATGTGATAGTACAATCATTTCTTCCACTCAAGTTTGAATTTCTGATCTTAGCCATTCAAACTAAGCTCATAAAACTAATCTTTCAATTTTCCCCAATCCAAGAATGTCCAGAGGTCCTCGAAGCGACAAATCATTTTATTCAGTAGCCAGGGATACATCTGCAATTGTGCTACGAAAAAATTAAACTACTGATTCCTTGAATTTCTTCCACCTTCCTACAAATCATCTACTGCTAACACTAGCAATAATTACTAGGCAAACAAAGGAAGAAATGTGATAATAACACAATCCTAAATTGTAAGGGAATATGCAATCAAGAGACAAAGCACTAAAGATTAAACCATGGCAAGCATGGTCATAATTTTAAATCTACTTGGACCTTTGAGCACAAAATAAGAGATCAAGCTCATAACCAAAACAAGAAAGGAGTTTCATTCATTTGCTGAACTGTGCCATCATACACCCATGTTGCCAGTATTAAAACGGAGCAAGTTATCTACCACAAATCACTGGCAATAAATGGCCTGATCTATCTGTGGGGGAATTTGCTTTATCTCAGTCCCAAGTTCTTGTTCAATCCTATATCTGTGAGAAACAAGAGCAATTTATAAAATGCAAAGACCTCAGATGTATGATCGATACTTTGTTTCTAAAATATGAAAACATATAAGCAGTATACATACAAATTAAAGCGGTCTTCATAAGTGATCAGATTCACTGCCAACCCAAGGTGTCCAAATCTCCCAGATCGACCGACCTGAATAGAATATGCATAATAAGTTGCATAAAAGGTATACATCCAGCGACTTCAAGAGTGTTTGCAGACATACCCTGTGGAGATAAGTTTCGGCGCTTTTCGGAAAATCAAAATTGATAACAACGTTGACAGCTTGAATATCTATCCCTCTTGTAAATAGATCTGAAATGTCAATTCCATGTAAGCATAGCACAAAGAAATTGTGTTATGTATAAACTAGTTGTACCAAGGAAAACTTAGCTAGACCAATAGACAAACCCATATAGCTACGAGATCTTACAATATTGAAATTCTATGGAGCAATAAACAATGCACAATATGCACAGTTTAATAGGACTTCTCAGACAGTTACACATCACTTCCAAATATATGTACCGATGTCTGATCAGGTATAGACCACAACTATTCAGTCAAGTGATGTTAAATGTTTTCAGTCGACAAGCTACGTGTAATCAATTTACATATTTCGCATGGTTAAAAAAAAAAAACTTGCAGCCTTTTGTTACTCAAACCCTTCCTTTTGCCTCGAGTACCCGTGTTCGCACTCAACACTCGAACATGAGCATAAACACTTGGATGATAACCTCAGGCAAAAAACATGAACCGTTTAAAATATATTTCCAACTCTGACAATTGAACTCGTATCCATGTTGCACACTTCCAATCGAGTCTGGGTAGCTTGCAGCCAACTCGCTCAATAATTTTTTAATTTTGACTTCCCATCATTCGTATCAACTCTATGTAACATGCTGGGGTGGCATCACTGTGACAACAAATTAGAGACATCTGACAGGAAACGAACCTGATCTAAATCAATCCAAAGACCTGTTAAATAAGCCTAAGAAACCCAAACCAAACAATATCTTCGTTCGTTTAGTTTGCTTCAATTAGTTTGGGGAAGACTTGTCAGTCTTAACCATTACATCGAAACAATGAACTGAATTACTAAAGGTTTGAAATTTAATCTCACAAGGAGTAAAATATGAGTTCATCAAGTTCAATCAATGGCATAAATGGAAAAGAGCAGATCACTTGATGATGTAAGATGCACATGAGTTGCGTTACAGAACTGTATAGCAAGTTTAAGTACAAGAACATTGAAGAAGTTTGATGATTAAAGCAAGGGCAGTAAATGAGTCGAGCGTTGGCTAATGGCTAGTCAGACAGATTTTTGTGCTCCAGCTCAAGGCTGTAAGCTCGTTAAAAAACAAGCCAAGCTCGAGCTGTTTACCAGTCGAGGTTGAACCAAGTTAATCTGTTGTCGGACATTTTTAATTTTACATAAAAATATTTTTCCATTCAGGATGATTCATAAATATTACTCCCTTGGTCCCACCCAATTGTTAACATTTGGGTTGGGTACAGATTAAAAAAATAATGAAAAGAGAAGAAAAAGTGGGTAAGCTAGTGGGACTTTTTAAAATTAGTGAAGAAAATTATGCTATTTTGGGAAATGCTACCAATTGGATTGAAAAACCCTAAAAGAAAAGTGTTAACGAATGAATGGGACATAGGGAATAATAAATATACATTTGGGATATTATATAATACTATATAATTATGATTTATGAATACAGATATTTAATTCGGTAGCTATGATGCTCAGACTCTTTTAGAATGATCCAACACGGACTCAAATTGAAGTGTCAGATCTTTCTAACAACAAAAATAAAGATTCGGGGACACGTTTTATAAGGATCCGACACTTGGATTTGGACACTGTAAATATTATTTTTAATTAATATGAAGTTTAATAAATAAATAACTATCATTTGATTATACTGCATAACAAACAATTGCACAAATTAAGGCAAGAGTTGCATCATTTCTTCTTTTACATGAATTTCACCTCTGTTACTTCATATATTTTCTTATTCCTCTCTTTCTCTTAGATATAGGTTATAGAAATTAAAGATAGGTCATTGAGATTAAAGATAGGTTGTCTAAAATGAAGAGTCGGATCTCTGGATGACATTTGGATCCGGATCCAAGTGTCAATGTCGTGTCCTATGGACACTGGTACGGCTGGGCTTTTCGGAGAGTCCGAGCATCACAGTTCGGTAGAGCTAAACGAGCTTCAGTCATACAAGTTTAAAGCTTGCCTTGAGCTCGAGTTTTAATGGAGAGCCCAGTTACATGAGACGAGACCTGGCTTGTTCTCGCATCTTGTTCCCTTTACAGACTTATCAACAGCTATATTCTTGACTTCTAGTACACACATCGGAATGTTAATACATTCTCACTATTTCTTGGACAAACAACTGTGCTACAGGCTTTTAGAAGACATGGTCCGGTTATGAGGAGATGAATTTATGAGTTGAGGAGAAAATTGACTTGTGATGAGAAATGAGATAAACATTATAAAGACGTTATTTAAAGTTGTGGCTGGAGTTAAAAAGATGAGTAACACAGCAACATTAAGTCAGTAAAACTAGAAACTATAGAACATTTACCATTCTCACCGTTTGTAAAAAATCCCCTTTAGTGATGAAAATGTCGGTCTACGCATAATCCAGTCACTTATAAAGCATTTAACCCCTCAAAAGAAGGTTTTTTTATCCCAAACATTATTAGATTAAATTGTATTGTGTATATAAACACAAAAGTAGAAAGGCAATAGCACAACACATGGTTAATATGTTAAAACAATAAATTATCTAACTAGGAAAATAACAACAAAAGAAAAGAAATAATTAAGTTTAGTATGCAAGATAAAAGCTAGCCCATGTACAGTGGTAAAAAAAAATACAACCACTTATGCAAAAGACTTAAGTAGAAAGGAAAGATAAAATAACAATAGGTTGTAAAAGAACTTAATTAAGGGATTTAAATATATCAATACTGCATGCACAACTAAGAAAATTCATCAAATATTAGTATAATTAGTAGACCAGCAAAATGCAGATAGATTGAAAATACCGGTGCAAACAAGATTTCTGCATGCACCATTACGGAAATCATGGAAAACTCTGTTTCGGTGGTCTTGAAGCATCTTTGCATGAATATAGAAGCACGAGTAACCAAGCTCTGTAATCTTCCTGGCCAGAAGCTCCACACGGTTCACAGAATTGCAGAAAATGATGGACTGGTTGATTTGTAGCTGAGAGAGATATAAAAACAGAACTCACATAGAGCATCATGAATCAACCTACACAATGACAGTACACAATTCAGATTGAGATCAAACCTTTGAAAAGAGGGTATTAAGGCAGTGGACTTTCTGCCTTTCTTCAACAAAGGCATAAAATTGGGTTATCCCCTTCAGAGTAAGCTCGTCCATAAGGTTGATAACGTAGGGCTTCTGTAAATATCTATCCTTGAAATCCTTGACTGTCACCGGAAATGTGGCTGAGAACATCAGAATTTGACGATTTGTAGGCAAAAAGCTGATAAGATGTTCTATGGAAGGTTGGAACTCTGGGGACAAGAGCTTATCGGCCTGATATATCATTGAATAAAAAAACAAGATAACTAAATATTAATAACATCAAGCATAATAACAATGGCACGGGTTGGATATCTAACTACCACTTATAATTTAAAATGGATATCTCGTCGTGAAAAAAATTATTTAGAATTATAATATTCACCCCTGAACCTTAGGAATCAAAGACAATACACATAAAAAGAATTAAATGATACCTCATCCATAACAAGCATTGCACAATTCTGCAAATTGCATATACCCTTTTTCGCAAGATCTAGAATTCTTCCAGGAGTACCGACTAGTAGATGAACTGGCTGATATAAACGCATGATATCATCCTTTAAGCTGGTTCCACCGGTTGTAACCATAACTTCAATTTTCAAGTTCTTTCCAAGCTCCTTGCAAACTTGTGATGTCTGAAGAGCCAACTCTCGTGTAGGAACAAGTATAACAACTGCATCAAAGACAGCATGGTGAACATGCAAAAGTAATTCCAATACGCTAGCACATATTAAATGTAGACATTGTTAAGTTAAATTACTTAAAATTAAACATGGTCCATACCTAGATTGTAAGGACTTAGGCATATGTATTTGAGTTAGATATTAATATAAATTAATGTAGATAAGGCTAGTGTGATGCAAATGCAACGAAAAATGGAAAAGTAAATTCAAGAAAGAAGAAGAAGGTTCTAGAAAATTAACAAGTTCAGTGAATGTCCAGATTCAGTTCATATTCAAGTTAATTGTATGGAGTCCATAAGTCTCTTTGGAGTTTAAAGGTCCCTAGAATTAATATTATTTAGCTAGAATCTTCCTAAGGACCTATAAATATTTGTAATCAGATTTGTTTGAGGCAGAGTTGAATGAATTAAGTTTTATTAATTTCTTGGGTGTGAGACCTAAGTTTAATTACTTTCTTGGGTGTGAGACCTAAGTACTCTAGGTGTGAGGCCTGGAATCTACAATCTAGGTGTGAGGCCTAGTTTATCCTTTTCTTTTCATAAATCAGTTTTAGTTTTAAGCGCTGAGATATAAAGATCCTGCATCAGATTGGCATCAGAGCAAGGCAGCGCTATGACGACACGCACAGGGCGTTCATTTCGAGGTCGACTTACAGATGCTGAACGAGATCAGGTGCTAATTCAAATGATGGAAAGCCTTAATATATTAAATCAGCGGATTGAAAATATTGATGGCAGAGTTAAGCAAATTGAAACAAGGGAAAATCCAACTGTTGAAAATCCTGATGGAGAGTCCTCAAGTGCAAACAATGGCGCAAACGACGGCAACGAACAACCAAACGAAGAAGAGAATCCAAGGCGAGAACCGCTGAATAATGGACTTCAATGGATGCAACAGCCACACATGTTTAATATTTACGACACAGCTGGAGATATCACTAAGAAGGTAAGAATTGATGTACCAGACTTTGACGGAAGATTTAACGCAACCACCTTTGTCGATTGGATTTCTGCAATTGAAGAGTACTTTGACTGGTATGACATGTCTGATGAGCGACGTGTGAGGTTCGCCAAAATGAAACTAGTTAATCTTGCAAAGGTATGGTGGAATGGTGTTGAAGCAGACATGAGGAGATTGGGCAGACCTCCTATAGCAACCTGGCAGGAGATGAAGGCAAGGCTGCGAGAGAAATACATGCCACAAAACTACGAAGATAGGCTTTGTGAACAACTTGTAAACTTGAAGCAAGGAACTATGGCGGTGACCGAATATATGCAGAAATTTGATGAATTAAAAACAAGAAGTCAGATTGTTGAAGATCCTCGGCATAGATTGGCAAGATTCAAATCTGGTCTCAGATTTGAAATAAGAAGAGAAATGCTGAGATACACTCCTTATAGCGTGGAAAATGCTTTCCAGATTGCACTTGATTTGGAAGAATATATGAACATAACGAATTCTACAAAGAGTAATGCCCAGATGACAGAGCTGGTAGAAAAGAAGTTTGATATCAATAACCCTTTGTCGAAACCACAATATACAGCAAATAAGGAGGGAGGGAAAGGAAAGGGCTTCGACAATAGTGATCGTTGTTTCAGATGTGAAGGCAAGGGACATAAGGCTTATCAATGCCCTACTAGAAATAATTTGCATATAGGAGTGGGGAAAGAAGACCAAAAAGAAAAAGAATTAGCTGGAAATGAGGATGGTATAGAAACTCCCCAATTCAATGCTGATGACTTGGTTGATTCTGATGACGATAACTCTTTGAGCATTGTTGTTCGACGCGTACTTGCTGCTCCCAAAGCTAAGGAGGCAGATTGGAAAAGGACAACAATATTCCAAACACTTGTAACTTGTAAAAACGAGTTACTTAAGCTTGTGATGCAAATGCAACGAAAAATGGAAAAGTAAATTCAAGAAAGAAGAAGAAGGTTCTAGAAAATTAACAAGTTCAGTGAATGTCCAGATTCAGTTCATATTCAAGTTAATTGTATGGAGTCCATAAGTCTCTTTGGAGTTTAAAGGTCCCTAGAATTAATATTATTTAGCTAGAATCTTCCTAAGAACCTATAAATATTTGTAATCAGATTTGTTTGAGGCAGAGTTGAATGAATTAAGTTTTATTAATTTCTTGGGTGTGAGACCTAAGTTTAATTACTTTCTTGGGTGTGAGACCTAAGTACTCTAGGTGTGAGGCCTGGAATCTACAATCTAGGTGTGAGGCCTAGTTTATCCTTTTCTTTTCATAAATCAGTTTTAGTTTTAAGCGCTGAGATATAAAGATCCTGCATCATAGTGTCTTTATTTAAGAATCACAATGCAATCAGAAGTCTTATTATCACATTATCGTTGATCCAATCCACTGAAAATAAGCACGCCACCAACAACATACCATTTTATGTTAAACATTCATGTGAACTATATAATAAATATGCTGACTCTGGTCACAGAAATTACAAAACATTGATCACCTAAACAACCAACCTTGTAGTCAATGCAATATAACTTACACAAAAAGGTACTCAGTCCAAATGAAAAAATCTACTGTCAAATGTTGTACTCAGCACCACAACTATACAAGCTAGTTGAAAAGTGACTCTCAAGAGATCAAGAGATTGAAGGAGTGAGATAAGGAAAGAAAAAGACAGCTTGCTTAATTGGATTGTGTACCAGGGCCTGATACCTTTTACCCCAAATACGACCTCTCGGGAGAACGATAATCAGGTGTGATACTCCTCTGATGACTAAATAAGATTTTGGCTGTCTTGATTAAGGACACAGAAACAACACGTTTCATGATTGTTCGTTCTTCAATTTGATTGCTTATTGTTAAATAATATATGTTGTAGCATAAGATCTTGTTGGGACCTTCCTCTGACACCATAAGGTTTTAGATGAGCTGGTTACTTAACATGGTATCAGAGCTCGGTTTAGGAGGGGTATATATATATATATATATATATATATATATATATATAGGAACTGGACAGCGTGATATGACATTTGATAAGGCTGATTGGAGACGTCATATTAGAGTATTAGAGGTTGCCTCAAGTGGTTTCCGGCGGGGTCCACGAGTATATTCTCATCTTTGGTCATGCAAAAACACTGAACTCGAGGTACGTCCCGTGTGTATAATGCCACGGGCTGAGGTATTGTCCCAAACATCACTCATTTTTATGCACTATGCACTAAGCCGGGGGTCTGCACGGAAACAGCCTCTCTACTTTCAGGGTAGGGGCAGGGTCTGCGTACAATCTACCCTCCCCAGACCCCGTTCTAAACGGGATATACTGGGTATGTTTGGTTTGGTTTGGTTATTATTTGTTGTCCGTCTCCTTCATGCCTTCATTATCTGTTTGTCGTCTGTCAATCATAGCGAAACATATCGTACAATTGCGGGTGAGTGTTAAATAATATATGTTGTAGCATAAGATCTTGTTGGGGCCTTCCTCTGACACCTTAAGGTTTTAGAAGAGCTGGTTACTTAACACTTATAAAGGTCAAGTATTATTGGGTCATGACGTTACAAGTCATAACCATACATGTGCCCCCATTAAATATTTATTTTATGCTACCTACATCCATGATCCATGTTTTTTAAGATGAAATGGGTGGAGGGGTACTCATTATTTTTTCAAACTCTGTCAGTTGGCTGTAATCATCGAAGCAATTTACTTCTCAATCAAGTCAAGGATGAACTGGACAATTCGTACAACTTGCCTACTACAAAATTTCCATTGGCTAAGATGATTAAAACGGGCATGACACTAGTCTACTGACCGTGACTTAGCAAGCATTAGACTCGCAACAAGAATTGACAATGAAAGGCACAACACAACAATTAATACTCAATAACAAGAACATAAACATCTTTTAATCATGCATGATGAGTCCTCCAACCAAGATGAATAATCAAACACCATGTGAATAGCAATTTAAAAATAAAATTTATTATTTTGACAGTGCAGTAAATTTTAGATTCAAGCCATCCTCAATTGTCCATACACTTTCCATAAGTATATGCTGATAATGGTTTGCAGAGCAGTAATAATTTTCGAGATTCATCAAGATAAATCTTGAACAAAAAAATTATGACGTTTATTACCACACAGTCATAACCTTCGTTGTTGAAGCAACACTTAGAAATTGGCACAATAGAATACGAAATCTCAAATCATGTTTTATCATACGTACCTTGAATCACGTTGTTGTCTTGATCAATTCTTTCCAATGCAGGAATGCAAAAGGCAGCTGTTTTTCCAGTACCATTTTTAGCTCTAGCAAGGATATCGCTACCAGTCAAAGCAATGGGAATACTTTCCTCCTGAATAGGAGAAGGCCTTTCAAACCCTTTCTCGTAGATTCCCATAAGCAGCTCACGCTTCAAAAAATAATCTTCAAATTCATTTCCTTTAGTAGCCGTCACATCCTGGAACAAAATTTGAACGCAAACGTAACTACATCATGAGGAACATAACACAAATTATGCAAAGAAAGAAAATTGTACAGCAATAAAGCATAAAACGGCATCTTCACAGCTTCCCATTTTAAGCACTTACCTGATTTGTATGACTTTAAGCAATAATTACAAGCTTTTAAACTTAACGAACAAAGTGTTTATCAACTCTAATACCATACAGTGAACCAAGCATTTTATCAGCAGCATTATCTTGATTTAGTTATTATATTATTAAACTCAAATCAATAAATAATACTCACTGTACACAACTGAAAATTTGCAGCAAATAAAACATGTTCATAAAAATAATTCTTAAATAAGACCTGGATCACTGGGCGATAAAAAATTAAAATTATAACAAAGCAGGATCTTGTTGACTTGGTCCTTGGTAATTGTTTGAGAACTGTGTGCATACCAAATCATATAAGTTCTTATCAAGTGATTATGGTATATCTGCAATCTTATTTATCTTTTGAGTATGTGTAATTGCATAATGAGGAGGTTGAAAAAGAGGGGGTAAAAGATGATGTGAAAATAAAAGTGACTGCCAAAGGAACAGGAGACAATTTAAGCAACGCTTGAAATGCTTTAAACATAAAATGGGTACATATCGGGTCAACCCCCACAACATACAAGCTTTCCCAATTCATAGGACTCCTGACAATAATGACAGTTACATTAATAAATGAAAGAGGTACATGATTTTCAGAAAACGCCTTGGTAGTTGGTGCATTTAACAGGTGTATCATAAAAACAGATTTGGAAGTCATATATGGAATTTTTTAAATCATGTATTTTCTAGTATTTATGACCATTTTCCAACAGTGTGCAGTGTCGTAAACAATACCCACGAATTTAGTAATGCCGCTGATTTGCACTTTATCAATGCACGAGCCAAATAGCAATCTTTTACAGATGCCCTTAAAAAGATCTTATGCTGCATCTCATATCGACATGACGTGAACAGTTCCCAGAAATTAATTTAATGACGCATATTGTATCTCTTTTTTTTCTCATACTTTTCTCATTTTACCTAATGAATTAGTAAATTACAACTGAAAAGTTGTGTGTCAATATAAGCGTTGAATAAACAAAAATCTTAGCTCATAACGAAATATATCTTTCTAATTGAGCATGATATGTCCTTTGGCTTCTTACAGAAAATTTTAACTAAAAAATAAGTTTAATTATCCCTGGCCGTAGGCTTAAGGACTTGACTATAAAAATAAAAATATTAAAAAAAGATAAAAGATAAGAAATTTAAAAGTATTAATTAAAGGAAAGTGAGAGATTGACCCGGAGAGGAGGCAAAAAACCAAATGACTGGGACACTTATACTAGATGTGAACAGTTATATATTGACAATTATAGATGTTAAAATTTCTAAAAGGCATGTCCAGGTTCTAAATCCTCAAACTAAAAGAGAGTAACATAACAGATCAAAGTTGATCGATCAGTTATATCTTCCTAAAAGGCATGTCCAGGTTCTAAATCCTCAAACTAAAAGAGAGTAACATAACAGATCAAAGTTGATCGTTCAGTTATATCTTCACTAGAATTTCAAGCAACAAGCTGTTTTTGTATCAATAAAGTAGAAGCTAAAGAAAAATGAAGAATATGCCTTTTAGGAAAAAAAAATTGAATTTCGTAATTATCTTAGGCTGTGACCATAACCAGTGTAGTTCATCAATCATACAAGACGAGGCTTCATTCCTTTGTATACCTACCATCTCAAACATCAATATTCAAAGGAAACAGAGCACAAAGAGGAATAAAACAAAGAGTCAAACTCTATTACAGTCAATGATTCAATCTTCTTGATTTTCCAATTATACAATCTATTTCAATAAAAATCAGAAATGCTTAAAATTGACGGATCAACTAATCCGGGATCCATGTAATTTAGCATAAACGTACTCCCTCCGTCCCACCCAATTCTTTACACTGGGGTTGGGCACGGAGGTTAAGAAAAAGTGTAAATTAATGGAGAAAAGTAAGAAAAATGAGTAAAGTGGTAGGACCAGTCAATATTTAATGTATAAAATAAGTATAATGAGGAAAGTAGTGGATGTAGTTAATTTTTATATTATAAAACTTTACTACTCTTGGAAACTTTTGAAATGTAAAGAATTGAGAGGGACATCCAAAAAATGAAAGTGCAAAGAAATTGATGGGACGGAGGGAGTAGTACCTTATTTATAGACATTATGTATTTCATTTTGTTTCATCAATTACATAGCAAAATGTTTCGATATACAGCATAAGTTTACAATACGGGAAATATGGTGGTAAAACCACAGCAAACAAAACATTTAAACATAAAAACAACATGACTAACACCTTCCATATTGCTTGCAATCTTACCTCTGTTCTGTACCGAGTATCCTGTGGTGGAAGCTTCAATTGTGCCTTCCAATCGTGTGAGCTACAATATAACCACCAAACAGGTCAACATTAAAGAAGACGAACTTTATCGCCAAAAGAAAAAACAGCAAGCTTCGACTACTAGGACATATATAACATTAACTGTTTTTCACTTTATTTTCCCAACATTTTATGTTGGACTACAAATTAATTTCGACAAAAGCTTCTATACCTGTATCTACCAACAATTTAATAACATCAACAAAAATAGTAATACCGCACAGATACCAGAACAATGAAAATTTGAATTCTTGGTTCTTTCCTTTCAAACTGAGAAACCGACAAAACTTTAAAACAATCTAAGACAAGGGTCATCCCCAAGCACTACAAAATTGAAAAGTAAAACTGCAGTACTAAACTCTCAAACTGAATTTTAAAATTGAATTTGCAGTCACTTTTGGACGAACTAAAAATTCCAACTAATAACCAAGTACCATTCAAAATCACCATTATAGAACGGCAGATGGAAGTTAAAAATATTGTCAAAGTATACATTACAGCCGTAAGTTCGTAACTTAATACCATAAACCAACAATGCTATGGTATATATTAAAAATCAGAAGTAAAACATATTGTATGCAAAATCTATACACATAAACACACACAGATTGAAATCTAAACAGTACGTACAATCAACAACTAATTACACCGTTACAATAAAAGAATACCAAATCTCGTATAAAATGGTACCACAAGCTTATTAAAATAAATTTAATTACGTACTACATTACGTACAATCAACAACTATTAAACTGTAACGATGACTTAAAAGATTGTCAAATCTAGTATACACCAAGACCCAAGCGAATACAACAATTTTAATTGTTTACTAATAAAGAATAGCGTCAACAAAAATAGTAATCTCGCACAAATACCACAACAATCAAAATCTGTATTCTTGTTTCTTTCAATTTAAATCTACAAAACGCCGCAGCAATATTCATATACCAAAAGTCAAATATTTTATAAATAAAATCTAGACACACACACACACACACACATATATATATACATATATAGAAACTTAACAAAATGCAGAGGAAACATTACCAATAATCAACAACTTAAAAAAGCGTGACAACTGGTGAAAAGATATTTAAAGCCGGTATACATTACTATAAAATTTAATTACAAAAGTCTAGCATATATAAACACAAGACAGGCAACGCAAGAAACCCTAGTATCAACACATGAAGCGCAACGGAGGAGAGACATAAATGCTGCAGCAAGAATTAACATTGAAAACTCAATCACATTCCATACAAAATCTATACACATTTAAATGCACAGTTTTTACTAATTCTCCAACACTCGAAAATTCTGTTACAGCTAGTTTACATATCAACCGACAAACACTAATAACCGCAATGCATTCCAAAGAAATGATACAGTAACATTTTAACTCCAAAAGTCAAAACACAACAAAGACGAAACATAAACTAAAACAATAATAATAACTGCAACAAAACGAAAAAATATACCTGGAATCAACAGAAGCTTCAGACTGGACAGTTTTCTCGACTTCTTCGACACTCGAATCGACTCCTCCTCCTCCGGTTTGATTCCTCCTAAGCCACTGCTGTTGTTGCTGAAACTGCTGATTACTCTGCACAAAGTTTCTCTGGCCGTACTGCTGTTGTTGCAAAGCGTTCCGTTGCAAATAATTAGCGCTCGGCGCGACATTTCCGCCGATTCCCGGCGGATATCTCCCTCGCGAGTTCATCCCAGAGAGATCGAAACAAATTCGAACGATTATGTGTGTGTAAATCGATGAAATAGATCGAAAGAGTGTGTGTGTGAAATTGATAAGAACTGTTTAATTGAATTTGAAACCCTAGCTTTTTTAAGATTGTGTGTATTGTATATATTTGTAATTTGTAATTTGTAATTTGTAATTTGTAATTTGTAATTGGGATTTGGGAGGAGTGGCAGTGTTTCTGAAACTGGTAAGTCAAGTTTTACTATATGGTTAAATTTTATAAAAAATATTTGGTTAGGGATGTGGTCACTTTTTTATTTTTGTCTAAAACTCGCCAATTTATGCATTGTTCTAGAAATTGTCGATTCAATCGCTTAATTTCTGATTAATTTTTTATAAGTTTTCTAGCTGATTCGATTTTTAAAATGTTACTTCGATTTTTAAAATTCTCGATTAATCCTTATGACTACTTCTTGATCGAAGTATTTATAATAAATTAATGGGTTAATTATCAATCGACTCACTTCTTTCAATCTAATGTATCGAGTGGATACCGACAAATTTTTAATCTCATATAAATCACTAATTTCAAATTAATTTACATCTTGTTAAATTTTAAAATTATTATAAATGGGAAAAGCTGAGTAAGGTAATATTTTGACTAAACATGTCAACTCAGACTCGACGTGCTTCTATATATGTTCATTACATCAGGTTTTTAGGGTTTTACATACCTATTTTCCTTTAAATTCAAATTCAACATCTAAATCGATTCAACATTTAAATCGAATTAATTTCAAATGTAGCATATTATCTTCAAACTCTATCATTACCTTGTCATGTGGACAAGTCGACATCAATTCCCATCAAGTAAACATCATAAAATTAACAAAAGAACATAATATAACTTATTTGTATCAAGTGACTTAAATGAGATCAAAAATGTATCGATGATCCACTTGATATATTAGGATGAAACAATTGAGTCGGTTGATAATTAACCCATAAATTAATAGAATTAAATAATATATTTATTAAATATGAATTATTATATGTTTTATGAAATGATATATACATATTACTTAATTAATTACTAATAGAATCATAATAATATATTAAATAATATTATAATATTAAAATACATCCAATTTTTACTCCGATTAATCCTCGATTTAATGATTAATCATTACAAGGCCCTTTTACCGATCTTGTCTGATACCCGATTTCTATAACACTAAATTTATGTAATTTTTGAAAATTTTCGGAAAAAATTGGATAAGTCTCAATAGTGATAAATAATCTCAAATCTCTTATTGTATTTTTCAATCAAACTCTCAATACATATATACGATAATTAAAGAGTGGCGTGCAAGGCAAGTATTATCTAATATAATTTAATTGTCTCAAATAATAAAGAGTGACGTGCAAACCAAGTATTGTCCTATATAACTTAATTGCCTTAAATAATAAAGAAAATAAAGAACTATCCCAATTATCTAATAGTAATATATTCACAAGGGAACTCTCTCAAATTTTCTAATATTATAATGGAACTTTTCATTATTATCTAATAATAATATAGTAAAATACTTCTTAACATTCACCTCAAACTCATATAAACTCGTATCAAGAGTTTGCTAAAAAAAATAATCAAAAGGTAATCACATGTTCCAATCAACATCCTCGTTATTTGGGAACAAATATATGACGAGGAATGATAAAGAGAATGATCACAATGCATAAGATGATACAAGTGGATCTACTACTTGGAGCATATTCAATTTTTTTTTTTGGCAAACTCACCATTTTAGTATCGAGTGTTAGAGGGGATGTTAACGTATATTATTAAAAGATATTTATAAATTATGAATTCTGGGATGTTGAAATATTGCTTTTATTTATATTATTGAGAATATGGAATTTCTTTATTAGTATTTGGAGTTGTTTGGTATGTCTTGTTCTCCATGTCACTCTTTATATATTTAAGTATTGATTTGGTGGATGAATAAAATATAACTTTGAGAGCATATTTATCAAATAATTTATATAAACAAATATAGCATCATAATTTGATGAATTAAATATGTTTGATACGTAGGTGTTAGATTTTGGATTTTAGGTTGCTTTATTAGTGAACTGTTGAAGTGTATTTTTAGAGTTTCGTTCACAGGGAAGGACTGATATCAATACCAATTCTAAGTCTTTTATCTCTTACAGTTCAGAAGTGTGGTGAAATATTATGGTGGCTTGTGTTTATCTATTAATTAATCTAATAAACAAATAAAAACTATATAATATATATGAGAGAAAATAATCCAAGAATTAGGGTTCTTCAATTGGCTATCATGAATGTCTAATTTGTGTCTCTTGTTTTGCTAAAAACAATCCTTCTAATGTTTATAAAATCATCTCCCAAGCTAAATTATAGTGCCTACAATCATCCCTTAATTGCCACTTCCATGGTCAATCAAAGTACAACTATAGACTATTAAGAACCAAGGATTATTAGTTTCACAATTCGCATATCAATCTCCCGATCTAATAATTAAATTGTGTCTATCATATCATGTACTAGAATTACAACTCCTCTCCCGATTCGTTATAATTCCTAGAGATTCAATTAAAAGTTTGCGACTCTTCTAATTGTATAAAGCACTCAATGACAGATTAACAATAACAAGAAAACCACAATACAACCAAACAAACTCAATAAGCCAATGAATACTACCCAACCCTCGGATAAAGGGATTAGCTACTCATGATAAGATAAAACAAATATGAATTAAAAATGCAAATCATGAGTTTAAGAATTGTAGTACGAAGAATACAACTTGAAAAGCTTCTCAAAATCAGGATGAATCCCTTCACTCCTTCTTCCAATCTCCCTCTCAAAGTGTTTCTCTCCTTTTTCTCTCTAAAGTACGGCTATCTCTAAATCTATTCTATTCTATTCTATAATATGTTATGATATGATTTTTTTTTTCTACAATATCTGTCAAAACCTAATATAAAAAAGTTTTAACACTTTCCAAGAAAATATAAGTAATTTCCCAAACAAATTGAATTCTGAATGTGAAATTCATAATCTGTCTTCCAGGCCTGTTTCTGGGCTGCTCCAGTTGAAATATTGATGTTGGTCCACTTCTAAGGGGGTGTTTGGGGGAACTTTTTTCCAGAATAAGTTAACTTATTTTAAGACAAAGTTAGACATTCCTAACTTTTTCTGAAAAAAGTTAACTTTTTTTTGCAACTTATAGAATCTCAAACATACATTAAATACTTGTATAAAAAGAAATTATCAAAATATGAAATTTTTACCCGAAAATTAGTCCAAAAGGACTTAATTTAAGTCCAGCCAAACAGACCCTAAGTTGTAGATAAATTCGTTGGTTTCCCATGGACTGTAAGATCGCCCAATTCTGATGTCTGAAACTTAAGTTATGGCCCAAACAGTGATGTATGCACATGCAGTCCAATAAATCCGAATTTCCTTGTAATTTAAGTCCAAATAAGTCCAATTCCTTCCAAGTTTGGGAATTCTTTATTTCCTGTCATAAAACATTAAACTCTAATTAATAATATCCAATTATTTATTAAATACAATAAATATGAGAATAAAATCATATAAAATACATATAAATATATTAAGCTTATTTTGTACTTTCAATTATCATAACTTATTTGGTGATTAATTATTTTTAAATATTTATTTTGTAAGGTACTGAAGAAGCAATCAACCAAAAACCCATCACAAGAAATCAAAATCATCCAAATGATTCTTAAATAATGATAGATGAAATGGACATTGAAGCAATTGTTGGAGACAACTTGGACAAGGGATCTAGAAATCAAAAGAAAAAGAATGCGAAGTGTGAAAAGAATTTGAAGAAGCGATTCTAAATGATCGGACCAAGAAACTCAACTGCAAATATTATAACGCAAAGCTCTCTCTGAGTAAAGACAGTTCTACTAGTCATTTGATTCGATACATAAGGGGGGTATATAGCATTTAACTAGTTTCTATTTGTAACATTACACAAAAGGTATTATCATTTCCCATTTTGAAGGTTGGTGAAAATTAAAAATGGGTATAATAATAAATTAATTCAAGTATGATGAAGAAAAAAAATTAGGAATTTGCTAATTAAAATATTTTATGTGCTTAGTACCCATTTCACATAGTAGATCATGAGTAATTTTTAGTGCTAATGAAATTATTGAATCCACGATTTGAATCTATTCCTGTAACACTTTTGTTGACGGAGGAATTTGGTAACAACAAAGTTTGAGGTATGTCGCCGGAATCAAGATCTATGACGGTGGTTCTTCGCCTGATAAGTCGCCGGAGTGTGGTGGATGTGATGAATTGGGGGCTGAGATTGAGAGGGTTCTTGGTGGTGGCTCGTAGCTCTTCGCTTCCATCCCCCCCAATTTGCCTACGTACCTCTATATTTATAGAGGATCAAGCCCACGTAGTTCTTAGAGATCAAGAAACCCAATTGGGCTTGGATTGTCGGTCTAGCTTCCGGAATGTTCTACTATGAGGCCTAACCACAAAAGGCCCAAGGCTCATCCAAGATCTCAAGACTTCACAGATAAGGAAACTTCCCCCGTCGAGGACTAGTCCTATCTGCTACCAGCTATTTCTTGATTTCAAGGATGCAGGTATAGCCGTGGTTTACCCCAAGTGCAGAACGCATCCCTGTCCCCCGAATGAGAAGCACCCACCAGATAGCAGGACAGGTGATCCAGAGCTTTTGGGTGCAAAGTGCAGGATTACTCCAAAGTTCCCCAATGAGGACGCGCCCATTGGCTACAGGAACAGAGCTCCCAAAGCACACACCAGAAAGTCCCCATCTTTCCACCTTAGGGCGCGCCCTTTGTGTTTAAGATGGGTCCTTATATCCAGGCATACCCCTGGAGGCCTTCTGCGACGGACATCCCCCTCCTGAGATACGATAGGAGGGAATTCTTCAATATCTCCTGGAATCCAAGCCTAAGTGGAATCCAAGCTTGAGTGGAATCCAAGTTTGAGTGGAATCCAAGCTTGAGTGGAATCCTTCATTAAAAACTATAAAAACTTGAGTAGAATTCCATCTTGAGTAGAATTCCAGCTTGAGTAGAAATCTCTGATATGGAAGTATCAATTAGGGCGCGCCCTCCCTATAAGGAAAGTGAGGGCGCGGCCTGGTTTCTTCAATATGTGCCAAAACCCTAATTTATCATGAAAATCCCCAAATTGAACCCGTATCTGACCCGGATCCATTTTAGAATACCCGAACCAAATTTTGGGCATAACAACTACCCCCCAATTCCATGTAAAATCAAAGATAAAGCATGGAATTTCAATCTTAAACAACACCAAAATTTCTTTGTAGCTTTTCTTCTCAAGGGCACGTCCTCGTTCTTCTCATCTTCAAGATTCTACGCAGAGGGCGCGTCCTTCAATTCTTCAATCTTATCTCCCTGACAACTCTAATTTCAATTTTTTTTTTTGTAGAGGAATAACACAAATGCACCACATCTCTAAGCTTACATGAGCTAACTCGGCGTAAGAAACAAGAGATATTATGCACAAGTATAAACCTCTCACAGGGCTCGTACTAAAGATAAATATTTACATATATTTACAGAGGACGAGCTTTATGATATTAAGGCGTACGGACCCCTTCAGCTGTTATCCACATACACTACCATGGTCTTTTCAAGTTCCTTCTGCATTAATCAAGCCAAAGGGCATTCCAATGTAGCGGTATAAGCCTCTATCATGTTGTTGCATCTTCCAACTGACCAATCCGAGGAAGAGGAAAACTATCATTTGGGCAAGCCTTTGTTCATATCACTGAAATCTACACAAGTCCTCCATTTCCCATTAGGCTTCATAACGAGAACCAGGTTAGGTAGCCACTCCGGGTAGTAAAACTCTTTAATCAAGCCAACGTTTAACAATCTATCAACTTCTTCCTTCAATGCAATAGCTCTTTCTTTAATTACCGGACATCGATTCTGCCTAATACCCTTCCTGTCAGGATTTATACTCAAGTGATGACACATGACCTTTGGGTCAATGTCCACCATACTAGCATGACTCCAAACAAAAACATCTCAATTTGGCAAAAGAAAGCTTGTGTGCATATCTCTCTACTCAGAATTCAACTAAGAACCGATCTTCAAAATTTTACTTGAATCTCTATCATCGACCAAAATTGAGATTGTATCTTCTATCAAATCTGTCTTTTCCACGGTTGAGGCATTCTTCAATTAATATTAAAATCAAGACTTTGAGGGTCTTCAATCATGGCACCATCCTTGGAGGGCACATCCTCTTTGAGAGGGAAGTCTTCCTCGACAAGGGCATTCACCATGCCTTCTAGTAACATTCTTCTTCCCCGGATCTCTTCACCTTTAATGTTGATCAATATAATATCATCAGAGTTTTTCTTCTTCAATCTCCCCTAGAATTATTCTCTTAAAAATCATTAGAAACAAATGCTTCTTCTACCCGCAGTCCGTGAGGGCGCGCCCTAAGAGTGGGCATATCCTCTTCTAGCCCTTTAACAAAATAATAGGCTTGAGCCTCTTCCGGGGTAGCATTCATGATTCCTTTAGAACTATTTCCTCTAAGGGCGCGTCCTCCATCTCTTTGCCTTCTACAACCTTTGATTGCCTTCTGGTAACGTTCTCCTGAATCATGTTGGGATCCTCGAACAATGCCCACTTCATGTGGTGTTGGAAACTTCATTGTGAGATGACAAATAGAGGTCACAACCTTCGTTTCTTTCAGCAAAGAACGCCCTTTTCCAAGAGTTACGGTAACTTGGTTGCGTTCATCACCTTCACAGCTTCTCTTGAGAAACCATAAATCCATGCGTTCTATGACACCATGTCTTTGTCTGGAAGCCCTAGCTTTTTGTAAATGTTGTAGTACGAAATATTGACTGAGCTTCCGTTGTCAACAAACACCCGATGCACACTCTTAGAACTAATCTGAATGGCCACCAACCAGGCATCATTATGAGGGTGGTGAACCCATCTTGACTCATCTTCAGTGAAAGTAATATCCACGCATTCTCCTTTGAACATCTTTGGCGGTCTCAAATCCAAGCTGTTCACATTGGTCAAGGGCCTATGCCTTGCTTCTCTGGCGTATCTTTCCAAAGCATTGTTACTGTCACCCCCCAAGTAATGTCCTCCAAAGATAGTGTGTACACTTCCTTTCTTGACAAATATCTTCTCTTCGGGCTTGTCATCACCACGGAGGGCGCGCCCTCCGTTCCTTCTATCAAGATTTTCCTTGTACTTCTTCACTTTTCTAAGAATCCACTCAATCGGGTATCCTTCCTTGATCAAATCTTCGATTTCATCTTTCAACTGACGGCACTCATGAGTGTTGTGCCTTGAAGACTCGTGGAATTCACAATACCTCTTTTTGTCTTTGTTCTGCCAAGAAGATAAAGGTTCTGGCTTCCTGAAAAATCTTTTGTTTTTGTTCACTTCAAAGATGTGTTCAATGGAAGCTGCCAGAGGAATATAATTACCCGGTCTTTGATCGTAGATGTAAGTATCTGGAGGACCTCAATTTCTTCCAGCTTCATCTGAATTCACCCGATTAGCACAAATTCGCTGTACGACGTGTAGGACTAGAAGGCCTATCCTTCCCCTTATTAGTCTTTCCCTTAGAACCACTCTGAACATTTGACTTTCGATTATCTGCCAAGGATTGCTCTACGATCTTGAAAGACTCAGCCTGTGCAAACACATCGTCTAGCGTAGGTGGATCTCGTCCTTGAAGGATTGCAAACCTTCTCCTTCCTTCTGCTTAATATTGACCAAAGTTGTAACAGGAGGGGCATATTTCACTGCTGCTTGGAACTTAGTCAAAAACAAAGTCCTCATCACCTGGCAAGATGTAATTACTCATGGCCCAAGTTTTTAAAACCATTGCTGAGCACTCTCCCTGAAAGTTGCCGCCAACAATCGACATCTAGCCAATTCCGTCACCTGACAAACATCCATCTCGATGTCAAAGCGTCCAAGGAATTCCATAGGGTCTGTGTTTCCATAAAAGCGCAAATCATTCGTCATAGATCTATACCCAGCAGGGAGCTGTGCCTCTGTAACCTCTGTTGAAAGTGGAGAAGGAGTTTGTGCCGTAGCAGATATCCTTCCTCTATCCAAGTGAGAAAGAAGCCTCTTCAAGTCGACGACATTAAAAATGCCCACACCTGGAATATTTTGAACATTTGGTGGCACAGTTGTTTTGAGTACCCCCCAAGGGTGAAGGTTGAGTTGTCGTCTGAGCATTTCCTGGAACTCCGACATGAAGTTGTGTAATAGTCATCTCTTGAGTCTGAGTTTGTTCCTTTTGACCTTGAGCTTATGGATTCTCTTCAATATGTGGATTCCTCTGAGGTCGTGGATTCCCCTAAGAACCTCCTTGATTCTTTCCTTTAGAGGGAGGGCACGCCCTCGACCTCACTTCACAAGTACTTGAAGGAATTTAAGTGATACGAGGAGATCTATTTCCTGAGGGCGCGCCCTCTTTGTTCTGAAGGTGCCTCTCTCCCTGATACTTCTCTATCCTTCAATCTCCATGGTCTCGGCTACTTTTTCTTCCAGCATCTCCTTGAGGGGAGGCTTGTTAATATCCAAGGGGCCTCGACCTGTGATCAGGGGGCGCGCGCTGTGGATCACCATCTCGAGGAAGGGCTCGCTCATGTCCAAGGGGCCTCGACCTGTGATCAAGGGGCGCGCGCTATGGATCACGGGGCCTCGATACCAAGTGCTTCTCTTTCTTCTGATGCTCAAGGAGTACCATCCTTAGACCGTCCTCACTAAGCATTCCTTCAAGCTTGCAAAGTCTTTCTTCATCACGTTGAGTCTCACTGGAAGCGCGCCCTGAGAGATGTAGGTGAGGGTGCGCTCTCTCTTGAACATCTGACATACAATTGAGATCTCCGTTCTTGCACTTCTTCACCTCTTTGATCTTCATCTCTTCAAGAACTTTCTTCAACTTGAAGTGCTTTCCCTGTTCACTGATGATTTTGTGGGATGCTCCAAGCTTTTCTCCTACTTTCTCTTGTTGAACATAAGCTTCATGGTGGGCTTGGTTACCCCCCAAGCTGAGGGTGCGTCCTCTTCAAATGAGGGATGGCTTGCAGGCTTACAAGGAAAAGTTCCTCATCACATCTTCTACCTGAGGGCGCGTCCTCCATTGTACAAGAACTATTCAAACTCACCCTTCAGGGCGCGCCCTACATGTATAATCTTGCATTCTCGAAAAATTTGAAAATTTCACTGAACTAAAACTAGGAAAAGTGTACATAAAGTGTACATGGACTACCCCCCTAGACTAGGAGGTAATTAATTTACCTTGTAGTCTACTATTCAGGCATTGCTCTACTTAAATCAACTTCTGGTAGAATGAGTGCATTCTCCGGTTACGGGCTACTTCAAATCTCATCCCATGAAGGGGCATCTCAAAATGAGGCATCCTATGAATAACATCTCTCGAAGAGGCATCTCACTAGGAGGCATCCAATAAAGGGCATCTCACGAAGAGGCATCTCACAAGGAGGCATCCTATGAAAGGCATCTCACGAAGAGGCATCCCCGTGGGGGTATTCCGCTGTTCACACAAATTGTCCTGAAATACATGTATATTTAAGGCTAGGGGGTGCATCAGTACTACCCCCCGCATCAGAATATCATTCCTTAAAGAAGCGTATCTTAAAGAGGCATCCAAAAAGGGGAATTTCAAAAGAGAGTTGCTGAGGGCGATGACAAAGTCTCTTCTAGTCCGGATGAATGTAATTCTTGTGTAGAGGGGCTCACTCATGACCTTGGGGCCTCAACCTGCCTATCAGGGGGTGCACTCTAAGATTCATGGGGCCGCACACCAATACAATTTTCTTCAAGCAAAAGATATGCCATGGATCATTGCGAACATACTTGCAGACGAAGCCACAACATGAGGTTGATAAGTTAAGGCGCGCCCTGATGCCTATCATTCAGGTCATTGTAGATACGAGGGCGCGTCCTCTGTAGCAAAGTATTGTCTCTTCATAGAGGGGCTCACTCACGACCTTGGGGCCTCAACCTGATGATCAGGGGGCACACTCTATGGTTCGTGGGGCCGCAACTCAATAGCTTCTTTCCTTCTGAAGTCCAAGCAATAAATTATCCTCGTAGGTAATGGATTCCACTTGAGCACTTGCATTTTTTCTTGAGGGCTATTCCTCACTTTGATGATTAGGCCAGACAATGTCATTCTTACATCTTCGGCTTCATTATCTTCCAATGAGATCTTCAAAGCGGGCTCTCTCGTGTCCAAGGGGCCTCGGCCTGTAATCAGGGGGCGCGCGCTGTGGATCATGACCTCGAGGAAGGGCTCGCTCATGTCCAAGGGGCCTCGACCTGTAATCAGGGGGCACGCGCTGTGGATCACGGGGCCACGATTCCGAGTTCTTTTTTTTTTTAGCTGGGCGAACACCTGTAGGCCTTCGCATCACGAAAACCCTTGTAGGCCTTTGCATCAGGCAAACCCCTGTAGGCCTTCTCTTTCCAGCAAGGTTCTCCTCATTTCGCCGGATTTCACTAAGGGCGCGCCCTGACCTATATTACTTGAGGGCGCCCTCAGAGGGAGATGCCTCTCGGAAATATCTAACATTCTAAAAGAGTATCCTCACAAATTGGAATGTTGCGCCTGATAAATTCTTGAGATCTTTTGTGAAGTAGTTGCCCCACCTGCAACAATTCATCTAATAGAAAATCTTAGATGTTACCTGGAGAGATATTCTGGGGATGTGGATGTGTTCAACCATCGAATTTTCCTAGAGGTTGGAAATCATCTGAGCCTCGACTACCACCCTCAGGGCGCGCCCTGAGATTTCTTGGGGATTCCCCTTCACAATCTCCTTCCTGCAAAAGTTTAAAAAACAAATAACAGAGATCATAACAAAACAAGTTAAGTGTTACCTTTAAAGCGCTTCCTGATGATAATGATGGTGATGATGGGGGTTCTCAACATTGTTCCTTCGGCCATGCCTCGTTCAGTCTAAGAGTTACCATTTTCCCACAATTTTCATGATTTTGCAGCACCTTTCTTTTTTAATCATGAAAGTCCCAAGCACATAAACCTCCATCATTATTATCACACTTCTCTCTTTTCATTAACGTGGTATTTTGTATTTTTATCAAGGCGCGCCCTCCTGCTTCACTTTCCTTTTGCTGCTTTTTTCTGCTTCTGACTCCATTTTAATATATGATGGCTGCATGTATTTTAAAACGCATCCTCATTTTTATTGCAAGTAGGATTTCCTTTATCAGTTTATGTTCGGCTCGTCTTCTGAGTTATGCACCAGATCATCTTTCATTCTTTAGCTCATTAACATGTAATGCAGGACGCGCCTAGTTCCAGAATCTCATGCATGCAAGTTTTTCTTTCCATGAAAGAACGCGCCATCTTTCTTTATCTATAGCAAGTAATTGCCATGTTGTGAAGAAATTCTCGTGAGTCCCACATGAATGTCTTCTTCCAAAGTAAAATCCTTTACCGTATGCATGCTTCTTCTATAACAATTGTTACCAATTCTTTTTTATCCTTCATGATATATAGGACGCGCCCCACTTCATGTGAATATTATATCAATCAAGTACCAACTTTTCTCCCAAGTACATGCAATTGCATCAAGTATCACCATGGACCATCATATAATTTTTTTTTTCTGGGCTCCTATACCAAACCAACAAAGTGTAAGTAATAAAATCACGAGTAATAAATTTTAGATGATATTATAGCACCATTTTTCATAAGTAAAGAAATAATAATAATAATAATAATAATAATAATAATAATAATAATAATAATAATAATATCACAAAATAACAATAACAATAAAATACTATTTTAAAAATACTGTATCTATATTTTTTTAAAAATATGATTTTCGATATTTAATATATGCACTCTTTACAAAACAGTTTTTTTTTTAATTTAAAAAATAAGAACCATACTAATAAAATAATACATGTGAATTATTGATTTATATATATATATATATATATATAATATATTAAAAGCATGCTTCTTTTTTTATAAAAGGAGTATTTTTTTTTAAATATGCTAAATGTAAAGGGTATGAAATTTTGTATCATAATTTTCTTAATGCATGACATGATTATTATGTAAATAATAAAATAAAAGAATTAAATGAAAGAACTTATCTTTGGCTTTGTCGAATTGATCAGAAGCTAATGTCTGGCATTGATGTTGTTGTGCATGTTAGTAGCCACGGGTCCCAGGCCAGCAACCTACTTTATCAAATTTATTCCAAACGTGTTCGTATGCTTTGCTTTATTTCTTTTTGATTTTAACCTCATGTCCATGCGAATTGTTCAGGTGAATCAACAGCTTCCAAGACATAGTGCTTGTATATGTGCTCGCATAAAGTTTTATATCTTCACAATTTTGGTCTTAACAGTCTTCAATTTTCTGTGTCGATCACGATTTTATTAAATCTAGATCGTCTCCAATTTTTTATATCATTCAATCTTTCAAATTGTAATTGACTTGTAAGCTTAAACCCTTGTCAAGATGAGTCATCTTTTCCTCCTAAGATTATGATCTTGATCAGCAGCCCTTCTTCTAGCGCCAATTTGTTGACGGAGGAATTTGGTAACAACAAAGTTTGAGGTATGTCGCCGGAATCAAGATCTATGACGGTGGTTCTTCGCCTGATAAGTCGCCGGAGTGTGGTGGATGTGATGAATTGGGGGCTGAGATTGAGAGGGTTCTTGGTGGTGGCTCGTAGCTCTTCGCTTCCATCCCCCCCAATTTGCCTACGTACCTCTATATTTATAGAGGATCAAGCCCACGTAGTTCTTAGAGATCAAGAAACCCAATTGGGCTTGGATTGTCGGTCTAGCTTCCGGAATGTTCTACTATGAGGCCTAACCACAAAAGGCCCAAGGCTCATCCAAGATCTCAAGACTTCACAGATAAGGAAACTTCCCCCGTCGAGGACTAGTCCTATCTGCTACCAGCTATTTCTTGATTTCAAGGATGCAGGTATAGCCGTGGTTTACCCCAAGTGCAGAACGCATCCCTGTCCCCCGAATGAGAAGCACCCACCAGATAGCAGGACAGGTGATCCAGAGCTTTTGGGTGCAAAGTGCAGGATTACTCCAAAGTTCCCCAATGAGGACGCGCCCATTGGCTACAGGAACAGAGCTCCCAAAGCACACACCAGAAAGTCCCCATCTTTCCACCTTAGGGCGCGCCCTTTGTGTTTAAGATGGGTCCTTATATCCAGGCATACCCCTGGAGGCCTTCTGCGACGGACATCCCCCTCCTGAGATACGACAGGAGGGAATTCTTCAATATCTCCTGGAATCCAAGCCTAAGTGGAATCCAAGCTTGAGTGGAATCCAAGTTTGAGTGGAATCCAAGCTTGAGTGGAATCCTTCATTAAAAACTATAAAAACTTGAGTAGAATTCCATCTTGAGTAGAATTCCAGCTTGAGTAGAAATCTCTGATATGGAAGTATCAATTAGGGCGCGCCCTCCCTATAAGGAAAGTGAGGGCGCGGCCTGGTTTCTTCAATATGTGCCAAAACCCTAATTTATCATGAAAATCCCCAAATTGAACCCGTATCTGACCCGGATCCATTTTAGAATACCCGAACCAAATTTTGGGCATAACAACTTTGAAGAATGATCACATGAAAATGTATGTTTTACAAAAGAAAAATATTATACGGATATTTACAACAATTGAACGTATAAGCTTGACTTTTGATTGTTGGACATCCAATCAAAATATTTGATACATGTGTCACAATGCTCATTATTTGGATTCTAATTGAACAAAAAAAGGTGATCAATTTTTTTGCACTTGATACCTCCACACACCGGTTTGGTGATTTGCGATAACATCTTTGCTTACTTGGTTGATTGGGGAATTTGAGAATAAGATTAAAATCTTTAGGTGCACCTTAGGTGGATGTTTATAATCGAATGATATTTGGCTAGGTTAAAATCTTATATTCGAAATAAAACTAAATTAGAAGGGTGCATGGTTGAAGCTTGAAAAATACTTGGTCGAAAAATCCTTAACATTTTGTTCAAGATTCTTAAGTGACGACGTCTAGAAAAGTAGAACAACATCGATCAAATGTTGGATACCTTATGGGGTCAAGGAGAAACAAGGATGGAAAATCAATAAACTTAACGGAGAAAGTGTGGAATGTTGCCCATCGATACATTCTCTTCAACTGTGGTAACATGCAAATCGAAATGTTAACTGAATATGTCATCTTTATCTAGTTTTTTTATAGTATATATAGTAGCCTACAATAGTAGTATGCATTAGAGCACCGTACCTTGTATGAGAATAATGGAAAGTCAAAGAGCTACAGAAGAGAGAGAGCACACACAAAACAATTCCACAACTAGTTGAAAGACGAGGTTAAAAACAAAAAGAAATGTTCATTGAAATTGTTGTGGCAAAGGGACGTCAACGATCAGCGAAGAAGTATACTGGTTATGTAATAAATGGATTTAGATTTAATATAAAGTAAAAAGAAGTCATTTGTACGACGTAAAATACTGGTGTCTTTTTTACAGCTCTGACCACTAGTTTTGTGAGTTCAATAGATCAAAACTCAATAATAGGTGATGTTAGTTACTATGGAGTCGTTAACAAAATTATTGAAGTTGATTATTGGGGAACGTTGACGGTAGTTTTGTTCAAGTATTCTTGATACCAAAAGAATAAGAAATCTTGTTGGCTGGCAGGAGTTAATATGAATTAATTACATCTGAAACACGATTCATTTATTCTAGCTTCATAATTACAACAATTATTCTATATTCAAGATTGTTTCTAATATAATTTGTATATGTTAAGAAATCACCAAGGGAGTACAATGGTATAGAACAGGGAAATGATGCACTTGAAGAAGTTAGTGGACCTACAATGCCAGATGTGGAAGTAAATATTCAAATGAGAAATCAAACTAATGACATTAGGTGGCATAGAGATGTTTTTGTCATACGCCAAATTCGTCTTACACTCAATAAAGAATAAGAAAATGATGAAGTGTAACAGCCTCATATCCGGGGTCGGGGACCTGGTCGTTACGGTCTTAATTTCCATAAACAATCCTTGACTTGAGTCCAAATAAATAAACACATGCTGTGACCCCACATAATATCCAATCACACACACACACAACCAGTTATAGTCCCAGAGATGAAATTGAAATAAGTCTCTACTAATAGAATCCATGAATATAATTATTACAACCCAAAATGATCGCAACATAAGTTTAAAAGTTCTTGCCATTGATTAACATTAATTATACATATAATTAATGCTGAAAACAAAAGCTGCCGGTCTAGGGTACCTCAGTAATGGCAGCGATAAACTCAGCGGGTAGTCCTCTAGCTGGAGCCACCTGCTTGCGCCGAGTGCACCTTACGCAGGCCATCAGACCTAGATATCGTTGTGATATAATAAATAAAGCAAGGGTGAGCAATAGCCCACCAAAAGTAATATATATGTGAACAACAGTATATATATATATAACAATTCAAATATCTGTGAAACCATATGCCATGCATTAAAGAACATAGTACCAGTATAAGGTAAACGATGAAGTTGCAAGGTAAGCAAAGGTACTTTCAGTTTTGAACAATTCTCAAACCCTGTCAACAAGAGTGATACTTCATGTTGCAGACAATAAATAAATTTGGATGATGAACTAATGCTGGAGTATTCACCGCGCTCGCTGTTCCAATCCTTACGACGATCAGTCACAGATTGTACAGCTCAAATTAGTTTTACTACCGGTAGAAGGAAGAACAGACGACCGCCCTGTTAGATCTCCCCGGCCAACGGTTGGGCCAACGGGATGGACCGGCGCTATTCGGCCTCTTACACAACTCCTAGTTCGAATAGAATCCATGACTCTGAAACGTAAAGTTCATTCTCCTTTCCCCAAGTATAATACTTGTTGATAAGACTCCACAAAGTAGTCGTATCTAGTTGGAAATGAAAATTCACCAATATTTCCCAAGCTATTGCTTGTTAATGGATATCAACTTGTTCCAACCACCTTACCCCTCGAATGATGAGGAAGTAATAACAGATTCAAATGGATAAATAGCAACCAAGTTGCGAGTACAAAGAATAGTTTTAAAGAACTTATGACCGGGAAGTCAAACAAAATAAATAACATTTCTCAAGTAAGGTTCTCTTATAATTTGAAAGATAGATTTGAATGAAGAATAAAAGTTCTGAGAACCTTCCTTGATAAAATAATAATAATAATAAGACTCAGAAATAATTTACATAATATTTGAAGATCGAAGATAATATCTGAATGAAATAAATCATTTTTAAAATCGTTGAAAGAATTAAATGGATATTCAAAGAATATTTTAGATATAAAATATTGCTCCAAGTAACCTACGAATAAATATTCAAAATAATATTCATTAAATAATGAATATGCAAAATAATAATATTTATTAAATAAATAAAACTCAAATGAATATTCGAAATAATATTCATTAAATAAATAATGATCAACTGAATATTCGGAATAATATTTATTTAATATTCCTCGATTGAGGTAATACTCAAATAACATTCCTCAAAAAGATTTATAATCGAATAACAATCCTCGAAATAATAATAATCTGTCGTTGGAATCCCTCCGGGTTTCCACGACTATCTATATATTTCAAAATACTGACTCCCGGTCTATACTTGAAGAATGAAATCATTTGCCCTTCACTAAGGGTCTTAGCAATACCCGGCTTATAACTGATAAATTATCTATCTATCTTATAAGCCAACATTAAGTCAGGGAACAAGTATCACAATATAACTTGAAAGTAGGCATGCATGCTATGACATATGTATAACAAAATCAAATCATATATATTATCACAACAATAGTTCCAAAGTATTGGAAACTTGCCTGGTAGTCAAGTAGGGGTAGCGTGTTCTAGGTCAGCTCGGTGATCTATAAACAATCAAAGTATTCGAGATTAATCACTTAACACTTTTCAAAGGCTAAGTATATATTTAACTTAGGTTAAAAACATGTTTTCAAATTATCTCGTTATACACCCTCTAGCGTAACTCTCATTAACACCGTTATGACCCGACATTTGTTCGTTATTAAGGCTTGTCATTACACTTACCCTTGGTAGGTACTTATGCCACAAAAGTGCTAAGGTGGGTCGTTTACTAAAAGAGATTATGCCTCGAGGTTTATTGATCATTTTCTAAATAATTTTCCAAAGTTATAACCACTTGTTCTTTTTATGGGTTCATTAGTACTTTACCCTGATTCGAACATTTTTATAAAATCGAAAAACGATCCATTTGACATGAGGTTTTCTTTCACACCTTTCTTATGTTCTCTAATATTTAATTATCAAGATTTGCCACTGAATTAGTAATATTATGGGGGTTCAGTTTCAGTTACGAACTCGCATTTACGATTTCGAACTACTTTTACTAATTCGACCATAATTCCTAAACCGTAAGTCCGTTTGCTTCAATTCTCGTGCCAAAATGATCTATGACTGGAGATCTACAAGGGTATGTCATATACTTAACCAGATTAGACAATTAGAGCTATTGTGATGCACGGTTTTCAATGTTTATGAAATTTTGACATTATGACGGCTATAAATCGAACGTTTCAAAATTTGTTTCATCACAACCAAGCCACACCGGGCATACCATACATTTTACATACATAATACTCATCTTATAATCATCTCATTTTACCAACATGATCATCATATCTCTTAAATCAAACAATCAACTACATAATCATGCTTATAACATCACCATAATCATACTAACCTAAAACCATCAAGAACATACATAAAACTCAAAACAAGATCTAGGGTTTCAAGTGGTATACCTTCCTTGGAGAGTGTACAAGCCCTAATAAACCTTATATAGTCCTTTTATGTGCTTAAGCTAGCTTAGATCATCCAAAGAAATCAAGAAATCAAAGTTAGTTCATGAAGGTTACTATTCATCATCCACTTTGATGATTTATTTGAAAATGGAAAGAGTGGAGTTTGAAGGTAAGATTTCTAGGATAGCTTTTATATGAAATGTAGTACTCACCATAAAAATTTGGAGATCAAATGATGGTTGGAAGCTTGATTTTTATTTTGGAATTTTGGTAATGGCCGAATGGAGCTTTAGAGAGAGAGATGGGGTTTTTGCTTGCCTTGCTTGCTTTAATCTCATCCAACGTGAAGTATTGTGGTGTTTGTAGATAATATCTAGCATAAAGTACCTTTAATAAAGGTATTATGTCATGGATGATGTGTTTTAAAGGGACAAGTGTTGATGTTTAGTGGTAATGAAGCTAAGTACTTGGTTGGTTTTCTAATCTTGCTAGTTACTCTTATAACTACTTAGTTACTTGATATTATCCACTTGCACATGCATGTATCTTGATCCCCTGCTTGCTCTTTTGTCCGGTTATACTCAATTTCATCGATCGTTTGGAGGAATATCTCAAGTATTTCTAGTTAAGGTTTTACCGGAAACCGTCTTAATATTTTTGCTCACATCTTTAATCCTCCTTTATAATTCTTGAATTTAAATCCCTTAAATCTTTTTAATAAATCCTTAAATCCTTCAGTGTCCGGGGAAATCTCGGAGAAAATAAAAGTGCTATTTTTCTGAATCCGCATCGTTTACATACACTTATATTGCGTTTACATACACTTATATTGCCTATCGGTCACTAATACGAACTCAGAAATCCGTTCTGAATACTCCTATATAGCGCAGTCTAATAATATTCCAATTTCCACCAAAAACACTATTCATCACTTATTCTCTCTTTAATTCTTATAATTAGAAAAATGTCCTTGCGCTTTCCCGAGCATTCCTTAACCTTTTTACGGAACCACTGGACTTATAACAGATATCGATTTGGATGACATGAGAATAACCTTCCTCTTTGGAATTTACCATATCTTACTTATCCAGGAGATAGATTATTCTTATCTAAGTTATCAACCAATTGCATTGTTCATGGCATATAAACATTTGAATCAAAATCCTTTCAATATTCATTTATTAGAACCACTATTACACTTATACTCCATTACATAATAAAAGTTTTAATTAATACCAAAAACCTGGGTTCTTACATGAAGTCTCTGAATATATGGACTTTTTAATTTTAGTATTTCAGTTTATTTCGTTCAATGTTTCTAGTTTCTTATAAAATGTTAAATTTCTCCTAGTAATTATAATATGTATTTAAATTCGTCTTTTTTTTTTGCTAAGTTGTATATATATATTAAAAAGCAAAAGAAAATTAGGGAGGAACCCTTGCTCTATGACAGGCCATAGAGGAGGACTATCTATGACCAATCTTTAAAACAAAGATTGGAAATAAAAAGCAAAAAATAGCTAAAGCCTACAACAAAAGCTAAAGCCAGCTACTACTACAATTAGAGTTAGAGGCCATATTTACAAACCAGGTGGAAGTACTAAGTTTAGTTTTTACATCAGTAATAATACATCCAGGACTAGATGAGGACTGACACATCCCTTTCCATGCAGTCTGGAATTTCTCTCTTGCCAAAGATGGTAGCAGAAGACTTGTGCAATGAGAAGAAGAATATGTTTATGCATAGTATTCGTAGTAGAACCCCAAGCAGATAGCAAATCAAGCCAAGAAAGAAAGGATGTGGAGATGTCTGGGTCTACCACAGAAGCAAGATTTCTAAGGATATACGAGCTATAAGGACACTGCACAAGAAGATGATCAAGGCTTTCAAGTCCCCCCACACAGAGATAGCATTGTTGAGGAGTTTCTATTCCAAACGAAGCAAGCCTGGACAAAGTAGGTAAAGGACCATGACAAGCAACCCATTCATGATGAGCATATCTATTGATTTTTCGTCGGTGCCAAACGAAAGTGTGCCAGGGAACCTCAGGGAGTTTGAACCTAATGGAGTCCCAGATGTGTTTATTGCGAAGCTTGGAAAGTTAACCCCATCCCACAGAATACTATAACTATCAGATAAGTTAAAGGCTGGATAATCAAATTGGCGAGTCCAGTGAAGTAAGGTCGTACTGATGTGATGATGCCGCATGTTGTATGTTGGAAGTTGCCAAGTGCCTGAGGTGAGGAGATCACTAACGCGTTAATGTTTGAGTTGGTATGGGTGATGATGTGATCACTGATAAATTTTTCCAAACAATGACCATGCCACCAGGGGTCAAACCAAAGAGAGGTATTCATCCCATTGACGATTATGTAGATAAGAAATTGCAAGGCCACAGGACGTAACTTTAAAATCTTTCGCCAAATCCAGGAACAATCAGTAGGTTCTGGCATGCACCAGAATTTATGTCTTTTGAGAACAGTAGTGTTAACCCAATGAGGCCACAAAGACTTATCTTTCTTTATAATTTTACAGAGATGAAACAGAAGTTGAGCCTTGTTCCAGTCTCGAGAATCCTTAATACCCAGACCCCCTTCTGCATAATGGAGACAGATTTGTAACCAGCTTATTTTTACCCCCCTTTGGCTTCAATATCTCCTTTCCAGAGGAACCGAGTGAATATAGTCTGCATACGTTTGTGAACAGATTAAGGTAATAAAAAGTGATTAGTCCAGTAGGCTTGAATGGAGAAGAGAACAGCCTTGATTAGTAACACACGACCAGCAAAAGAAAGAAGTTTAGAGGTCAAAGAGAGAATTCGACCTGTAAGCTTGTCTATAAGGGGAATACAGTCGTTCTCACTAAGGTTGGAAGAAATGAGAAGGACTCCAAGGAATTTGACAGGGAGTTGCCCATGTGGGACGTGAAAATTGCTATCAAACCATTGAACAACATCGTCATTGCAGTTAGCAAAGTAGACAGTGCTTTTGTGCACATTAGGATAAAGGCCACTCAGATCAGAGAATCGAGCCAAGCAGGTCATCGTGTATTGAATTGAGTTTCTGTCACCGTGAGAGAATAAGAGGACATCGTCAGCGAAGAAGAGATGGGAAAGATTTAAGTCTTTGCACCTCCAATGATGTCTATACTCTGCAGGTTTATCTCTGAGCATGCAAGATAAGATATTCATGGCTATAGTAAACAGGTAGGGTGACATAGGGTCCCCTTGGCGTAAACCCTTACCACCCTTAAAAAAACCTTGAAGGCTTCCATTGAACTTCACAGAGTAGTGAGCAGTAGAGATGCAAGCGTAAACCCAGTCTTTGAATTTACTCGGGAAGTTCATTTTTGTCATAGCATTCATGAGGAAATCCCAGCTTAAAGAATCAAAAGCTTTGTGCAGATCAATTTTCAAAGCACATTTTGCAATTCCAGAATCTCTAGAGTATCCTCGAAAAAGCTCCTGGGCCATCAAAATATTATCAGATATATGTCTGCCTTTGACAAAAGCAGACTGAGCAATATCGATAACTGAGGGCAAAACATTTTTAATACGGTTTGCAATGATCTTGGCTATACATTTGTAGGTAATTGTGCACAAAGATATGGATCTATAGTCCTTCATAGCTGTAAGGGTTTGATCCTTCATAGTTGTAGGGGTTTGATTGTAATGTCATGAATTCTATCTTTCCTAATGCTTTCAATGTCAATTATTTTTGTTGTTTTTAGTTACTTTTTTTTACATGTTTATTACTTTATTATATTTCATGTATTAGCTGAGCTAATGGACTAATTATTTATATAATTTACATTTTTAACGATTTTATTAGAAATAAAGTTAACTACAAAAAGTGATATTTATATTGAATAAGAAACTATAAATCAAAATTACAATTACTAATTAACTTCCTATGTATTATGTCTTTTGAATGATATACTACTTTTTAAAAGAATTGATATAATAAATATGCATGATACTTCCTTCATATCAATGAAGTTTAATTAGTAACATTTGTAGTTAATTTATCATTTTTTCGTATAATATTACATCTATTACTATAATTTATTTAAATTGATTAGTTATTAGTTGTCATAATATCAGGATTCTTGACGTCATCTTTTACATCACCAAACACTTGGTGGTAATTTAACATCATTGACCTCTCGATATTTTAAATTCTGTCACACCAAATTCTTGATGTTTGTTTTGATTTATTCATTATCTTATTATCGGCTTGTTTTTAGTTACCGAGCACTCATAATTTTTTCCTATTTAACACCAAACTCCCATGTACATTACCTTTAATTCTTTCATATAACATAAAACTACATCATATATGTATTGGTAATTAATTTGTTTTTAATACTATAAAATTTTAGTTAGTACTACCCCCGTTCCACTAATTTTGTCACCAATTAGATTTTCACATTTTATTCAGTTATATTAAATAAACTAATAGTTACCAAAAATTTATATTATTAATTCAAATAAATTAACATAACTAACATTTATTTTACCATATTAATTGAATGTGGACAATAGTTTTGGGACAAAAAAAAAAGAAAAAAGAAATGTGGCTAAAAAGAACGGAGGGAGTAATTGTTATCCTATTAACCTCTTAACCTCAAAATTAATTAGAATATATAGTTCATATTTGGTTTTCATTTTATTAAACTTAAATGGATCACAAGTTTAATTGCAGTTATGCTTGCCTGGTTTGCAAATATGTAAAAAGTTTGAATTTATCACTTATTTTGAATAAGTAAATCTAATCTTACGTAACAAATATGTATAGAAATCACCAACAACGAAAACAACATAATAATTAAAAAAATAATCACATAAACGCTTATTACTTTTTTTAATTTATATTGCTTGATATTAAACGAAGTATATTTTCTGAGGGTTAGGGTCTTATTCTCACTAAAATTAAGGCGTGTAGCTGTAACTTAGTGTTGCATATTACTCATGGTGTTGAACATCGTGCAACACTAACAGAATGGTGTTGCATTATCTATTTTTATAATTTTAATATATGCTGACGTTGCAAGTGCTGACGTGGCTTGTAGTGTTGCATTTGGTTATAAAGTGTTGCATTTGCAATTTTAAGTGTTGCTTTAACTACTAGTTTTGTCCCAAATTATGATTCTATTTTTTTAAATTATTTTTTCGACGTTCCAAATGTACGGATGTTAAGATCTAACGATTTTATTGATGTGGTAGTTTTTTAAAAAAAATCCTAGATTTATTTGGTTTGATTTTATAATGGTCAAAGCGGTCAAAGTAGACTTTCCTTTTAAATAGTCTTGTCCCGAATGATTATTCGATTTTTTAAAATTATTTTTTCGACGTTCCAAACGTACGGATGTTAAGATCTATAGATTTTAGTGATGTGGTAATTTTTTAAAAAAAATCCTAGATTTATTTGGTTTGATTTTATAACGGTAAAAGCGGTGTCCCGAATGATGATTCTATTTTTTTAAATTATTTTTTCGACATTCCAAACATATGGATGTTAAGATCTAACGATTTTACTGATGTGGTAATTTTTTAAAAAAAAATCCTAGATTTATTTGGTTTAATTTTATAATGGTCAAAACGGACAAAGTAGACTTTCCTTTTAACTAGTTTTGTCCCCAATGATGATTCTATTTTTTTAAATTATTTTTTCGATGTTCCAAATGTACGGATGTTAAGATCTAACAATTTTAGTGATGTGGTAATTTTTTTAAAAAATCCTAGATTTATTTGGTTGATTTTATAACGGTCAAAGCGGTCAAAATAGACTTTCCTTTTAACTAGTCTTGTCCCGAATGATGAATGTATTTTTTTAAATTATTTTTTCGACATTTCAAAAGTACGGATTTCAAGATCTAACGACTTTAGTGATGTGGTAATTGTTTTAAAAAATTTCTAAATGTATTTGGTTTGATTTTATAATGGTCAAACCGGTCAAAGTAGACCTTCCTTTTAACTAGTCTTGTCCCGAATGATGAATCTATTTTTTTAAATTATTTTTTCGACGTTCCAAACATACGGATGTTAGGATCTAACGATTTTATTGTTGTGGTAATTTTGAAAAAAAATTTAGATTTATTTGTTTTGATTTTATAATAGTCAAATCGGTCAAAGTAAATATTCTTTTTAACTAGTCTTGTCCCGAATGATGATTCTATTTTTTTAAATAGATTTTAAATTTTAAGAAATTTTAATTGTATTATAAATACATTTATATTATTAATATATAAAAAATTAAATTTTTAATTTAAAATTTTAAAATCATTTTATGACAACATTGATGAAAATAGGGAAAAAAATAAAAAACATGGAAAATTAGTGAAAGTAGGGTAACATTCATCACACAAATATTGAGTATGATTACTTGAGTGTGTATGAATTTTAGTTCAAAATTTGGTCTTTTTACTATTTTTATTTAATTTTTTTAATTTATTCTACAAGCTAGTTGAAAATGGGATAAAAATAAAAAAAATAGAAAATTAGTGACTCAGCATCACAGTCACTCTGCAACGTTGCCCAATGAAAAATTTGGGCGGAAAATTTCCCCCCTTCACGAAATAATTCACACTACTTTCCCCCCCAAAACACACTACTTTCTCTCAAAATCCCTCCGCTCATCTCATTCTCTCTACTCCCTCTCGATACTGACACTCTCTATCTATCTCGCTCGCTCTCTCTCTCTCTCTCTCTCTCTCTCTCTCTCTCTCTCAACTACAAGCTTCTCCCTGTCGATACTAACACTCCCTCTGTTTTTCTTAAAAATACGGTATCCCTCTTCCCCCTTCTGAGGCTCCTAATCAATCTCTCTCTCTCTCTCTTTCTCTCTCTCTCTCAACTACAAGCTCCAATTACAAATATTTTTTCGTGCCCCTAACAGCTTTAATTGGTAATTAAATATACATTTTATTGACTCCGATTAATTACTCCCCGACTCACTTTTGATTTTTTTTTTTGATTTTGTAGGTGATTACGACTTCGAATATTGTTTTACTTTCATTATTGAGCTTTCGGTTTATGATTTTTATTTAGGTTAATCGATTTGGGTTTCAACTTTAGGGATTTGTAATTAGATGATTAGCTAGGGATTCAATTTTTGGATGTGTATTTCACTTATATGTGTTGTATTTAATTGATTTGGGTTATGGATGATTTGTATTTTCGTCCAATTTCCATGTGGAGATCCTTGTAATTTTTTGTTCATGCCCACGTCTGATATATGAATACCATCACTTGAGCACAATACTTGGATTATAAGGTCAAAACCAACTGCTCTATTGCTTTGGTCCACCTCTACTTTGGCTGCTTTAATTTTGATAAACGTTGTGCTATAAGTGTATGATTACTTATATATTCTATTAAACATATTGTAGGTGCTAAATGTGTTTGTAGCTTTACATACAGATGTTGTCACCTCTACACAGCATGATCAGGATGCAGTAATTATTGAAGATGCTTCTGATGATGATCATTTGTCTATCTCTGCTCTAAAGGTAAGATCTAAACACTCTACTTTTTCAACTCAAATGCATGTAAGTACTGCTCATACCCATGCATCTAGGATGACTGAGGGAGAGAAAAAGAAAAGAGAGATAAAAGAAAAGAGAGGTGAGCATAAAAATGAGAGGCAGCCAAATGAGCTGGCAAAAGGTGAGGGACTTGAGCATGTCCAGAGTGAACCTGAGGGAGCCCCACAACATAAGGCTCTAGGCCTTGAGAGTTCATCTGTGAGGAGTGATGAAATCACTCAGAAAAACAATGAGAGTGTGAGAACCCCCACAGACTCCTTGCCCCAATCTTTTCCTTTGCCTCCAAAAAGGTTAAAATCTGGTGGTCCTTCTAAACAAGCTGATTCAAGGTTGAAATCCCTTGAGGGCAGATGTGCATCCATGGAAGCCAAGATTGACAATCTGTCCACTGTGGTAGCTGCTGGTTTTGCTGAGATTCAACAGGCTCTGCTATCATTTTCTGCTACTCTTAGTGCTGTCAACTTAACTAAGGGGGAGAAAGTGGTAGATCAGAATAGAGTTGTAGATCCAGTTATCTCAGAAAAGGTGGTAGAAAAGGAGAAACAAGGGGAAGCTACAAGCAAGGGGGAGTCAAGAAGTGAGGGGAAGCAAGTTCAAGTTTAAGATGGAGAAGGGAGTGAGGGGGAGCAAGAGAAAAAGGAAGAAAGAAACTTTGGTGAAGAGCTAAAAGCCTCTGGATATGGTGACTTAATTGAACATGAAATGGATGGTGAGCCAGTATTGGTAACCAAAGAAGTAATGAAGCAATTACAAGAAACTCAAAAGTCTGAAAGACCAATACTACCTCCTTTGAAAATTAATGAGCCAACTCCTGAAATCATGGGAACTCCACTGCAAAAACTATGGAGAGAAAAGGAAGAGCAAAACAGACTAGGTAAAGGCAAAGATAAAATGCCTGAGTACATAAATCTAACAACTGGAACCACCTGGTCTGATGGAAGTGAGTATAGCCCAGATGATGCAGGAACAATGATGGTTAGCTACATGGAGAGTACTTTGAACAACAAGGATGAAGAATTCAGTATGTTGGTGGATAACTCAATCACAGGAGCAGGAGGAGTTTACAGCAAACTGTCAACAATACTGAAGGATAAAATAATAAGTATCTCTGTGAAAGTTAACTTGGAGAAAAGATGGGCAATTGATGTATATCTGAAAACTGGCACCTCAATATTCATCACAATGCAGCTACTACAAAGCTTGCAAGCAAGAGCACTAAATTCCTTAGCAACAAAAGTGAAGGCCAACTCAATAACTTTTAATGAAAGTCTGTTGGCACAGATCAAGAGGATTATTGAAGAAAAACTTCCAGAAGTGATTGATAATCCATATGGTGTTTGCTACAGGATGACCACAAGTGCAGGAGTAAAGAAAATTGGTTTTCTGACCTTGGATAAAGAGTCAAAGTTGAAAACTGACTCAGTGATGATAGTGCTGAGACAGATCCTCAAGTCCAAGATTACCAAGGAAAGAGTCAAGGCTGTCAGGGAAATTCACAAACTTTTGGTGAAAAGAGATGAGAGTCTTAGCTCTCAAATAAAGAATTTAATTTCTGAATCTAATGCCAAAAGAGGTGAAAGAGGTGGAAGCTGCACATTTGATGACACTCTTGAAGATGATGAGCTTGATGGAAATGGAGGATCTGATGCAACTGAAGGTGGGAGTAGAAACAAGATAACTGCTGAGAATGTTGAAAATCAAGCTCAGGAGAAAGCAAAAGAAGAAGCTCCTAGTACTGAAAAGAAAGATGTTGTTACTGAAGAAGGAGAATCAGATATTCTTGAAGCCTTGGAAGCAAATATTTTAAGGTTTGCTATTGACAGCCTTAATGCTGAAAAGGATGCTGTCAACAAAGAAACTGTCAAGAGTTTAAATGAAGATATTGTCATGGAGGACACAGTTGAAAAAGACACTGTCAAGAGCTTGAATGAAGATGCTGTCAAGGATAAGGATGCCAAGGCATTCAAATCTAAAAGGACAAAAAGAAAAGCAAGAGCCTGGCACACAATTCCTACAAAGGGGAAGACAAAGGCTGCAGCTAAGACAAAGAAGCATGGAGTAGTGGTTGATAAGACCCCTATTCAGAAAAGAGAAATGAACAGCTTCGAATGTCATAATCTGTCTCTTTGGATTTGGATGACAGTAAGCAAAATGCAACCAAATACACCATCTGGCATATAGATGGAAGTACAATGATGGATGTTGACAAGAATTTCAATATGATAATAGGGTCAACAGTGATAGACAGGTACAACCTCAAAATGACATCTGAAGTAGTGACACACAGAGTCGAATTCTTTGTGTTGGCAAGAATGGTGGAGCTTATGGTAAGTCATGGAAATGTTCCTAAACCAGCCATGGAACATAACCAGAAATACTATGCTGAAAGATATGCTGAATTCTACGTCTAATACACCTGCAGAAGTGTATGAAGTAGCAGAAGCATTCAGGACTACTGAAGAAGAATTCAAAACTGCTTACAAACCACCCAAGCCTACCAAACAGACTGCTAAAGAGTTGGAAGCTAAATTGAAAGAAAACTGCAAGAAAGTGAACAAGATAAACAGTGAAGAACCAAACCATCAGCCCTGTGTACTGGACAATCCTCTCAGAATCATAGATGGGAAAGAAGAAATCTAAGTTGATAGCTTTCACAAACCAACGACAGTATTTTGAAAAGTCTGTATTGGAAAGTTGTTGGATCATTCCACAAACTAGAAATGCTTTGTGCTTGGGAACTAGAGGTGATCTTTGATCAAAGAAGAGATGAAGATCCAAAACTAGACGGAAAAAGGAGAGTAACTCTGAATGCATTTCTTAGTAGAAGATTCAAAGTTGAAGAAGGCATTCTAAAATTCAGAACCTATGTCAAAGATAAGATCCTTTGGATAGAATTTCAGGATGCATCTAAGACAGTCTCCCCAAACATTCAGAGGTACATTGATGAAATTGAAGATGATGCTAGATCTCCTGAAGAAAAAGTCTTGGTAGAAAACCTCGAGAAGGCTTTGCAAGAAGCTGTCAAAAGAGAGAAAGAAGTCAGAATGAAAAGGAAAGCTCAACAACAAGTTAAGTAAACTTCTATACCTGCTTAATCCAAAGAAGCAGCTTGTTTTTGAAACTAGATCATTGTCCTCTGTAATGCTAGATGCTTGGAAATGTTCTAGAACACATTTTACATTCATTATAAATAAATTTTTAACTATTCTGATCTATGTTAGTTAAGTTGTCAGCATGCTTTAATTGGAAATTTGTTGTTATTGTCCATAAAAACAAATTGGGGGAGATTGTTGGGATTTATGGGTGATAGCTTAGAGACAACTTAAATAGATTTTATCATACTTAGTTTTTGCTAAGTAAAACATACTGTCATAGCCAGAGTATGTTCTTGTGACAAAATAGTTGCTGTAATTTAATAAGTATGTATCTTGGAAGAAGTGCATTCAATTGTTCAAGCCTCAAGATTACATCAGTTCGACAGCAAGAATAAATGTTACTGTCACAGCATTGACAGTAAGGTTACAAGAAGACAGCATGTTGCAAGTCACGACAATAGACTCCATTTGACAGCAACATTGGCGGAAGCATGAGACAGCAACATTCTCAAAGTTTGACAGCAAGTCTGGGATTCATGACAGCAACATTGGCGGGGATTCATACTGTCAACCAAGGAACATTCTCTTGACAGCAGACTTGGCGGTTAAAGTTACTGTCTCACTGAATTATTTGAATTGGGGATTTATCTTAGTCAAACCCGTGACAGTTTAGATGTTCAAGAAACAAATTTGCTGCAACTTGTCAAAGATTGTAGCAAACCTGCAAGACTACGACAGAAGCTTGAGAGATCACAAGATAAAGCTCGTCAATTCAAGAGTATGACAAATCTACATCTACTAGAATTGTGTTAGGTCCGATAAGATTGTAGAAGGGGGGGTTGAATACAATCTTTACCTTTTTATTGAAATTTGTCCGTTAGATAATATTTTAGCAAAGACAAATTTGTGCGGAATTATTTAACACAATTTTTCAAGTTGAATATAACTGTATATTAACTTGATGTGGTGTTACAAAATCAGTATAACAACTTATCAAGATGTTAATAACTAATTAAAAAATTCAACATGAACTTTTCTAATTTAGTTAATAATAATCAAGATAAGAACTAGGAAACTTAATTCGCTAGTAGTACAAGAATCACAAATAGACAAGTTCTAGCGGATAGAATATTACAAAGATGAAGAACTTGAATTTCTGGGAATTGTTTGAGCTTTGGTGTTCTTGGTGTTCTTGAGAGAGAATTCTGTTCTGCTGAATATGATATTTTCTGCTCTGTTTCTTGGTTATATCATAATCTGCTGTGTTCTGTTCTTTTGTATCAGTAATAAGTCTTGCTAGCTTTCTGTAGGATATTTAACTGCTCCAGCATGACTTAAACTGCTTCCAAGACTTAATTTTTCTTCATTAAGACTTACACAAACCTCCATTAAGACATAAACCTGGTCGGTATGACTTAATAAAAGTTCGGTATGACTTAACAGAGCTGGCAGGAGGTCGGTATGACATAATCTGCAATGCTTGGCTCGGTAAGACATAACTTTGAATTCTGTCGGTATGATTTAATTTAGGTCATACCGAATTTTTCTTCTCCAAAACATAATCCAACCTTCTTTCTTTAATTCATATTGATCTATTTAATTAATTAATGATTAACTAATTCATATTTAATTGATACAATAATTAATTTAATAAATAAATTAATTCTTCTAGAATTAATTCATTTAATTAAATCAACTAAATGATTTATATCAATTATAAATGAATTTAATTAAATCAATAAATAACTAATTTAATTCTTACAAACCACTGAAGGTAGTAAAGAATTACCACTGACTTGTGTTGACGTTCGATGTACTGTCTGGTTCATGAACGACTAACTTCAATGATGCTTCTTCACTTTTGACTTTAGGTTGTGGTTTGTTTCTTCTCTCAATTCTCTTGTACTGTAACTGACATTTAAACTATCACTCGAAAAATCTCTGTCACTGTTCAAATGAATCCATTCGCTTCAATGCTATACTGGGGCTTGATCAGATCACTGAATCGTCTTCCAGTGTACGACATCAAAACTATAGATTGACTTTTCTTCTTTCTTCTGACAGATAATACTTCTTGAGATTCCTGTGACAGTTCATATATTACAATTTGGTTTAAGTTGATTAGGATCCTCTAACTACAAATAGGCTGAGTCATATGCCTTTCAATCTCCCCCTATTTGTTTGTTAGACAATAACAAGCAAATTCCTAGAGGATACCTCAACTAATCCAACTTAACCAAATGAAAGATAAAACTTTAAATACTAAGTAAATATGAAAAAAAAAAGTTCTGGTTTATATTTAACATTTTCCAGATTCAAACATGAAAGATAAATACAAGATAGATGATCCTCTAGACTGATCATATGATACAAATTCCTATCAAGATTTATCTAAGCTCTAAAGATATAACATGTAGAGCAATTCTTTTTCTTCAGTTGTCTTCCCTTCTGAATTCTCCTTCTTCTGGCTCATCTGTGACTTGAGGTTTCATGTGTAAATCAGAATCAACAAGACGTTCTCTTCTTGATGACAATCCTTGAGGTAAGACTAAAGGAATTCCAAGCTTCTTTCTCAGTTCACCTTGAAATTTCTTGTAATCTTTTATATTCATTTGTGCATAGGATCGAATGTGATATGCAGCTATTACCTTTTCTTCAGTCAAGAATCCATGATTTCTGAGAGCATATTCAGCATATACCAAGTGTTTTGCATGATGTTCATATAACTCATCTGTCTGAAGATTGATTGAATGAAGTACCTCTCCCTTAAGAAATTTTACTTGTGGAGGATCCTTAATCACTTCTGGTCCAGCTCTTTCAGCAAATTCTTTGAACTTCTCATGTAACAACACACCTAGCTCAGAAGATGTCCTTACCTTAGGCCTAAGTACCCAAATCTCTGTCAGCGATCTGTCATAAAAGAACTGAATAGATACTCTGAAAGTTCCAACTTTATGACAATCCACAAATATTACCAGCTCATCAGATTTGGGTTCAAATGCAGTAGTTATCCTGATGACTTCTACCTTTAAGGCCTTTATATACATATCATGAATTGGATTTGCCGGTTTGAATTCCTCGAGAATTTCTCCAAGACGACGATCTTCATAATCAGAACTCTGAGGTGAATCAATTTCTTTTTGAGCACGTTCCCATTTATCACCGCTCTTTAGTCTGATATATGTCTTTCTCTTCTCAACATTTATAGCATGTAATCGTTGTAATGCTTGTTGTTCAGCTTTCTGAAGTTCTTCATTTCGTGCAATTTGCTCTAATGACTTTTGAAGCTTTTCTTCTCTCATCAGCAAATTAGCTTCCCTCTGAGCATATAATTCTTCAGATTCTTTCTCTTCTTGTTGAGCTTCAGATTCAGATATCACTGGTTCTTCTTCTTCCCAGTGACTTAAATCTGGTCCGGGTAATTTCTCACCTTCATTAGAAAAATCAAAGTCATCAAAAACATCAAGATTACCTGGTTCATCCATGACTTGATCATCATCTGCAACAACTTTCTTCTTCCCCTTATTCCTCCTGTCTTCACTGTCTGTATCCGATTTATCAGATTTACCTCCTTTCTCTCCTTGTCCTTTCTCACCACCTTGTGATTTCTGTGCCTGTGATTTCTCCCCCTTAGTTGAGGAATCCTCTACAGTTTTATCTGTTGCACCAGCTTCAGGATCCCGTTCATCATCATCACCATCTGTTCTTGCAAAGAATTCTCTTTCTTCAGTAGTTGGTGTGCGATTCTGACTGATCAGATGAAATAAATGCCTTAATCCTTTAGCTTGATGTTCATTTTGCTTCTCAATTTGATCTAGTCTCAAATCAGTAGAACGCTGATTTTCATGAAATTCTTCCTGTAGATTATCAACCTTGTTGGAGATTTCAGCAATAATTTTATCTTGTGCCACCGTGACCTCACCAGAATCATCAAGAGCTTTTTCATGAGAAAGTTCGAGAGTTTTGATTTTATTAGTGAAGAATGTCTTCAAGTTGTTGATGTCACCCTTTATCGAAGTAAGCTGATTATCAACAGAGGTGGATGGAGAGGACTGTTTATAATCTAGTTTCAGCTTTACTTGCTTCCAGTTCCCTTTCCAGATCTTGTATTTTTTTGTAACAATGAGAGAGTGTATGTGTCTGTGTGTGCACTCACCTGAGTTTCACTCTGAATTTCACTCACCTGATGTGCATGTGTATCACTCAATTTTGTGGTAATCCTCACATCACTCCTCTCAATTTCCTTAGCTTTTCCAGAAGCGGTACCTGCAGTTAAAATCACCCTAACCTCCTCTAGGAAGGTCAGTGGTGGTGCAATGGGAGTTCGCAAATCCCTGTCCTCAATCAATTCCACTTGTACATTTGGATTTGTAATCTGAATTGCTTCAGTAGCAGATTGATCAAGTTGCCTTCCACTTTCTTCAGTCGAAACTGCGAGTGGAAACTCCCTTGAGGGATCTAGGAATGTTTCTCCTAGGAGGGGAGATGATGGTTCCATTAAAGTTGGCAGGGAACCAAGATTTCCCTCAGAAGTCTGTGAAGACTCTTCTACCGTAACTATGGTAGGCACTATTTCAGACTCTATGTGCTCTCCTGTCAATGTGTCCTTATTTGCATCATAATCTATTTGTTCTCCCATTGTTAGTAATAACAAAGGGGTTGTGCCTGACACATTACAGGATGCCATGGCCCTATGGCGAATTTCAATAGTATCATCCTGTTGAGAGGATGATCCTAGTAACTGTTGCATGGCCATATCAACGTCCATATCTTGTTGGGAAGATACGGATGGGCTTACAGTTGCCTCTGAATCAGTTCTACTTTTCTTTTGTAGAGGCAGAGCTGTGGGTTCACTCATTATATTTCTTCTTTTCTTTGCTCTTTGAAAGGGAATTTTCTTTCTGGAGTGAAAGGTTTTAAGTGATGTGGATTCAGTGTTTGGCTCTATGACCGGGGTTAGAGATTGCGGTTTTACAATCCCTTGGTCAGCCCTATCAACCACTTGGGTTCCAGAAATAGATTGAGAAGTAGAAATAGTTTGAGGAACAAAAGACAATACCTGGTCAGCTGATTCTGCGATAGTCTCTGATAAGATAGGTTGATTTAATTCAGGTTCAGGAACAGATGCAGTTTCTTCCACTGGATGTTCAACAGCAAGTGCAGGTGGCTGAGGAACAATTTGTTGAGCAGGATCAACTTGTTGATTGTCTTGATCTTCATTATCAACAAGTATGTTTTCCACTGGTGGTTCAGGGTTTTGTTCAGGTTGTTCAGGTTCTGGTACAGGTTCAATGACAGGTATTTGTATATAGTTTGACATGAATTGGGTGACAACTACAGGTATGTTTGTGAATTTAGGCTTGTTGCTGTACTCAGTGAACAATCTGGTAGTAGGTTTACCTGACGCCAGTGATTCTCCATTCAGGAATTGGGCTTGGTTTTCTAGTTCCACTAGATGATTAAAAATCAATGACAGGAATCTTGGATAATAGCATGATACTTTTTGTCCATTATCAAAATTCCTCTTTGCATTAATGATTCTTCTAACCATCGGAACACACAGTAGTCTACCAATATTAATTCTTCGGTTGTGTGCAACTGCATATCCAATATGCTGCAAGAAGGATGGTAATACCCCGAAGTTCCCTTTAGTAGAATTGGCAAAGACTCTAGCTAATGTGTCAAACAGATAGTCCCATTCCTGAACGAAGTTCTTTTTATTCCAAACAGTTTGATCAGGACTGTCTTGATAGAATACACCATTCAAAAAATTTATCAATTCTTGATCTGATGGTAACTCTTCGAAATTGTCAGTTGGAAAATTTAAGACCGTATTTATTGTATTTTCATTCACTGTGTACTGATTGTCTCCTACAGAGAAGACAAATGATCTGTTATCATTAGAAATGACAGCAGTAGTACACATGATTCGCAAGGGTTCAATTTTCAATGGAGCATCTAAGCTCAAAGCAGTGCGAACTAGTGAATTTTCATTTAAAAATCGAATCCACGGTCGAAAATGTTCAACTGAACATTTTTCTGGATCAAAATAACCGATTAAATTATGTTTAATAATTTCAAATCGATCAGCCATTTTAATCAAGATTTAATTTCTTTGAAAATTTCAGATTTTACAAAATTATGATTTAAAAATTAATTTTTCGAATTAATAATTAATTAAAAATTCGAAATAATTAAAATTTCTCCAAAAATTCTGAAAAATTCACACAATGATCCTTGTATACACACAAACAACCGTATATTTTTAGATTTTCAAGAATCAAACTGAATTACTCAGAAATTTAGATCGAAAAATACGATTTTTCGAAACCAAAATCATTCAAATCTCAACCAAAACGCGATTTTAAACTATCAAACTGAAGGAAATCGAACAAAGAGTCGACGTTTGTACTGGGTTCGTGATTTTAGTTAATTTGAATCAAAAATTGGGCATGAATCGGTTGTATATACGCGTGTATATATGTGTGTATCACTTTAGTTCTCTAAGACTTAACTTGAGAGAATGACATAAACTTAAAAATGACTTAACACTTCTAACTACTATGTATATACTTGATAGACGAATAAGACTTAAAAAATAACTAACAAGACTTAACTAATAAGATTTAAAACTGTTACCTGCTATATATATATACTAACTGTGATTAAGACTTAAATCTAGAAATAAGACTTAAACTTAACAAGACTTAAAACTCCGAATAAGACTTAATAATATACAAGTGATTAAGACTTAACGGTACAGACTTATTAAATATTATTCAGCAAGACCTAAACTAATTAAGACATAAGACTTAATGAATAAGAGTTATCTAAAAGAAATACAATAAACCTATAATAAAATCAGATTTTAACTAATATGATTTTAGTCTTAAATTCAATATAACTTTTAGGTCATAATGAATTTTAAAGAATAAGTCATATTAATATTCTGATTTAATTTAAGTCATATCTTACTTAAAATAAATTAGAATATATACAAATAATTCAAATAACCACACAAAAATATACAATTAACTTAGAAAAATAATAAAAATATTATAGAAAATTTAAACAATTAATAAAAATAATTATAAATACCATATGCTATCCTATTAACGAAAACAAAGCAATATTAACAAGACAAACACTACAAAACATATGATAAATTAATTATTAAAATAAAAATAAATATCTACAAATATTCTAAAAATACAGAAATATGAAGTATTAAATAATATGAATAAACAGAGTGAAAAATAACTAAACAAGCAAGAAAATCAGTTGGTAAAATAATTATACAAGTGATTTCAAACAACAAATATTCACAGAATAATCACTTGCAAAATTATTAAAGATCAAATTTCAGATATTAACAGTATTAATTACTAGGACTGTTTAACATACCCAATTCACTAACAATTTTAGTGAATGAGGATTCATTAAGCGACTTAGTAAAAATATCCGCAGTTTGATCTCCAGAGCCTACAAATAGTAGTTGCACTGTACCATTCATTACATGCTCTCTGATAAAATGATACCTTATGTCAATGTGCTTTATCCTTGAGTGCTGCACAGGATTGCTGGCGATTGCTATGGCACTTGTATTATCACATAATATAGGGATATTTTCCAATACAATGCCATAGTCCATTAATTGATTTCTAATCCATAAAATCTGAGCACAACAGCTTCCAGCAGCTATATATTCAGCTTCGGCTGTAGAGTTGGAAACTGTTTGCTGTTTCTTACTGAACCAGGATACCAATCTTCCACCTAGGTATTGACAACTCCCAGATGTACTTTTCCTGTCTACAACACTTCCTGCATAGTCAGAATCTGTATATCCAATTAAAGTAAAACCAGATTCATTAGGGTACCAGATGCCTAAATTAGGCGTACCCTTTAGATATCTTAAGATTCTTTTGACAGCAGTGAGATGGATTTCTTTAGGGTTCGCTTGGAACCTTGCACACAAGCATGTGGCAAACATTATATCTGGTCTACTAGAAGTTAGGTAAAGCAATGAGCCAATCATACCTCTATAGCCTATGATATCTACCTTGGCAGAACTTTCACATAAACCAATTTTGACAGCTATAGTTGATGGTGTCTTTGCTGATGAGCACTCCTCCATGTGATATTTCTTGAGGAGCTCCTTAATGTACTTGGATTGACAAATAAATATTCCATCTTGTCTCTGACTTATTTGTAATCCAAGAAAGAATTTCAGTTCTCCCATCATGCTCATTTCAAACCTACCCTGCATTAACTTAGAAAACTTCTTGCATAGAAGCTCTTTAGTAGACCCAAATATAATATCATCCACATAGACTTGGACTAGTATTATATCATTCTTATGTCTTTTAGTGAAGAGCGTTTTGTCTATGACACCTCTTATGAAACCATTTTCTAATAGAAATTCAGAGAGAGTGTCATACCATTTTCTTGGGGCTTGCTTAAGACCATAGATAGCTTTGTAAAGAAAGTAGACATAGTCCAGATGATCTTGATCTTCAAAACCAGGGGCTGTTCTACATACACTTCTTCATCTAGCTTACCATTCAGAAAGGCACTCTTGACATCCATTTGATAAACTTTGAATCTTGAATAGGATGCAAATGCCAAGAATATTCTGATGGCCTCAAGTCTTGCCACTGGAGCATAGGTCTCGTCATAATCAATGCCTTCAGCTTGAGAATAACCTTTAGCTACCAGTCTTGCTTTGTTCCTTATCACAGTGCCATCTTCATCTAGTTTGTTTCTGAATACCCATCTTGTGTCCACCACTTTTCTATCTTTAGGTCTGGGTACCAGCTTCCATACTTCTAGTTGCTTAAATTGATTGAGTTCATCTTGCATAGCAATCACCCAATCAGGATCAGATAGAGCTTCTTCTACTTTCTTAGGTTCCATGACAGACAAGAACCCAGAATAGTTACATTGATTCTGATAAGCTCTTCTTGTTTTCACACCAACATCTGGATCACCAAGAATCAGCTCAAAAGGATGAGCTCTATTCCAAACAGTTTGTCTGGGAAGAATTGATCTTGATGATTCGCCTTGATCTTCAGTATGATGTTGAGTATGACTTGTTGACCCTTCATTATCTCCCCCTGAGTTGTTGCCAGTTTGACTTGTTGATGGTTCAAGAGTATCAGTGGTGTCTTGAAAATTATCATTGTTTTCACCAGCATCACCTTGATCATTACCACCAACATTTGGATTATTATTATCAGCAACAACGTCAGGTTGATTGTCATCATCTGAATCTGAGTCTGACATATCATCAAACTTAAGCTTTTCAGATGGATCTTCATTTTGGATACTTGGGATTTTTGTGTCATCAAATGTAACATTGACACTTTCATAGTTTTCAGTTGATCAATAAGATACACCTTGTAGGCTCTTTTAGTATAACCAATAAATATTGCTTCATGTGCTTTTTCTTCAAATTTACCACCTTGATCATCTCCTTCTTTCAGCACAAAGCATTTTGTCCAAAATACATGGAAGTACTTGAGAGTTGGTTTCTTGTCATGTAGAGCTTCATATGGTGTCTTCATCAAGTCTTTATTGATAAGTGTTCGATTCTGGGTATAGCATGCAGTGTTGACAGCTTCAGCCCAAAAGCTCAATGGAAGCCTTGATTCACTTAGCATAGTACGTGCAGCTTCAATCAAGGTTCTATTCTTTCTTTCAACTACCCCATTTTGCTGAGGAGTTCTGGGAGCCGAGTACTGTCTAGTTATACCCTTTTCAGTGCAAAAGTCATTCAGAACTGCATTCTTGAATTCAGTTCCGTTGTCTGACCTTATAGCTCTTACTGGACGATTAGAGTCCAGCTCAATTAACTTAATGTGATCAACTACCAGTTGTGGAGTTTCATCTTTTGCGTTCAGAAATAGTACCCATGTGAATTTTGAGAAATCATCAACAATCACTAGAGCATATCTTTTTCTTGACATGGACATCACACTAACTGGACCAAACAGATCCATATGGAGAAGTTGTAATGGTTCAGTTATTGATGATATGTTAATGCTCCTGTGAGTTGCCCTTTTTAACTTTCCTTTTTGACAAGCATCACATAGACCTTCCTGAGTAAATTCAATCGAAGGTAAACCTCTCACCAATTCTCTTTTAACTAAAGAATTCATTGTTTTGAAGTTTAGGTGAGAAAGTTTCTTGTGCCATAACCAACTTTCATCAGTGGATGCCTTTGAATAAAAACATCTAATTTCTTCTATGCTTCCAGAGTTCATATTGGCTATGTACAAGTTTCCTTTTCTTACTCCAGTCAACTGCGGCCTTTCATTTCTCTTGTGTGATATTAGACAATTCTTCTTGTTGAAATGAACTTCATAACCTTTGTCACAGAATTGACTAATACTGAGCAAATTATGCTCAAGGCCGTTCACAAAAGAGACATCTTCAACGATAACATTTCCAGCTTCTAATCTGCCATATCCATCAGTTTTACCTTTGCTGTTATCTCCAAAGGTAACGACTGGGCCGGCCTTCTCCACCACATTTGTCAGCAGGGCTCTATCTCCGGTCATATGCCTTGAACATCCACTGTCCAGAATCCACATGACTCGTTCAACCTGTTTCAAACCCTGCAATGACAAATTGGTTAGACTTTCTTCGGAACCCAAATTTGATTGGGTCCGGAATACTTAAAGAATTGGCCTTTATCAGGCAAAGCAACACTTTTTATTTTAACAACATTTTTTTCAGGTACTGGACATTTAACCCTGTAAACAGCTGTAACTTGTTTTGGTTTCAGCTTGGGTAACCATGTCTTCACCATATCCTGAGAAGGACTTGGAGTCCTAGTCTTAGAATTAGGTGGTGTTACAGTCCTGGATCTAACATGTTTATTTCTGCTCATATGCTGTCTAGGAACATTCTTATCAACACATGCATGATTACCGTTAAAGTAAGCAGACATTATATTAAAAGCACAAGAAACAGCATTGCATTTCTTATGAGCATTTTCAATAATAGGAATAGCATGCATGGTAGATATGTTGTTGCATTTATTCATGTTGTTACTTCTACTACTAGTTTCCAAGGAACTAGTAGACTCACCAACTCTTTCTGTTTTCTTAAACACAGACTTTCTATCTTCATCATTTTTAACAACTTGATTACTTTCTAAGACTATGCCATTAGCTAAATCCTCAATGCGCATCTCTTCCTTAATGATTAAAGATGTTGTATCCAAAGGTTCTGCTATGGATGTCTTAAAGAGTGGGTTACTAACACCCTTAAGCACTATTGGTATACCCCTGTCTACAGCACTGACACGATTAGGGGTAATAATGCTTTTTCGTCCAATAGCTTCATTATAATCAAACCCAATTCCTACGGTTTAATTAATAGCTTGTTGGTTAAACAACTCTTTAGCCACTTTACATGAATTAGAAGTAGCACTAACCTTTATTTCTAGTTCAGCTATTGTCTCACGTTGTTGAACCACTATCAACGCTAGAGACCTCTCAAGTTCTTTTAGAATTCTTATTTCTGATTTTTGTTTATCATGGCAATTTTGTACATCGTGTAATTCTGATAATTGATTACTAAGATCTGTATTTAACAAATTGATCCTTTCAATCTCTCTATTAGCATAACCTAGTGAATCACTAAGTTGATAAATATATTGACTTTCAGAACATGATACCTTAGATGAAGTACCACTGGAGTTATCAGATTTTGCCATCAGGGCAAGATTGCCATACTCTTCTTCTTCAGAGTCTGTATCATCCCAGCTCTTTCCAGCAACCACATAGGCTTTACCTGTTTTCTTCTTCTCAGATCCAAAGTCTTTTCTTTGGTTTTGTTTTGGCTTCTGACATTCAGTAACGAAATGTCCAAGTTCATTACAGTTGTAGCATCTAATTTTACTTCTTTCAACTGTTCCAGTTTTGTAACCTCCTCTGTTACTTGAGGATGAAGAACCACCTCTCTGGAACCTGTTATAGTTAGATTTGTACCTGAACTTGGGATTCTTCCTGAATCTGAAGTTACCGAATTTCCTTACCAACAAAGCCATGGACTCATCTTCCAACTGATCTAGCTCTTCTAACGAATAGAAGTCTCCTTCATCTGGACTAGCATTCGTTTGACCAACTTCAACTTCAAGCTTGCCACTGTCAACACTACAAGATTGAATAACCTTATCTTCCACTTCCTGTTTGTTCTCAACAATAAGAGCTGTAGAAGTATTAGCAACTCTTCCTTTTCCATAAATCTCCTTTTGTTGAGATTGTTCCAGTTCATAGGTTTTTAAAACACCAAAGAGTCTTTCTACAGTAATTTCACTTAGATTCCTCGACTCTCTGATAGCTGTAATCCTATGTTCTAGATGAACAGGCATTGACAGTAGAAATTTTCTGTTGATCTCTTTCTGAGTGTAGTACTTGCCATGCATCTGTAAATTGTTGACAAGTTTGTTATATCTTTCAAACACATCTTGAATACTTTAATTGGATGCTGATCGAAAGTGTTCATACTCAGATGTCAGAATTTCTAGTCGATTCTCCCTAACTTCCTCTGTTCCTTCATTCACAGTTACAATGGTTTCCCACATTTGCTTTGCAGTCTTGCAGTTAATCACATGACTGTACATTACAGAGTCTAGAGAATCTATTAAGATCAGTCTTAAATTAATGTCAAGTCCAGCTTCCTCTCTTTCATCAAGAGTGTATTCAGAAGAATCTTTGTGTACAAACCTTGCAGGGGCAACAACTTTTCCATCAGTGACAACTTCAGGAATTAATCCAAAAGGTATTATTGGTCCTTCTGATAAGACTTTCATGTATTTAGGATTTGCAACCTCTAGGAACATTAACATTTTGTTCTTCCACATATCATAACTGTTTTTGTCATATATGGGAATTTTCACAGTTCCAACTTTAGAAGACATGATGAATTTTTTAAGAGAGTTAAAAAATTCGGGGATGATTTTTAATCGAGTAAAATGGGATCTTTGATTTGTGTATCAATCAATCTGCTCTGATACCAATTGTTAGGTCCGATAAGATTGTAGAAGGGGGGTTGAATACAATCTTTACATTTTTATCGAAATTTGTCCGTTAGATAATATTTTAGCAAAGACAAATTTGTGCGGAATTATTTAACACAATTTTTCAAGTTGAATATAACTGTATATTAACTTGATGTGGTGTTACAAAATCAGTATAACAACTTATCAAGATGTTAATAACTAATTAAAAAATTCAACATGAACTTTTCTAATTTAGTTAATAATAATCAAGATAAGAACTAGGAAACTTAATTCGCTAGTAGTACAAGAATCACAAATAGACAAGTTCTAGCGGATAGAATATTACAAAGATGAAGAACTTGAATTTCTGGGAATTGTTTGAGCTTTGGTGTTCTTGAGAGAGAATTCTGTTCTGCTGAATATGATATTTTCTGCTCTGTTTCTTGGTTATATCATAATCTGCTGTGTTCTGTTCTTTTGTATCAGTAATAAGTCTTGCTAGCTTTCTGTAGGATATTTAACTGCTCCAGCATGACTTAAACTGCTTCCAAGACTTAATTTTTCTTCATTAAGACTTACACAAACCTCCATTAAGACATAAACCTGGTCGGTATGACTTAATAAAAGTTCGGTATGACTTAACACAGCTGGCAGGAGGTCGGTATGACTTAACACAGCTGGCAGGAGGTCGGTATGACATAATCTGCAATGCTTGGCTCGGTAAGACATAACTTTGAATTCTGTCGGTATGACTTAATTTAGGTCATACCGAATTTTTCTTCTCCAAGACATAATCCAACCTTCTTTCTTTAAGTCATATTGATCTATTTAATTAATTAATGATTAACTAATTCATATTTAATTGATACAATAATTAATTTAATAAATAAATTAATTCTTCTAGAATTAATTCATTTAATTAAATTAACTAAATGATTTATATCAATTATAAATGAATTTAATTAAATCAATAAATAACTAATTTAATTCTTACAAACCACTGAAGGTAGTAAAGAATTACCACTGACTTGTGTTGACGTTCGATGTACTGTCTGGTTCATGAACGACTAACTTCAATGATGCTTCTTCACTTTTGACTTTAGGTTGTGGTTTGTTTCTTCTCTCAATTCTCTTGTACTGTAACTGACATTTAAACTATCACTCGAAAAATCTCTGTCACTGTTCAAATGAATCCATTCGCTTCAATGCTATACTGGGGCTTGATCAGATCACTGAATCGTCTTCCAGTGTACGACATCAAAACTATAGATTGACTTTTCTTCTTTCTTCTGACAGATAATACTTCTTGAGATTCCTGTGACAGTTCATATGTATATTTACTTATTACAATTTGGTTTAAGTTGATTAGGATCCTCTAACTACAAATAGGCTGAGTCATATGCCTTTCAAATTGTATTATCTTGAATTAGAAAGAATCTAGGTTGCTTTACATATTATGATAACTCTGTTTGAATAGCAATTTAGGAAAGTCACATGGGTGTGTAAATTGTAAGGAGCTGCCACTTGAAAATGACAGCAGCTCCACAACCCATGTGATAGAGATGTTAGAGCAAATTAGTCTACATAGAGAATCATCTCTCATTCTTTCTAAGTATTCGTGAATTCATTTTCATTGTAATCACTCAAGAAATCGAAGCTTGAGAAAACACTTTTTCTCAAGGTTGTAGTAACACTTCGCAAAATAAATAAAACATTTATCTTGTGAGAATATCTTGAGCTATCACTTGTGTTTGCATTTCGTATACTGATAGATTAGAATTTTTATTATTGTTATTGAAGTAAAGATTTGAATTGATCAGTATTGCATTCAACCCCCTTTTGCAATACTCCGGGACCAACACTACCTTTGTTACTTCCAATCACTGACAGCTTCAAGAATTATATGGGTTTCTAACGAATCATAAGATCAGATCATTATCATATATGTCGACCATAGACTAAATACTAAATAACGCTCACTGGTGAATAAAAGCAAAACTGTGTCTAAATAGTTAAGAAGCTAGCTCATTCCTCCTACGTGTGGCCTCGAATTTAAATTGGCGTACAAGATGCACTTGTTTGGATTTTGGATGGCATGATGATTATTATAAAGTAATCAAGGTTGTTTTTTTATTGCACATATATGAGGTTTATATATATAATAGTTTGAACACTGATAGCTGGAAGGTATTATAATAAAGTATTTGTTATAAACACATTGCAGGGACATGGATGTCTTTCGGTAAGGTCTTTTGGTAAGGTCTACATGAAGAAATAGAAAATGTAGCACTATTGGAGTAGTTAAATTGATTAATAAAAAAAAAGCAGTATCATATTGGCCAAGGCATATATACAGGGACTCTATAACTAGGAAGTCCTCAGAAATGCTTGCTTTAGTTATTTATTTTTGTTAAGCCTTGTCCATGAAAACTTAAAGATAATTTAAGATGTATTTCAAACTCTGAACTCATATTTCATTTTGGTTTAGAACTTTATTAGCATGGATTTATTTATTTTTAAGATATCTATACTATATTATAAAAGACGAAACATTAAAAGTTTTAGTACTTTTTTTTGGTACGGTACGGTAATTACCTTATTTAATTGTTATACTTTATTACCCTTAATTATTTCACTTAATTATAAAAAAAATAACTAACTGATTTCCTTTTCCAGCTAAAAGGTAATATATTTTCTAATTAAAATATCTCATTTCTTTTAAATAATAATTAATCAATTAGCTTTTTCAGCCATTACCTTTTCTAATTTTTCTAACTAAAATCTCCTCTGTCCAAAAATATGGTCATTCTGAAATAAATTAATAATATTATAATTAATAATAACTAACTAATTCTTTTTCCAACTAGAAGTTAATAATTTGAGAAAAAAATCGCACCGCCCACATTACAAACAAATCTAACACTGAGGGCAAATCCAACAGTGATCCAAATATCCAAATTTGGGGCAGATTACCCTAAATTCTCCTCTAGCAGTGATCCAAATGGTGATCCAAATTTGGATCAGTGAATAGTACTAACTGATCCAAATTTGGATCAGTTGGTTTAATATTAAAATAATGTTTTCGTTATTTTTATTTTTTTAGTTTATTAAATTTATAATTGACTTGTGATTTTTTATTTACTTAATTAATAATAGAATGTAATTAATAGTTAATAAAATTTAATGTTTAGAATAAAACTTATAAAAATGAGAAAAACATATTTCATTAAAATTTAAATAAAAGTACATTAAATGCATAAAATAAAAATTACATTAATTGCAATAAATTAAAAGGACAATAAAGAAAATAACTAGAAAATGGTACAAATAAACCAAAATTTTTGTTTTAATCTGACAAATAATTTATGTACTACATGATATTATGTCTGCGTGCATTATTATGCACAATATGATAATCGAATATGAACGTGATTTAAGTGCACCAATTAAGAATATACTAATTCAGAAAATTAGTATGCATCAGTGATATTTTGTATGTTGATTAATGAAATGAATGTGTTGTTTGTTAATTAAGTATATAATTTTAATGTTTTTTTTGTCAAGACAATTTTAATCTTACTTATGTATATTTTAAAATTCATATTTTAATTTAATTATTTAATTATATAATTAAATATAATATAAATAGTTAATAATGATTAAATATTAAATTTAAGAATAAAAAGTTTAATATAAGTTTTTGTAATATAATATGTAAATAGTAATTTGGACCAAAATTTGGATTACGCTGCTGGAGTTGGTTAGTTGGCCAGAAATTTGGATCAGTTGTTAATCCAAATCCGGATTTTGGATCAGAATTTGGATTAGTTGTTAATCCAAATCTGGATTTCTGGATCACAACTGCGGAAGATGGCCTAAAGATGGCCCGACGACGAAAGTATACAACACCATATATTAATATGACTATCAAAAAGTAAACTCTACAGGTAAATTAAATATGACTATGCCAAAAGTAAAGGACTTTTTTCAAAACTACCCAAGTTGCAATAATTTTTTTCAAAAATACAACTTGCAACCTTTTTTTTTGCCAACCTTTGCAACCTTTTTTTGTCTGCGTTTTAAGCTCATTTGCAACCTTTTCCACATGCAGTGTCAATTTTGCAACCTTTGCAACAAAAAAACCATATTTTTGTAAATAATTTCAAAAAATTAGGTAATTTTGTAAATATCCCTAAAGTTAACTATAGAGGTAATTGGGCCGGAGTATTTGGAATAGTGGGTCAATATTTTATATAGTTTCAAAAGAAAAATAAAAATTGGCCGACACACTTCTGCAATCTGACTAGCACAACGTGTCTGCATACCAATGATAAAATGTGTCCTAATGGATAATCTAAACTAACAAAAAAATCTAACACAGATACATAGAATAACAAACATATATATGCATGTTTGTTCTGCTGTTTCATTCAGTTCCCACCAATCAATGGAGAACAAAGATATGTGTACTCCATTTTTACCCTCACAAAGCCACTCAAAACATGTAAATAATGTCACCGATGAACCCCAATTCACCATCACTATTCCTGACCCACAAGCCCAAAAGGCCCCTAATGACCTTAATTTCAAGAATCTTGATGACCCATTTGAGTTTCTTGGATCAAGCATGTTGTGGATCCACAGTTGTTGAATCCAACATTTCATAGCCTTTTGATCCAAGAAACTCAAATGGGTCATCAAGATTCTTGAAATTAAGGCCATTAGGGGCCTTTTGGGCTTGTGGGTCAGGAATAGTGATGGTGAATTGGGGCTCATCGGTGACATTATTTACATGTTTTGAGTGGCTTTGTGAGGGTAAAAATGGAGTACACAGATCTTTGTTCTCCATTGATTGGTGGGAACTGAATGAAACAGCAGAACAAACATGCATATATATGTTTGTTATTCTATGTATCTGTGTTAGATTTTTTGTTAGTTTAGATTATCCATTAGGACACATTTTATCATTGGTATGCAGACACGTTGTGCTGGTCAGATTGCAGAAGTATGTCAGCCAATTTTTATTTTTCTTTTGAAACTATTTAAAATATTGACCCACTATTCCAAATACTCCGGCCCAATTACCTCTATAGTTAACTTTTGGGATATTTACAAAAGGCCCCCGGTTCCTGGAAAACGTATGCCAGGGACGTCTTAAGCAACATACGGCTTCTAGCCGTTGGATCAGCCATCCAACGGCTGTGATTTAAAAAAAATTATCCCCGTACCGCATAAACTTTCTACGGTACGATGTAATTACATTTATGCCCCCGCCTCCCGTACCGCAGAAAGTTTCTGCGGTATGGTCCTGTTCCCTTATCCCCAACAGATTGCTACTTCCTCTCTCATTCACACAAACAACATATATCACAATTATCTCTGCCGATAGCTAAGTTCCTGCAGAAAAGTTCGAGATCTTCATCAATTTTGAGGTAATCTTTGTCCCTATTATTCTTGTTATTTACTATGGCGGATAGGTTATTTGCTCGTATGTTTGGTGGGAAAAATAAAAAAGATAATGAAAAAAAAAGAAAAAATTGGAAATTCATTGCATCTTGATGATTTAAGTATGAATGATGTTTTAGATGCAAGTAGTGATGAGCCTAGCACCCCCAAATTTGTTTATAATGATGAGTTCATTAATGTTGATGAAAATGATGAATTTGGTAATATTGAGGAAGATGATGATTTAGATAGTGAAAATGAAAATCAGGAAAATGAGGAAAATGTTGAGTGTGAAAAATTTTATGAAAATGTGGATGGAAATGGTGCTCCATATATGCATCAATTGTTTCATACTTTGGAGGATGCGGGAAATTTTTTTAGGTCATATGCCCTAAGAAACGGATTTGGCATTAAAATTCAATCAACCCATACACGTTCTAAAAGTATTGAAATATATGCTCGTATGTATGTTTGTAGACTCGCGGGTAAAAGTGGTGAAAGTATTTAATTCTAAACGGCGTAGAGAAAATCTTCCTAAGTGTGATTGCAAAGCAAGAATGTATGTCAATTATTTAAAGAATTTAAGTCTTTGGGAGATAACTAGCCTTGAATTAACTCACAATCACGTCCTAGTCACTCCCACCAAGATGAAGTTGATACAACGAGAAAATAATGTAAGTACCGCTACTCGTAGTTTGATCAAAACTCTCTATGGTTCGGGAATTCGTAATTATCAAGTAATGAATGTTATCGATAATATTCATGGAGGTAATGAGAAAGTAGGGTTCGGTACTCAACATGTTAGGAATGTGATACGGGATGAGAGAAAAAAGGTTTGAAAAAGGTGATGTCCAAGCCGCATTGACGTGTTACATAGATTGAATGAAGAAAGTGGTTCTAAATTTTTTATTAGAACACAAGTTGATGAAAAACAACGTCTGAAATGTCTTGTGTGGGTTGATCCTAGATGTTTAATGGCCTACCAAAATTTTGGTGATGTTGTGGCATTTGACACGACATATCGGACAAATAGATATGCCATGCCATTTGTCCCTTTTACCGGCGTTAACCATCATTACCAATCGGTGATATTTGGTTTTGCACTAATGCGGGATGAACACACAACAACTTTTGAGTGGGTTCTGAGCACTTGGATTGAAGCTGTGGGTGGTAACCATCCAATGACTATAATTACCGATCAAGATCAAGCCATGTCAAATGCTATTGCAAGTGTGCTCCCGAATTCTACCCATTTGTTGTGTTCATGGCACATTAGTAGCAAATTCCCGGAATAACTAGCACATTATTATTCCTCCTTTCCGGACTTCAAAGTGGACTTTAACCATTGTATTTATAACTCCTTAAACGAATATGAATTTGAGGCTAGATGGGAATCCTTGGTCGAGAAGTATGCGTTACAAGAAAACAAGTGGTTACAGGGGCTATATGAGTTGAAGGAGAAACAGATCATTGCTTATACTAGGAACACATTTTCCGCGGGTCAAAACACTACTTCGAGGAGTGAGGGGATGAATTCTTTCTTTGATAGTTATGTGTGATCCGCCACGGGGTTGAAAGAATTCATTGAAAATGCTCAAAAGGCATTGGCAAGGCAATTTGTACGGGAGAAAGAAGAAGATTATGTCACATGTACTTTAAAACGTCCTTTGAAAATGCATACCGCCTTAGAGATTCATGGTTCCAAAATTTATACCAAGGAGATGTTTAGAAGATTTCAAGCTGAATTGGTTGAATCTTTACAATACTTTGTTAAGAAAGACAAAAAAGCTTGCGAAGAAGGGGCGAAGGAAGGGGACGAAAATACCTACTACTGTTTATATAGGCAAAATTTAGGACCAACATCAAAACTAAATTATGTTGCATTCAACAAAGAAACTTTGACGGGGATGTGTATGTGTAGAATGGTTGAACATTTAGGGATACCGTGTCGACATATGTTGGCGGTTTGGAATAAAAAACAAATTTCGCAGATTCCTGACCATTTCATACTTCGACGATGGACTATGCATGCTAATAGAGTGAAAGCTATGTTGCCTTACGAGTTAAACATGGGGTCATGTCATGACATGACCCCAACCGATAGATTTAATAGCATGACAATGCTCACGATGAGTTTTTGTCATAGTAGCATGGCATCTAAGGAACGATATGACTATGCCGTCGAGGTCATGAATCGAGAAATACCAATTCTTGAAAGTATGAGGGTTGACGGAGTTGAATCTCATGAAAGCAATGCAAATTCGCACAATGCAACATACGAAGATGAACCAATTTGTGACCCTATTGTGTCCCAAACGAAAGGGAGGAAAAAAATGTTCGTTTCAAAAGTCCCGTAGAATCGCTTGGTAAACCCAAGAGGAAATGCACATATTGTACTTTTGAAGGACATGACAAAAGAAATTGTCCTCGAAGACTACAAGATTTAAATGCTCAAATTGGTCAAAATGCTCAAAGTTAAAGTGAAAATTTGTAATTGCTTCACCCCTTATCTTTACTTATTCAATTTTTGCATTATATTATGTCCTTCTTATATTATCTAACAATTTCTTTGTAATTGTCATTTGTAGGTAACATGGATGGTGGTGATGTTTCGGATGTTTCACATGTTAGTGATTCACTTTCGCCTTCTTTCGGGGGAAGTAAGTCATACATTAGTGATATATCAGACAATGCAGCGGATGAAATATGTCGTAATTTACCAGAATACTATGACATAAAGGGGGAACCCCTTGAGCCTCCACTGATTGTTGAGGAGGAGGATAGTGAGTTATATCCTCCGGAGGAAGAGGCCTATAGGTCAAACAATTGGACCGAAGCATGTCGTTGGATGGCCACCGATGAATTGATGGAAAGAGTAGCGTATAATTTGGATCCCTACTTTCATCCATTCTTGAACTTGGGCAAGGACACCGAAGGCAAGTGGAGGATATCCGAGTGGGATGGTGGATGGCTTGAGTATTGTGATAGGATTAGTGACATTTACAAATTGAGGCCTCGGGAAGGTTGCACACGCGATCAAATGCGCATTGAGTACGTGAAGGGATGCGTTTCCCAAATTAAGGATATTAAGCATCCTCGTTGTGATGTAACATTTAATCTCTACGATGGATCGATCCCTATAAGTGTCTCCCTTAGGGACGACTCTCACACTCACCCCGCCGTTACTAGTGGTGTACTCCGCAATGGTTGTGTTGTTGTCTTGTACCATGTTGCCGCGTTTGTGGATGTCGAGGCTCCTCCTAGGAGCCCTTCTCATTACTTGTCCGCCGGCTTCTCCAATGTGTTGGCTTTGTTTTAGCAATTTCGGAGTTGTAATGAATTTATTACAATTTTAATGAACTTTGGTGTAATTTAGTAGAATTTTAATGAATTTTAATGACCTTTGGTGCAATTTCTTATCAATTTAATGAATTTTGGTGTAATTTATTTTTTATTTTAGGTCATTTTGAATTATTTTAATTCATAAGCAAATATAAGAATTTTTTTACAAAATTTCACTTATTATTACATTTTGAGATTTTAGAAGGTGTGCAATTTTTTGTTTACATATGAAAAATTAAAATAAAAATTTGATATTTTTTGAATATTTGAAGCAATTTTGAAATTTTTTTATTTAAAAGGATATATTAATTTTTTTTTAAAAACTCACTTGTTATACAATTTTAAGATTTTAGAACGTCAAATCAATCTTTTTAACACAGTTTTGGCACTAAGTTCCAAAAATTACTGCAAAACTGCAGTTTAGGCAGTGGCCTAATACTCTGTTTTACTCTGTTTTGTGCCGCAGCTTCCAGCACGTACCGCAGAAACTTTCTGCGGTACGTGCTGGAAGCTGCAGCCCAAAACAGAGTAAAACAAGGGAAATTTGCACTATTTTAAGCAATTTTGAATTTTTTTTTAAAGGATATATTAATTTTTTTTTAAAAAACTCACTTATTATACTATTTTAAGATTTTAGGAGGTGAAATCAATTTTTTTAACACAGTTTTGGCACTAAGTTCCAAAAAATAGTGCAAAACTACAGTTTATGCAGTGGCCTAATACTCTATTTTACTCTGTTTTGGCTTGCAGCTTCCGCACGTACCGCAGAAACTTTCTACGGTACGTGCTGATATCTGCAAAACCTGCAATTTGCACTGGGAACTCTGGGGACTCCCCTGTCATGTAAAGTATAATGTAATGTAATATGTAATACAGGACATATATAACTCAACTAGGATAAAAGATAAATAATATTAACTCTATACAGGGATCGTGAAACTTGAAGAACAGGCACCGACAAGAATCAAGTCGCTGAAAGAAGTTCATTAACATGATCAAGCCTCAGTGACAGAATAAAGATGTACAGATGATTCAGTTGAAGGGCCAAAAGATTCCATGTAGTTATTATTTGAAGATATTGCTGCAGGCTAATCAATTGGAATGTAACGAAGGTGTGAAGATCAAGATCAGTGCTAGTCACTTGTGAACCAGACCAGTGCACTAAGTGTCAGCACATACGAGAAGGATCAACACATTAATTCACAGAAAGAATTGCCAAAGCCTATTGACGATCAAGGACAGATATAATATCTCAAGCAGAATAAACAGAAGAGAGAAGCCAAAAAATGGTAATACTATTCATGGTTACTATTCATGAAGTTACTATTCACAGTTACTATTCACGAAGTTACTATTCACTGCTACTATGCAAATAGTGGTTACTATGCAAATAGTGTACTATTTAAATAGTGGCTGGTGGGGCCCACGGGAGAAAATTCTTTCAACAGACACGTTTTGAGGTTGGTGGAATAGTGAGGTGGGGCCCACTGCATAGTGCAGCATAGTACCGCATAGTAACTTTCTAAAATCTATAAATAGGCCTGTTGTATTTCATTTCAAAACACACCTCAACACACAACTCTCTCTTCTCTCTCTTATATCTTCTCTGTATAAGCTGCTAGACAGTCCATCTAGTAGGAAAGTCGGCTTAGCCCGCTTTCAGGAAGTGTCGGGTAGAAGGTCCTCATGCCTAAACTATCCTTAGGAGTGTAAGCTGCTAAACAGTCCATCTAGTAGGAAAGTCGGCTTAGCCCGCTTTCAGGAAGTGTCGGGTAGAAGATCCTCGTGCCTAAACTATCCATAGGAGTGTTCAGGTTTTGAAGCTGATCCATTGGATTAGAAGTTGTAACACCCCTTCGAGTTTATTATCAATAAAGATATATATTCTCGGAATTATTTTTTATTGGTAGTATCGTATTCAACCCCCCCTTCTACGATACTTCGGGACCTAACAATTGGTATCAGAGCAAGTTTCTAACGTACAAGAAGTCTAAAGATCAGAACCATGGGAAGGAAGGATAGAGGTGTGAAGATTCCAATGCTTGACAAAGATAATTACTTTCACTGGAAAGTAAAGATGCACCTTCATCTCTCAGCCATTGATGAAGGCTATGTAGATTGCATAGAGAAAGGACCTCATGTTCCAATGAAGGCCAACTCTGGGATTGGTCAAGATGCTGCCACTCTAGCTGCTGGAAGGCCTATTCCAAAGAATCAAGCTGAGTACACAGATGAAGACTTGGAGGAGATTCACAAAGATAAGAAGGCTATGAACATCCTATTCAATGGCATCGACCAAGATATGTTTGATTGTGTTATAAACTGCACCACTGCCAAGCAAGTGTGGGACACTATTCAAACAATCTGTGAAGGAACTGAGCAAGTCAGAGAAAATAAAATGCAGCTCCTAATACAACAATATGAGCATTTTCACTACTCCTCTGGTGAAAATCTAACAGACATATTCAGTAGATTTCAAAAGTTACTGAATGGTCTAAAGTTGTATGGGAGAAAATATGAAACCAAGGACTCCAACCTAAAGTTTCTGAGATCTCTTCCTAAGGAATGGAAGCCAGTGATAGTCTCGTTAAGGAACTCTCAGGACTACAAAGATTTTACACTTGAGAGACTGTATGACATCCTGAAGACCTATGAGCTTGAAATGCAGCAAGATGAGGAAGTGGAGAAAATCCAGAAGAAAGGTGGATCTGTTGCCTTGGTGGCCAATATTCCAAAAATCCAAGGTGGTGGAAGAATGAAGAGTGTAGAAGCCACACTAAGTTCAAAAACTTGTGAAGGTGAAGCTGAAACTTGCAAAGGTAAAAGCAAGATGATTGAAGAACTTGATGCATTAAGTGAGGATGAAGCTGAAGATCTAGATGAGTATTTGGCATTTCTGTCAAAGAAATTTTCGAAGCTAAGATTCAGGAAGAATCCAGCAGGAACCGGGCAATTCAAGAAAAGCTATCAACCGAACAAGGATGTGGTTGAGAGATCAAAAATCAAATGCTATAGCTGTGGAATTGCTGGTCACTTTGCCAATGAATGCAGGAAATCCCAAGCTGAGAAAGAAAAGAAGCAGTTTGAAGCTGTTGATTACAAGAAGAAATATTTTGATCTTCTCAAGCAACAAGGGAGAGCATTCGTGTCAAAAGATAGTGACTGGGCTGCTGGAGGTGATTCAGATGCAGAAGAGGAGTTTGTCAATCGTGCACTCATGGCAAACGAAACTGATGAAGAGGCTAGTTCAGCAAGCAACCAGGTATACTCTACAAACCTAACTGAACTTTCCAAAGATGAAAGTGATAATGTTGTTAATGAAATGTCTAATGAACTGTATAACATGCATGTCACATTAAAATCGCTTAACAAGGAGAACAAAAAGATTAAAGATCTTAATGCTAAGATAGGTGATAGGAATACTCTGTTAGAAACTCAACTAATTGATTTTGAAACAATGAAAAGAGATTTCCAGGATGCTAAGAATGAGTTACTTGAGGCTCTGAAAAGAGAAGAGTGTTTAATAAAACAGTTAAAAGAGGATCAAGACTTAATTGCTAAGTGGAAGGGATCAAAGGCTAAAACTGAAGAAATTTATAGTAAACAAGGAGTTGATTCTTTTCACAAATTAGCAGAAGTTAAGTTAGATGTTGATAGGGAAGTTGCTTCAGACAGTGAAAAAGAATGTTCTTTGAGACTTAAGCCTGTTACAAAGCAACTTTAACTAAATTGAATAAAAAGTACGGGCCTGTCAATAAGAACTTTGTTAATGGAGAGTGTAGCAAAACCAAGTCAGTTGAACAAGGAAACATAGGCAACTTGTCAATCAAGAAATTGAAGGATAAGTTAGAAAAGACTGAACCTAAGGCTAAGGCTAATAAGAAGAATAGAAATGGCAAGGTAGGAATTAACAAACATAGTAATTACACACCTGATAGATATGCTCCTCGAAAGGAATGTGTGAACTGTGGTAGTGTTAATCATTTATTTGTCAACTGTAAATCTGTTAAGAATGCTTCTGTGCCTAGTATGCCTAAGTCAGTACCTATGCCTGCTATGAATGTTATGCCAAACATGTTTGTCCAGCCTGCTCATGCATCTAGTCATTATGCTAATATGCCATTCATGTATAATCCATATTACAATGCTTTTAATATGCCTCAGTTGCCATGGATGATGAATAACATGTTTGCACAGACTATGCCAAATTATACATCTAGTTTTAATGCAAGTGAGCAAGTGAAACAACCTATTTTTCAGAAACCTACACCAAGAGTTAAGGTTGATTTAACTCAATCAGAACCCCTGGGTAGTAAGGGCTTGAAAAATAAGAAAAAGGCTAACAAGGCAGGACCCAAGAAAACTTGGGTACCAAAATCAACTTGATTTTGTTTTGATGTGTGCAGGGAAACAGAAAGAATCTTTGGTATCTGGACAGTGGTTGTTCTAGGCATATGACTGGAGATTCTACCCTGCTCACTAAGCTTGAGGAGAGAGCTGGCCCTAGCATTACCTTTGGAGACAACAGCACAGGATATACTAGAGGATATGGCTTGATTGCACAAGGGAATGTTGTCATTGAAGAAGTAGCACTGGTTGATGGACTTAAGCATAACTTGCTAAGTGTCAGTCAACTGTGTGACAAAGGCCAAAATGTCTGGTTCACATCTGAAACTTGTGTCATTTTCAAGAAAAGTGACAACAAGGTAGTGTTGACAGGAGATAGAAGAGGAAATGTGTACATTGCTGATTTCAATTCAACAAATGCAAACATGACTACATGTCTTCTCAGCAAGGCAAGTGAAGATGAAGGTTGGCTTTGGCATAAAAGACTGTCACACTTAAGTTTTAAAGCAATGAATGAGTTGGTAAAGAAGGATTTGGTTAGAGGTATTCCAAAATTGGATTACTCCAAGGATGGATTGTGTGATGCATGCCAGAAAGGGAAGCAGAAGAAGGCCTCTTTCAAATCAAAGTCAATGTCATCAATTGATCAACCCTTGCAACTACTTCACATGGATCTCTTTGGACCAGTCAATGTGTTGTCAATCTCAAAGAAGAAATACTGTCTTGTGATTATTGATGATTTCTCAAAATTCTCTTGGACATTCTTTCTGCACTCTAAGGATAAGGCGGGTGAAGTCATTATAAATCACATCAAGATAGTCAACAACAATCCTTTACTCAATGTAAGGAGAATCAGAAGTGACAATGGAACTGAGTTCAAGAATTCTGTAATAAGAGAGTTTTGTGAAGAAGAAGGAATTATCCAAGAATTCTCTGCACCAAGAACTCCTCAACAAAATGGTGTAGTGGAAAGAAAGAACAGAACTCTAATTGAAGCTGCAAGAACAATGCTTGAAGAGTCTAAGCTACCAACATACTTCTGGGCAGAAGCTGTAAACACTGCATGCTACACTCAGGATATTCTTTGGTCAATCAAGCAAAAGGCATGACACCTTATCAACTTTTCAAAGGCAAGAAACCAACAATCAACTTTCTACATGTCTTTGGATGCAAATGTTTTGTATTGAAAAATCATGGTGAACATCTTGGAAAATTTGATTCAAAGGCAGATGAAGCTATCTTTGTTGGATACTCAGTTGGAAAATCCTACAGAGCCTACAACCTAAGACCAAACATTGTAATGGAGTCCATACATGTTGTCTTTAATGACAAGAAAATATCTGGTCTAGTAGATGAAGGTTTTCATGAGTCTCTCTCATTTAAGAATGAGAGAAGTGGTGAAGAAAGTGAAGATGATGATGAAGAATGGAGATTAAATGGTGTGAAAAACAGGCAAGGATCATCAGTTGAAGTGCAGAATGAACCACTTGTTGAAGAGCAACTTACACCATCAGTTGGAAATCAAAGAGAAGCCTCTGTTGATGAATCTGCAAGTACTCCATCAATCTCGAGGGCCATACACTCAAGGGGAGTTTCTCACAATGATCAACACAGAGAAAATGAAGCCACTTCATCAAGGTCAAACTTACCACCACAAAGAAAATAGACCAGGGATCATCCATTTGAGCTTATAATTGGAGATCCTAATGCAAAGGTCCAAACCAGAAGAGCAACTCAAGAAGAATGCTTATATAGCAGTTTTCTATCCAAAGAGGAACCAAAGAGAGTTGAACATGCTCTTCTGGATCCAGACTGGGTTTTAGAAATGCAAGAAGAGCTAAACCAGTTTGAAAGAAATGAAGTATTGAAACTTGTACCCAAACCTAAAGACAAATCAATGATTGGCACTAAGTGGGTATTCAAGAACAAGATGGATGAGAATGGCATAGTCACAAGGAATAAATCTAGATTAGTGGCTAAAGGCTACTGTCAAGAGGAAGGAATTGACTTTGAAGAAACCTTTGCACCAGTGGTAAGGTTAGAAGCAATAAGGATCTTCCTGGCCTATGCAGCGCATGCCAATTTCAAAGTCTATCAAATGGATGTCAAGAGTGCATTTCTGAATGGAATTCTGGAGGAGGAGGTATATGTTAGTCAACCGCCTGGTTTTGAAGATCCAGACTTTCCAGAATATGTGTTCTTTCTACTCAAAGCACTCTATGGCCTGAAGCAAGCACCTAGAGCCTGTTATGACACACTCTCACAGTTCCTTATAGAGAATCACTTCATTCGAGGTACTATTGATAAAACTCTTTTTTATAGAAATGTCAATGGCTCTATGATACTTGTCCAAATTTATGTAGATGATATAATATTTGGGTCTACAGATGAGAAACTTTGCAAGAGATTCGCCAAACTCATGCAAAGTAGATATGAAATGAGTATGATGGGTGAATTAACTTATTTTCTTGGTTTACAAGTTAAACAAGTGAATGAGGGCATTTTTATAAGTCAAACAAAATACATTTATGATCTTTTAAAAAGGTTTGATTTAGCATATTATTCTTCTGCAAAAACACCCATGGCCACTGCCACTAAGCTTGAACTGAATACTAAGGAAAAGAAGGTGGACATGACAAGCTATAGGGGCATGGTTGGATCTCTTTTATACTTAACAGCTAGTAGACCTGATATTATGTTTGCTACATGTTTATGTGCTAGATTTCAAGCTGATCCTAGGGAATCTCAATTGGTAGCTATTAAGAGAATTTTCAGATATCTCAAGGGAACACCAAACCTTGGAATTTGGTACCCTAGAGATTCTGGTTTTGATCTAATTGGTTACTCAGATGCAGATTATGCAGGTTGCAAAATGGATAGAAAAAGTACCACAGGAACCTGTCAATTCTTGGGAAACAAGCTGGTCTCATGGTTCAGTAAGAAGCAGAACTCAGTATCTACCTCAACTGCAGAGGCTGAATACATAGCAGCTGGGAGTTGTTGTTCACAGATTCTATGGATGAGAAATCAACTACTTGACTATAGAGTTAAAGTTAAAAAGATCCCAATTTTCTGTGACAACACGAGTGCAATTACAATATCACAGAATCCAGTGCAGCATTCTAGAACCAAGCACATAGACATCAGATACCATTTCATCAGGGAGCATGTGATGGAAGGCACTGTGGAACTGCATTTTGTTCCTAGTGAAAAACAGTTGGCAGACATTTTTACTAAAGCTTTGGATGAAGCAACCTTTTCAAGGTTGGTAAGTGAGCTTGGTATGTTAAATTTCACATGATCTTTTAAAATGTCTGTTCAATTTGTTGCAGCCAGTGAATTTCATTCTCTGGATTTTGTTTGTTTTATTTAATTATCTGCAGGATTATTCTGGAGATATCACTGTAGCATAATTAAATAAATATTTTATTGACGTATATCAATTAATGATATTTTGTTAATTTTATGTCTATTTAATTGTAGGTTTATTATTGTGGATTAATTCTTAATTTACTACGTGATTATATTTAAATCCATAATAATTAGAAGTATTAAATATGTGTATATGTGTATAGGCTGATAGGTCGGCTGCCAGGTTTCGGTGATAAGATGTTAGCCTCCATTGTTGAATTCATGAAAGGTAGCTACCTAACATGGTTGACAATTTACCACTTGTTGTAGAGAGTTTGAATTCTTTAAACAAAACCTGTCACTATTTCACCTAACCCACTGAACCTTGAAACCTTATAAATGATGAGTTTTTGTTTGTGTTTAACATCATCATTTTTCAGATATACAGAGCATATACACACAATTGCTGAATATTTCGAGCTTTGATCGGAAAGATCTGTCAATCTAGCTGGTGGTTTTTATATCAGATTTCATATTCTTTCTTTATACATCATCCTTTATAAAAACTAACCCTTGTTTTTCCTCAAAGTTTTGAAAATGGCATTGCAGGGAAGTTTTGTTATTGCTAAAGCTAATCCTACTTCCATTCAGCAAATCGAAACAATCTATGATGAGCAATTTCGGGCTTGGGCACAATTTCTGAATGAACATTCATTAATTCGCTATGCTTTAGTTACACCAGTGCAGCTTAACCATGATGCATTACGTGAACTATATTGCAGTGCGGTTAACACTTCTGGACAGGACGGGTGTGCATTCACATATCGACTGTTTGGTAGGTCGATTAGGGTCATTGAACGAGATGTTAATCGAATTCTTCATTTTCCTATGGAAAATCTAGTTTCTGATCCTACACCTGAACAGATTGAAATGTTCTTTCATTTTATAAGGTACCAAGATGGCAATTTCAATACTGGTAATATCTCTAGAACATTTCTAACCCAGTACTGGAATTTCTTCTTTCACATTCTTGGCCATTTTTTTTCCTCAGATAGAACAAATCTCGATCGGATACCTGAATTTCTTCAAAAAATAGGGTATGCGGTTGCCAATAATTTGAGGATTAATTTTGGAAAAATAGTGCTTGGTCAAATCATTTTAAAGATGAAACACTTGGGAACAAGAGATGTTCAGACTCAAAACGTCAAATGTCTATATCCAAGGTTTCTACAGCTAATATTAAATGATTTTTTTAATGATGAAGACAGGGTACACTCGAAAAATGGTCGAAAGGTGGAATGTTCTTACATGAAGACGAATGTAATTTATTACATAAGCAAGAAGAACTATACGGATGTGCCTACAGTCCTAACTGAATATCTAAAGACTGTCCCACTTCCGTTGTTACCAAGACCAGTGAGAGCAGGTATACAACAAGGTAATATTTCAATCCCTGCTATCTCAACCTCTGTATTCCCTATTGTATCACAGGAAATACAGTTTCTACAGCCCCCAGTGGCCATCTTACCCGACCAAGAGAAGGAAATCCCACCGACTCTAACACAGGTCGAAGAGCCCATTCTACAAATGCAAACACAAACAAAACAAACTCCTACACCTCAATTGTCACTTAAACGACCAGCCATAAACACTTTTGAGGGAGATAGTGCCTTAGCAGCACCACATAAGGAGTTAGTTACATCAGCAGCTCTACCTCATTCTAAAAGAAGTAAACCAAATGAACCTAAGGTAACTGCAACTGTTAGTGAAACATTTCTTCCTTATCCAATGAGTGAAAATGTAAATAAGGCTGAATTGACGGGAGCAACTATCTTGAGTTCCATTTCACGGAACATAAGAGTGGTTGATGATCTTTCTAAAGATCAAATGCCTTTACAGGCATCCGAGGTGGAATTACCTACCTCAATAACTGCTGGTGAATCTTCCATTTTACGGAAAGATCTATCGGTAGGAGGTTCTTTTATGAACCAAGTGTCTTCACAGACGTACGAGGGAAACTTGGGTTTTGTGCCATTTAATCGATTCAAGTTTAACCTCCCAGAGGGAAAATCTCTGGATCTCTTTCGAGATTTACCACTCTTTACCAGTGGTCGGCAACTCGCTTCACGTGAGGATGGAAGCTCACGAACTTTCATTGCACCATCCGTGACCTCTGAAAAAGGGGCTATGATGATTTCATTTGCAGGTACACATATCGGTGGAAGCTCTGGAGGAAAGTTGAGAGAAACACGAACAGAACATGTAAGTGTCACCCAAACCACTAAACCGAGTGAATATAGAGTGTTGAGTGAAACACCTGCAGAACGTATGAGTGAGCAACCTACTCAACCACATGCACCTGTAACCAGAAAGGAATACAACAGACTCCTTACACGGGTCCAAACAATGGAGAAAGAGTTGTCAAATATCTGTAAGTCCATTGCAGAAATAAAAAATTTGCAACTCATTCAACATGATGCATTCCAGGTTTAATTAAGTTCCATGACAGCCCAGTTTAGTCATGCAATCAACTCCTTGGTAAAGCCATCTTCGTCTAATTTACCAACTCCACATCCTACTACTCTGGAGGATAACCCAACTTAGGGGGAGAAGGTGGATGATCAAGAAAAATCTACTAGGCGTAAAGGCAAGGAAAAGGTTGTTGACACGGAATTAACTTTATTTTGGGAAAAGAAAAGCTAATGGGAGTATTAGTGCTATGTGGAAAGAAAGCAAGGCAAACTTGAAGATATGTTCAGTCTAGAGGAACAATTAACTTGCACTTGTTCAAATTTTAGAAAACTGGAAAATGTATATATGATCCAGAATGCGCTTTAATATTATTTATCTTTGTATTTTATTTGTATCAGTTGAGTTATCCTCTAGGAATTTGCTTGTCAAACCCTAACAATCAAATAGGGGGAGATTGTAAAGTATAATGTAATGTAATATGTAATAGAGGACATATATAACTCAACTAGGATAAAAGATAAATAATATTAACTCTATACAGGGATCGTGAAACTTGAAGAACAGGCACCGACAAGAATCAAGTCGCTGAAAGAAGTTCATTAACATGATCAAGCCTTATTGACAGAATAAAGATGTACAGATGATTCAGTTGAAGGGCCAAAAGATTCCATGTAGGTATTATTTGAAGATATTGCTGCAGGCTAATCAATTGGAATGTAACGAAGGTGTGAAGATCAAGATCAGTGCTAGTCACTTGTGAACCAGACCAGTGCACTAAGTGTCAGCACATACGAGAAGGATCAACACATTAATTCACAGAAAGAATTGCCAAAGCCTATTCATGAAGTTACTATTCACGATTACTATTCACGTAGTTACTATTCACGGCTACTATGCAAATAGTGGTTACTATGCAAATAGTGATTACTGTGCAAATAGTGGTTACTGTGCAAATAGTGGTTACTGTGCAAATAGTGGTACTGTTCAAATAGTGGCTGGTGGGGTCCACGGGAGAAAATTCTTTCAGCAGACACGTTTTGAGGTTGGTGGAATAGTGAGGTGGGGCCCACTGCTAGACAGTCCATCTAGTAGGAAAGTCGGCTTAGCCCGCTTTCAGGAAGTGTCGGGTAGAAGGTCCTCGTTCCTAAACTATCCTTAGGAGTGTAAGCTGCTAGACAGTCCATCTAGTAGGAAAGTCGGATTTGCCCGCTTTCAGGAAGTGTCGGGTAGAAGATCCTCGTGCCTAAACTATCCATAGGAGTGTTCAGGTTTTGAAGCTGATCCATTGGATTAGAAGTTGTAACACCCCTTCGAGTTTATTATCAATAAAGATATATATTCTCAGAATTATTTTTTATTGGTAGTATCGTATTCAACCCCCCCTTCTACGATACTTCGGGACCTAACATGTCATCAACAACCAAATACCAGAAAAAATCTAATCCCACAGTCATGTACTCAACCAACATAAGTCCAAAACAACATAGTTCCAAAATCTAACCTAAATTACTCCAAAATCCAACCAACATCACTGTAGAATCCAACCAACATCATGCAAAAAAGGAAGTAAAATTACAACAAAAAACCAACTAAAATCCAACTAAATATCAACAAAAATTCGGCTAAAAATGCTACTAAAAAACAACTAAAATTCTACTAAATATCCGTCTAAATTACAACTTAATTAAACTAAATTCCATCTAAAAATCCAACTAAATTATAACTAAAATACTATTAAAAATCCATGATATACTACTAAACTAGTTGATGCCATTCACGCATACGAACACCGGGTATCCCTCTTGCCTTTCCCGTTTGAAGCTCCCTCGCTATTCTATAACGAAAAGTATCAACTAGGTTTTGTGACCAAGGTGTGCTTGAGGTTAAATCATAACCTTGCAGCACGTGATCCATGTATTTCATCATAAAAACACCGCAATCATTTGTGTTTCGGTGCTTTGGTCTTTCCGGTAAAGGTAAAATCTCGCTCGAGTCAGGATCATGTTCATATAAATGATTTAGCTTAAGTAAGAATCTTGGAAAGAACCATGACTGCATAAATTAAAACATGACTATAATTAGTAAGTAGTAAAGGAGAAAGAATAATGACAACCCACATAAAAAGGAAAAGCTTCATACCACAACTTCTATTTCCTTGGGATAACAAGGCTCATCGTATAGGGAATCAAGAATGATATCATCAAAGGATGCTGTAGAAGCCATGAACAAAATCCAATGAACACCAGAAACACAACATGGAATGAATATGTAATCCGCCTCGATAACGGAGGGACCAATGCTGGAAGTGGCAAATCCATTCAAGACCCGGAGTGCCGCATGCCATGCCTTGTTCTCCTCAGCCGGACCCTGTATAGCCGCTTTTTTGATTCTTTTCATGTGCTTCCACGCAAGGACAATGAAGTACGGATCCATGAAGTAGTAAACTGGCTTCCTCTCCAATATGTTAGCGTTGTGAATAGCTTCCTCCCGCTCCCGTAGCAATGCCTGAAAAGAAACACATAAATATGGTGACATAAAGGACAAATAGATAGAGATATATATGCACTATTAAAACAAGGACAAGCATGAGATTATACCATATAGCAGTAAATGATCATGTCATCAACCCATGCACCTGGAGCTAAGCTCTGCATCGCTTTCTCTAATACATGATAGCCACACACTTCCAGTCGTCCCTGCAACTTGGGCTTCCCCACCCCCAATCTTCATAGATTTGATTCCGCTTATGCACATCCAAATCCTTGCTGATACTCCACTTCTCCCCTTTCATTCTTCGGGTTGGTAGTTTTGAAGGCCTGCTAGATGACGTGTTAGCACTAGGAATAGGAGGCTCAGACATATATTGGGATGGCTGTGTCATATCAATGACATCTTGCGAAGTAATGGCTGCAACACTAGCATCGGGATCTTGTTCTCAAATTTTGGAGGTTTATAAGCAGGTCCTTTGATCTTCTTCATCAACCTTGTGAAGGGAGTGAGAAAGGTTTTTGAAATCTTCCCAAGCTCATCCATAAACTCAACGGGAACCCTAGAATCCAACTATTTTAGCATGTCAAGTGCAGCTACCATCTACAAAAGCAAAAACATAAAGCAAAGAAGAATAGCTAAGTAAAACATAACATACAATAAAAAAATTGTGGTGTGTATTGTGTAATACAAATTTAGGAAAGTTAGAATACTTACAACTCGGTATCCCTCGATGCTATCATACAACTCCCTTGTTTGGTACCTTGTTTGAGGGACATGTTGTGGCTTCCCTACACGTGAACGGGTGATCTCTGAATACCTATGTTCTAAAAGTCGGCGATTAATCCCGATTAATCGCCGATTAATCGCTGTTCGGTAGGTAACCGTACTGATTTTATAAAAATCGGCTAAAAAATCGTTTTTTCGAAAAATCGGGATTATTCGGGATTAATCGGGAAAAATCGGGATTAATCGGTCAAAAATAGGCATTATTGGTAAAAAATTAAAAAATGTGTAGGAAAATTAAAAAAATTCAAAAGTATAAAATTGAATAAATTTGAAGAAAAATATTATTCTCATATACGATATTAATATTTTAAACGGTTAAATCATGAATTTTATCATTTTTTCTCTCATATTGACCCCAATTCAAAAATTAGATCTTAAAATTTATATTTACTTTAATAATGCTATATATCTTAAATATATTTGTATAAATATATGAAAATTATTCATGTATAATCAAAATAATAAAATAATTACGTATATTAATAATTATTATATTTAAAAATAATATTAAATTAGTTCCGATTAATGATCCAATTAATCATTCCGATTAATCCCCGATTACCCGATTAATCCCTGGACAGTGCTGTTGGTGTATACTGAAAATATTTATTTGAAGTATATACATTTATTTCTGGCCTATTTTATTGAGAATCATTTAAATGTTTACATGTTGTCTAAATATTATATATTGTGAATAATCTAGTATCAAATGGGATACAGAATATTAGATTATTAAATACGGTTTATATAATATAATATGGTTCACAGCACAGGTGGTGTTAGACAATCCACTGGAATGGCTGTAGTATTATTTAGATTAGTTTATATTGACTAATAAATAATACTAGTATACTTTGTGTATATTGAACAGGATCAAATTTAGAATTGTTCCCTTATACTGATTAAGAAGGTGAACTAAGATTCTATGTTATTATTAATGCTTAGGTTCTTAATCCAGATATAGTAATTGACACGTGTATATTATTTACATGCTTTGATTTATATATGAAATAATTCTTTTGATTTATTTCATTATATTTTGGGTGATGAAATAATATATATGGTGAATATTATTTATTGAAGGAATCCATGTCCTGATAATATTCGGGTTAATGATGTTCCCTTGAAAGCTCAAAAAGATTTAATTATGTGAAACCCTGCAGGTGGATTTATTCTGGCATAATTAAATAAAGGTTGAGTGGATGATCAAGGATAAAAGATATTAATTAAATGAATTATCAGTAATTTATTTAATTAATGGACATGCGATATTTTAAACATGGGGAATTTAATAAGCAAATAATATTGGAACCGAATTAATTAATTAAATTACGATATTGTGAAAGGTAGTGCAAATATTAATTATTTAGTGGATTGAATTAATATTTAATTACATTGGGCTAGGCTAAAGATGTAATTAGAAGGCCCAACCTAATTGTCCATGATCCCTATTGTAGCCCTATATATATTCCTATTCTCTTCTTGCTAGGGCTGGTCGAAAAAATTTTGTAGCCACCCAGGAGCAAGAAGAGAGGTTAACTTGAGAAGACGAAGGCCACACTTCGCTCAAGGGAATTTGGGAATACAATAGAAGAGCGTGGAATCAACCGTTAACAAGGTGATTTTTCTATTCGTACTCGTTAATTTAGTGTATCAAAAATCGCAGTGCCAAGATCTGATTGTCCCAACAAGTGCCTCCACCGATTAAGTCCGATTCCCGCTTTTTAAAACACTGCTGAATACCAAGCCATGTAGTCAGCCTGGGATGCAATGTTAGAAGTATAATCAATCAACCCCTCCAAATTCGAACAGAATCTAGCCCACCTCCCAATATCAACAAACCACCGAACCAACCAATCATCAGGTGCAAAAGTGGCTTCCTTAGGTTGCCTGTAACGGATCATGTTAACAGGAGCCTGGGGAATCTGTGGATCACAACCAAACTGCCTAATCACCCTCTCCGGATGCTGCCACTCAACCACATCGAAGCATATCAAGGAGACCCGAGCATTACCTGCTAACTGTGCCTGTATCATCTCCCAATCAACAACCTCATCAAATCTGGCATATGGCCTCCACACTACGTCATCCCCAGCAACTCCATCAAACTCACCCCTATAAAACGGTAGGTTGTGATGAGGCCCTGACTGACGCCGCTTCTTATTAACACCCTGAAGAGACAAATAAGCCCAACCCTCTACAACCAGATAATCATCATGACTAGGGTCTCTCTGAGGCACACCAATGCGGGGGAATCTCTCATAACACCAAATGTGCAATAACCATACACAAGCAGCAATACTCTTAGTATTCTTCCTCGCTGCAAGCTCCAAACCTCTATACAGATGAGCTAACACGGCTGCACCCCAAGCATAATTAGGGATCTCCCGAATGTTTAGTAGAGGCATAATGAATCTGACATGGGCATAAGCTCTGTCCTTCGTAGGGAACAAAACAGCACCAAACAAAAATATCAAGTATGCCTGTGTATGTAAGAGAATTGCCTGGTCATTACCTTTCTCCGGCTTATCCTTACCATATCTCTCAAATAGCCATGACAACTTGATATGATTTCTAAACAAGGCTTTCTCCACCTCGTCTTCTGTCAACAGCTCAAACCAATTACGTACAAAGAACTCTTTCCGGTTCTCTATAAGACCACATGTCACAGCCTCACCAACAACCGGCAATCCTAAGATGTAGTCAACATCCTCCAAGGTAACCGTCATCTCCCCTTGCCTCATGAAGAAGGTGTTGGTCTCAAGCCTCCACCGCTCAACCATCGCAAAAATGAGCCTCGCATTATTAGCCAACACAACATGACGGTTGGTAAATATCCCAAACCCTATCATTTGTAGAAGCTCCCTCTATGGCCTTCTTAACTTCCAATCCCGCAAATTCCTATTACCACAAATGCACTCCAACTCCTCTCTCCCACTACCATCCCACACATCCTCGCTAACATGATAGCGGTTATCCAAAATAACGGTCGTTCTACTAGGACCCGGCAAAACATCAGTCAAATCATCGTGGAAATGCTCCATACCCTGCGAATTACATAAATTAAATACATAAAAAACAAGTTCCAATAACAACTATAATAAAAACCAAATGAAATCCTCAATTCCAATTTTGACAAGAATATACCAAAAAATTCAATTCATACTCATAATTCTTAAAAATGCAACAAATAATCCTCCTAAGTACACGAAATATACGTAGAAAATCAACAAACCCTAATTTCATTTTCAAGTCCACATTTCGGATTTACAACTAATTAAATAATTCACAAACATAAATTCAACAAAATTCCCTCTAAAATCCAACAAAATGCCCTCTAAATTCAATAAATATTTATCTATTCGAATGATAACAATTATACGTACAACATCATGCATCGAACACCCAAAAATCGCCTAAAAAATACATACAATACATACAAAATCATTTATAAACACCTAATAACACAAAATTGGTGCAGTGGTTGAGCCATTGGCCTCCTTTGAAGGAGGTCAGGGGTTCGACTCCTGCGTGTGCGTGAGTTTCTTAGTTTGTATTAGGTTTCCTTTCTGTATTTGTATTTCTGTATTTGTAATGGCCGGGGGTCCTTCGGAAACAGCCTCCCTATTGTATAGGGGCATGGTCTGCGTACAGCTACCCTCCTCAGACACCACTTTGAGTGGTATTATAACTGAGTAAGCTAAGTTTTTTAATAACACAAAATTGAGGAACAATGGTCCCATACCTGTAAAACGAAGAAGAATGGCGCCTGTTTAAGTGTCCAAGTCGCTGAATTTCGCTCTCAAATCGCACAAAATCGCCCCTTCTACAGTAGTGTATTTGTGAATCGGTATTTTTGTGAGAGGTTTTAGGATTTAAACTGCTATTGTCGAGAAAATTTCAGAAAAACAAAAGGGTACGTACCGTAGAAACTTTCTGCGGTACGGGAGGCGGGGGCATAAATGTAATTACACCGTACCGCAGAAAATTTATGCGGTACGGGGATGATTTTTTTTAAATCACAGCCATTGGATGATTGATCCAACGATTTAGAACCCGTATGTTGCTTAAGACGTTCCTGACATACATTTGTCAGAAACTGGGAGCCTTTTGTAAATATCCCAAAAGTTAACTATAGAGGTAATTGGGCCGAAGTATTTGGAATAGTGGGTCAATATTTTAAATAATTTCAAAAGAAAAATAAAAATTGGCCGACACACTTCTGCAATCTGACCAGCACAACGTGTCTGCATACCAATGATAAAATGTGTCCTAATGGATAATCTAAACTAACAAAAAAATCTAACACAGATACATAGAATAACAAACATATATATGCATGTTTGTTCTGCTGTTTCATTCAGTTCCCACCAATCAATGGAGAACAAAGATCTGTGTACTCCATTTTTACCCTCACAAAGCCACTCAAAACATGTAAATAATGTCACCGATGAACCCCAGTTCACCATCACTATTCCTGACCCACAAGCCCAAAAGGCCCCTAATGGCCTTAATTTCAAGAATCTTGATGACCCATTTGAGTTTCTTGGATCAAAAGGCTATGAACTGTTGGATTCAACAACTGTGGATCCATTTAGAAATGGAACTTATGAGATTGAAGGGGTTTATGAGTGGTTAAAGATAGGGATGTGCTTGCCAATTGCTTTGGTTAGGATGGTTTTGTTTGGTGTTTGTTTGAGTGTTGGATATGTGGCTACTAAGATTGCTCTTTTATGGTGGAAAGATAAGGAGAATCCTTTGCCTAAATGGAGGTGTAGGATTATGTGGGTTACCCGGTACGCAACCCGGGGCATTCTCTTTGCTTTTGGGTAAGTCTTTGTGTATGTTTAAGACATTTTTTGATGATCATTTTGTACATGTATGTATGTGGGATTTTCGTAAATTGTAAGTGTTATTGTTATTGTTGATATTTATAATTACAGAGTGCAAGCTAGAGTGACTATATATGCTAGTGCTACTAAGTTCCTTCTACTAATCTAACAGAATTATACATATACTGATTGTTTAGCTAATGCTAGTAACTGACTCTCTACTAATCTAACAGAATTATACAGCTGTCACAACTATTCTAACTAACTTGAAATCTTGCTCAAGCTAAACTGCAGTCTTAAACTCTTGCTTCTGTATATATACGACATTTTCTGATGATCATTTTGTGTATATATGTAGAATTTTCGTAAAATTGTAGTAAGTCTTATTCTTGATATTAATAATTGCTGAGTACAAGATGTAATAACTATATATTCTATTATGATCCTTCTAGAGATCATAATTCATACATATACTGATTGTTTACCTAATACTAGTAACTGACTTTCCACCTAATAAAACGGAGTTTTGCAGTTATCACAACTATTTAACTAACATGAAGTCCAGCTGAAGCTATTCTGCATATTTAGGCTGTTACTTGTGTACGGACTACATCGACTTTACATTAGAATCTGTAACAGTGTATATTTTTGTTCATTCTACTACGACAAAATTTAATGTGCAAAGTAGTGATTTGTACTACTGAGACAGATGATTTGTGGTAAAGTGTAATGGTGATTGGTAGTATTGTGACCGATGATTTGTAGTGTAGGGACTTGACCGGTGGTGTAGCTGTTTAAAAACATGTGAAAGTATATAAATAAATGCCACACACACTAATATATAAGAGTGTGCATTTGTGTGTGTTTCAGTAAAGTATATAAGTTGGTTTGATGTGTCCTTTTTTGGTAAAACATAGAAGTTGGTTTGATGCATCCAATTATATAAATATTGCAGTCCGAATTGTCAGTAAAAAATTTCCAATGTGTGTCATATTAGGATTTACTGTAGAAGTAGTTGAGCCTATTTTATCTTAATGTTGACTGTTCAGTAGCTTTGTAGTAACTATTTAGGTTATGCTTGTTTACTGGGACTACTTGTTGTCAAGCTATAAGCGAATTTATTTCAATTTTGTACTATACTTGGTCACTAATCCTATTCACTAAATTTAGTCAGTTTCTAGTTCATTTGTATGGTTGTTAATTGTACCTAGAGGGCTACAAAAAGGGCGAGTAATATTAGTCTGCCAACATGAACCTAAATGCGAGGATAATTAGTTTGTAGGATTATTTTTGTAGGCAACCCTTCAATTGAAAGTAACTTTATTTTTGCCTGACTTCATAGGTTGATATAATTATATCTGTAGTAGTTGAAATTAGCAAAGCTGCTAAGCCTTCAGGTCATTGACTAGACTTTTAAGCTCACTTCTTGATGTTCACAAAGAGAAATGTTTACGTTGACTGTATAGGCATAACTGAAAATTTAATTAGGTTTTTTCTGCGATCTTTGTTCTTTTTTATGAGCAGTAACTGCTAGAATAATTTTCTTATCTTTGAATGTGTCAGCTATCATTGGATAAAACGAAGAGGGAAACCTGCTGCAAGGGACACTGCTCCTATTATTGTATCTAATCACGTATCATATGTTGACCCTATTTTCTTTTTCTATGAAATTTTTCCTACCATCGTTGCTAGTGATTCCCATGATTCAATGCCCGTCGTTGGTACAATTATCAGAGCTATGCAGGTATGTATTGTAGAATGATTAGGCTTTCTGGTGCTGCGTATATGTCGTTTTCCAGAGTTCACACTACTTGTAGTTTGATACGCTGCTCTTGCGTTTTGTTTATCACTGCATCCAGGTTATATATGTCAATAGGTTTTCACCATCATCAAGAAAGCATGCTATAAGTGAAATTAAGGTAAATAGCTTTATGTCTGTTATATTTAATTTCTTCTGATATTCCTTTGTATGTTATTTGGTCTATTTTTGTAAGAATTAGCTTGAGACCAAAGAACAAAATCATCAAGGTCATGCAATGATGGCCGCAATATTTATCAATGTAACGTTCTATCTTATATGCTAATCTGTAAATGAACAATTAGCAGAAATCTTGGTCAGAAAAAAGCAAATGTTGACTGGCTAAGTCGATAATATCAGTTTATTTATTTGGGTTGACACATTCACTCAAATTGCAATCATCAGGTGTACTTGTCGATAGAAAAAACTGGAAAATGTGTAGTACGAAGGCAGAGAACCTTTACCCTTACCCTGGTACTCACATTCCTATGCCTCTAATGAGGCTCCGACCCTCAACCTCTTTTTATCAGAGGAGAGGGTTATTAAATAGGCTACAAGACTAGGGATAACAATTTAATTACTTCGGTCACTCTCTTGTAATACTGAAGCATGTCTCTTCTACTGGTGGCTATAGCATAACCACTATTAGCATTGTTGCTGCCTTTTTTTTTTTTTGTCGAAAGTTAACAATACAGGTTCTATTTCTTTCTTTGTAGACTCACTCTCTAGAATGTGCCTGCAGTTTTATTTCAAGTAAAAAGTACTTGTACTTTGTGTTATATTTTAGGTCGATGCCTCTTTTTTGTTGTCCTCTTCACAAATCTGGCTTTTGTTATCATTTATAATGAAATGGTACCAGTATTCAGTAACATAAAAAAATAACTGGAGTTGGTGGTTTTGGTATAGGTTATCATACGGTATTTAATAGGTCATGGCCTTTTCTTTTTATTTTTCTTTTCCTCTTTAAATTCTTTGAAAATGTCAGTATATACTCTATTTGATACAGAATTTTCCTATCAAGGATCTGAAAACAGAGAAAGGCGTCCTGCAATAGGTTTCCTAGAGTTCTTTTATTTCCCGAAGGAACCACAACCAATGGAAGATCTCTTATCTCATTCCAACTTGGTGCATTTATTCCGGGATATGCTATCCAGCCTGTGGTTGTTCGTTATCCCCATGTACACTTTGATCAATCATGGTAGGATTTTGTTTTTCTTCAGAAAATTCTTTTTTTGCTCTCTTCAGTAGAACCTGACCAACTCGATGTATAATATTGTCATTTTGTCCAGGGGGAACATTTCACTGGCGAGACTTATGTTTAGAATGTTTACACAGTTTCACAATTTTATGGAGGTAACATTATATATTTTTCCCTCTCTTTTCCACTAGAGAATTTGAAAGAAAATGGAAAATGAATGAATCGGAGGGTGTAACTAGCTATTTTGCAGTATAAATTCTTTGAACTTCTTTCTTTGTATAGAACAGTTATTATACGTACTCATCAATAACATGTATGAACAGAAATACAAAACTAACCTATAACTGTAAACTGCTGAACACTGTATTTTTATATCTCTTCCTCACTGAATCTTTAAGATCCTATAGCATGCCATTTTTGACCCTTTTCCATGAATTTCAATTTGGAAGGTACAATTCACGCATTTCTTTTGTTGCACATGTGCGGAAACACCATAACTGGATGTATGCATTGCATCTTCTTTTCTTGTTATAGCTTCTATGTTATATATGTTAGTTTCTGAATTGGTGCAGGTTGAATATCTTCCTGTTGTTTTACCCCAGATCAATCAAAAGGAAACTGTTGTGCAATATGCCAAGAGGGTGAGTCAGTTTATTATTGCTTTTTGTGTTGTGGTGGTGTTTGTTGGGCACTTATTTACTTTTGTTTATAAAGAAATTTTAATACATCACAGCTTCTTATATGAAATTTAGCTTATAACCGTAAAGCACAAGAATACAGGTAAGTACTACTGCTACAGTACTCCTTGTGAATGTTTAGGACCCCAGTAAGATTCTAGAAAGAGAAATAAAAAATAAGCCATAAAGCATGTACCGTTGTAAGAGTATTGGCCTTTGACCTGTTCAAGAAGGAGGGTATTGGCAGAGTGAGCTGTACAGTTTGACTAGGGAACGGTAATTTTTACATGCTGATGGTAATATCGACAAGGAAATAGGAATACTACCAATATGGCTTGCTTTGTGCAAGGCCTGAATGATACAGGCATCAAAGTGCTTTGGTGGTAGCCCATGTCATGCACAGAGTGGCAGACCACGTTTTGGCCAAGAATGTATCCTGTTTTGGAAGACCAGCACCGAGTTCAGGCTGTGGCTTCGTTTAATTTCCATGTGCCATGTGGATTTAGGTTGTGGATGGTACCTCATACCTGTGTGGTTAGTGGACCTCAACTTTGGTGTCAATCAGGCTTCCTCTATTTTGTGGGCTGACCCTCAAGAGTGTATTCTTTGTGGTGGATGGGCATGTAGTAAGCCTATCTTACCACTATGCATATGCTTTCTACAGTTGAAAAGTGGACATGATGGTATAGTTACCTTCTTTATGTGTCATGGATATGCCAAAACTGTGATTGACATGTAATTGATGGCTTTTCTTCAGCAAAGGATTATTTGCATCAAAAATCTGTTTTTGTATCTGTATTAAGTTTACGGTTTTCCTTAGGTAGTCTTTGGTGTAGTCAGTATGATGAAAAATTGAAATAGCAAGCAAGGGCTGAGATAACTAATTGTGCATATAATTATTTATTAATTTTCTTAAAATTTCCGTTTATTTTCCTATAACTTTATATTTCGCACTTTATATCTGCACCATCAAACTTATTAATTGATTAAATAATGGCTATGTATATACATGTGCAGACTTCTCAAGCTATGTGTATTGCTCTCAATGTTGTACAAACATCTCATTCCTTCGGTGATGTGATGCTTCTTGCTAAGGCGAATGAGTCTAAGCAGGTATAACTTGCATAGTTGCATGTACATATTTCATATTAGTTGTTGCTACATGCTATATTGCTACTTCGTTCACCCAAAGTCTTTCTGTCTAAATTTAAACGCTTAGACTTGGAATAGTGAGCGTCAAACCTCAAAGTTTCCTTCTTTTTTTGTACTTAGAATTTCGCTAGAATATCACGTGCAAGTCAGAACCTCAGAAGTCGCAGATCTCCACATTGATTTGTAATAGTCAAACACTTGTTAGATAAGTCCCTACAACCCCACCCCAAGACTTTCATGCATTTGGTAAATTTGAAGGACCTTTAACATAAGCAGCTTACACTAATACAATTATACAACAAAACCTGTTAATCACCTTTCAGGATCTCCAGCTACCAACATGACGCAATCGAGCAGGAGTTTTAATCTACATCAAGAAATATATTGAGGATCTCCGATTCGGCTTTAATAGTATAGATTGATCTGTATAATTCTATAGAAAATACGATATTAATCACGAAATCATTTAAGCTGCTGAAGGATCAGCTTATATAGTTCAGGTAAGTGCTGGATTAAGAGAAATATCTTTGGAATGTACTAACGTTCTGAGGTTATATTTCTCAACATTTATTTTGTCCTTTAGTTCTATTTTCTTTAATCGTGTGTGCACGGAGGGGTGTTTAACTTACTTACATACAGGTATGAATGAAATGATTGTCTATTGTGGAATTTAATATTCCTCTTTTTTATTTTCCCTAGTCTTACAATTAAATATATGATCCATCTTGCACTTCCCCGACTAGATCTGGATGAAAGTGTTGTTGAACTCTATTGTAAGAAATGAATCACACTTTTTGTATGAATTGAAAACAACATAGTTGGTTTGATTTATTTCATTTAGTTTTGTGTTCAGCAGTACTGTCTGCTTTGATTATTCAGTTAAGCTGCTATTCTGCTACTGATAAATTTTTTTATTTTTTTATTTTTTTTTATTTTTTTTAATGTTTTTCATAGGTGAATCCATCACTATATATGGTTCAAATGGCACAGGTGGAATCGGTGAGTGTAAAATGTTTTACATATCGTTGGATGTTGTCTACGATGGGATACGGTCTATAATATTATTGATGGGATTAGAGATCTACCATTATTTTCATTTGCAGAATTCAATTTCTTTCTATTCAATAATAATATGGATGGGATTAAAGATCTTATTTAAAACAAGAAAATTTTAAAATTATGTACAACTACATTTTTACAGCACCTTATGATACATGCAAGAAGTCAAACGCCCTATATAATAAGACCAGATGGAGTCTTTATGTTGTATGCTAATTAGATTCTTTATGGCAATAGAAGTCCAAACTCAGGAAAAAGGTGCATTCTTGAATTGTTGTTGAGCTGGTTCAAAGCGGGCAATTTGTTCTCACTTATGTGGCTACTTGTCAAACATTTGGTTTTGGTATATTTATTTTAGCTAATTCCGCTGTAATTGCATCTGCCATGAATTCCTGAATTTGTGGCATCAGACTTCAAATAAATTAGTATATAGATGTTGAATTTCCTATAAGTATATAAATTAGTGTTAATGTTTTGTAGCTTTTGTTTTCAGACATACCATATAAGTTCTTCGGAAGCTGTGCAATTTCTGGATAGGTTTCTTTCAATGGAACCAGACCCAAGGTATTGGTCCTTGATGTTTTCTTGATACAATCAATTATACTATATTCTCTTTGAATTTTATGAAAGTTGTTTAAAATTTAGTTGTGTTGAACTTGTGTGTTTGCATATAATTTCTCCCATTCGCAGAGGACATGTTGGAATAGGTAACTTCTTAAGAATTCTGAGATTGAAGCACTGTTCTTTTTCTGAAGAGGTCAGTACCAATTCTTTTGCTTACTAGATGTAATTCGTATTGATGGCACCAGTTCTTATCATGTCCCAAATTTCTGTTTTTACGGAAGAGTTTATATTTTAATATTCACAGATTACCAAACAATGATAGGGACCTGAATTCTAAATGCTGAGAAGCTATCGAAATGAAAACGTTCTTATTTGATAAATATAGATTGTGTCAAACTCCAGTTTCCAACTTTTAATAGTTCTGAAGTGGACTAGTGTTTAAATTTTATTCATACAATAGTAGGAATCCTTTATTAAGAGCTTTGGTAGGCATCACCTGTTACTCTATGAGCACTTTTCATAATGTTCAAAGAGATGTTGATTTTTTTCAGGTGTTTGGATATATTGACATGAAGAAGTCTGGTCAGATTACATTTAAAGAGGTCTTTGTCCTTCCCTGTGTGTGTGTGTCTCGCTTTTTTCCCACATCCGCCCACTGATCCTTCCCATCCTTGTATGCATAATTTTTAGTTTTTGAAAATCTACACTTTGCGCTTATGGTGGCGTTATTTAGAGAAAATGTAATTCATATAAATCTACTTGGAACTACACGATTTGACATATTGGAACTACTCGCAAGTTAATTATGCATTACAGTTATGTTTACAATTTGGCACGTTCTTAATCTGTTTGTGGTGACGATGATTTTTTTTTTTACTATTCTCTGCCGTATCCTATATGTGATCTGATTGTGAAAAAACAGCAGCAAAATCTGTATTTTGGTCTATTTATAGTAGAGTATAAGTGCGACCTCCACAAAATTGTTATATTTTGTTATTGCAGGCTAAAATTACTGGGGAACTAAAACTTTTTGCTTTGATCAGTCAAATTCCAGTTTGCATCTTGCAATTTATGTAAATTCTATATTGAGTAGAATATGTATGTTCTGCAGTTTCTGCTGGGATCAGTTCATGTTTTGAAGCAACCATTGTTCGCTAAAGCTTGTGAATTTGCATTTACAGAGTGTGACGTCAGTGGAAAACAGTACATTTCACAGCAAGAAGTAGGACTCTTCTCCTTACTTGCATTCCATAAAATACTGAATAGACCACTGCTAATTTTTCAAAACTTAATGCATTTGTAACAGTTGGGATGTTCAGTGATAATGACAGTGCCGAACTTGGACGAGGATGAGGTTAGTTTAACAAATGTATAGTATTTGGTGTAAATATATTGACAAATTTGATATATCTGGTTCCCGTGTATATTTTGCCTAAACCTTTATTGAACTTGCATCTTCAGATCCATGAACTTTTTGTATTGTTTGATTGCAACCATGATGGGAGGATTTGCAGGGATGATTTCATGGCTTGCTTAAGACAAAATCCATTACTTATTTCACTTTTCGCACCTCAATTATTGCAATTAGGTTTGTCTTCGAAAGTCTGCAAACAAACCACATAAAATGTGGTTTCATGAAACAATGGTAATGGATTCAGTTTTGACGTAGACCAGATTGAATAAAGCTGTTTTCCCGATTTCATTCAGTTACAGAATGTAGAGTAAAAGAAAGGTTGTTCGATCTGTAATTTGTACTTATATTTATCATTAACTTTATTAAATATGTACCAAGTACTGACGGAGCAACCTAGGATGAAAGGATCAGTCTAGTATTATTCAACTTATATTTATCAACTTGTAGAGTAAAAGAAAGGTTGTTCGATCTGTAATTTTTACTTATATTTATCATTAAATTTATTAAATATGTATATCAAGTAATGACCGAGCAACCTTAGGATGAAAGGATCAGTCTAGCATTATTCAACTTGTACTAGTTGTCTCTCTTGGGATTAGATTATGATATACTAGATTAATATCATATTTAATCAGTGTTGCAGATTTCGGAAATCGGAACTATTTGGTTGAGGTACCGATTTACGATTTATCGGGTGATTCAGTTGAAAAATTGGCGATTTATCTTTGATTTTTGCAAAATCGGCCTAATCAGTTCCAAAATTTTGACCAATTTTTGGTCGATTTATCGGTGATTTTTCAGAAATCGGTCGATTTCAATAACAATGTATTTAATACAATAAGGAGTATGAGTACGGACCAATGAGTTGCTTTACAAAGGTCAAGGACTCATGGTGACAGGCATAGTAAATGATCCAAAGCGTTTGTGTGAAAAAATAATGAAATTCTGGATTAATTCAGCTTTGGCGGGAAAAACAGAATTCATAATTATGCTATATTCATAATTATGTTATTTTTGTTTAGGCGGGAACTTTGTAGAAGGAGACTATAAGTCTTGTTTGTTCTGTAACATTGAGTTTTATGCAAATATATGAGAACTTTGTTCTATCTCTCTCAGTCTCTCTCTCAATTCTGAATCTATCTCTCCCTCCTTTCTATCTTCTTCATTGTTAGCTGTTAATAAAGTTTGTTCGTAATTAGTACTAATACAGTGATAAAAACAAATATAATTAGCTTCACTGTATCAATGGTATCAAAGCTGTTCGATCCAATAACGATCTTGATCATCTGATCATTATATTCTTCTGCAAAATCTCTGTATGCCAAGAACAAGAAAAGGCGTTGCGACAATGGTGTCATTGGAGGAACAAATGCGAACGTATCAACAGACAATTGAGAATCGTCTCCTGGAACAACAGAATCGATTGGAGGAGCAACAAAGGGCATCAGATAACAAAATTAACGAATTAATCTAGTCAATTCAGGCAATAACTGCGTTGCATACCAACCGTTCGACAGAAGTTCCCAGATAGAATGTTGATCATCATCATAACCTTCAAGAAGGAATTGGAGGTAATGTTCCTATTCGTTCTTTAGGGTTTAATCCTAAGGTGGAATTTCCTAAATTTGATGGTGTTGGGGTAAGAATCTGGATCAAGAAAGCAGTTAAATACTTTAATTTGTGCAAGATTCCTGATAACCAGAAAGTAGATTTAGCATCTTTGTATATGCTAGATAAGGCTGAAGTTTTGGTTACTAATTACTTGTCTGGTAAACAATTGGTGGATTGGAGTGATTTTGTGGTAGATTTAAGTGCAAGATTTCCAGATGACATTGGGGTTAATGTGGTGGAGAAGTTTAACAGGCTTCAACAATCTGGAACTATTGATAGTTATATAGATGAGTTTGACAATTTAAGATCTGTAATGGAGCAGTGTAATCATAAGTTACCAGATGCCTATGTGTTGGAGAGTTTTTTAGGAGGATTGAAACCCACTATTAAGCCCTTTGTGAAAGCTTTTAATCCTACCAATGTTACAGGAACAATCAAGTATGCTAGGTTACAAGAAGCAGCAATTATGATGAATAATTTGAGGAATGATAAGCCATATAATTTTAGTAATCAGAAATTGGATAAGTTATCTCAGAGCTCATCTGGTTTCTCTTTTCTCTAATACTAAGTCATATGTGCCATTATCTAATCATCCTAATGCTTCTAGACCACCACTGTTGCCTACTCCACCTGTAAAGACAGTAGTGTCTGGAGTTGCTAAAGAAAATGCTAGACCATTCAAGTTTATTCCTGCTGAGCTGAGAAAATGGCTAAAGGATTGTGTTTTTTCTGTGATCAAAAGTATGACAAGAATCATAAGTGTGTTTTCAAGGAGAAGCAGTTGTTTACAGTAGAAATTCCTAGCTACAACAATGCTAGTTCAGGTGAAGAAAGTGCATCTGAAAATGAACAGTTGGATGGTGAGCAATATGATATAGAACCTTGTATATCTGTTAATGCCCTGGCCGGTAATCACAACTATGAGAGTTAAATGAATAGTTAAAGCTGCTCCTATACATGTGTTGATTGATTCTGGTAGCACTCATAACTTCTTGGATATTGACAAGGCTAGAGAATTGAGATGTAAAATTGATAACATCCAAGAGCAAGCTGTAACTGTAGCAGATGGAAATCATATAAGCTGTAAGCAAGTGGTCAAAGGGTTTATTTGGAAATTTTAGGGTCAGGAGTTTCAAACTGATGTGCTATTAATTGCTTTGGTAAGTTGTGATATTGTGTTAGGAGTACAGTGGTTAAGTACTTTAGGAACAGTAAAGTGGGATTTCAAGGAATTAGTGATGGAATTCATGCTTAATGACACAATCATGAAATTGGCAGGTGTCAAGCAAAAGAAACTAAAGGTGTTACAAAGATCACCTTCTGTAAAACTCATGAAGGGGGCTGCTCAATTGTGTTTTCTGCAGGTAAAACAAATTGAGTTTAATGGTGTTGAAGTTAGTGCTATTCAACAACAAAGTAATCAGAATGATCCAGAAGGTTCTGACCAGGAAGGAGAGCTACAGAAACTGAAGAAGATTTATGCAGATGTTTTTAAGGAACTGACAAATTACCGCCTTTCAGAGGAATGTTTGATCATAAAATACCTCTGCAACAAGGTACATATCCTATCTCAATTAGGCCTTACAGGTATCCTTTAAAATAGAGGGATGTCATAGAACAGATAATTGGTGAAATGATAGATCAAGGGATCATTCAGAATAGTACAAGTCCTTTTGCATCTCCAGTAGTGTTAGTGGGGAAAAAAGATGGATCTGGAGGTTGTGTGTAGACTATAGGGAGTTAAATAAGAAAACAATTAAGGATAAATTTCCTATCCCTGTAGTAGATGAGTTGATAGATGAATTGGCTGGATCTACTGTCTTTAGTAAATTGGATCTTAGGGCTGGATATCATCAGTTGAGAATGTGTCAAGATGATGTGTTTAAAACTGCATTTAAAACCCATAATGGCCACTATGAATTTTTGGTCATGCCATTTGGATTGACAAATGCACCTGCATCTTTTCAAGGGTGGATGAATGCTGTCTTTAAGTCATTACTGAGAAGGTTTGTTTTAGTCTTTTTTGATGATATCTTAGTATACAGTAAGACTAAAGATGAGCATTGGATACATTTGACTCAAGTTTTTGAAATTATGAGAGCTAATAAACTCTTTGTTAAAGACAACAAGTGTAGTTTTATTATGGATAAAGTGGAGTATCTGGGCCATTTCATTTCAGCAAAAGGTGTTGAAACTGATAGTAGGAAGATTCAGTCCATTTCTAATTGGCCTACACCTAAGTCTGTTAAGCAACTAAGGAGTTTTTTAAGGAGGAAGTTTATAAAAGGATATGCCATGATCAGTAAAGCATTAACAGATCAACTCAGAAAAGGAGCTTTTCAATGGGATGAACAGGCACAGATCTCCTTTGATACTCTTAAATCAGCTCTCTGTACAGCACCTGTTTTAGTATTACCTGATTTCAATCAGTTATTTGTAGTTGAAACTGATGCTTCTCAGAAAGGAATTGGGGCTGTATTAATGTAGAACAATCATCCTTTGGCTTTTCTGAGCAAGACTTTGGGTCCTAGATGGGAGAAACTATCTGAATGAGAAAGAGTTATTAGCAATTGTGTGTGCTGTGCAGAAATGGGAACAATACCTTGCTGGTAATCATTTTGTTATCAAAACTGATCAAAAGAGCTTAAAATGGTTGCTTCAGCAGAGAATTTCTACACCTTTCCAACACTTCTGGTTGTCTAAATTGATGGGATTTGATTATGAAATCCAGTACAAAGGGGGAATTGAAAATGTGGTGGCTGATGCTCTAGAGTGCAAGGTAATGAGATAATGTGTTTAGCATTATCTGCGGTAGATTCAAATCTACAGAATAGAAACAAAGCTAGTTATGATTTGGATCCATTTTTGGCTATGACAGTCCAGCAATTACAGCAAGCAGAGGATGTTCCAAATTTTACACTACATAATGCTTTATTAAAAAGAAAGGGTAAGATTGTAATTGGTCCTGATGCAGATCTTAAGGAACTCATCATGTAGTGGCATCATTCTACTCCTGAAGGAGGCCATGGGGGGCAGAGATTTGACAAGTAAGAGAATCAAAGCTTTATTTTATTAGTCTGGTATGACTAATGAAATTAAATTCTTTGTTAGAAATTGTAGAATTTGTCAAGCTAGCAAATATGACACTAGTGCCAACTGCCAACCCTGGACTTTTGCAACCCTTACCTGTTCCTGAGGAAGTATGGGTAGATGTGTCTATGAATTTTATTACATGATTACCTAAATCTAATGGTAAAGAGGTGATTTTTATGGTAGTAGATAGGTTGAGTAAGTTTGCATATTTCATGGCATTGACACATCCATTTTCTGCTATTCAAGTGGCACAAGCTTATATGGATAATGTTTTCAAGTTACATGGCTGGCCAAGATCGATTGTTAGTGATAGAGATGCTATATTTCTTAGCAAATTTTGGAAAAGTCTTTTTACTCTGCATGGTACTGATTTACTGTTGTCATCATCATACCATCCTCAGACAGATGGTCAATCTGAGGTTGTGAATAGGTGTTTAGAAACCTATCTCAGGTGCATATGTGGTGATTTTCCTAAGGAATGGTCTAAATGGTTGCCTTTAGCTGAATGGTGATTCAATACACATTTTCACAATGCTACTCAGCTTACTCTATATGAAATTGTGTATAATCAACCTCCTCCTTTGCATCTGCCATATTTGACTGGAGAGTGTGCAGTAGAAGTTGTAGATAGAAGCATGACTAGAAGGGAACAAATGATTTCTGAATTGAAACAGAAATTGGAAAGAGCTCAGACAAGAATGAAACAACAAGCAAACAAAAATAGATCTGATAGGAAATTTGAAGTGGGAGATTGGATTTGGTTGAAATTACAGCCTTATAGGCAATTCTCAGTTCAGGAAAGAGTTAATCAGAAATTGGCTTACAAGTATTATGGTCCTTTTCAAGTCATTGAGGCAGTAGGAAAGGTAGCTTATAAACTCCAGTTACCAGAAAATGCTAAAGTACACAATGTATTTCATGTTTCTCAACTGAAGAAATATCATGGTGAACCTCCTGTGACAGTCCAAATTCCACTCTGGTTTAAGTCTGCACCTGCTGGTTTGGATGTTCTACCTGAGAAGATCATTAGTACAAGGGTGGTTAAACATCACAATCCTCTACAAGTTCAGTATCTGGTTCAGTGGCTAGGATGTCCAAGTCATGAAGCTACTTGGGAGATAGCTGAAGATTTTGTTGCTAAGTTTCCAGCATTTCCAATTACATTCTAGACTTGAGGACAAGTCTCTTTTAAAGGGGGAAGATATGATAAGGAATTATTAATATAATTCCTTATTAAATAATGAAATTCTGGATTAATTCAGCTTTGGCGGGAAAAACAGAATTCATAATTTTGCTATATTCATAATTCTGTTATTTTTGTTTAGGCGGGAACTTTGTAGAAGGAGACTATAAGTCTTGTTTGTTCTGTAACATTGAGTTTTATGCAAATATACGAGAACTTTGTTCTCTCTCTCTCTCTCTCTCTCTCAGTCTCTCTCTCAATTCTGAATCTATCTCTCCCTCCTTTCTATCTTCTTCATTGTTAGTTGTTAATAAAGTTTGTTCGTAATTAGTACTAATACAGTGATAAAAACAAATATAATTAGCTTCACTGTATCAAATTTGGCTCAATAAAACTCGTCTCCAGTGAACAAGGCCAATACCAAATCAAGGCGAGCTGAAGTCAAGCCCAATACCAAATCAAACTAACACCAAGTCCCGTAACACCAAGCCCAGGACAAAATAATAGTCCAACTAAGGGAGGCGTGGCAACACGTTAACGGGTTGGCATTCTTATTACTTGTTAACTGTTATAGGTTCTTGATTCTATGATCAAAACCTACAAACTACTTAACAGAAGTAAAGAGAAAACAGAGAGAGAGATGAGAGAGAGAAAGAGAGATAAAAGATGAGAAGTAGAATTGTTTGTTTATTTCCAAATCTGAGTTCTACAAAATGATTATAATTGTATTTATATCATGAAATGTCGGTGAATCTGAGTCTAACAACTCTAACAGCTTTTCCTGCCAAAACTCAATTTATTAATTTCCTAATATTTCTCTAATATTTCCCTTATCTTGACTAATATTCTAATTCCCATAACATTCCTTCCCCCTTCAAAAAGAACTTTCCCCAAGTTCAACCATATGACCACTGCTAACTAACAACAAAGTGAGGATATCGTTTCTTAAAATCCTCAGCTACTTCCCAAGTTGAAACATGTTCAGACAGGCCCTTCCAACGAACAAGATACTGAACATGGACTTTGTTCTGAAACTTGACAACCCTTCTATCTAACACAGCTGCAAGCACTCTTTGTGTAGCAACAGGAACAAATGAACAATCAGAAAATCCTGATGATGAACAGGCACTCAAGTCTGGAATGAAAATGAACAATCCTGATGGAATCCTGATTGATCGAATGATGAATCCTGATGGAACGAAGCAAATCCTATTAACACTCACACAATACCCATGCCTATTTCCAAGATTTGACATATACTTCATAATAAACTCAAAAGCAAGTAGACAAGAGTTAATGAACTTATCCCTCCAAGGTGGAGGCTTAGTTTTCCAACCCTTTTTGGATTCATTTCCCAAGCCACCATACTTTACAAACTCATTCAACACAGAAAATTGATGCCCCTGGTAGAACTGATCACTTGCCTCTGGAATTGTCATACCACCAAACACAACCATGTCAACTGAATCTTCAGATTGGATGCCCTTATAAGTGAGCTCCCTTCCATTGGACAACTCAGACCAAAGTTTCTCAATGTTTTTAGACCTAATAAAACCCTCACTAAGCACAACTTCAGAAATGACACCTCTACTATTCTTATCCCTCCAAGGACAAGGTCTTATGTTCCACCCAATTGAATAAACACTTCCATTTCGCGAGCTATCACTAGATGCATCCAAACCAGAAACCATTTCCCCTTTTTCCTTGCAGCTTAAATGAATATTTGAGATTTTCTGATCATTTCCTAAAAACAAACAATCAAGTTTCCCATTCATATCTCCCAAAACTGTATTACAATTAGCATCCCACTCGTAAGCAATAAAACAACCATAAAAATCAGACCCAAGAAGACCCAGACCTACAGAGTCAAGATTATAAATTTCAATTTTATCCCTCCAAGGGAGAGGTTTTACCTGCCCATCCATTGCAAATGCAACCAGAAAGCTACCATTTAACACAGAACACTCATCCAAATTTTCAATAACCACATCATCTTGTACATCCTCCTTATCTATTTCAGCTTTGCCTAAAAACTTCTCCACAGGCTCAGCACCTTTCTTAAAAATGTCAATTGGAGGAATTTCTGGGAGCAATTCACTGCTCTTGCCCTCTAATTCAAGATAGACATCCAGATTATCACATTTCACATCCTCTTGGACATACTCCTTGTCCACGACAGCAATGTCATCCTTCACCACATCCAATTCACACTCACTTATATATTCTTCAAGAGATTCTTCCCACTTCTTGAACTCCTTTTCTTCACTATCCCATCCGATTGTTGTTCTAAATCTATCACTCACATCCCTAACAAACACAAACCAGTTCACATTTTGTTTGTCGTATAAAAAATTTGATGCCCACACATCTGCTTTACCAAACATACACAACGATGCGAGGTCTACTTTATGCTCATTAGGAGTCTTAAACAATGAAAAACATTTCTCACATTTCTTCACCCACGTTGTTACACTACTTCCATTAAATTTCGGAAATTCAACATAAACTTGGGTTGGAATAGTTGGATCATCTGAATTATGTTGTTCCTTCCGTTGTTCAGCCATTGTACTCTTCTTCCCGATCTTGTAGTCAAGAATTTCTGTTAGTACTTTTAGCAAACACTTTACATGCACTCTGAAGCTTTAATGGCGGATTATGCTTCCGAAACCCTAGAAATCACCAAGAAATAGCTTAATCGCATCAAACAGGGACGTACAGCTTTGATACCATTGTTATAGGTTCTTGATTCTATGATCAAAACCTACAAACTACTTAACAGAAGTAAAGAGAAAACAGAGAGAGAGATGAGAGAGAGAAAGAGAGATAAAAGATGAGAAGTAGAATTGTTTGTTTATTTCCAAATCTGATTTCTACAAAATGATTATAATTGTATTTATGTCATGAAATGTCGGTGAATCTGAGTCTAACAACTCTAACAGCTTTTCCTGCCAAAACTCAATTTATTAATTTCCTAATATTTCTCTAATATTTCCCTTATCTTGACTAATATTCTAATTCCCATAACATTAACCTCGTGCAAATGGACAGGTTGCGATTCTGTCCACATGCTCTCTAACTACAATTTCCGAGCAAATAAGAAGTTGACTGCATGCATGTATTATATGGGATGTATTATAAATTGAGGAGGTCGCGGGAATAGCACCAACAAATTCGGAGTCGATTCAATCAGATTAATTGATGACCAATTATTTTCCGTATGCGTTGTGAATGTGTATATGGGATAGTTCATGTTATGTAAACAAACAACATGTCATATCACGCATCAGGAAATAAATTAGGGGGCGTTTAGAGGTTAGAAATTTGAGAATAAATTAAAGGTTTGAGCCAAATTAGGTGTTTGAGTAGATGAAACCTCTAATATTATAATTAGTAGATTGAAATAATAATTTGGACTAAAAAAGCTAGTTTCGAAAAAGTTATTTGGGGGAGATTTTTCAATTAAAGTGTCTATTAATCTATAAAAAGCTAACTCAAACAGCTAATAACAAACAAATTTTGTATAAAACAAATAATTTAATCTGCTATTGAAAGCATTTAACTCAATCTGCTATCGAAAACATTTAACTCAATGTGCTAACCCCTAACAACTAACACTTAATTGCCAAACAAAACCTAGATATCTCAACATGTGAATTAAACGTCAAAAAATGCATTAAACCACATGTTAATTCAAAATTCCTTGTCTATTTGTTATCATTAGTTTTAGTTATAATAAATAAATAAAAACTCAAATAATTGTTTACCATGTTAAGATTTTTAAGGCTACATGTCACATAGACTTGTCAACGGGTCGGATTTGGATCGGAACGACGTAAATCCATATTCGAATTCATTTAATTTTAGCGGATTCAGATCAAATTGAATCACATCTCAGATAGTTTAGAGGTCACTCCATATTCAATCCGTTTAATTTAATGGATAAATGGATCGGATTTCGGATATCCATTACTCAATTTATATTTAAAATTGATATGGGCTGAAAGTAGGCCCTAGAAATACATTTAATGACACATTAAATGAACTAAGGATGGACCAGGGTCAAAGCCCATTAATGAGGCCCGAAACCCTAATTAAATGGTAATTTCATAGTTGTTAAATCAGCCAAATAAAAGACTCCGTTATTGACTCCAAAAAGGAGTCAAAGCATCTTTGGAGTAACCTCCAAAACATACAAATTTAATACTTATCCACCTTCCATCCGGAAGGATCTAGAATTGGGCCTAAGTTGTATCTTGCCCACCAAGACACCTAATTCTATTCTGATTCTAGGGTTCTCAACACCTATATAAGGATCTGACTCCATACAAACAGAACTACGTGTTTTGGCTTGATTCTTGATATTTGCAAGATACGTAGGCATCTTGTGAGGATCGAGTAAGTCACGAAACACTAGATCAGCCATTAAAGCTCGAAGCTTCCACAAACCCTAGCATTCAATACGCATTAAATACACCCTACTTTTCATTCCACAACATTTGTCGCCGTCTGTGGGACACGGATATCAACCATGGTTACCACCCGGAGAACACCAACACTTTCTTAAACCATTACCAGCACCACCGCACCCCCGATTGGGGAACAGTTACCCCCAGGGACGGATTCCCAGACACTAACCACTCAACCTCAAGGAACCGAAATGCAAACTCATGGGTCGTTACCCTTAGTAACGAATCCCACCACCCAAGGGACGAATCCCCTTCAGATGGTGGTCGCCCCTCTCGGAGGACAATCCGCTCCACCCATCGCTCAGATCTCTACGACCTTGATCCCCGCAAGCACGAACCCGGTGTATGGCTTGCCCAACTATCCCCCGTATCAGGCCGGACCAAGTGGTCACGCCCTCCAGATACGTGAGCCGTACAATCCACCTTACATCAGAGGTTTAGGACCCAATCAAGGCCAGCAATACTACGATTACTCAGGCCCGTATTCTTATGATTCATCCTCGGAGGAAGATAGGGATGAAGCCCCGAGGAGGCGACGTCCGAGCAAGGAGCCTATAGGACAGGCTCACCGAAGAATCCATGATGGACCCCCTCAGACACTTGCCGAGAGAATCAAGGCACATGAGGCCGAGATCCTACGGCTGAAGGACGACATGGCAAGAGAGCAAGCCAGGCAAAATCAGAATCGACCCCCTCCGGCTTCAAGAGAGATTCCCCTAATCGACTTTGAGAAATCTTCAAGGAGACAAAGAACGGTAGATACCCCAACTGGAAGATCAACAAGGGTTGAAACTCCCAGGGGAGACCCTAAGGATTTGATGCTGCTGGGAGATCCTGATGATCCCACGCCCCCATTCACCGAGGAGGTGATGAGTGCGCACATATCACGGAAGTTCAAGATGCCTACTATAAAGGCTTACGATGGAACGGGAGATCCTGCTAATCATGTAAGGACGTTCTCAAACGCGCTGTTGTTGCAACCGGCAAGTGATGCCCTGAAGTGTAGGGCATTCCCTCAAATCCTGTCGGGTATGGCACAACGTTGGTATAGTCGTCTACCCCCAAATTCAATCGGTTCTTTTAAGGAATTGAGTGCCGCTTTCGTTAGCCAATTCATCAGTGGAAGAGTTCATGAGAAAAGTTCTGCATCTCTTATGTATGTGGTGCAAGGGAAGAATGAGAATCTGAGAGACTACCTCAAGCGGTTCACTAAAGAAACATTGAATATCACTGATTTGGAGAATAAGGTGGCCATGGTAGCCCTGGAACATGGAACCACTGACCTCTTCTTTAAGAGGCCATTGGCAAAACATCCTCCTGAGAACATGGCTGAGTTACAACGGAGGGCTGATAAGTATATCAAAGCCGAGGATAGTATAAAAAAGAGGCCATAACAGGTAATGGAGGGAGTAACAATGATTCAAGGCAGAGGAAGACGGATCAGGAATATGATACCAAGGACAAGTACCCGCGTACGGGCAAGGATTCAGACTCGGCTCCTAGAAAGGGAAATCCGGGACAGAGATTTACTGAATACTCAAGGTTGAATGCCCCAAGAAGCCAAATCCTGATGGAGATAGAAAAGGACAGGGACGTGAGATGCCAAAGCCACTAAGGACATCCTGAGAAAAGAAACAAGAATCAGTACTGCCGGTTCCACAAAGATGTGGGACATGATACCGACGATTGTAGACAATTGAAAGATGAGATTGAGTTCTTGTTCCGCAAGGGAAAATTGAATAAATTTTGCAAAGATGGGGATCGGGGGAACCCAAGGCGGGATTATGATAGGAAAGATGAGGATCGTAACCGCAATCAGCAGCCCCGGGGGCTAGTGATCAACATGATCTTTGGTGGCCCAACAACGGCCGAGATAAGTAGAAATTCCAGAAAGGCGTATGCACGAGAGGTGATGCACATCGTAGGGGAAGCCCCGAAGCGTGCAAAGACGGAAGTCTCAATTGGATTCGATGATTCGGACCTTGAAGGGGTGAAGTTTCCCCATGATGACCCACTGGTTATCTCACCTGTGATAGGCAACTCCCAAGTGAAGAAAGTCTTGATTGACAATGGAGCATAAGTGGACATTCTGTTTCATGATGCCTTCTTGAAGATGGGATATAATGAGTCTCAGTTGACACCATTAAACATGCCCATATATGGGTTCAACGGAGTGGAGTCGAAAGTTGAAGGGACAATTCAGCTACCCATGACTATAGGGCAGGAGCCACGGGAGGCAACTCAGATGTTAAATTTTTTGGTTATCAAAGCTACGTCCACATACAATGCTATCCTAGGTAGGACGGGACTACATGCTTTTAAGGCGGTTGCCTCTACCTATCATTTAAAGGTTAAGTTCCCAACCAGAAATGGAGTAGGAGAAGAAAAAGGGGATAAAAAGATGGCAAGAAGTTGTTATGTGGCCGCACTGAGGCCGGATGGAATTGGGGGGCAGGTCCTCCCAATCGAGGATATGGATGTTCGAGAGAATGAAGAGCGAAGAGGAAAACCAGCAGAGGTCTTAGTTCCCATACCTTTGGAGTTGGGAGATTCTGAGAAGGTTACTTACATCGGGGCATCTTTGAAAGACCCCTTGAAAAGCAGATTGATCACCTTCTTGCCAGACAATAGAGACGTCTTTGCATGGACAGCAGCTGATATGCTAGGGATAGATCCCCAATTGATAACACACAACTTGAATGTGGATCCAGACCGGAAGGCGGTGAAACAAAAGAAAAGGAATTTTGCACCTGAGAGGCAAGAAGCCATAAAACAGGAAGTTAACAAACTCCTAGAGACAGACTTCATTGAGGAAATTCAGTTCCCAGAATGGTTGGCCAATCCAGTAATGGTCAAGAAGGCAAATGGAAAGTGGAGGATGTGTATAGATTTCACTGATCTAAACGATGCATGCCCAAAGGACTGTTTTCCCTTGACAAGGATCGATACATTAATAGATGCCACTGCTGGGCACGAGATGTTGAGTTTCATGGATGGATTTAGTGGCTACAATCAAATCAGGATGCACAAGGATGATATTCCTAAGGTAGCATTCATCACTGACTTTGGTGTGTACAGTTACCTGGTCATGGCTTTTGGACTAAAAAATGCAGGAGCTACCTATCAAAGGTTGGTAAACAAGATTTTTGCTCATCTCATTGGAAAGACTATGGAAGTTTACGTGGATGACATGTTGGTGAAGAGCCTGCACAAGGCAGATCACATTGAGCACCTGCGAGAGGCATTTGAAGTTTTAAGACACCACAAGATGATGTTGAACCCCGCCAAGCGCGCTTTTGGTGTTGGGTCAGGGAAGTTCTTGGGTCTTATGGTCTCGAAACGAGGTATCTTAGATATGGAACCACCACGTTCCATAAACGACGTACATAAACTAACTGAGAGGATTGCTGCGTTGGGTAGGTTCGTCTCTAAATCCGGGGATAAGTGTTTGCCGTTTTTCAAAACACTAAAGAAAGTAAAAAACTTCGAATGGACAGAAGAAAGCCAAGAGGCCTTTGAACAGGTGAAGAAGTATATGGCTGAAGCCCCGCTGTTGGCCAAGCCTAGTATGGGAGAAATCCTCTATCTTTATTTGGCAATTTCAGGTCAAGCTGTGAGTGCGATGCTGGTAAAAGAGGAAAACATGGTTCAGAAACCCGTATACTATGTGAGCAAAGTTTTACACGGAGCAGAGTTGAACTACTCCACTATTGAGAAATTTGCCTTAGCCTTGGTAACTGCCTCTTGGAAACTACGACCCTATTTTCAGGCACATAAGATTGAGGTCCTTACAGGACAACCATTGAGGAATATTTTGCACAGCCCTAAAGCAAGTGGTAGGCTCATCAAGTGGGCAATTGAGTTGGGAGAATTCGATATTAAGTACAAGCCAAGGATGGCCATCAAAGCTCAGGAACCTGCTGACTTCGTGGTTGAATGTACCATTGACAACCAAGAAGTCGGGGGGCAGGAGATGCCTCAGAAAGGCAATAAGGAAGACAAGGAACTCATGATTGAGGAGAAGGAATTCTGGATGCTCTATTTTGATGGGGCATCAAAAACAAAAACAAGTGGTGCAGGTCTTGTCTTACAAAGTCCCGATGGATTCATGATTGAATACGCCTTGAAGTTGGACTTTCCAACAACCAATAATGAGGCAGAATATGAAGCTCTAATAGCTGGACTTGGCTTAGCAGGAGCCCTAAGGGTCAAAAACCTTAAAGTTTGTGGAGATTCAAGGCTGGTTGTGGCCCAAATCAATGGAGAGTTTGAGGTAAGGGATGAAACTATGGCTAAATACTTAAGGCTTGTGAAAGTAATAATGACTCAATTTGATGACTGCTACATTGAGCACATTCCAAGGGAGGAAAACACCAAGGCTGATGCCTTATCCAAGTTTGCCTCCTCCGAGATAGAGAATTATTCGGGAAGTGTTTATTTCAAAGTTCTGGGAACTCCTACCATTGATTCGAAGTTGGTTGCACCTATCGGAGTAAGGGAATGTTGGATAGATCCCATAAAAGCACATCTCAAGACCGGTTGGCTCCCGACCAATGCCATGGAGGCACGAAAGTTATCTATAAGAGCATTGAGGTATGGTCTTATTGAAGGGATACTCTACAAGAAGTCTTTTGTGATTCCTTATCTGAAGTGTTTGAGACCTGAAGAGGCCAAATCAGCTATTGAGGAGGTCCATGAGGGAATTTATGGACAACACTTGGGGGGCAGGGCCCTAGCTCACAAGATAGTCAGACTCGATTTCTATTGACCTGAGATGATGGCTGATACCAAAGAGTACGTGAAAAGGTGTGATCGGTGCCAGAAACATGCACCATTGGTTAGGCAACCACCAGAGATGTTGACATCTGTTAGCTCTCCTATTCCCTTTGCTATGTGGGGAATGGACATACTGGGGCCCTTTCTTATGGCCACTGCTCAAAGGAAGTTCCTGGTCTAGGCTATTGATTACTTCACAAAGTGGATTGAGGCCAAACCTTTGGCTAAAATCACGACCAAGCAAATTATGCAGTTTTTCTGGGAAAACGTCATGTGTAGGTATAGAATACCACGAATCCTGGTTACGGACAATGGACTACAATTTAACAACAAAGAGTTTAAGGATTATTGTGATGAGAACAGGATTGAGCTTCGGTTTACCTCGGTTGCCCATCCTCAAGCCAATGGCCAAGCTGAGGTTGCCAATCGAGTTATCCTAGACGGACTTAAGAAAAGGGTGGAACACTCCAGAAACACTTGGGTGGATGAGTTACTACCCATACTCTGGGCATACCGAACCATATGCAAGGTGACTACTGGAGCAACTCCATTCATGTTAGCTTACGGGGCTGAAGCTGTGGTACGCGTGGAAATTATGCATGCATCTCCACGAGTGGAAGCCTTCGAACCAGACACAAATGAGGAAGGAATGAGACTAGCCCTTGATCTTATTGATGAGGTAAGGGATGAAGCCCATGCTAGAAATACTGAACATCAGAAGAAAGCATCCTTCTACTACAACCTAAGGGTGAAAGAAAGGTTCTTCCGTCAGGGGGACCTAGTACTTAGAAAGATTGAAGCATCTAGAGTTGGACAGAAGGGGAAGATGGCTCCAAATTGGTGAAGGGTTTCGAGCATCAAACGCAGCGAAAAATTAAAACAAAAACAATAATTATCGAAACCCTACCGCAGGATCCACGCAAAAAACATAATATTTAATTCGGAGATTGATGATTTACCTTAAAGAAGCTTTACGATTGTATGTCTAATGGATATCCAAGCTTTCACGATCGTTGAGTGCTCCTCTTCGAAGCCTCCTCTACGGTATCCACACGAACACTCCAAGAACGATTCTTGATTGGAAGGGAGGTACTAGCCTCCAATGAAAATATGAGATCTTCTTTTTAGGTTTTGGTTCAAGCGGTTGGGGATTATTTTTGTCGTACAAAATTAATTACCTTCTTTACCTATCATCATATATTTATATGATAGTGTAAGGTAAAAGCCCAACTAAAAACCTAGCCCAAGTTTGATTAATTAAATAATAGAATCAAATCCTATTATTTAAATAAATAATAATTAAGTCATACTTAATTATTAAAATCATATCTCATTTGTATTTTATTATATCTTAATTAAGTCCCACTTAATTAATATAATAAAATACAACTAATCATTTAATTAATTTAAATTCATAATTTAAATTAATTCTTCCTTAAAATGTTCTATGTGTGTGACCCTGTAGGCTATCATTTAATTGGCAATAATTTTATTCTCTAATAAAATTATAAACAATGAGCGGCATCTAGTAATACATCATTGCTACCCAATTAAATAATAATTAAATCGTGATTCGATAAAACCTTTTTGTGATTAATGTTCCCGTGTAATATAATCCCTTTAACCAAATATTATAGATTAAACTCGAGGCATGTTTCATGTCATCCTCTTCATAATTTAATCCGGGTTTACTTGATCCATGAGTAGACTATTAATAACAAATCATTATTTGAGCACGGCCATGCATTTTATAGTCTCACTCAATCAAGAGGCCAATAATATCTCTCCAAATAATAGGAGGGTTAAATCCTTTATCTATCATTCATATTTCTCATACGATTCACAATATACCCGATGTCCACTTTTATCATTATCCGGTCAAAGGTAACTTTTAATGTAGTCAAAGTATATTATCCTCGTATAGAAATATAATGATCTCAAGTCAAAGGATCATTACACCATTATCACTGTGAGTCTTTCTTATGACTTAATTAACATGAAGAATCTCACGGTGGGTCTGTCCAGTACCATGTACCCTACATGTACCTATGTATTGACTTTAGTATCTCCATACTTATAACCAATGAGATGTGGTTATCAGTCAAAAACATACTAGTCTATTTATGTATTATTATTGTCCTGTATAATAATACTCGACTAGGGACCTTTAAGAATATGATATTATATAATCTCAAATTCAAGTTGTAAACTTAAACTATATAATGTGTATCATTATTCTAAGGACATTTATTATGCTAACAAATATCGCAGTAATTCGAGTCATAATAAATACATTTATTTAATAATCAAATGACATAAGGTTTATTTAAGAAACAATGTATTGCCTCTAGGGCACCTACACTAACAATCTCCCACTTGCACTAGAGCCAATCACCCATGTATCTAATACCCATGGAACTAGTGTGACCGTCGTGCTTCTGCTGCGATAAAGCCTTGGTCAGTGGGTCCGCAACATTTTCATTGGTATGCACTTTACATATATGTATATCTCCTCTCTCGTTTATCTCTCGAAGAAGATGATATCTTCTAAGTATATGCTTTGCCTTGGAATGGGACCTTGGTTCCTTAGCCTGCGCAATGGCTCCATTGTTATCGCAATACAGATCAACTGGATCTGCGATCGACGGAACCACACCAAGTCCGGTAATAAATTTCCGAATCCAAACAGCCTCTTTGGCTGCTTCACTAGCGGCAATATACTCAGCTTCCATTGTAGAATCAGCTACTGTCTCTTGCTTCGAACTTTTCCAGCTTACAGCACCTCCATTTAGACAAAACACGAATCCAGACTGGGACACAGAATCGTCCCTATCTGTCTGGAAACTAGCATCAGTGTAACCTTTTACGACCAGCTTCTCATCTCCTCCGTATATCAAGAACGAATCTTTAGTCCGTTTAAGGTACTTAAGAATATTCTTGACAGCTGTCCAGTGACCCTCACCTGGATTAGACTGGTACCTGCTCATCATGCTTAAAGCATACGAGACATCAGGACGAGTACATATCATTGCATACATTATAGAACCAATTGCCGAAGCATATGGTACTTTACTCATACGGTCCTTATCATCTGATGATTTAGGACAGTTTTCCTTTGAGATCACTATCCCATGAGACACGGGGACAAAGCCCCTATTTGCCTCTTGCATTCCAAAACGATGCAATACTTTGTCAATGTATGTACTCTGACTTAGGCCGATTAATCTTTTAGATCTATCCCTATAGATCCTGATCCCTAAGATATAGGTAGCATCGCCTAAGTCTTTCATCGAGAAACTTTTTCCCAACCAAGTCTTCACAGCTTGTAGAGAAGGAATGTCATTCCCTATTAGTAATATGTCATCCATATATAATACTAAGAATGCCACATGGCTCCCACTAACCTTCTTGTAAACACACGGCTCATCCTCATTTTGTTTGAAGCCAAACTCTTTGACTGTTTAATCAAAACGGATGTTCCACCTCCTTGAGGCCTGCTTCAATCCATAAATAGATCGTAGCAACTTACAAACCATTCTAGCAAACTTTGGATCGACAAAACCCTCAGGTTGTGTCATGTACACATCCTCTTCTAAGCTTCCATTTAAGAAAGCAGTCTTGACATCCATTTGCCAGATTTCATAGTCATAATAAGCCGCTATCGCAAGCAAAATCCTGATGGACTTGACCATAGCTACCGGTGAGAAAGTTTCATCATAGTCAATACCATGAATTTGCTTGAAACCTTTCGCCACCAGTCTTGCTTTGTGGTCTGTAAATTTCCATCCATGTCAGTTTTCTTCTTGAAAACCCACTTGCACTCTATGGGTTTAATCCCATCAAGTGGTGCAACCAAAGTCCATACTTTGTTTTCATACATGGAATCCATCTCAGATTTCATGGCTTCCAGCCATCTCTCAGAATCTGGACTATTCATAGCATCCTTGTAGGTGAGAGGCTCATCATTATCTACAAGCATCACATCACCACCTTGAGTCAGGAGAAATCCATAATATCTCTCTGGCTCATGGCGAATCCTACTTGATCTACGAACAACCTGTGTTTCTTGAGCATTATCGTTATTCTGCTCTTGTTCCACCTCAGGTTCAATGCTATTTTGTGGTTCTCGATCTTCATCGAGATCTATAGTCCTCCCACTATTTCTTTTGGAAACAAAATCTCTTTCCATGAAAACAGCATCTCGAGCAATGAACACTTTCTGCTCAGAAGGATTATAAAAATAATATGCCTTTGTTTCTTTAGGGTATCCCACAAAATTGCACTCTTCGGATTTAGGTCCAAGCTTGTCAGATACTTGACGTTTTACAAACGCCTTGCATCCCCAAACTTTCATAAAGTTCATGCTTGACCGTTTCTCCTCCCATATCTCATATGGAGTCTTTTGAACCTTCTTAGTTGGAACACGGTTAAGTGTGAAAGCTGCTGTTTCTAGAGCATAACCCCAGAAACTTATTGGAAGATCTGCATGACTCATCATCGATCGTACCATGTCTAACAGGGTACGATTTCTCCTCTCTGAAACTCCATTCCATTGAGGAGTACTTGGCGGAGTGAGTTGTGATACAATACCACACTCCTTTAAATACTCTTTAAATTCGGTGCTTAAGTATTCACCCCCACGATCGGATCGTAAGATTTTAATACTTGCACCTCCGCCTATTTGCTTCTCTACTTCAGCCTTGTATTCTTTGAATTTTTCAAAAGAATCGGATTTGTTCTTCATAAGATATACATATCCATATCTACTGAAGTCATCAGTAAATGTTATGAAGTAGTAGTAGCCTCCTCTAGCCATCACACGCATTGGGCCACATTCATCACTATGTATTAGCTCCAAACGTTCAGTGGCCCTTTGACCCTTACCAGTAAAAGGAGCTTTAGTCATCTTACCAAGCAAACAAGATTCGCATTTTTCGTATGATTCAAAATCAAACTTATCCAAGTATCCATCTTTATGTAATTTGGAAATGCGTTTCTCATTTATATGGCCTAGACGACAATGCCAGAGGTATGTTTGATTTGAATCATTAACTTTAAGTCGTTTGTTTTCTATGTTACAGATAGGATTATCTAAATCAAGAACATATAAACCATTAAATAAACGCGCAATACCATAGGTTAAATCATTCAAAGCAAAAGAGCAACTGTTGTTCTTTATTGTAAACGAAAAACCTTTCTTGTCCAAACAAGAAACAGAAATAATGTTTCTGCGAATCGCAGGCACGTAATAACAGTCATTTAGTTCTAAAACAAGCCCAGAGGGCAAAGATAAATAATAAGTTCCTACGGCTAAAGCAGCAACTCTTGCTCCATTGCCTACTCGTAGGTCCACTTCTCCCTTAGCCAAAGTCCTACTTCTCTGCAGTTCCTGCACATTTATACAAATGTGAGAAGCACATCCAGTATCCAATACCCAAGATGTAGAAATAGACAGATTGACTTCTATAACATAAATACCTGATCCAGAAATCTGAACACCCTTCAATTTCTTCAGATCCTCCAAGTAAGCATGACAGTTTCTCTTCCAGTGACCAGGCTTGTGACAATAGTGACAATCACCTTTGTCAGCCTTTGCGACATCTCCCTTCGGCTTTTTAGCCTTTTTGAAAGAGGGCTTAGAAGGACCAAGATCTTTCGGTGTAACCTTTTTCTTGCCCTTCCATTTCCCCTTTCCCTTAGCACCTTTCTTGCCCACCATCATTATGGGAGCCTTCTCAGGTGCCTTGACCATATTTGCTTCAGTGGTCCTCAGCATGGCCAACAATTCCATAGGAGTCTTATCTTGCTTAACCATATTGAAAGTCATTATGAACTGAGCATAGTCGCTGTTCAAAGATTGCAAGATTATATCGACTTGAGCCTCTCGCTGAAGCGGGAAACCCAAACGAGCAAGGTAATCACAATACCCAATCATCTTTAGAACATGTGGTCCGACTGGTCCATTGCCCTGCTTACACGAGAAGAGTGCTTTGCTTGTGTTGAACTTTTCAACACGAGCCTGTGATTGAAACATCGTTGAAAGATGTTCAAACATAGTATAAGCATTCATATCAAAATGCTGCTTCTGGAGCTCAGCATCCATAGTAGCAAGCATAAGACAAGCCACATCAGTTGCATCATCAATATGCTTCTGATAAGCATTTCGTTGAGCAGCAGTGGCATTGTTAGCAGGGGCTGCCGGTGGAGGAATATCAATCACATAAGATTTCTTTTCCTGCATGAGAACAATTCTCAAATTCCTAGACCAGTCAAGGAAGTTCGATCCTGTCAGCTTTTCCTTCTCAAGGACTGATCGCACAGATAAAGTGTTGTTTGTATTTTGTGCCATTTTTTTTCTACAATGATAAAATGCATAAGATAAGTTAGATTGTTACATTAATTATGTTCAAGTGATTATGACATATTCATAATATATCTCCCACTATTTTTATCAAATTAATAGCCCTTACTATTAAATCGGAAAGAATATCTCATAAATCTTTCTAGTGAGCCAAGATCCATATTTCATCATATCCTAAGTCAACCACTGGTAGTCCTTAAAACATGATTATTTAGGTAGACAACAGTTGTCAATTATATCATATATAATTCTTGGATAGTTTGGTGAACAACAATTGTTCTTGTCTATCTAATAGATTTTGAACCAAACTCTATGCTTCTAAGTTCATAATAATTGAATATAACCGTTTATTTTCACCTTATTATGACGACTCAGTTAAGTTAAACCCAATGATACAACGGTCGAATATAACCGCTTATATTCGTCACATCTCACCACGATAGACAGGAGTCCCCTGCCACTGGCAGTCATTCCCCTTATCGATCTAGGATTCAATGAGTGTTCATTCATTGGAAAGCATCCGATAAAAGAACTTAATATTTTGTTAAGGGGTTTTGTATTAAAACGACCATGATCCCATCATAAAGAGATTCCCAATTTTTCCTTGAATTAAATACTTAAAATCAATATTCATCAATAGTTTGATTTCCAGGTTGTTGGAGGAGTCACAAGTGGCCTCACTTAATACCCAACTTCCTTACAGGTAAAACCCGTTTTTGACAAAATCTCCCCATATCTAAATAATTGAAAATTCGTATTTAATTCCGTGTTTCATAAACACAGAAATCTCATGATCGTTTGTTTATTTTAAAATCTCGATCGTTACAGATTTTATCTTGTTTAGCATGGCAAACATGGTATGGGTGACGTATCTAATACATGCATACATCACTAATCTAATTAAAACATGCATACATTTGCTACTCTACACATGCATCATATGTAAAGTAAGTGCATTATGTAAACGTGATTGGTTATGGCCTTTATCCTATATGATCCTTTCAAGCTAATGAAAGGATCAAGGACAATCTATGGGTGGTTTAAAATACTATACTATTACATGTCTTCTTCTTTGCTGCTACAATGCCTCCTTGGATCGCCTCCTTGCTTGCTTGTCTTCATGTATTCATGTACATTACATAAACAAAACAACTATACTAATGTACTTACAAGGAGAACTCGAGTTACATTCGAGATTTAATCATTACAAGGAATGACGACATGCAAGTCGTATTTAGAAACCAAACCATAAACAAAAACCTCTATCCTATGGGTCTCAAGGCCATAACCATCCACCATGCTCAAGTAACAATTAAATAACATGTCATATTATCTAATCATGTTATACCATATCATATTTCAGATAATCCAATCAAAGAAATCATATAACGCAAAAATCAGAAAATCAGAATCAAATTCTGAAAACAACAAATCGCGTTTTTCATGCACTAAACGGCGTCAAACGCCTTACAGACGAGTCGGTGATACCTATGGTATCAGTTTTGTTCAGACACTCGTTTCCAGTCAGAAAACACATATCGTTTGCGAAAATCTGACACTGGACACAGATTTCACCAGATCTGCGCAGCGTATACAGAAATCGTATCGTATACAATCCCCATATCATGAACAAACAAAAATCATGTATATATCAATATACATACAGATTATATGATCATCATATGATCATCCCAATCATCATTAACATACAGTTTATACATATATATATATATATATATCAAAATCAACGCATCATACATGACAATCATCAAACATGCTCGTATATATATCAAAACTGTAACATATAACCGAATTAAAACGTTTTTGCAAGTAGCTCTGATGCCATTGAAGGGTTTCGAGCATCAAACGCAGCGAAAAATTAAAACAAAAACAATAATTATCGAAACCCTACCGCAGGATCCATGCAAAAAACATGATATTTAATTCGGAGATTGATGATTTACCTTAAAGAAGCTTTACGATTGTATGTCTAATGGATATCCAAGCTTTCACGATCGTTGAGTGCTCCTCTTCGAAGCCTCCTCTACGGTATCCACACGAACACTCCAAGAACGATTCTTGATTGAAAGGGAGGTACTAGCCTCCAATGAAAATATGAGATCTTCTTTTTAGGTTTTGGTTCAAGCGGCTGGGGATTATTTTTGTCGTACAAAATTAATTACCTTCTTTACCTATCATCATATATTTATATGATAGTGTAAGGTAAAAGCCCAACTAAAAACCTAGCCCAAGTTTGATTAATTAAATAATAGAATCAAATCCTATTATTTAAATAAATAATAATTAAGTCATACTTAATTATTAAAATCATATCTCATTTGTATTTTATTATATCTTAATTAAGTCCCACTTAATTAATATAATAAAATACAACTAATCATTTAATTAATTTAAATTCATAATTTAAATTAATTCTTCCTTAAAATGTTCTATGTGTGTGACCCTGTAGGCTATCATTTAATTGGCAATAATTTTATTCTCTAATAAAATTATAAACAATGAGCGGCATCTAGTAATACATCATTGCTACCCAATTAAATAATAATTATGTGATTCGATAAAACCTTTTGTGATTAATGTTCCCGTGTAATATAATCCCTTTAACCAAATATTATAGATTAAACTCGAGGCATGTTTCATGTCATCCTCTTCATAATTTAATCCGGGTTTACTTGATCCATGAGTAGACTATTAATAACAAATCATTATTTGAGCACGGCCATGCATTTTATAGTCTCACTCAATCAAGAGGCCAATAATATCTCTCCAAATAATAGGAGGGTTAAATCCTTTATCTATCATTCATATTTCTCATACGATTCACAATATACCCGATGTCCACTTTTATCATTATCCGGTCAAAGGTAACTTTTAATGTAGTCAAAGTATATTATCCTCGTATAGAAATATAATGATCTCAAGTCAAAGGATCATTACACCATTATCACTGTGAGTCTTTCTTATGACTTAATTAACATGAAGAATCTCACGGTGGGTCTGTCCAGTACCATGTACCCTACATGTACCTATGTATTGACTTTAGTATCTCCATACTTATAACCAATGAGATGTGGTTATCAGTCAAAAACATACTAGTCTATTTATGTATTATTATTGTCCTGTATAATAATACTCGACTAGGGACCTTTAAGAATATGATATTATATAATCTCAAATTCAAGTTGTAAACTTAAACTATATAATGTGTATCATTATTCTAAGGACATTTATTATGCTAACAAATATCGCAGTAATTCGAGTCATAATAAATACATTTATTTAATAATCAAATGACATAAGGTTTATTTAAGAAACAATGTATTGCCTCTAGGGCACCTACACTAACAATTGGAAAGGCCCGTATCGAGTCAAAGGCACACTAGGACGAGGGTTGTGCAAGTTGGAGATTTTGGAAGGAAACGAGGTGCCTCGTACTTGGCATGCCTCGAACCTCAAAATCTGTTATGTTTGATTATCCTAAGTAGGATATAGCTCATATCTATTAGAAGAGTAGAAATAAGGTCGATGAAACCATTCTGGAGTTTTTCAACTCTGAGTAGGAAGTAGAGTATTATGTAAGGGCTAGACCCATTTTAAGTTTTATTGCAACTTGGTTTTCTCCTCTCCTGGTTACTATTCTTTGTCTATTATGTATCAAAGCATGCTTAAAATTGCTAGCTAAAGTAAGCCAAAATACAAAAGACAAAACGAAGCAAAAAACAGAAAGTGCATGAAATAAGTAAACAAAAGCCCGAAGGCATAAGTTTTAAGTTACAAAATAAATAGTTACAAAAACACATGCCACGCAGGGCAACAAAAATAACCTAAGGGGCCTGGGACGAAGCTGACTCTTCCTCATTTCTCTGGGTCTTGGAACCCCCTGCAGAACGAGAAGGAGAGGTCTTGGTGGTGTCGGAGTCCCCTCAGAGAGGAGTAGCCTCGGGATCAAGAATCCTCCCCCTCCTCACCTAGAACCTCGTCCTCGTCCTCACCCTCTTCTTCCCCAGTAGGAAGGGTAATAGGAGGATGTGGACTCGGGAAATCCTCAACAACAAACAAACCAGGATGCTTTTTAAGCACCGCCTCCAAAGCCTCGTTCCAGCCATCAGTATACTGGGCGGGGTAAAGAACCTCATCGTGCCTCTCCATCAAAGTCTGAAAATCCGTTGAGTCCATGTAAGCATCAATGAGGTCCTCCTTCTTGGACCTCAAGTCCATTAACTCTGCGTGGGCAGATGCCAACTCCTCCTCTTTCCCCTTCAGCTTGTCCTCAAACTCCTTGTTGCGTATTTTCTCCTTTTGATATTTAGTCTCGTGAGCCTTGGATTGGTTTTTCCAGGACTTAGCCTGGTGAACCATGCCCTGAAAGTGGACGTTAGCCTGCAAAGGAGTTAGGTCAAGAAGGGACATAACATCAAGTAACATTAAATTGAAAAAGAGTTAAGGAAGAAAACATACAGAGGCTAAGGCCTGGGCACCCAGATGCTCATTTTCCTCCATACTAGCTCCCGATACGAAATCTTTGTAATCACATGGAGTAATGGAGTTCAAGGACCAGTCCATGGAATATTTGGTGGATCCCACCACCGAATCCTATTTCCTGAAGCCCCAAGGGGCCCTATAGACAGTGGACTGCACATTCACCTATTGAGGTCCACCCTCTAGGTCAACCGATATCAAATCTTGCTTCTGCACTTTTTGTGGGCGCAGGAATGAAGGCTCAGTGGGTTTCCCCCTCACGTCAAGGGTCCTCTTAGCCCTTTTCATACGGGCTATCTCATCATCGTTAGGCTCAGTAGCCTTCATAATCTTCAAAGCAGCTACGTAAACATAAACAAAAACGTTGGTATAAGATAGCATAGAAAGTAAAAATACCAAAGAATGGAAAATTACCCTGATCGGATACGTTGGAAAGGCCGACGGCCCTCAAAGGTTCCTCATTGATGAGGTCCCAGCAAAGAGTTTTCCCATTGTCTCTGGTTAAGGAGTCATAGGCAGCTTGCTCCTCCATGCTCAAAACAATCTTGTTAGGGCTGCCATCAAACACCTTTCCAAAGGATTTTCTGAAAAGGGTGCCCCAATCACCCCTTCCCAAACTAGATACATGAATTCCTCTTTCCGTTTGGGGTTATTATCAACCACAGAATGACCGTTAAAAATATGTGGGATCTTGGGCCGTTGTCTAACATAGACCCACCCTGGTTGGTTCAATGAGCTGTTGTAAAATTGAAATTTTTTCCTAAAGATAGGAATGGAAAGTGGAAACTTGTTCCTAAGACATAGGACCATGAAGCACAAAATGGAGCGCCATGCGTTTGGTGGTAGTTGGCATGGGCTAATTTGCACATTGGCTAATAAACAGGGTACGAATTCATTAAAGGGAAATCTAACCCCAGCAAGAAAAGCATCCCTAAATATACATAAGGCATTGGGCCTCCAATGGCAAGGCCTGTCGCCAGGCCCAGCCTTAACCAACTTAAAGGGGGCCTTGACACTATAGTTTCTATTATAACTTTTGATAAAATCTTCATCATGAAATTTGTTACAACAATTGTATGCATCTAGATCAGATAAAGAAGGGTATTCATCCCCACGAACATTGATCATCTGAGTTAAATTCATGCAAGTTGAACGGATTTTGATGTCGTTACCTTTTTTGGAGGCAGAATTCATCTTGGCAAGGCGATGCGCGTTCTTGTCCGCCATTGATCTTTAACAGTTGAATGCTTCAAAGCCCAGAAAATGATTGAAGAAGATGAATCTCCAGGCAAAAACCCAGAAAGCGATGAATCTCGTCGGAAATGCTGCCGGAAATCGCCTAACCTAGAGAGAAATTAAGAAAGGGTTAAGGAAAGATTTTGGCGGAAAGTATAGTGTTTAAGTGTGAAGTGAGAAATGAATCTCAGTTCACTCTTTTATAGAAATTTTCCACCAGGTTGATAGCCGGTTGAAATTCTAAGTAACCGGTTACAACCAGTTAAGGCCCAACAAAGGCCCATAGGCCCAAGAGAAGGAAGGTTCTAGAATATCCTAGAATAATCCTAGAAATTCCGAAAAAATATGAATATTGATATAAATGGTTACGAGGCCCAATAAAGCCCAGTAGGCTTACTGGGGCCAAAAAGTACGAAACCAAGAGGGTTTGAGATTTTTATACCTTCTTGAGCACCTAGGGGCCTTGGATAAGCTTTTCACAACTCAACAACACCTTAAATGGTCTCCTACAACACTTACAATCCAAGATCTAAAAGAAAAACAACCATGGTTATTATTCACCCAAGCTTTAACAATTTATAACTTGAAATTGGGTGGGTGAAATGACTTGAAATTGCTAACATACCTTGTCTAGATGATGAAGATGACCTAGGATTTATGCTATGATTTATGAGTGATGGAAGAGGGGGGAGAAGAATTTTTCTTCTTCCTCTTTTCTCTTGGCCGAGAGCAACTAGCAAGGGGGGGGGAAGAGTTTGTGTTTTTGGTTTTTGTGTTGTGTTGGTGAATAATTGATGTTATGTTAGGTTGGGTGATACATATCATGTATGTATAGACAAGTACTAGCAAGCATGGCTCCTTGTACTTCTTGTCTCTCTTTTTGAAAAAGCAAGTAACTAGGTACTATTCATCTTCCAATTGCTAACTAGTTTGCTTGATTTCTAACCACTTGGTTGCATGGGACTTGCATGCAATACTACTCCTTGTATCATTATTCTTCTACCAATGCTTGTCATTCAATATTTAATTCGTATCGTACCTTAATTAATCTCTCGTAATAATATTTTGTCGCGTAGAGATTTCCTCTATAATTCCTTAAGTACTTAATTGTGTAAATTCCTCGAATGTCCATAATTCCTCATCATAATTCTTAATAAATCCTTTAATACTCTAACCATTCTCAAATCCCAAGTTTTATAAATCTTACTAACGATAAGACTCCTGCCTTCACAATCTTCCTTTTTATCTTACATAATAATGCAACAACGCAGTTTCTCAGACAATCAATTCTATTAATCAACAGGGATGACTAGAAAGGTTCCATATTGACAATGTCACAAGATATTAAATAAAAGGAAATATTACCAAAAATTATGGTTCTTACAGCCTCCCCTCCTTAAAAGGATTCCGTCCCGGAATCAGGTTGAAAACAGTTGGGGGTGCTTTTCACGCATCGCGCTCTCTAGTTCCCATGTTGATTCTTCGACATTCTGATTCCTCCACAAGACTCTCACTAGTTTGACAACCTTGTTCCTCAGCACCTGTTCTTTTCTATCCATGATTTCTACGGGTTGCTCCACATATGTTAAGTCTGGTTGCAGATCCACTTGATCATGTTCTATCACGTGTCGGAAGTCGGTATGGTAGGGTCGTAGCATGGACACATGGAACACATTATGTACTTGCTGCAAGCTCGGGGGTAAAGCCAATTCATAGGCTAACTTCCCAACTCGTTTCAAGATCTCAAAAGGTCCAATAAATCTCGGGCTTAGTTTCCCTTTCTTACCAAATCTCATCAATCCCTTCCACGGTGATACCTTTAACATCACAAACTCTCCTACCTCATATTCTTTGTCCTTGCGGGTCTGGTCCGCATACTTCTTCTGTCTGTCCTGGGCTGCTACCAGCCGTCCTCTTATGAGTTCGATAGTTTCTCTTGTCTGTTGGACCAGTTCAGGTCCTAAAATCTTCCGCTCTCCAACCTCTTCCCAACACAAGGGAGACCGACATCTTCGTCCGTATAAAGCTTCATATGGGGGCATGCCTATACTCGCATGGTAACCGTTGTTGTAGGAAAATTCGATCAACGGCAAGTGGTCATCCCAACTTCCCTTAAAATCAATGGCACATACCCTCAACATGTCCTCGATGGTCTGGATGGTTCTCTCACTCTGTCCGTCTGTTTGGGGATGGTATGCAGTACTCATGTTTAACTTGGTCCCCACACAATCCTGAAAACTTCTCCAGTACCTGGAGTTGAATCTTGGGTCTCTATCTGATACAATGCTCACAGGAACCCCATGCCTAACCACAATCTCCTTTAAGTAAATATCTGCCAGCTTGTCGACAGTATATCTCTCGTTGATTGGAAGAAAATGTGCTGACTTGGTCAACCTATCGATAATTACCCAAATGGCATCATGATTAGTCTTGGTCCTTGGTAATCCGACCACAAAGTCCATCGCAATTTGATCCCACTTCCACTCGGGTATCTCCAATGGTTGCAACAGCCCACTGGGCCTCTGGTGTTCGGCCTTTACTCTTTGACATGTCAAGCATTTACTTACCCACTCTGCCACGTCCTTCTTCATATTAGGCCACCAATAGTATTCTCTCAGATATCTATACATCTTAGTGCCTCCAGGGTGAATTGAGTACCTCGAACTATGAGCCTCTTGCAAAATCTCGTCTTTTAACTCCTGAACATTCGGGATCCATATCCTAGATGCATACCTCATAATTCCATTCCCGTCCTTCTCACACTTAATTTCCTCGCCAGTCAAAACTTTTTCCATCGAATTCTTTTCTTCTTCTATCTTCTTTTCCTGGCATAACTTAATCTTTTCCTGGCCTTGTAGCTGGGGACTGTAACACAAGTGAGAGAGAGATTAAAGATTGCTGGAGATTGGGCGTTGTTCAGAGATGTTGGGCTTTTATTTCCATTAGACTCTCTTGTCCAATTCCTGGTAACCTCACTTCAATCTCTAGTTTCTCAAGGTCCTTGATCAACTCGTCCACTGACGTTATCATCTTGAGTTTCTCTTTTCGGCTAAGTGCATCGGCCACCACATTGGCCTTCCCTGGGTGATAATGAATCTCACAATCATAATCTTTGATTGGCTCTAACCATCTCGTCTGCCTCATGTTTAACTCTCTCTGAGTGAATATGTACTTTAAGCTCTTTTGATCCGTGTAGATTTCACACTTTTCTCCGTAAAGATAATGTCTCCAGATCTTCAAAGCAAAAACTATCGCTGCTAATTCCAAATCATGGGTGGGGTATCTTATCTCATACTCCTTAAGTTGTCTGGATGCATACGCGATCACTTTACCGTACTGCATAAGCACACACCCTAAACCTTTATGGGATGCGTCGCAATAAATCACAAAATCTCCCTTATCATCAGGTAGGGCTAGTACTGGTGCTGTCACCAACCTCTTCTTCAACTCTTGGAAGCTCTCTTCGCATTTTTCAGTCCACACAAACTTCTCGGTCTTGCGAGTTAGTCGGGTCAAAGGGGCTGCTATCTTGGCAAAGTCTTGGACAAAATTCTATTTTGGCTGGGTCCACTAGAATGCCTTGTTCGATAATCACATGCCCTAAAAACTGAACTTCCCTCAACCAAAATTCGCACTTCGAGAACTTAGCGTACAACTTTTCTTCCCTCAATGCTCCCAATACAATCCTCAAGTGCTCCGCATGTTCCTCATTCATCTTGGAATAAATCAAGATGTCATCGATGAAGACTATAACACACTTGTCCAAGTATTTCTTGAAGACTCGATTCATTAAATCCATGAAAGCTGCAGGGGCATTCGTTAACACAAATGACATCACTAGGAACTCATAGTGTCCGTACCGGATGCGAAAGGCCGTTTTTGGTATATCTTCTGGTTTAATCTTTAACTGGTGATACCCGGTCCTCAAATCAATTTTAGAGAAGTAAACTGCATCTTTCAATTGATCAAATAGGTCATCTATCCTGGGCAAGGGATACTTATTCTTTATAGTCACCTTGTTCAACTCCCTGTAGTCTATACATAATCTCATACTACCATCCTTCTTTTTCACGAATAACACCGGGGCTCCCCACGGTGACACACTAGGTCTTATCATCCCTTTATCCAACAACTCTTGTAACTGAGTGGCCAGCTCTTTCATCTCCACTGGGGCTAGCCGATATGGGGCTTTCGAAATTGGGGCCGTACCCGGAACTAAGTCTATAGCGAACTCGATGTCTCTATCAGGTGGTAGTCCTGGAAGATCATCCGGAAATACGTCCGCGAACTCATTAACGACAGGGATTTCCTGTAGGTTTGGTGCCTCTTTCTTGGTATCCTTCACATAGGCTAAATAAGCTTCGCATCCTTTACGTAACAGCTTCTTAGCTTGAATCATAGTCAGGAACTTTTGGTTTAGCCGTTTCCCACTAAACACTACTTCCTCGTCCCCTGGCAGTCTCAAACTTACTTTCTTCTTTACACAATCAATCTGGGCTCCGTGGGTTGTTAACCAGTCCATACCTACTATTACGTCAAACTCCCCTAGTTTAAAAGGTATTAAGTCTACCCGAAAGTGCCGCCCTTCTATTTCTAGGTCACAACCTGGACATACTTGGCTAACGGGAATAATTTCATGATTAGCTATCTCTATTTGCAATCTGTCTTTCAATGGTTCAGTCTTAAGGCCTAACTGACATACAAAATCTAGAGATATGAAGGACTTGGTAGCTCCCGAATCAAATAAAACATTTGCTTTAACTGAGTTGAGTAGTAGGGTACCTGCAATCACATCCGTGTTCCTCACGACATCCTGCACCGTCATGTTAAAAGTTCTTGCAGTAGGGGCCTTGTTAGAAGCAGTTCCACTCACTCTCGATGCAGCTGGCCCAGAGGACATACATTCCCTCATTCGGTGCCCTGGTTTCCTACACTTGAAGCAATTACCTCCGGCACTCGGGTTGTTACCAGTTCCGCGACAGGCGTTAGCATAATGCCCTGTCAGCCCACACTTGAAGCACTTCACATCTTGCAGGTTACACACGCCCGCATGTTTCCTCCCACATTTATTACATTCCGGGGGTTGGGTTCGGGATGGGGTAGAGTAAGACGATCCCTGTGGCCGGCCGCTCTGGCCCACACTCCAACTTTCAGCTCTCTTGGTTCTAAAGTTTCCGCTGGGTTGGGACATCGTTCCTCGCTTAAATTTGCTCGGAAAGCTCCCACCCGCAGAGTTTCCCTTTCGACTATCAAACTTCCTCTTCTTTCCTTCTCTCTCCTTCTGCATCTGTTCACTCCCAGCCTCAACAATTGATGTTTTCTGTACCAGGGTGGCATAGTCTGTCAGCTCAAGAACCGCCACACGATTCTGAATCCATTGTTTTAGCCCTAATTGAAACCTTCGGGCCCTCTTTGCCTCAGAGTTCACATATTCCGGCACAAACCTCGACAACTCAGTAAATTTGGCCTCATACTCGGCCACCGTCATGTTTTCTTGCTTCAGTTCTAAAAACTTCAGCTCCATTTGTGTCTCCATGAACCTAGGAAAGTACTTCTCCAAGAACAGCTCGCTAAACCTCTCCCAGGTCACCACACCTCTTCCTTCCAAATTCTTCTTAGCTTCCCACCAATAGTTCGCCTCACCCTTCAGAAGGTAAGTGGCGAAAACAGTCTTCTGCTCTTCAGCGACACCTAGTATCTCGAAGGATTTTTCCATTTCTTTCAGCCAGGCCCTTGCCTCGACCGGGTCGGCAGTTCCTTTAAATTCTGGGGGTTTCAGGGATTTGAAGTTCCAGAAAGCATTAGCATTAGCATTTTGGGGTGGTTGCTGAACTGGGGGACGGTCCAAGTTCTGCCTAAGTAACTCCATGAACTGTTCCATAGGGCCTCCCCTAGGATGTTCTACCTCTCGGGTATCATCACCAGCTTCTTCTTATTCATACTCAGAGTCATCAAACAAGTTATGATCGTTGCCCTCATTCTCACTCAGGTTGGCATTCTCCCCTTCATGGTTCTGGTGGCCTCCGGTCCCATGGTGGCTACCCTGGCCCTCAGAACTGATCGGGTGAGCTCGAGTGTTCATTCTTCTGGGTGGCATGATTCTGATAATAAAACAAGAAAGGGGTTAGGGTTTTCCAATTACCTGACAGCGTTTGCACGGGTCAGGAGCGTATCGTTCCTCCTCATAAGGGTGGAAGTTGCAAAAGTTATAATAATCCGATGCTGGAGATAAAACGTCAAAACATTTTTGAGAAAAATCTCTATGGGATGCGAAAACATTTGCAAGAGTTTTCAAAATTTCGAAACCTCAAAAATTATTTTTTTTTTTTTGAAAAATTTATTTTAAAAAAATTTGTAGGAACATTTTTGGAAATTTTAGAGAACAATTTGAAATCGCATATCGTAAATTTGAAACAGCCTGGTTGTATTTGTGGCTTGTAGCAATTGTATAATCACAGTTGTATATCAAAACAGTAAAGCATGGCATCGGAAGGTAAGGCAGTTGAGACAATATCAAGGAAACTGAAACTAAATAAGTACGGTACAAGGGTTATCACAAAGTTTGGATGTTAGAGCCAAATACATAGTTCCGATGTCAAAGTCTAGCAAAAGTGGAACAATAACAAGTACATCATCTGAATAGTCAGGGCTACACAAAAGTAGGGCTACATCCTTACATACTACCCGAAGTCACATCTACATATCTGTAGGTCAGTCTACTCATCCACTGGTCAGAAAGGATACCACTGCACAAGTCAACTATCCCGCAAAATCGACACACTAATGTCATCTGAACCTAGGGGACTGAGCTATCAGTAACACATCACGGGGCCGCACCGCGGCGGAGCAAGGTCCTCACTCGGGCAAATGCACGACGCACAACACGCCTAGCATCCCTAGCCTGGATCACTCCGCCCCCGCGGATCCCTAAACCAAGAATCCTATCTCGACTCCTCCTCTCAATCCTATGAAGTCGAGCCCTAGTCCTCCTAGCAACAACGGTCCTCATCTCAGCCTGGATCCTTAAGCGCGCCTCGCGCTCCTCCACTAGTGCCCGCCTTGCCTCGTTAAGTCGGGCCTAGTGCAGATAGTAAGTCTCGGGTCAGGAACTGTACCACGTAAGCGTGCTCAGTACCCGACACTGGGGGTAGGTCCATCGGTGGAGGTGGTATGACAGGAACAGGAGCAGCTGCAGCAGCAGTAGCAGGAGCAGGAGCAGTAGCAGGGGTAGGGTCAAGCTCCTCCTCGCCAGAAGTATCATCCTCGGAATCACCGTCCGATGAAACAGGGCTAGATGTCTGTGGAGAAGGTGGGGGTGACACAACCCGACCCTCACCGGATCTCACACTCTCCTCATCAGTAGCTACAGGAGATGGGGTAACAGGCTCTGGCTCAGGCTCAGGCTCAAAGGGCTCCTCAATGGGATCCTCATCATCAGTATCCTCTATCAGTGTAATCCAGGGGCCAAGCTCGGAGTCAGCACCCATATCCTCCTCAGGATCCTCGGTCTCTCGCATCAGTGCCTCATCATGCTCTCTCTCGAAAGCCTCAGGGTCTGGTATCTCCTCCATCTACACAAGGGAAATAAGGTGGGTCACTAACCATAAAGAAAGGTTTAGGAGTAGTTCCCTCACGGGCCTTAAAGTCTGGGCTATATCCGATAACCCGACTACAAACTCGATGAGAGTTCTAAGTATTGTTAAAGTTGTTATTAGGGTTATCGTTATTGTTATTATTATTAGGGTTGCTTTCTTAAATTACTATCGTTTCTGAAAACTGTAACCTCGCTCTGATACCATTTCTGTGACGCCCCCAGATCCGGGGTCGGAGATCTAGGTGCTCACGGTCCATTTTCCATTAATAACATACCTGTTCTTGCACATAATATATATAACACAGCCATCGACCCCACAATAAACTCACACCACACACACACAGGTTAGAGCTTCAGAAACGTCACACATTGATTAAACAGTAATAAAGTTATCAGAGTTATTACAGACCGAATTAAATAGTATTTATGCTACCAGCAACACTTCGATATGAAGCGAAGTTGGCGGCTTGAAAGTTTGTTACGATACACTGCCTTGCACAGGTCATACTGATAAATAAAATGAACTAACAAAAGCTGCCAACCAATCCGGCTAATGGGGCCTACCGGTGGAATCTCAAGTGCTGGCTCGGGTCTAGTCACCTGCTTTCGAGCAGTCTGTCTAGGTCTTGCCATTTAGCTTAGCTGTTGCGTTTGTAAAATTTGAAAACAAGCAAGAGTGAGCAACTATAGTTCAGCAAGAAATATATATATAAGGTAAGCAATATAACATTTCATATGATTTGCAGTTATTAAACTTGTTTGTAACAATCAGATATAAAATCATTGTCATAGTTGATAAATCTCGAAGGTGCAACAATATGTGCCCTCGTTTTCAAAATAAACTTGCAGTTCTAGATACTGCATTGAGTCAACATCCTTCTCATCAAGATAGAACACTATCAGCAACTTGGCACAAAAGCCTAAGAAGCAGTGTCGAAGCATTTTTCCAAAATGGAGGAATGGGACTTAAAGAAAACACAAAACCTGACAAGGATTGACGATGATCAGTCGCCACATCCAAGTCCAATAATCCGCGGGTCTTCTCTACCGGTAGAAGGATAGAAACTACATCCGTAACTATCCCTCGGGTGAAAACTACATCCGTAATCACCCTCGATGAAAACTACATCCGTAATCATCCTTCGGCAACACCTGGGCCGGAATAATAATTGATGGACCGCCTGGCTCACGGTCGCTTACACATCCCGGGAATCGTTCGTCAACGGTTCCCACACCTGCCAGAGTCCCTTTTTCTTTTTCTTTTAAAACTTGATTTTGATTGAAAACAGAGTAATTGAGGTCCGACATCAGTCGACCGATGATTTTTGAAATCATACAAGAAGCAGAATCTGACCGGGGGTTTTCGAAAATGTTTTGAGTTCGAACGAGTTCGAGTTTGAAAATATTAAATGTATCTTGGATTGACTTTGTCTTTAAATAATGAACGATGATTAATAAATAATATTTTAAGATTTAATATTAATAATCAATAAAATAATTATTCGATAAAATAAACTTTTAATCCAAGATAGGGTTTCGAATATTTACGAAGATATAACAATAGTTACTTGAGTATACGATACTACCCGAATGACCCTTCGGGTTTTCGCAAACTAGATACGATATAATAATATACCGCTCCCCGATCAATAGTATATACGGACCGCTACGACCTCTATTGCTAGAGTCGTTGTCCGAAGAAAACATTTCAATCTAAGTTGAAGGGGTATAAGCATATATGTACTTATTCAATCTCAATTGCATCAATACTTCGATAAACATAGCATTTGATATAATTGAAAACTACAAACACAACAGTGAAAGTCCTTGTATATGGATAAGTTTTGAAAAGTAAACTTGCCTTGGCTTGGTTGGGGTGGTCGAGCGTGCGGATTCGAACGATCTATACATAAGCAATAATCGTTCGTTAGTACCTTAACAATATTTCTTGAATTACGGGGTTTTAGGGGGGTACGAAATTAACTTAACGACTTCGTCTTATGACTCTCTAGCCCCACTATAGGTTCATGTCATCACTCGATTACGCTCGTCACTTAATCGACTTAATTTAGTTACCACTTTCGAATCATAACCACTAACCCTAGAATTTTGCTCCACTAATCGACTTTTTCCCTTGCGCGAATTTTACTCTAGAATTTTTATAAAATCCAAAAATTCATATTTTAATCCAATTCTTTTTGGGTGGTCTTCACCAGTGCATTCCCTAACTTCTCAATTTTTTTCATGATCCCACATATATTTTTAGGGGTTTAAACAAGGTTCACAAGGGGGTCACTTAGTGCAGTCCGGAGTCCAGAAACACAATTCACTTCTCCGGCCATAACTTAAAATCTATACATCACCTAGCCATGAACCTTACATTTCCAGAAACTACATTCAATTATCTTTCCAACAATATATGGTAGGACATCAGGGGACAACATTTGGGGGTTCAAAACCGTGTTACAATACAGGTCAATGCTCCTGGACAAAACTCAGCAAGCACATACTACTTAGATCAACCATTTTTCACAATTCCACAACACAACCAACACTTAATACACTTAGATCATGGTTCCTAACACTCATGGATATATATATATATATATATATATATATATATATATATATATATATATATATATATATATATTATCCATAATCATAAAAGTCACAATCTCAACATCAAAACTAAAGATCCATGTCATCCAATACATATACAACCAAGATTAGCTCACAAACACATGGATCTACTACCACACTTTATAAATAATACATAACCAAGAAGGTTTGAGATTTTTATACCTTCTTGAGCACCTAGGGGCCTTGGATAAGCTTTTCACAACTCAACAACACCTTAAATGGTCTCCTACAACACTTACAATCCAAGATCTAAAAGAAAAACAACCATGGTTACTATTCACCCAAGCTTTAACAATTTATAACTTGAAATTGGGTGGGTGAAATGACTTGAAATTGCTAACATACCTTGTCTAGATGATGAAGATGACCTAGGATTTATGCTATGATTTATGAGTGATGGAAGAGGGGGGAGAAGAATTTTTCTTCTTCCTCTTTTCTCTTGGCCGAGAGCAACTAGCAAGGGGGGGGGGGAAAGAGTTTGTGTTTTTGGTTTTTGTGTGGTGTTGGTGAATAATTGATGTTATGTTAGGTTGGGTGATACATATCATGTATGTATAGACAAGTACTAGCAAGCATGGCTCCTTGTACTTCTTGTCTCTCTTTTTTAAAAAGCAAGTAACTAGGTACTATTCATCTTCCAATTGCTAACTAGTTTACTTGATTTCTAACCACTTGGTTGCATGGGAATTGCATGCAATACTACTCCTTGTATCATTATTCTTCTACCAATGCTTGTCATTCAATCTTTAATTCGTATCGTACCTTAATTAATCTCTCGTAATAATATTTTGTCGCGTAGAGATTTCCCCTATAATTCCTTAAGTACTTAATTGTGTAAATTCCTCGAATGTCCATAATTCCTCGTCATAATTCTTAATAAATCCTTTAATACTCTAACCATTCTCAAATCCCAAGTTTTATAAATCTTAATAACGATAAGACTCCTGCCTTCACAATCTTCCTTTTTATCTTACATAATAATGCAACAACGCAGTTTTTCAGACAATCAATTCTATTAATCAACAGGGATGACTAGAAAGGTTCCATATTGACAATGTCACAAGATATTAAATAAAAGGAAATATTACCAAAAATTAGGGTTCTTACAGATGTTTTTGAGATTAGTCGACCAGGATCCTGATCGAAATTCGACCAGGAATCCTGGTGAAAAGATGTTGTATTATTTGAGCTTCTTTTTTCAGAAAATTGTTTCCAAAAGTCAGTTATCCCACAATATTTTTGATAAAATTTATCAAAAATAAAGAAAATGCTTGTGGGCACTAGGAAAAATCCCAAAACATGCAAGAAAATTATAAAATAAGTTTTCTATGAGACATGGAAATTGTTGATTAGCCTCGAATAAGGCAAGTCATCGTAAATGTGTAGGTCGCTCCACACTTTGCATTCAAGACGATATCGGTGAAACACTAGTGTACATAAACCTTTAAACTTCAATGAAAACCTGATTAGTTTTCTTAGAAGTTCGGGGGCAAATGATATGGGCTGAAAGTAGGCCCTAGAAATACATTTAATGACACATTAAATGAACTAAGGATGGACCAGGGTCAAAGCCCATTAATGAGGCCCGAAACCCTAATTAAATGGTAATTTCGTAGCTGTTAAATCAACCAAATAAAAGACTCCGTTATTGACTCCAAAAAGGAGTCAAAGCATCTTTGGAGTAACCTCCAAGACATACAAATTCAATACTTATCCACCTTCCATCCGGAAGGATCTAGAATTGGGCCTAAGTTGTATCTTGCCCACCAAGACACCTAATTCTATTCATCTGATTCCATACAAACAGAACTACGTTTTTTGGCTTGATTCTTGATATTTGCAAGATACGTAGGCATCTTGTGAGGACCGAGTAAGTCACGAAACACTAGATCAGCCATTAAAGCTCGAAGCTTCCACAAACCCTAACATTCAATACACATTAAATACACCCTACTTTACGTTCCACAACAGAAATATAAATAAAATTATTTATGTATATATCATTCATCATTTTAGAAAAAAATAATAATACTAGAGAAGTTACAATCTAGTATTTCAATGTGTAAAATTTAAGTGGCAATCCAAAATCTAAACTGTTTTAATAATTCTATTATTCAAAGTTCAAATACAAGGCTAAATAAAAACTTGTGTAAAATTTAAGTAGCAATTCATAATCTAAACGATTTCAATAATTTTATTATTCAAAGTACAAACATAGGGCTAAATAAAACTTAAACCACATGTTAGAATTGAACAAAAACAATATGTTAAGTATTTCAAATTCATAACATGAGTATCTAAATGTATTTTTTTTTCCATTTTTAGAGTTTAGACCACATTCTATGTGCTAAGCAACTGCATATATAAGATTCAATTGGATGAGAGATATGAAGATACCAGATTAGGTATTACACTCAGGATTTTCACGTAAATTAACATATTATAATATGAAATATTTAATATTTTACATACATTATTTTATATGTAAAAAATATTTAATATTTTGTATATTATATAGTATTTTAATATCTATCTATACTATATTATAAAAGACGAAATATTAAAAGTTTTGGTACAGTACGGTACAATACTTACCTTATTTAATTGTTTTACTTTATCACTGTTGATTATTTTACTTATTAAAAAAAAAAATCTTTTCTCAAAATATCGCAGCTCTTTCCACCACTTTCCATAAATAATAATTAACCAACTATCTTTTTCACCTATTACTTTTTCTAAGTTTTCTAATTAAAATCTGTTTCCAAAAACATGATTGTTCTAATTAATGAAATAACTAATATATTATAATTACTAATAACTAACTGATTACCTTAAATATCTTTTCTAACTAAAATATCTCATTTTCTTCAAAATAATAACTAACCAATTATCTTTTTCAGCTATTACCTATTCTAACTTTTCTAACTCTAATCTATTCTTTCCAAATATGATCATTCTAATTAATGAAATAAACTAATAATATTATAATTACAAATAACTAACTGATTATCTTTTCTAGTTAAAAGTTAATATCTTTTTATCTTTTCTAACTAAAATATCTCATTTTCTTCTAAATAATAACTAATCAATTACCTTTTTCAGCTATTACTTTTTCTAACTTCTCTAACTAAAATCTTTTCTTTCCAAAAATATAGTCGTTCTAATTAATTAAATAAAAGAATAATATTATATTTACTAATAACTAACTAATTACCTTTTCCAACTAAAAGATAATAACTTTTTTATATTTTCTAACTGAAATATCTCATTTTCAAACATGATTTTTTTACTTAATTATCCTTACTTAAATATTTATTATTGGTAAAAACATGTATTTCTATTATATAAAATAAAATAATGATAGTGTAGTTTCTAATAATTAACCAATTACCTTTTTCAGCTAAAATACATTATTTTTTCTAACTTTTCTAACTACAACCTCTCATTTCCAAAAATATCACGGACCATTCTATTTAATGAAATAAACTAATAAAATTATAATTTGTAATAACTATTTGATTACTTTTTTCAGCTAAAATGTAATATTTTTCCTATATTTTCTAACTAGAATATCTCATTTTCAAAGTTTCTTTTTTTACTTAATTATCCTTACTTAAATATTTATTATTGGTAAAAACATGTTACCTTTTCGATTTTTTAATAACTAATTAATTTCATTTTTATATTCTAAAAATACTACAGGCAATTATATTTAATAAAATAAAATAAAATAATATTATTATAATTAATAATAAGTACTCCCTCCGTCCTAAAAAGATTGACACACTTTCCTTTTTGGACGTCCCAAACTAATGAACCTACTATACTTACTATTTTTAAAACTACTTTTCACTATTATATCTACTAACTTTATTCCTTTTTTATTAAATAAATATTATAAACACCACTACTTTACTATTACACCCACTACTTTTCACTATTACACCCACTACTTTACTCCGTTGTCTCAATTTTATTATTAAATATTGATAGGTCCCACCGCTTTACTCATTTTTCATCTAACTTTACTCATTTTTTTAAGAAGTGAACTGTAACTTTCTTAATCTCCGCGAAAGTCAACTCAGCTCGAACAAAATGGGATGGAGGTAGTAATAACCAACAAATTATATTTTCAATTAAAACACGTTACTTTTTATATTTTCTCTTTTTAAAACCTCTTCTTTTCCAATAATATCATGGATAATTGTATTCAGTAAAATAATACCATAATAATTAATAATTGCTGATTACCTATTTCAGCTAAAAAGTATCATCTTATCTATATTTTATAAATAATTTTTTCCTTTTTTAGAAATAATATGGCCAATATATACACATAATTATTATCAAATCAAATCATTTAAAAATTTAACTTACAAAATTCATATCATAAAAAATTTATTCAAATTATTAAAAAAATCATATAATATTAAAGAAAATCCATGCATCGCTCAGGTTTTAAGCTAGTATATTATATAATAAAAGGATCGGATTGTGTATAAACGGATCGAACCATCCGTATCAGATCGAGTTTTGGATCAAATGTTTTTCAAACCAATTCATATTTATTTAAATAAGTCCAAATCGGATCCGATCGGATCGAATATTCGATCTATCAATGTCACACATATTCTATATGAACAATTACAAACAAATAATAGTTGAGAACTCACATGCTCATTTGTTAAATTTGTGAAAACAACTTTAGCTTATATGTTCATGATTGTAGAAACCAATTATATTTAAGAGAATCAGTACTTGACAAATTACACACAAGTTATGTCAACTGAATAATAAAATTAGTTAAAATGTTTATGACGGTAAAACATGTGATATTAAACAAAACTATCATAAATTTTCATTTCAGTAGAATGATTTTAAAATGTAGATCATTTTTAAGACAACAATTGTAATTTTTAATATATTTGTTGTACAAATAAATTAAAATTAATTAATAAATATTAAGTAGTTGTGAACTACTCCCTCCGTCCCGCCCGGTTATTAACATTTCAAAATAGGGTATCTGACACGCATTTTAAGGTGAATTTTAAAAATAGTTCCATAACTTATTTTTGAAATTTTCTTTTTTAGTATTAAAATATAACAATCCTATTTTTATAAAAAAATAAAATTTTAAAAATAAGTTATGTAACTATCCTTAAAATGAAAGTGACAAAAAAGTGTTAAGAATTGAGTGGGACGAAGGGAATATAAGTTTATGCTAAAATCATGTCACAATGGTAGATGTTATGTCTAATGTCTAAATAAAAAAAATAAAATTCTAATTTTGTTTTTTTAATTTTATATGTTTCTTATTTAAATTTATTTATTTAGTCAAAGATTCCTTTTATTTGACATCTTTTCCGTAGGTTTTTGAAGTACATCTGTTTTGAGTTTTTATTAGAGTTTTTATTAGTTCGTAAAGTGTAGGTTTATGATATATTCATATTGTTATGTTAGGGGACTTACACAATTCGGAATTTACAAACAACAATACGGGGCACATACCTAATTAGTCAATTAGTTGACAAAATCCACCAAAGCACGGTAACACGTTATTCAAGTATTACTTATATCATCAATAAATAAAAGCAAAACAAGAACACATACAATATTTGACGTGGAAACATCCACGCCCCAACTTGTATTATTAATCCAATCAATAATCAATAATATAATCAAAACAATAACACCTCAATGGTGTCACAAATCGATACTTGAGCCAACAATGCTCAAACATCTCCCAAACAATACCTAAAACTACATCTCTTAAGTATTCCCCTTTCATGCAAATACAATATGACTATGTATATATAGCCATCCAAAACTTAGCCACCAAGACTTACCATACTTGTTCTACAAGTCTTGCCATACTTGTTATACAAGCTGTTATTGGAGGAATTTCGTAACAACACGAAATCGGAGCTTTGCTGGAATAATAGAACGATTTTGTGTAAATATGACTGTTTATAGGGATTAGGGTTTATGAAAAAAGAGAGGATTAGGATTAGGTGTCTCGATTTGTCTCGTGTATCGGATTCCATATCGTCTGCCAAGATGCCTACGTACCTATGTTTATATAGGATCAATCCCACGTAGTTCTGCGCAATTGTGTCTATCCTTGAGAGACTTTAGGGATAAACTTTGTTAATGTGGTAATTACTGATTTTATCTGATTTAATCTTGTCGTTGTGATATCTTCTGGATTTGAAGAATATCGTTTGGAGATATTTTCCGTTATTGATTGATTGAGATTGATTCTTTCCTCGTTTCAGAGAGAGGATATTTCTTAGCGATTAAGTAATAATTATTAATCTGAATTAATAATTAATAATATTAGAAATTTGGGAGATTACTAACCATGTCAAAAATATGGCATAACAACTAGCCCCCAGTTCTTCAGTGTAGCTTGCTGCAGTGTAGAACTAAAAATTCTTCATGCTTCTAAATTTCTTAAGTCGCTGAAAAACTGAAAATAGATGATTAGCATGACATTTAGAGCACCACAGGGCTCGTTAGGCATATGCAGATGCAAGTATGACACCATGCGATGACCATGCGATGACCACTATAAGATATACTTTTTTTTTTTGCCAAGGTATCAAATGTGCGAGAATAAATAATTCGTTTAAAATCCTTTGCGATCCTTGTTGTCTAGTTAGGACCTTGGCGTTTGTATATATCCCGAATTGGCATACACGCTTTTCAAGTGTCTGATGCAACCACATAAGGATGTGTCTGTCGGGGTCTTCACTAAGAGATGTAGATGTAATCTTGTCGAACTTTGCACGCGTCCCTTCTTGGGCTAGCTGTGCTGAGGTTTCTTGGCGAACCTCGCACGCGTCCCTTGTTGGGCTAGCTGTGCATGTCTTAAAGATATTGTGCATAGGGATGCCTTCCCACCCATGCGATCTTGAGAGATCTCTTCATGGGCCTTCAATAATCCAGAGCATGCTGCACTTTACTCAAGCGTGTAGTATTGCGAGATTTATTACTTGTCCAGGCTACCCTACTTGACAATTTAGTTCGCAAGTTTGTAAATATTTTTTTGGCATATATGTATTATCGCGATAATATATGAAATATATTTTACAAATCCAAATGCAATAATAAATATGTTCTTTTAAGAGTGTCGCGATATTTATTTTCTTCGAAAATAATGCTTCGTCTTTGTAGAAAATCTTTTTCAAAATAATGCGTCTCGCATATATAATTTTTTCTTCAAAACATGCAGCTCGTACGGGATTGTAAAATATCAACAATCAACTCATCAACTTAAAGATCTACAATTTATCAACATAAATATCTCGTACGATTTTTTCTAAATCGCAATAATTTGACAAGCATAAAAATATAGCTCACACGACTTTTTGAATAATAAATATTTTTTACAAAAATATTTTAAAACATGATTTATGCATGCATGACATAATAATTAATTGCAGAAAATTAAAATAAGAATTGTGAACTTATCTTTTTTTTTTTTCCGACCCGCATTTCTTTTCTGGGCTAATAATTAGTTAGCTGCGAGCTTTAAGTCGATGGCATCATCTCCTTTGATTCATGCAGGTCCGTTTCATGCGGGTCCTTTTTCTTTTCTTTTCTTTAATTTAGCGGTCCCACCATCTTGTGTCTTGACTTGCCCGCGCGTGGTCTTCTCCTTTTTTTTTTCATGCGCCTCATGCCGCCATTTTTATCAGTTTCCTTCGTTGCCTTCATCTTCACATAATCACATGGTTGTAGTTTTATTTTATTTTTTTCTCGCGTGCTACCTCCATCGAAATTAGGCGACTGCTTCCTTTGTTTTTTTTATTCATACTCCTTTTTTTTGTTTTTGCTTTCTACTACTGCATTGATTTTGTAATTGCTGTTGCCCAGTTTTTCGTGTCCGGCTCAAACACCTCCTGCGTCAATTTTTTATGTGCCTCTAATTGTTGCCACCCCGTACGATCTGATGTGTGTTTGTATGTGGTGATAAAAAACCCAAAAACCCCGTGAATTTGATAAAATTATTCGTCCTCCATGAATAATAAAAATTGATGCCCTCCTTCTAGTGCCAAATGTTGTTGGAGGAATTTCGTAACAACACGAAATCGAAGGTTTGCTAGAATAATAGAACGATTTTGTGTGAATATGACTGTTTTTAGGGATTAGGGTTTATGAAAAAAGAGGGAGCTGGACTTGGTAGGTGTCTCGATTTGTCTCGTGTATCAGATTCCATATCGTCTGCCAAGATGCCTACGTGCCTATGTTTATATAGGATCAAGCCCACGTAGTTCTGCGCAATTATGTCTATCGCTGAGAGACTTTAGGGATAAACTTTGTTAATGTGGTAATTACTGATTTTATCTGATTTAATCTTGTCGTTGTGATATCTTCCTGATTTGAAGAATATCGTTTGGAGATATTTTCCGTTATTGATTGATTGATATTGATTCTTTCCTCGTTCCAGAGAGAGGATATTTCTTAGCGATTAAGTAATAATTATTAATCTGAATTAATAATTAATAATATTAGAAATTTGGGAGATTATTAGCCATGCCAAAAATATGGCATAACACAACCTTCCAATTCTTGGCACCAAATTACCCAACTTAGTGATCAAGACATAACATATATAATAATTGTCTACACATACAATTATTATCTTACCCATATATCTCTTGGACCACCCAAACCTGTAACATCACATTGGGTTGAAACCCAACAATCCTCCCCTTCAACCCAATACCCATATCCGATTGAACGGTAACCATCAACCATCGATGTCCATTCGCCAATGCCTCCTCTCGAACAAGAACCTCCTCTTGTTCTTCCAAACATTGAGTGTCGCTAAAACCCGTATAGTGACCCTCCAAACCATCATTCTTCACCACAATGATATATCCATCTACAAAATCACGTGCATCAACCACCACGAGTGATCTTCCACATTTTGAGTCACCCGATCATTCCTTTCACAATCCTTCGGTCTCCAAAAGAACATCCGTAGTATCACCCAAATAGTTCACTTGGTTGATCAAACCACTGAAATAATTGCGATGACCTCTTCCATCTTCTTCCATCTCGAGTCCGAACACAGGATTGATCCATGGTGCAAGTCAACCGCCAAACCACACGTAACTTTGTCTCTTCCCGCTTTCGCAGTCTTCTTTTCATCAAATCATTCATCATGCTCTACCATACCAATTGAACCTCGAACTTTCCCTCAACCTCATCCATCATGAACCCGAACCTTGGCTCTGATACCACTTGTTAGGTTAGGGGACTTACACAATTTGAGATCCACAAACAACAATACAGAGCACATACACAATCAATCGATTAGTTGACAAGATCCACCAAAGCGTGGTAACAAGTTATTCAAGTATTACTTCTATCATCAATAAGTAAAAGCAAAATAAGAACAAACACAATATTTGACGTGGAAACACCCACGCCCCAACTTGTATTATTAATCCAATCAATAATCAATAATATAATCAAAACAATAACACCTCAATGGTGTCCCAAACTGATCCTTGAGCCAACAATGCTCAACATCTTCCAAACAATACCTAAGACTACATCTCTTAAGTATTCCCCTCTTAAACAAATACAATATGACTATGTATATATATATGTTAGGAATAATTCATGAGTTATGATGTTTAGAATACATTTTGCATTTACTTCTTGTAATATCCTGATCTTATAAAGGGTTTAGCACTTAGTATAGAGTGAACAAGTTATTCAGAAACTGCAGAATAGTGAACAATGTTCAATTAGGAACTATGCGTCGTCGACTATATTTCAGGAACTATGGACAGATCCTGATACGACAAGTCAAATCCTGATGCTATGATCAAATCCTGTTAGATTGATCATATCCTGATGATGATGATGTAATCCTGATGTCATTATGGATGCTGTGGAAACTGGAAAGTGCTATATAATAGGATCGGTTGTTTTTACATTGGCAAGAAGTATGCATGAAGAAAAGAATCGAACTATTGATGGAAACTATCAACTAGAAGATAGAGAATTACCATGTATTGATTATTACTTTATGTTATTAGTTGATAGGTAATATTATAAATACTCTCTCTATATCATTGTAATATGTGTGATTTTGTGAGATTTTTTTATCGTAGTGAGTATACGAGTGAACAAACATAGAGAGGTTTCTATTGAGAGCAGCTGCTAAAGGTAGTTGTACACCTTTGGTAGAGTTTGTATTTGATCTTATTAATACAAACAATTTGATCTATTTGTTTGTTCTTGTTTATTTATTCCAGCAAAAGTCAGACACGATTACTAATACTTATATTCAACCCCCCTTCTACAAGTATATTCGGGCTAACAATTGGTATCAGAGAAGGTTGATTACGATTAATCAAAAAGGTCTACAATCATGTTTGGTTACAAGGATGGTAATACCAAGATTCCTATGCTCAAGAGAAACGAGTATACTCATTGGGAAGTGAAGATGTTGCATCATCTTGAGGCAAAAGACCTTGGTTATCTTGATAGGATAAGAGATGGACCTTTTGTTCCAACGAAGCTATATCCTCAAGTAACTGTTGAAGGAAAAGTTACTCCAGAGTATACAGGAGAGAAGCCTAAATCTGAATGGTCGGATAAGGACAAGGTGAACGTTCTTAAAGATGCTAAAGTGAGGAACATACTATTCAATAGTCTTGATTCTGTTCTCACTAACTATGTTCTCTCTTGTAAGAATGCAAAAGAGATATGAGACAACCTGAAGGTTCACTATGAAAGTACTAAACCTGTCAAAAAGAAAATGAGGGCACTTCTCATATAACAGTATGAATACTTTGAATCCAAGTCTGGTGAGTCACTTATAGATACCTTTGATAGGTTTACAAAACTCATCACTTGGAGGATATGAATGCAAAGTTCATGAAAGCCTTGCCTGATTTCTACAATGAGAAGATATCTGCCATTGAAGAAGCTAATGATCTGGATGAATTATCATTAGAGGCAGTTTATGGAAAATTAAGGGCTTATGAACTTGGTAGGCAGCAGAAGAAGAGCAGAAGTGAAGGAAGATGAAAACCGTTGCACTTACTGGTCAACCTGAATCGCAGAAGCTTCCAGAAGAACAGCTGATTAAGCCTGCTGTGAAGATCACAAGGTAGGAGAAAAGTAAAGATGATTCTGAGTCAGAGACTACTGATATAGACTCTGACAATAGCGATTCTGAAACCGATATGCAGGAACTCTTTACTATGTTTGCTAAAGCTTTCAAGAAAGGAAGATTCAACAGGAGAAGATTTTAGCAACAGATCATTTCCAAAGAAAGAAGTGAAGAAAGGTGACAAAGGTAAGATTACAATTGTAACACCCCTAGATCCGGGGTGTTAGATCCAGGCTGTCACTCTGTCCTTCATTCCCATTTTAATAAACATTATTCTTAATCTTTAATTTATCATGCTGTGACCCCTCAATCAAATATAACATTCACAGATTATAGGCTCAGAGACGAATTTAAAACATTACCAAGTTATTACAACCATCTTGAAATAGTTATTACAAACCCAAATTGTCATTGTAACAGCCCCAGATCCGGGATCGGGGATCCGGTCGTTACTGACTCAATTTCCATCCACAAAACCAACATAAACTAAATTACAACCTTGTGACCCAAAACAACAACATAAAACACACCCGTTATAGTTCCAGAGATGAAATCAGAGTAACTATCAAATATTATTAATCACGAGTTTGAGTTATTACAACCCAAAAGAATTACAATTAACTTACATGCTCTTTGCCATCTATTTACATAAGTCATACTAGTCATCACATCGGATACTCAAGAGCTAACAATTAGCCTACCAATAGCTTCCTCCTCAGCAATGGTAGCTATGATATCAGTGGGTAACCCTCTGACGGCTGTCACCTGATTGCGTTGAGTGCGCCTTGTGCGGGCCATCAGATCTAGCTTTTGTTGTGTTATAATAAATAAAGCAAGGGTGAGCAATAACCCACCAAAAGTAATGTATAACTGAACAATAATATATAACGATTCAAAATACCTTTGAAACCATATGCCATGCATTAACGAACATAGTGCCAATATAATATAAACGATGAAGTTACGAGGTATTTCAGAGTACTTTTAGTTCTGAACAGTTTTCAAACCCTGTCAGCACGAGTGATACTTCATGTTGCAAAAAAATAAATAGATTTGGATGATGAACTAATGCTAGAGTATGTCGCGCCAGATAACACTACCTTACGATGATCAATCGCAGGTCATGCACCTCAAAATTTGTTTTTCTACATGTAGAAGGAAGAACATATGGACACCACCATACGCCGGATCTCCCTAGCCATCTTTGGGCTTGGTCGGGGCCGGTGCCACTCGAACCCTATTTCCAGGATGGACTGTCCTGCAGCCTCTTACACCGATTTACAATGATGGACTGTCCCACATTCTCTTACACAAAGTTTCAACTATTTGAAGATAATATTTGAATAAAATAATATATTTTAAAACTAGTTACAAGAACTATATAAATATTCAAAGGATATTTATTAACTCATAAATATTTAAAGAATATTCTTAATATAAAATATTGCTCAAAGTAACCCTCGAATAAACATATGAGAATATTCATTAAATAAATAATTCCTCGAATAAATATTCAAAATAATATCCGATAATTTAATCAACCTTAAATGGATATTCAAGATAATATTCGTTAAAGAAATAAAGCTCAAATGAATATTCAAAATAATATTCATTAAATAAATAACTCGAATGAATATTCCAAAATAATATTCATCTAAATCAATAATCTCAAATGAATATTCATTAAATAAATCAAGTCTTAAATGAATAATTAAAAAATAATATTCAAATAGTATTTCCCGACTGAGATTATACTCAAATAACATTCCTCGAATAATTTTCAAGTAATTAATACTTATGAAAATATAAATAATGTTCATAAATAACATTCCTCAAATAATCTGTCACTGGAATCCCTCCGGGTTTCCACGACTATCTCTATATTACAAAATACCGACTCCCGGTCTATATTTAATGAAGGAAGATCATATACCCTTCACTAAGGGTCTTAATAAAACAATCCGGCTTATAACTAAAATATCATATCTTGCTTATAAGCCAACATCAAATCATGGAACAAGTATCACAATATAATTTGAAAGCAGGCATGCATGCTATGGCATATGTATAACAACAATCAATCATATATATTATCACAACAACAGTTCCAAAGTATTGGAAACTTGTCTGGTAATCTGGTAGGGATAGTGTGCCCTGGGTAAGTCCGGTGATCTATAAATAATAAAATATCCAAGATTAGTCACTTAATGCTTTGAAAGGTTAAGTATATACTTTACTTAGATTAAAACACGTTTTCGAGTTATCTCGTTATGTACACTCTAGTGTAACTCTTATTAACACCGTTATGATCCGACACTTGCTCATTATCAAGGCATGTCATTACACTTACACTTGGTAAGCTCTTAAGTCATATAAATTCTAAGGTCGGTCGTTTACCAACAAAGATTATTCCTCCAGATTTATTGTCCAATTTCTAAGTGGTTTTCCAAAGTTATAACCAAGTGTTCTTTTAAGGGGTTCATTCGTACTTAATCTCGATTCGAACATTTTTATAAAATCGAAAAATGATTCGTTTGACATGAAGTTTTCTCTCACACCTTTCTTATGATCTCTAGTATTTAATTACCAAGATTTGCCACTGAATTATTCATGTTAAGGGGGTTCAATTTCAGTTAAAACTCGCACTTACGGTTTCAAACGACTTTCACTAAATCGGCCATATCTCCTAAACCGTAATTCCTTTTGTTTCGATTCTTTCGCCAAAACGATCTATGACTCAAGATCTATAAGGTCAGTCCATATAATCATTAAGGTCAGAGAATTAACCCAACTGTTATGCACGAATTATAAGGTTTAACAAAATTTCGGCATTACGACATCTATAAATCGAACGTTTCTAAATTTGTTACATCAAAACCAAGCCACACCGGGCATATCATGATCAAACCAACAACTTATATATAATCTACATCTTATCAAGTCCAAGAACATCTCACTTAACCATCATTTGAACCATAGCTCTTAGATCTACTAAAAAAACCACAATTAAATGGATCTATACATACTAACATCTCATCATCTTATAATCATCAAAACATCCATAGAGACCAAAGTAAAACTAAGGGTTCTTGATGTTCATACCTTCCTTGAAGCTTGATTATTTCATAACAAGCCTTATATCATCCTTAACAACCTTAAACTAACAAGAAACATCAAGAACATACTTAGAAATTTTGGAGCTGCTATACCCCAACTGAAAGAACATGAAAAACGAGGGCCTTACCGAGCTTTTCTGGACGAGGCTCCTGAAGAAGAGTTGTAGAGAATCTCAATACCTTTCCAACAAGATATAGAACACAAAATATCATTGAGAAATAAGGAAGATATGGTCATTTTACTGAGCTGCTGTCTGTTTGACTGGGATGAGAGAAAATGGAGAGTTTTGCTTTGTTTTGATCTCATCCTTGCCAAATGTGTATTATTGTGATAATATCTCCATAAATCTACTTTAATAAAGTGGTGTGGTCATGCATGAGCTAATCAAGTGGACAAGTGTTGTGATTTTGTGGGTTGATGATGAGATTAAGCTAAGTACTTGGTTTATCATCTAAGTATGCTAGTTACCCTTGTAACTACTTGGTTACTTGATCTTATCCTCTTGCACATGCATGTATCTTGGCTTTCTGCTTGCTCTTTTGTCCGGTTATTACTCAATTTCCTTGATCGTTCGGAGGAATATCTCAAGCATTTCTTGTTAAGGTTTTACCGGAAACCTCCTTGATATTTTTGCTAATATCTTTAATCCTCCTTTATAATTTTTGAATTTAAATTCCTCCTATCTCTATATTAAATCCTTAAATCCTTCAGTGTCTAGGAATATCTCGGAGAATATAAAAGTGCTATTTTTCTGATTCTGATATCGTTTACATACACTTATTTTGCCTATCGGTCATTAATACGAACTCAGAAATCCGTTCTTAATACTTCTATATAACGTCGTCTGATAATATTCCAATTTCCCCCAAAAATACTATTCATTACTTATTTTCTCTTTAATTCTTATAATTAGAAAAAAGTTCTCACGCTTTCCCAATGCGTTCCTTAACCCTTTTACCGAACCACTTGACTTATAACAGATATTGATTTAGATGACATGAGAATAGTTCCTCTGTTTGTATACCATATCTTACTTTCTTGACGATAGATTATTCTCACCTAAGTTGTCAATCAATTGCAGCATTCATAACATATAAACATTTGAATCCAAATCCATTCAACATTCATTCTTTCAACCACTGATACACTGTAGTCGTAACCATTATTCATTCATACTTCAATACATAATAAAAGTTTTAATTCCTACCAAAATCTGGGTTCTTACAGTCATAATCTTAAAGGTTCAACTTAAAAAGCGATTACCATCTAAGGCGACATTTGTGGCCAAAAAGTGGTTTGGTTTTCAGAAACTTACACAAGTCATGCTTGTAAATAAACCTAACCAACCTAATCTGTAAACCTATCCAACTTAGTCTGCTCATCTGTGATAATTCTACTGGTGCGGCCTCGGCACCTGCCTCGTAAACAGTTTCCTGAATTGTTGACCGGTTAGCACGCTTTTGCGGAGGGTCTGCCTTGTTCTTGCCATGAGTATCTGTTGTTGTGTGGTGGTATATAAAAGAAAAGTAAATGTGAGCAATACAGCTCAGCCATATAATAATAGTTTTCAAAGTACTTTTGTTAACATAAGCCATATGACCTACCGTATACTAGTATTATACCATCATAAAACATTTTTCATTCTTTGACCAGAAATATAACAAGGAATTTCTGAGGTACTTTGAATAGTTCATCATTTTGTCAACACTATCGGTAATTGAGCACTTAGGCTTTCATTACAGTGTTGCAGTACAATTCCAATTGGAAGAATGGGATTATGCTGGAGCCTCTTCCATGATAACTGGTGATCAGCCAATATACCGTGCCTCTACTTCTCTACTAGTAGAAGGACGGCGTTCCCTTATCGGGTCGCACCCTGACCGCATATGGGCGGTAATATTTGGACTACGCCCGGAGGCGATGTCCCCTCTTCCTCCAATCCCTTAAAGAATTCTATGCATCATAGGAACAGAATTTAATCTAGTTCCCCCAAGCACAAAGCTTGACGACTGGTTTGATAACCATTACTGACTTTACTTCCATGAGTAATTGAGGAAGTAACTCTGATATGTGGGTTGACTTTAGTCAACAGATTTTGATTACTAAGAATCGCATCATCAACCGTAACTTGGGAGTTGGTCGGAGTTTTTGAGTGCTTAGTCAAAACTGAGCCCCTACTTACTAGGTAGGGTGCATTTCTTATTGATAGCGAAGGGAGAAAACATTTACTACTGGCTCCCAATACCTTGGGTTCCCGAGTTTTGATAAGATTGAGCGAGGTAGCGATATTTTTTGATGAGGGAAGCTATAGTCAGTGAAGAAATGGGAACCCGTACTATTTTTAAATAATTTTTCGACGATCAGAAAATATTTAAAATAATTTTTAAAGTCTTAAATAACTTTTAGAATAAATAATATGATTTTTAAATCATCCTGGAATATTTAATAAATATTCAAATAATATTTATTAAATAAATAATCAGCTTAGAATATTCAATAAATATTTACATAATATTTATTAAATAAATAATCATTCATACTATTCTCAAATGAAAATAATATTCAACTTATTAATAAATATTCAAATAATATTTATTAATATCATCAAAGGGATTTTTAATCCGAAAATATCCAATTTATATTTATTGGAATATTTTTAAAACGTAATATACGTCATATAACATCTTCGGAGACTTCCGGGTTTTTAAGTCCATATCCGGACGAAATATCTCCGACTCCCTTACTAAGAAAGGGTATTATCGTACCCTACTTGGGAATTATAACACATCACCGTATATATATATATATATATATATATATATATATATATATATATATATATATATATATATATATATATATATATATATATATATATATATATATATGAGTCTATGCATACGTACTAACTAAGAAGTTTATAAATCTACGAAAATAAACCATACATCTCATGCTGATTCGTAAAAATACTTTTAAGCAATTCATAGCAGTTATACCACAACAACAATAGTTTAGAAATACTTGGAGTACAAGTTTCGAAAACTTGCCTGATCGTGTCTGAGTAGTCTGGGCTCTGGCTCTAGTGTGATGATCTATAACAACCAATAAGGTTTGGTTAGTTCGTTAAACGATCCCGTCGAATCGACTATTCACATAAAGACACAATTTCGTAATGATACATCCTTACTACTCATTTGGCTTGTTATAAGTCCATGATATCCTTTAACCACTTTCGATAATTATTGGTTTCGTAACGACTTTCGTTAAAGGTTATTTTCAACGAAACTAAAGTTAATCTCGTATCGTCCCCTAAAAGGGTTTTTCACTTGCGCAACTTTGATCAAAAAATTCTATAAAATAGAAAAATAAAATTTTTCATGAAATTCTTTTTCTCACTTCTTCTTAACTGTCCAGAAGATTTTTCATCCAAATTTCATAATTAAGAACATTATTTTGATAGCTCAATTGTTGATCTAAAAATAACTTCTTTCTGCAGTGTTTTCCCATGCGCATTCTTGACTTAAACATTTCTATAAAATCGAAAATTTCGTATTTTCAGTCCAAATTTTTATGGGATCTTAACCACTGACCAGGTTACTCCTCATAAAATATTCATAAACAAAAACCATTTTTAAATGGTTCGTTTGACTTTGCAAAGTCAGTCCATTTTAACGATTCGTCCGTTTTAACCGGTTTCACTAAAACGAGCATATCTCATAAACCGTAAATCGTAATCACATGATATTTGCGTCAAAACAAACTAAAAAATAAGTCCTACTAGTTTATGGCCAAAAACTTGCCAGGAAAACACTCGTTCAATTCGGAATTAACTGCACAAATAACCTAACGAAATTTTGACATTATAACGACTATAATTCGATCATTTCCAAATTCCATGAACTCCATTTAACCTCTTAAAGCAACCACACAACATCAAAACCATATAAACATCATCAAGGGTCTCTAAGATCAGTGGTAACATCCAATTATCATCATCCAAGATTTACACAACATTAAAGAGTTTAACATTAAAGAGTTTATAACTTCAAGAACCACTTAAACATGCACAATCTTGCATCCAACTTCCATATTAATCTTAAAACTCAAAACTTAAGATGGGTGTGAGAAGTTATACCTTCCTTGGAGGCTTAAGATCCTTGAACAAGCTTGGTTAACCTTGGTTTGGCCTTGCTTAGTCTCAACAAGAGAATTCAAGAATGTTACTATTCATCACCATCTTCTCCAATTTTTTTCACCTAACAAACCATGGAAATAAATCATGGGAAAATTACCTTACCTCTTTCTCATAAGGAAGCCTTGGAAATTTTCTTGTGATTTTAGAGCAAGTGGAGATGGGGTTTGAATTTTGAATTCTTCTTGCTGTTTGTTGTTGCCGAATGGAACTTAAGGCGGGGGGGTGGGGGGGTTTGGCTTGGCTACTCTTTGAAATGATTGTAATAAAGTTATATCATGTATCTATGCTCCTACTAGCTGCATTAATTTGTCAAATGAAGGCCATACCTTACCTTTATTAAAGCCACTTTATGCCACATTTGGTGGAACTTGTTTCTAAATTGAATAGTACCTAGTTAGGTTGGTTTGGTTAGCTTGTAATTGAGTTGGTTTGCATGGAAATGACATGGACTTGCATGGATAGCTTCTTGCATGGGATTTACATAACTTCTTGCCACCTTTATCATTTTTCCATAATTATTCGTTAATTTCCATGCTAATCTCCATTAATCCTTAAAATGTTTTTGGTGTAAAACTCTTTCAAGTAACCTTCCAACATTCCACTTTCCTTATTCTAGTACCTTGGTTGCATGGTCATTTTTGAATTATATAACCATTAGGCTTGTCGTAATACTCGTATTTATCGATATCTCATAAAATGTAGGTATAACGCCTTAGAAAAATTTATATTTATAAGTGTTTAATTAAATATTAAATGTGAAATATATGATGTGAACAATGGTTAAGGAGGTGAAATATGGATGATGTCTTAATTGTGAGTTTATTTGATGATTTATATGTGACAGATAAGTTATGTATTTTTTATTTTTGTTTCTAAGGATTAAACCCTATTTAAATCATGAATTATTTATCTTCTGAGAATTTTATAAAATCATTGGGATTAGTAAAAATCCTGAAATCTTTTGCATTATTTATTTAATTAGTCAATTTGAGTTTTAAAAATATTAGATGGATTTATTTTGATTTTTAAGGATTTTAAAATGATTTCATGAATTGTTTTGTATTTCATTGTTGTAATTTTATAAAATTCATATTTAATTCATTTTTGATCCTAAAAATATTTTAAAAATATAAGGAGATAGATAAATTTATTTTCTACATTTTAAAAATAATTTTGATATTTTTTCTTCAACTTTATGTATTTAGTTGAAATTTATACAGCTGGGTTAAATTGATTTTTAATCAGAAATTTTTGTAAAATTCTAAACTACTCTTAATTCCTTTTAATCTCCAAAATCTCTAAACTATCAGCCATTCCCCCAAATCTCTCGAACTCTCGAGACCTTCCTCATCTCTCCCTCATCTCTCTAAAAATCTCTCTCGGGCTCTTTTCTTTCTCTCCCAACATCTCGCGTTTCTCCCCCAATCTCTACCGTTCCCTCTCCCTCCGTGAGTCTCTCGAGCTCGGTAATAAATCAAGCCCTGTTCTACTAATTTTTTTTTGGCTTGTAAAACCTATCATATTCCTCTCCCCTCTATTTGATATATATATATATATATATATATATATATATATTCATATATGTATCTGTTATCCCCTGATTCTAGCTGCTGTTCTTGCCGTGTATGTGATGGGTGTGCGTTTGCGTTGTGTGTGTGTGTGCGAAACATTGACCGTGTGTGTGTTTAAGGTGCGCGTGTGTGTATATAATCTGTGTGTAGATGTAATATGTGGGTGTGTGTACTGTGATTACAATGTGTGTGCGTGCGTTTCTTGAAGGGTGTGTGTGTTTTAAATTTCGAATTTTGGGATTATATGAAAATTTTGGTTCGTTAATTGGAAATTTATTTGCTTAAGTTCTTGGTATATAATTATAGCTTTCTTTGATTTTTATTTAGAATATATGATTGTATACATGAGTTTTTGGAGGAATTAAATTGAATTTATATGAGGTAATTGGAATTTTTTGAATTAAAGTACATGATTTAAATAAATTATTACATGCTTAAATTTTTGTAATTTGAGATATTAGTAATGTTAATGATATTTTAATAGTATATAGTGAATTGTGGGATATGAATTAAGTTAGTTGTTTATTGATAGTGGTGATTGATGCGTATTAAACTGGAATTGTCATTGATAAATAGAAATTATATGATTTAGAATGGATTAGTATGTTTGGGCTTGTAGGTGGATTTGAAATCCATCGGATGGTTTTAATTGTGATTTGAGTCGAATGTTTTCGACGGGATAGTCTATTTTATAAAGGAGATGCTGCCCGATTTTCGTTAGAATAATAAGTTATAAAGTCTATAATATTTGGTTATAAGCTGATTTCAAGTAAGTCGGTATTATGTGTTAAGTGTTTAAGTGACTTACGTGATTTCATGTTATAGATGCTATGTGTTTATGTGCTTAGCTTATTGTAGTCAGTTATTTTGTAAGTAATATGTATTATGTATTATCATCGATATATATGGATCGTTTGGGTAGATTAGGATTAGACGTATAAGGAATATAGAATTCTAAAATAGTGTTTATATGTGTAGATTCGAAAGACATAGACTCAAGAGATAAAGGAAAAACAAAGGTGGAAGGTTTTTGAGCTAGGTGACTAGAGTGAAAGCACCTTATTAAGGCAAGTGATTCGAACCTTGCATTTAAGTTCAGATTTCTTCAACTGTTTATGAATATCTGTTATCAGTGAGTTTAAGGACTGAAAAGTGAAATGTTTTAAATTATTAATAATAAATTTGTTTATAAATTGGAAAAGCGTAAGAGGCTAGGGTGGTCCTAGTCCAGCACTTTTATACAGCGTAAGAGGCTAGGGTGGTCCTAGTCCAGCATTAAAGGCCAATGTAATGCTTAATTGGGAACCCAATTTCAAAGGAACGGGGACTTTACGTGGCTGATCACCCGTTTTGTCCGTAATCAGGAGAATAATAAAAATCAAATTTAAATGTTTTAAAAATGAAAATTTATTTAAAAAGAGAATTGATGATTTTCTGCCTTCAATAAAAAGGTTTTAGAAACCTTTAAAGGATGATTTTGAAATATCATGAGCAGCATACTGTATAGCCAGACAGACTTATCTTGAGATTATGAATTGAAATCAGAATATCCTGAGTTTTCCTTGGCACCTTTATATTGTTGTATTCAGCATACAGTTGTGGATTCTCTATTTCCATTTTTATCACTTGCTGAGCATTTGGCTCACTCCTTGCTATTGTTTCTAACCCTTTTTCAGTTAAAGAAGAGAAGAATACAAGTTAGACGATATATCCAATAAGAACTTGTTGTGGACCTTAGGCAGCCTAGTTGCACTCTGCTAGAAGGTTGGACTTTTGGGTATCAGTAAAAATTTGTATAATAGTTCTAGTTAGTTGTATTTATATTTGTGGAGTGTATGTTTTTTTTAATTAAGGATTTAGTATTGTAATGTAATAACTTAGTTAGTAGTTGCTTGTTTCATACCACTACCTGTTAGAGATCCGGGTTAGTAGTGGGGTTGTATTTATTTCTTATTATTTTGTTATCAAGGTTTATGTTTTTAGTTGGTATTGTGATGCCCCGATCTTTGCTCTGATCGGGAGGGCATTTTGGTATGGTTCACCTGATCAGTTAGGACAGGTTGAACATGTGTTTGTGTTATTTCTTTAGTAGTTGAAATTGTTGTTGGTGTTGGAATGAATTGGTTTGGATTCAAATTACAGGTGGATAGTCCGTATTACGAATATTTCATGCCGAAATTTTCTAAAATTTCCCTGTATCAAAGTTTATTTATTTATCTAATCAATTTCAATAAAAGAGAGCAAGCTTAATTGATATGAGTTCCGTGTGCATTGAGTTTTAGTTTCTAAAATTCTCAGACTGTTTTTCTTAAAAAGAATATATATATATATATATATATATATATATATATGGTTAAGTCATGGTTTTATTTTATATCTAAAAATGGTTTTGGGGTTGTCATATTTATATGTATATAATTATTCAGGTGTTTATGAGTATTTTATTTTATAAAGTATATGTTTATTATTGGGTAGTCGGGGCGTTACTGTAGGTCGTTCGAGAAGTGGGATTCTTCGAATTCCTACGAAATTTACATACACTTATTTCGCTTAAGAAATCATAATATGAACTCCAATCTTAAATATTCATCATACATAAGTGGTGGTTGGAATCATTTTCTTTAAGTAATGAAATTACTATTCATCCAAGTCATTTCACAATAGTAATAAAAATCAGGGTTCTTACAACCTTCCCCCCTTAAAAGGATTCCGTCCCGTAATCAGGTTGAAAATAAATGGAGGTACTTCTCTTGCATTGCACTTTCCAGCTCCCAGGTGGATTCCTCTGCATTGTGATTCTGCCACAAAACTCTGACTAGTCTGACCACCTTGTTCCTAAGTACTTGCTCCTTGTGGTCCATAATTTCCACTAGTTGCTCTATATAAGACAAGTCTGGATGTAGATCTACATGCTCATATTCCACCACATGCTTGGCATCGGGGTTGTACTTCCTCAACATAGACATATGGAACACATTATGTATTTGCTGCAGACTTGGAGGTAAGGCTAACTCGTAAGCCACCTGTACAATCCGCCTTAATATCTCGAAAGGTCCGATGTACCTCGGGCTCAACTTCCCCTTCTTCCCAAACCTCATCAGTCCTTTCCACGGAGATACCTTGAGCAGCACCATGTCTCCTACTTCATATTCTCTGTCCTTCCGAGCTAAGTCGGCATACTTAAGTTGTCTATCTTGGGTTGCTTCCAGTCTTCCCCTGATTAGGACTATCACATCTCTTGTCTGTTGTACCAGTTCAGGTCCTAATATCTTCCTTGCACCAACCTCTTCCCAACATAAGGGAGAACGACATTTCCGGCCATAAAGGGCTTCATACGGGGTCATCCCTATACTTGAGTGATAACTGTTGTTATATGCAAACTCAATCAACGGTAAGTGCTTTTCCCAACTTCCCTTAAAATCCATCACGCATACCCTTAGCATGTCCTCTAAGGTCTGAATTGTTCTTTCGCTTTGTCCGTCGGTCTGGGGGTCGTATGCAGTACTCATGTTTAGCTTGGTTCCCACACATTCTTGAAAGCTCCTCCAGAACCTGGAGTTAAACCTCGGGTCTCTATCAGACACAATGGTCACGGGAACTCCATGTCGTATCACAATTTCCCTTATATAGATGTCTACTAATTTATCGACAGTGTACCTCTCGTTGATTGGGAGAAAGTGGGCGGACTTGGTCAACCTATCTACGATTACCCATATCGCATCATGGTTAGTCTTCGTCCTTGGGAGTCCTACTACAAAATCCATGGCTAGGTGCTCCCACTTCCACTCTGGAATCTCTAGGGGTTGCAATAGTCCACTAGGTCGCTGGTGTTCTGCCTTTACTCGTTGGCAAGTCAAACATCTCTTCACCCATTCTGTCACATCCTTCTTCATGTTGGGCCACCAATAGTATTCTTTCAAATCTCTATACATCTTAGTGGTACCTAGGTGCACAGAGTACCTTGAGTTATGTCCTTCATATAGAATCTCATCCTTTAATTCCTGAACATTTGGGACCCAAAATTCTCGTTGCATATCTCATGATTCCTCCTGCATCTCTTTCGCACTTAATTTCCTCCATAGTCAATATCTATTCTTTCGAGTTCTTTTCCTCTTCCATCTTTTGCTCTTGGCATATTCGAATCTTTTCCAATAACGGAGGTTAGATTTGAATTCCCATTATCACTTCTTGGCTACTTCCCGATGTCTTAACCTCGATTTCCAGCTTCTCTATTTCTTTTATCAATTCTTCTGCCGATGTCATCATCTTGAGCCTCTCCTTCCTACTAAGGGCATTGGCTACCACATTGGCCTTTCCTGGATGATAACGAATCTCACAATCGTAATCCTTGATTAACTCTAGCCATCTTCTCTGTCTCATATTCAATTCTTTCTGGGTAAAGATGTACTTGAGGCTTTTATGATTTGTGTAGATTTCTCACTTTTGTCCATATAGGTAATGTCTCCATATCTTTAATGCGAAGACTATCGCGGCTAGCTCTAAATCATGGGTAGGGTATCTTATTTCATACTCCTTCAACTGTCGGGAAGCATATGCAATCACCCTTCCGTGCTTCATAAACACGCAACCTAGTCCTTTATGCGATGCATCACTATAGATCACAAAGTCCCCCTTATCATCTGGCAGTGCCAGCACTGGGGCGGTCATTAATCTTTTCTTTAGATCTTGAAAACTCTCTTCACATTTCTCATCCCAAACAAACTTTTCAGTCTTTCTGGTGAGTCGGGTCAATGGGGCTGCCAGCTTGGCAAAGTCTTGTACAAACCTTCTATAATGCAAAGTCTTGTACAAACCTTCTATAATACCCAGCTAGTCCCACAAAAATTCTTACTTCGGTCGGGGTGGTCGGTCTTTCCCAGTTTGATATCGCCTCTATCTTGGCGGGGTCAACTAGTACTCCTTCGCTACTAACCACATGACCTAAGAATTGTACCTCTTTCAACCAAAATTCGCGTTTAGAGGATTTGGCATACAACTTTTCTTTCCTCAGGATTCCTAGGACTATTCTCAAGTGTTCCGCATGTTCTTCCTCAGTTTTTGAATAAATCAAAATATCGTCAATGAAATCTATGACGCACTTATCTAGGTAGTGCTTGAATACTCGATTCATCAAGTCCATGAATGCCGTGGGGGCGTTAGTCAGTCAAAAGGACATCACTAGAAACTCATAATGGCCGTAACTAGTGCGAAAAGCAGTCTTGGGTATATCTTCCAATTTGATCTTTAACTGATGTACACCGTTCTCAGGTCTATCTTTGAAAAGTGAACTGCTCCCTTGAGTTGGTCAAAAAGGTCGTCAATCCTTGGCAAAGGGTACTTATTCTTAATGGTTAACTTATTCAACTCCCTGTAGTCTATACATAGCCTCATACTACCATCCTTTTTCTTTACAAACAACACTGGGGCACCCCACGGGGACACACTTGGTCTTATCATGCCCTTGTCCAACAGTTCTTGTAATTAAGTGGCTAGTTCTTTCATCTCAACGGGCGCCAATCGGTAAGGGGCTTTATAAACTGGTACGATTCTTGGTGCTATTCTATCGCAAACTCGATTTCCCTATCGGGTGGTAACCCAGGAAGATCTTCTGGAAACACATCTTCAAATCCCCTGACAACTGGAATGTCCTTCAGTTCAGGGGTTCTTTGCTTCGTGTCTACTACATAAGCTAAGTAGGCCTCGCTGCCCTTTCGTACTAACTTTTTGGCTTGAGCAACAGTCAAGAATTTTTGAGTCTATCGCTCTCCTTTGAATATGACCTCCTTCTTTCCTGACACTTTTATCCTGACTTTCTTGCTCTTGCAATCAATCTGGGCACCATTACTTGCCAACCAATCCATTCCTAAGATGACATCAAATCCGCCTAACTTAAACGGAATTAGGTCTGCCCGAAAGTGGTGTCCTCCTATTACTATATCGCAGTTAGGATATATCTGGCTTACAGGAACCACTTCGTGGTTAGCTATCTCTACCATTAGTTGTTCCTTTAACATTTTTGGTTTCAAGTTCAATTTGCATAAAAAATCTTGCGATATAAAAGACATAGTAGCTCAAGAATCAAACAAAGTATTTGCACTTAAGGTGTTAAGGGAAAGGGTACCTGCGATGACATCCTCATCCCTCACTGCATCCTGTACTGTCATATTGAAAGTCCTAGCGGTGGGTGGTCGATTGGATGCAGTACCGCTCACCCTTGATCCCGTCGGTTTCAGTTTAGGGCAATCTTTCTTCCAATGGTCCGTACCACCACACTGGTAACATTTCATGAATAAGTTCCTCTATGGGCAATTGTTGGAATAGTGTCCGGTCTGTCCACACTTAAAACATGTGGTCGTACCCTGGAGACATACCCCTGAATGTTTCTTTCCACAAGTCTTATAATTACGTAGGGGAGGGTGCGACTGTCCTGACATGGATGCCCTGGTTGGTCCACCTCCTTGGCCAACGCTCTTGCTTTCTGCCCTGTTAAACCCTGTACTTTTGGCTGGCTGGGACAGCGTTCCTCTAACTAACTTGCTGGGGAAACTCCCACTTGCAGCACCACTACTTTGAATTTCAAACTTCCTTTTCTTCATGATCTTGTCCTTCTGGGACTGCTCACTTCCTGCTTCTACAATCGACGCCTTCTGTACTAAAGTGGCGTAATCCGTAATTTCCAACACCGCGACACGGTTCTGAATCCACTGTTTCAATCCTTGTTGAAATCTTCTTGTCTTCTTAATTTCAGTGTTCACATAATTTGGAACGAACCTTGACATCTCAATGAACTTAGCCTCATATTCAGCTACAATCAGGTTGTCCTGTTTAAGCCCTAGGAACTTGAGTTCCATCTGGGTCTCCATAAACCTCGAAAAGTACTTTTCCAAGAATAATTCTGTGAATCTGTCCCATGTAACCACTCCAGCTGGTTCCATATTTTTCTTGGTCTCCCACCAGTAGTTGGCCTCTCCCTTAAGCAGGTATGTAGCAAAGATGGTTTTCTGTGCCCATAATCTCAAAGGTCTTTTCCATCTCCTTCAACCAAGCCCTGGCCTCAACGGGGTCTGCTGTCCCCTGGAATTCTGGGGGTTTAAGTGACTTAAATGCCTTAAAGGCATTCCAGATTTTGCCTCATCTGGCGCATAAACTGTTCCATAGGGTCCTCTTCTTCTTCCTCATAATCCTCATCATCAAACTCATTGTACTCATCTTCATCATCATCCTGTTCTGGGTGACGGCGTTCCTCTTCCCTGTGTTGGTTACTACCATGAGTGGCGGAATCGGCAGGGTGAGCTCTTGTGTTTCTTCTTGGTTGCATTTTTTTGAAAGTATACATATATAAAAAAAAATTCTGTTAGGGTTTCCTCATTTTTTTTAATCTGGTTTTCTTTGATTGGCACCTCGAAGGTGAAATCCTTTACAGGCATATATGCATCTCATAAATAGCTATCCAACGATCATGGCATCATAACTACTATATAACAACTTAAATGGAAACAATTGCTAAAATCAAACGAAAATTACGTCATATTAATGCTAGTGACTTCTCAGAGTCAAGGTTTCGAGTACAACATAAGACTGAAATATATAAAAGTACATCAAAAGCCGGCTAACATGTCTTCCTATCTAGAGGGAATATACTACGTGACCGACATCACTACCAAAAGTAAGCTACTACAACATCCCTCTGTACTAGAAGACTGAACTAGTCATCCATCCATCAATCTGCGTGAAAGCGTATCGCCTCCCTAATTCAGCTCATAGCCCTCGAAAGGACTCTCTCTGCATCACTCCTGCGGATCCTCCTGCTGTGGTGGGAACATGGAAGTGCTCTGAGTCGGGTGAGAGCCCTCCTCTTAATCCCCAGTACTGTCCTCCTCATCTGTCTAGCTCTGGAGTCTCTCCTCTGGGAGTACAGTCTCGGTCGTCTCTCCTCAGCTAGCTGAAACCTCAGCTCAGCTACTCGAGCCTCCGCTGCCACCAGGTCGATGGTCATACGGGTCACCATCCAGTCATACTCAGTGGCTCTAACAACCTGTATGGGAGGACTAACCGGCTCACTCTCTAAGGCAATCTCAGTCTCTACATCTCTGTAATAGGCTCCTCCGAGTCACCATCCACATCTGTGTCCCAATGAAATCCACTAGGGGATGAATCCTCTCTGATGAGAGGGGAATGCATAGGGATATCAGTCCAAACCACCTACTCATCCTCAGGGTCTGCATCAGGGGTAGGATCAACGGGATCATCCTCCATGGGATCCTCCTCAGGGTCATCATCTTTAGGATCATCCTCGGGATCCTTCTCTAGGTCATCATCTCTGGGATCCTCCTCCTAGACTATCTCTCTCTCTCCCTCCTGCTGAGGGTCAATCTCTGTCTCAACATCCGGTTCATCTACAGCTCTCAGAAGGGCATCATCATGTCACTGCTCGTAATCCTCAAGCAGCTCTACATCCTCGGGTATCCACACAAAAGGGAAAAATGTTACTATCCTTGAGGTTCTAATAAGTAGTTCCCTTATTGGTCTTAAGGTTGTTTGGGCTATGTCTATTAGCCCGACCATGTTTCGGTAAGGTTTTGAGTCCTTAAACCTTCCTATCATCTCTGAGATTATAACCTAATGCTCTGATACCATTTCTGTAACACCCCTAGATCCGGGGTGTTAGATCCAGGCTGTCACTCTGTCCTTAATTCCCATTTTAATAAACATTATTCTTAATCTTTAATTTATCATGCTGTGTCCCCTCAATCAAATATAACATTCACAGATTATAGGCTCAGAGATGAATTTAAAACATTACCAAGTTATTACAACCATCTTGAAATAGTTAATACAAACCCAAATTGTCATAATCTTAAAGGTTCAACTTAAAAAGGGATTACCATCTATGGCAGCAATTGTGGCCAAAAAGTGGTTTAGTTTTCAAAAACTTACAGAAGTCATGCTTGTAAATAAACCTAACCAACCTAAGCTGTAAACCTATCCAACTTAGTGTGCTTACCTGTGGTAGTGATACTGGGTGCGGCCTCGGTACCTGCCTCGTAAACAGTCTCCTAAACTGCTGACCGGTTAGCATGCTTTTGCGGAGGGTCTGCCTTGTTCTTGCCATGAGTATCTATTTTTGTGTGGTGGTATATAAAAGAAAAACAAGTGTGAGCAATACAGCTCAGCCATATAATAATAGTTTTCAAAGTACTTTTGTTAACATAAGCCATATGACCTACCGTATACTAGTATTATACCATCATAAAACATTTTTCACTCTTTGACCAGAAATATAACAAGGAATTTCTGAGGTACTTTGAATAGTTCATCATTTTGTCAACACTATCGGTAATTGAGCACTTAGGCTTTCATTACAGTGTTGCAGTACAATTCCAATTGGAAGAATGGGATTATGCTAGAGCCTCTTCCACGATAACTAGTGATCAGCCAATATACCGTGCCTCTGCTTCTCTACTAGTAGAAGGACGGCGTTCCCTTATCGAGTCGCACCCTGACCGCATATGGGCCTTAATATTTGGACTATGCCCGAAGGCGATGTCCCCTCTTCCTCCAATCCCTTAAAGAATTCTATGCATCATAGGAACAGAATTTAATCCAGTTCCCCCAAGCACAAAGCTTGACGACTGGTTTGATAACCATTACTGACTTTATTTCCATGAGTAATTGAGGAAGTAACTCTGATGTATGGGTTGACTTTAGTCAATAGATTTTGATTACTAAGAATCGCATCATCAACCGTAACTTGGGAGTTGGTCGGAGTTTTTGAGTGCTTAGTCAAAACTGAGCCCCTCCTTACTAGGTATGGTGCATTTCTTATTGATAACGAAGGGAGAAAACATTTACTACTGGCTCCTAAAACCTTGGGTTCCCGAGTTTTGATAAACTTGAGCGAGGTAGCGATATTTTTCGATGAGGGAAGCTATAATCAGTGAAGAAATGGGAACCCGTACTAGTTTTAAATAATTTTTCGACGATCAGAAAATATTTAAAATAATTTTTAAAGTCTTAAATAACTTTTAGAATAAATAATATGATTTTTAAATCATCCTGGAATATTTAATAAATATTAAAATAATATTTATTAAATAAATAATCAGGTTAGAATATTCAATAAAAATTTACATAATATTTATTAAATGAATAATCATTCATACAATTCTCAAATGAAAATAATATTCAACTTATTAATAAGTATTCAAATAATATTTATTAATATCATCAAAGGAATTTTTAATCTGAAAATATCCAATTTATATTTATTGGAATATTTTTAAAACGAAATATACTCCATATAACATCTCCGGAGACTTCCGGGTTTTTATGTCCTTATCCGGACGAAATATCTCCGACTCCCTTACTAAGAAAGGGTATTATCGTACCCTACATCGGAATTATAACACATCATCGTATACATATATATATATATATATATATATGAGTCTATACATACGTACTAACTAACAGGTTTATAAATCTACGTAAATAAACCATACATCTCATGCTGATTCGCAAAAATACTTTTAAGCACTTCATAGCAGTTATACCACAACAACAGTTTAGAAATTCTTGGAGTACAAGTTTCGAAAACTTGCCTGATCGTGTCTGAGTAGTCTGGGCTCTGGCTCTGGTGTGATGATCTATAACAACCAATAAGTTTGGTTAGTTCGTTAAACGATCCGGCAGAATCGAGTATTCACATAAAGACACAATTTCGTAACGATACATCCTTACTATTCATTTGGCTTGTTATAAGTCCATGATATCCTTTAACCACTTTCGATAATTATTGGTTTCGTAACGACTTTCGTTAAAGGTTATTTTCAACGAAACTAAAGTTCATTTCGTATCGTCCCCTAAAAGGGTTTTTCACTTGCGCAACTTTGATTCAAAAAATTCTATAAAATCGAAAAATAAACTTTTTCATAAAATTATTTTTCTCACTTCTTCTTAACTGTCCAGAAGATTTTTCATCCAAATTTCATAATTAAGAACATCTTTTTGATAGCTCAATTGTTGCTATAAAAATAGCTTCTTTCTGCAGTGTTTTCTCATGCGCATTCTTGACTTAAACATTTCTATAAAATCGAAAATTTCGTATTTTCACTCCAAATTTTTATGGGATCTTAACCACTGACCAGGTTACTCCTCATAACATTTTCATAAACAAAAACCATTTTTAAAGGGTTCGTTTGACATTGTAAAGTCAGTCAATTTTAACGATTCATCCGTTTTAACCGGTTTCACTAAAACGAGCATATCTCATTAACCGTAAATCGTAATCACATGATCATTGCGTCAAAACAAACTAAAAAACAAGTCCTACTGGTTTATGGCCAAAAACTTGCCAAGAAAACACTTGTTCAATTCGGCATTAACTGCACAAATAACCTAACGAAATTTTGACATTATAACGACTATAATTCGATCATTTCCAAATTCCATGAACTCCATTTAACCACTTAAAACAACCACACAACATGAAGATCATATAAACATCATCAAGGGTCTCTAAGACCAGTGGTAATATCCAATTATCATCATCCAAGATTTACACAACATTAAAGAGTTTATAACTTCAAGAACCACTTAAACATGCACAATCTTGCATCCAACTTCCATATTAATCTTAAAACTCAAAACTTAAGATGGGTGTGAGAAGTTATACCTTCCTTGGAGTCTTAAGATCCTTGAACAAGCTTGGTTAACCTTGGTTTGGCCTTGCTTAGTCTCTAGGAAGCTAAAACTCAATGATCTAAACAAGAGAATTCAAGAATGTTACTATTCATCACCATCTTCTCCAATTTTTTTCACCTAACAAAACATGGAAATAAATCATGGGAAAATTACCTTACCTCTTTCTCACCTTAAGGAAGCCTTGGAAATTTTATTGTGATTTTAGAGCAAGTGGAGATGGGGTTTGAATTTTGAATTCTTCTTGGTAAAGTTATATCATGTATCTATACTCCTAATAGCTGCATTAATTTGTCAAATGAAGGCCATACCTTACCTTTATTAAAGCCACTTTATTCCACATTTGGTGGAACTTGTTTCTAAAATGAATAGTACCTAGTTAGGTTGGTTTGGTTAGCTTGTAATTGAGTTGGTTTGCATGGAAATGACATGGACTTGCATGGCTAGCTTCTTGCATGGGATTTACATAACTTCTTGCCACCTTTATCATTTTTCCATAATTATTCGTTAATTTCCATGCTAATCTCCATTTATCCTTAAAATGTTTTTGGTGTAAAACCTTTCAAGTAATCTTCCAACATTCCACTTTCCTTATTCTAGTACCTTGGTTGCATGGTCATTTTTGAATTATATAACCCTTAGGCTTGTCTTAATACTCGTATTTATCGATATCTCATAAAACGTAGGTCGTTCGAGAAGTGGGATTCTTCGAATTCCGACGACATTTACATACACTTATTTCGCTTAAGAAATCATAATATGAACTCCAATCTTAAATATTTGTGATGCCCCCAGATCCGGGGTGGAGATCCAGGCGCTCACGGTCCATTTTCCATTAATAACATACCTGTTCTTGCACATAATGTATATAATAGCAATCGACCCCGCAATAAAACTCACACCGCACATATACTCACACACACACAGGTTAGAGTCTCAGGAACGTCCTACAACTTGATTGAGCAAAAGTAAAAGTCTCAGAGTTATTAAAGACCAAATTAAATAGTATTTAGGCTACTAACAATACTTCTACATGAAGCTGTGTTAGCGGCTTGAATAATAGTTGCGGTACACTGCCTTGCACATGTCGTACTTATAAATAAAGCGTAATAACAAAAGTTGTAAACCAATCCGTCTAATGGGGCCTATCGGTGGAATCTCAGCGGCTGCCTGAGGTCTAGTCACCTACTTTCGGACAGTCTGACGGGGTCTTGCCATTTCTCTTAACTGTTGTGTTTGCAATTTTTAAAACAAGCAAGAGTAAGCAACTATAGCTCAGCATATATATATATATATATATATATATATATATATATATATATATATATATATATGAGATAAGTAGTGTATGCATTTTATTTGATTTAACAAATATTAAACTTAATTATATCAATAAGTTATTAAATCATCCATCATCTTTGAACCATCGCAAAAGTGCACTCGCACGTGCCCTCAATTTCAAAATAAACTTGCAGTTCTGGATTCTGCATGGAATCAATATCTTTCTTATCAAAATATAACACTATCGGCAACTTGGCACTTAGGCCTAAGAAGCAGTGTTCGAGTATTTTTCCAAAGTGGAGGATGGGACTTGAAGAAAACGTAAAACTTGACAAGGATTGACGATGATCAGTCGCCACACCCAAGTCCAATAATCCGCGGGTCTTTTCTACTAGTAGAAGGATAGAAACTACATTCGTAACTACCCTCGGGTGAAAACTACATCCGTAATCACCCTCGATGAAAATTACATCCGTAATCATCCTTCGGCAACACCTGGGTCGGAATAATTGATGGACCGCCTGGCTCACGGCCGCTTACACATCCCGGGAATCGTTCATCAATGATTCCCACACCTGCCAGAGTCCCCTTTTTCTGTTCTTACGAAAATTTTTATTTTGATTGAAAATCGAGTAATTGAGGTCCGACCTCAGTCGACCAATAATTCTTCAAAAACGTGCAAGTGAGTAAAACCTGACCGGGGGTTTTCAAAAATGTTTTGAGTTCGAAAGAGTTCGAGTTTGAAAGCGTTAGAGGTATCTTGGTTTAGTTTCGTTTTCAAAATAATAATTAATAAGCAATGTTTCGAGATCTAGTAAAAATTAATAAGGTAATTAATTAATTAAAATAATCTTTTAATCTAAGATAAGTATTTTTGAATATTTTTGATAACGTATAAATAATTAATTACATAAGCGTACGATACTTCCCGCTTTACCCCGCGGGTCATCGTAACTTAATTGCGACAAAAAAAACATACCGCTCCTCGATCAATAGTATATTTGGACCGCTACGACCTCTATTGCTAGAGTCGTTGTCCGAAGAGACACTTTTCATTCTAATTCAAGGGTGTAAGCACATTTACATATATCTCAATCTCAACATAATGTCTTTCAAAACATAGCACATAATACGTACGGAATCTACGAACACAACAGTGAAAAAAATCTTTATGTAAGAGTTTTGAAAGGTAAACTTGCCTTGGTGTGGTTGGGGTGGTCGGGCTTGCGGAGTGGAATGAGGATCTATACATAATCAATATTCGTTCGTTAGTACCTTAACAATTCCTCTTAATCACAAGGTTTTAAAAAAATGTAAGACTACCTTAACGACTCCGTCATATGACCCTCTAACCCTCCTATAGGTCCATGTCATCACTCGATTACGCTCGTCACTTATTTGACTCAAATTAGTTACCACACTCGAAACATAATTACTTATCCTTGAAACCATATCAAACTAACTCCTCGTATGACTTTCTCGCTTGCGTGCACTTCACTCTAACATTTTTATAAAATTGAAAAATACATATTTTAATCAAATTATTTTTGGGTAATCCTTAACACTGTAAAATCTAGCTACCCTCGATTTTTCATAAAGTTTGCATAATTTTTAAGGGTCTAAAGGTGGTTCACAAGTTGACCAAATGATGCAGCCCGGATCTCAAAACCACTCTGCACTTCTCGGGCCATAACTCAAAACCTAGACATCACCTAGTCATGAACTTTATATTTCTGGAAACTACATTCAAATACCTTTCTAACCATATGTATTAGGTCTTAAGGAGACAAGTTTAAGGGGTTCGGATCCCTCCTACAAGACAACTCATGTTCCCAGAATTTTCAGCAAGCTCCTTTTTACAACTTCAACACTTCAAATTATCACCACACTTTCTTTTCAACATCAAACCCACCAATATTCATTTCTTAACATACATAGGACTATACCATTCAAGAACAAGGCTTACCACACAAAGATCAAGCATATAACTTCAAGATTTCATCATCTATAACTCATACTACCAAGATATGCAATAATACTTGTAGATCTAGCAATATGAACTATAAACAAGTCATGGCTAAGGGTTGAGAGAGTTTATAGCTTCCTTGAGTCTCTAGGAACCCTGGGTGAGCTTTATGAACCTTAAGAACACCTTGGATGAGTCTCCACAAGCATTAAAATTAAAGATCTAAAAGAAACTAAACTTTGGTTACTCTTCATCCAAACTTTAACAATTTATAACTCAAGATTGGATGGATGAAATGCTTTGAAATTGATAACATACCTTCACTATGATACAAGGAAGCTCTAGGAATTATGAGTGGGTGGAAGCTTGAAGAAATTTCTTCTTCTTCCTTGCTTGGTTCGGCCGAGAGCTAGCAAGAGGGAGAGAGAGTGTTTGTTTTGTTGCTTGGTTTGAATTATGAGATGTAGTAATGTGATATGTATAAGTCACATGCATCCAAGCCTAGTAGCTAGCCCCCTAGGTCAAGCCATACCCTCTTGTCCCTTAAAGCATGGTGCATGTACTTTACACTATTCATCTAGTTACTTTTGCCTTTCTAGTTTGCTTTTCTAACTAACTAGTTGCATAGTACCTTGCATGCAATATGTTCTTATTTTATTCCTCCACCAATGTTGGTCACTTAATCCTTAATTCTTAACGTATCTTAAATAACCTCTCGTAATAACATTTTTGTCGCGTAGAGATTTCCTTTGTAATTCCTTAAGTACTTAATTGTGCAATTCCCTTAAATGTGCATAACCTCTTGTCATAAGCTCTTAAAATCTTTAATACTCCAATCATTCTCAAGTCCTAAGTTTTTATGAATTTTAATGGAAGTAGGTTCATTGCTTTCAACCACCTTCCCCTCTCCTCACACAGTGAATATAACAGCATTAAATTCTCAGATAATCAATTCCATTAAACAACATAGGGGGTTTAAAAAGGTTCCCAATTCACAATGTCATAAGAGATTACATTCTAAAAAATATTACAAAAATTAGGGTTCTTACAGCCTCCCCTCCTTAAAAGGATTCCGTCCCGGAATCAGGTTGAAAACAGTTGGGGGTACTTTTCACGCATCGCGCTTTCTAGTTCCCATGTTGATTCCTCGACGTTCTGGTTCCTCCACAAAACTCTCACTAACTTGACAATCTTATTCCTCAGCACCTGTTCCTTTCTATCCATGATTTCCACGGGTTGCTCCACATAGGTCAAGTCTGGTTGCAGGTCTACCTGATCGTATTCTATCACATGCTGAAAGTCGGTATGGTAGGGTCGTAGCATAGACACATGAAACACATTATGCACTTGCTGCAAGCTCGGGGGCAAGGCTAGTTCATAGGCTAACTTTCCAACACGCCTCAAAATCTCAAAAGGTCCAATAAACCTCGGACTTAGCTTCCATTTCTTACCAAATCTCATCAATCCTTTTCATGGGGATACCTTCAACATCACGAAGTCTCCCGCCTCATACTCCTTGTCCTTACATTTTTGGTCTGCATACTTCTTTTATCTGTCCTGGGCTGCTACCAGTCGCTTTCTGATAAGTTATATGCTTTCTGATAAAGGTCCTAACATCTTTCGCTCTCCGACTTCTTCCCAGTACAAGGGGGATCGACATCTACGTCCATATAAAGCTTCATAAGGGGGAATTCCTATGCTCGCATGGTAATTGTTATTGTAGGAAAACTCGATCAGCGGCAAATGGTCATCCCAACTTCCCTTAAAATCTATAGCACAGACCCTCACTCTATGGTCTGGATGGTTCTCTCGCTCTGTCCGTTTGACTGAAGGTGATACGCAATACTCATGTTTAACTTGGTTCTCGCACAATCCTGAAAACTCCTCCAAAATCTGGAGTTGAACCTTGGGTCTCTATCTGATACAATGCTCACAGGAACTCCATGTCTAACAATTTCCTTTAAGTATATATCCACTAGTTTATCGACTGTGTACCTCTCGTTAAACGGAAGAAAGTGCGCTGACTTAGTTAATCTATCAATAATTACCCAAATAGCATCGTGATTAGTCTTGGTCCTTGGTAATCTGACCAAAAATCCATTGCAATGTGCTCCCACTTCCATTCGGGTATCTCTAAGGGTTGCAACAATCCACTTGGCCTCTGGTGCTCGGCCTTCACTCTTTGACATGTTAAGCATTTACTTACCCACTCCGCTACATCCTTCTTTATATTTGGCCACCAATAATATTCTTTCAGATCCCTATACATCTTGGTACTTCTAGGGTGAATTGAATACCTTGAGCTATGAGCCTCGTGCAATATCTCATCTTTTAATTCCTGAACATTTGGGATCCATATCCTCGATGCATATCTCATGATTCCATTTCCATCCATCTTATACTTAATCTCTTCACCGGTCATAATTTCCTCCGTCGAACTCTTTTCCTCCTCTATCTTTTTCTCCTGGCACAACTTAATATTTTCCAATAGCGGTGGTTGTACTCTTATTTCCATTAGACCTTCTTGGCCTGTGCCTGGTAAGTTCACTTCAATTTCCATTTTCTCAAAGTCCTTGATCAACTCGTCCTCTGACGTTATCATCTTGAGTTTCTCCTTTCGGCTAAGGGCATTGGCCACCGCATTGGCCTTCCCTGGGTGATAATGAATCTCACAGTCATAATCCTTGATTAATTCCAACCATCTCCTCTGTCTCATGTTTAACTCCTTCTGGGTGAATATGTATTTAAGACTCTTATGATCCGTGTAGATCTCACATTTCTCTCCATAAAGGTAATGCCTCCAAATTTTCAAAACGAAGACTATCGCTGCTAATTCTAAGTCATGGGTGGGGTATCTTATCTCGTACTCCTTGAGTTGTCTAGACACGTACGCAATCACCTTACCGTGCTACATAAGCACACACCCCAGACCTTTATGGGATGCGTCACTATAAATCATAAAGTCTCCTTTATCATTAGGCAGGGCTAGTACAGGTGCTGACACCAATCATTTCTTCAACTCCTGGAAACTCTCTTCACATTTTTCGGTCCACACAAACTTCTCGGTCTTGCGAGTCAATCGGGTCAAAGGGGCTGCTATCTTAGCAAAGTCTTGAACAAATCTCCTATAGTAGCCAGCCAATCCTATAAAACTTCTCACCTCTGTCGGGGTGGTTGGTCTCTCCCAATTTGAAACAACTTCTATTTTGGCTGGGTCCACTAAAATTCCTTGGTCACTAATTACATGCCCTAAAAACTGAACTTCTCTCAACCAAAATTCACACTTTGAGAATTTAGCATACAACTCCTCTTCCCTCAAAGCTCCCAATACGATCCTTAAATGTTCTTCGTGCTCTTCCTCCGTCTTAGAATAAATCAATATGTCATCGATGAAAACTATAACACACTTGTCCAAATACTTTTTAAAAACTCGGTTCATTAAGTCCATGAAAGCTGCGGGTGCATTGGTTAATCCAACCGACATCACTAAAAACTCATAGTGTCCGTACCTAGTGCGAAATGTAGTCTTTGGTATATCTTCCGGCTTGATCCTTAACTGGTGATATCCGGTTCTCAAATCAATTTTGGAAAACTAAACTGCATCCTTTAGCTGGTCAAACAGATCGTCTATCCTAGGTAAAGGATACCTATTCTTTATAGTCACTTTGTTCAACTCCCGGTAATCTATGCACAATCTCATACTGCCATCTTTTTTCTTCACAAACAGTACTGGGGCTCCCCATGGTGATACACTCGGTCTTATCATTCCCTTATCCAACAATTCTTGCAACTGAGTGGCTAATTCCTTCATCTCTACTGGGGCCAGTCGATATGGGGCTTTTGAAATTAGGGTTGTACCCGGGACTAGATCTATCGCGAACTCAATATCTCTATCAGGTGGTAGTCCTGGGAGGTCATCGGGAAAACATCCTCAAACTCATTAACAATGGGGATTTCTTGTAGGCTTGGTGCTTCCTTGGTGTCCCTCACGTAGGCTAAATAAGCTTCGCATCCATTACGCAACAACCTTTGAGTCTGAATTATGGTTAGGAACTTCTGGTTCTGTCGTTGTCCATTAAACACTACTTCCTCATTCCCTGGCAACCTCAACATTACTTTCTTCTCCATACAATCAATCTGAGCTCCATTGGTTGCCAACAAATCCATACCTATTATTACATCAAATTCTCCTAGTTTAAAAGGAATTAAGTCTACCCGAAAATGTCATCCACCTATCTCTAGGTCGCAACCTGAATACACTTGGCTAACGGGGATAATCTCACGATTTGCTATCTCTACTTGTAATCTATCTTTCAATGGTTCAGGTTTAAGTCCTAACCGACATGCAAAATTTTAAGATATAAAAGACTTGGTAGCTCGCGAATCAAATAAAACATTTGCAGTAACTGAATTAAGTAGTAGGGTACCTGCGATCACATCCGTGTTTCTCACGGCATTTTACACGGTCATGTTAAAAGTCCTAGCAGCAGGGGGTTTGTTTGAAGCAGTTCCACTAACTCTTGACATAGATGGCGCAGAAGACAAACAGTCCTTCATCCAATGTCCTTGCTTCCCGCATTTGAAACATGTGACTCCAACATTGGTGTTGCCACTAGGTCCTCGACAAGCGTTAGCATAATGTCCAGACAATCCGCACTTAAAGCACTTCACATCCTGCAGGTTACATAAGCCCGTATGCTTCTTCCCACACTTGTTACAGTCAAGCGGTAGGGGTCGAGATGGGGTAGAGTAAAATGATGCCTGTGGTCGGCCTCCCTGGCCCACACTCCAACTATCAGTTCTCTTTGCTCCAAAGTTTCCGCTGGGCTGGAACGTCGCCCCGCGGTTAAACTTGCTCGGGAAACTTCCGCCCGCAGAATTACCATTTCGGTTATCAAACTTCCTCTTCTATCCCTCTCTCTCTCTGTCTTTCTGTATCTACTCACTTCCAGCCTCTACAATTGATGCCTTCTGCACCAAGGTGGCATAGTCTGTCAGCTCAAAGACCACCACACGATTCTGAATCCACTGCTTTAGCCCTAGCTGAAATCTCCGGGCTCCCTTTCCGTCCGTATTCACATACTCTGGCATGAACCTTGATAACTCGGTAAACTTGGCCTCATACTCAGCCACCGTCATGCTACCTTGCTTCAACTCCAAGAATTTCAACTCCATCTGAGTCTCCATGAATCTAGGGAAATACTTTTCCAAGAACAGCTCACTAAATCTCTCCCAGTTCACAACACCACCTCCTTCCAAATTCCTCTTAGCTTCCCACCAGTAATTCCCCTCACCCTTCAGGAGTTAGGTGGCGAAAACTATCTTCTGCTCATCAGCAACTCCTAATATCTCAAAAGATTTCTCCATCTCCTTCAACCAGGCCCTTGCCTCAACAGGGTCTGCAGTTCCTTTAAATTCTGGGGGTTTTAGGGATTTGAAAGCCTAAAAAGCATTTGTGTTCGCATTGTTGGGTCATCTTGGGACTGGTGGACGGTCCAAGTTCTGCCTAAGTAGATCCATGAATTGATCCATGGGGTTTGCTCTTGGGTTTTCCACCTCTTGGGTATCATCCTCAACTTCCTCTTCATCATAATTAGAGTCATCAAAGATGTTAAAATCGAAGTCCTCTTCCTCATTCAAGTTCACATTCTCTCTCTCACGGTTCTGCTGCTCTCCGTGTCTATGGTGGCTACCTTGGCCCTCGAAGTTGGCGGGGTTAGCTCGGGTACCTATCCTTCTGGGTGGCATGATTCTGAGAGTAATAAGATAAGAATTGGTCAAAAATCCCTAAATTACCTGACACCATTTGCAAAGAATCGGAATGTAAACATCTGCTCTTATAGAGCTTGAAAACTTGTAGGGACAAGAAAGGTGGTGACAAAAATTTTAAAACCTTTTTGAAAATAGATATATCGTTTGAAAATATTTTGCAAAAAATTTGCAGTTACAAATCATTGAGTTGACTGATCATAAAAATTTTGTAGGATGATGACATTTTGTAGAGACACTTTGAAATTTTTTTTTTAGAAAACATATTTTAATAGGTTAAGGGTCAAAACCCGCAGTTGAATATCAAAATAGTAAAACATGGCATTCTGGAAGTAAAGAAGTTGAAACGGTATCAAAGGAAGAATAAATACGATACAAGGGTCATCACATAGTTCTGAATGTCAAGTCTAGAAAAAGTGGACAATAACAAGTACATATGCTAAATAGTCATAGCTACGCCAAACTAAGGCTACATCAGTACATACTATCCGAAGTCACATATACATATATGTAGGTCAGTCTACTCATCCACTGGTCAGAAAGGATACCACTGCACAAGTAAACTATCCCGCAAAATCGACACACTAATGTCATCTGAACCTAGAGGACTGAGCTATAGCCCCCAAAATTCCTTCTTGAAGCGACCCCACTTCACTCACATAGGTGATCTCTTAAACAATACATAAGTATTATTTGTTCGACATATCCACATCAGGATCATTAAAAGCATAGCTTAGCTTTACCCAAATTTTATCACTGTTTTTCATCATAAGAATGGACCCGGGAGTAAAACCCCCACAGTGATCTCACTAAGTCTTTACAGTTAGGTTGTCCCATTGAACCAAGATCTTGGGATCTCCAGTCAACAAGGTTGGGTTTCCTTTGTATCGACTTTTGTTATGGGCTTTACCCATTCCTTTCGATGATTTCTCAACTAACTCTCTTGTTAACCCTTTGGTTAGCGGATCCGCAGTGTTATCTTTTGATCTTATATGATCAATAGTGATAACTCCATTTGAGAGTAGTTGTCTAACGGAATTGTGTTGCCGACGAATATGTCTCGACATTCCATTATATAGTACACGCTCGGCTGTACCAATTGCTACCGTACTATCACAATGTATACAAAGTGGTGGCACTGGTATCCCCCATCTTGGAATATCCTCTAGAAACTGGCGTAACCATTCAGCTTGTTCACCTGCTTTATCCAAAGCAACAAACTCGGCCTCCATGGTAGACTTGGTTACCACCATTTGTTTCGAAGATTTCCATGCGATCGCTCCACCTGCTAGCGTAAATACAAATCCGCTTGTGGACTTTGATCCTTTTACACCATTTATCCAGTTTGAATCACTATACCCTTCTAGGACAACAGGATATCTTAAGTAATGCAATCCATAATAACGCGTATACCTTAAGTACCTAAGCACTTTAGTTATCGCTTTCCAGTGATCCACACCTGGATTACTCGTGTATCGGCTTAGCTTACTAACAGTAAAGGCAATGTCTGGTCGTGTACAGTTCATTAAGTACATCAGACTTCCTATTACTTTAGCATACTCTCCTTGAGAAACACCATCGCCTTTATTTTTCGATAGATGAAAAGTCGTATCAAAAGGGGTTCTTGACACACTAGAATCATCTTTATTATATTTCTCAAGGATCTTATCAATGTAATGTGACTGATTTAGCATAAGTCCACTTGGCATTCTCAGGATCTTTATCCCTAGAATCACATCAGCTAAGCCCATATCTTTCATGTGGAATCTTGAATGTAATATGTCTTTGGTAGATTTAACCATTTTATCATTACTACCAACGATGAGCATATCATCAACATAAAGACACAGGATCACATATCCCTCTATTGTATCTTTGACATATACACACTTGTCACATTCGTTGATTTTAAATCCATTTGACAATATTACACTGTCAAATTTTTGATGCCAATCTCGTGGCGCTTGCTTTAAACCATATATTGACTTCACTAACTTACACACTTTGTGTTCCAATCCAGGAACCAAAAAACCCTCAGGTTGCTTAATGTAGATTTCTTCATGTAAATCTCCATTTAGAAAGGTAGTTTTTACATCCATTTGATGCACTTTAAGATTTCGCAATGCTGCAATAGCAATTATCATCCTTATAGACGCCATTCTCGTTACCGGAGAATATGTGTCAAAATAATCAATGCCTTTCTTTTGGCAAAAACCTTGAATCACAAGTCGGGCTTTGTACTTATCTATGGATCCATCTGGTTTCATTTTCTTAGTGAAAATCCATCTAGATCCTAGTGGTTCACAACCCGGAGGAAGATCCACTAATTCCCAAGTATGATTCTGCATAATAGAATCGACCTCACTCTTGATAGCCTCTTTCCAAAATGGACCATCCGGACAATGCACAGCTTCTGAATAAGTCTGTGGTTCATTTTCGAGCAAGTAAGTTAGAAAATCCGGCCCGAATGATTTTTCAACTCTAGCCTTTTGCTTCGACGAGGTGCATCCTCTATTTTAAGTTCATCCATGCTATCTTGTTCCTCGTCATCACTATATTCATTTTCAGAATTAGCTTCACGTGTCCGTTTCGATGAACTTGAACTTTCTTTGGATTTTCGAGGAAATATATGTTCAAAAAATGAAGCATTTCTCGATTCCATTATAGTGTTCTTGTGTATGTCAGGGATTTTTGACTCATGCACAAGAAATCTATATGCCGTAGTGTTAGGCATATACCAAATAAAAATACAATCCACAGTTTTTGGACCGATTTTCACCCTCTTTGGTTCTGGTACAAGAACCTTTGCAAGGCACCCCCACACACGTAAGAATTTATAGGAAGGCTTCTTTCCTTTCCATAATTCATAAGGAGTTAGCTCTTGATTTTTCGGGGTATCCTATTCAAAAGATAATTTGCTGACGTGATAGCATCTCCCCACATATTTGTAGGCAACCCTGAACTGAGCAACATTGCATTGCACATTTCTTTCAAGGTCCTATTTTTACGCTCAGCAATCCCATTTGATTGAGGCGAATACGGTGCAGTGACTTCGTGAATAATTCCATGTTTCGCACAGAATTCACCAAAAGGTGACACATATTCACCACCTCGGTTACTTCTTATTACTTTTATTTTTCCCTTAAGTTGAGTTTCAACTTCATTTTTATAGAGATCAAACTTCTCTATAGCTTCATCTTTGCTCTTAAGCAAATAAACATAACAAAATCTTGTACTTTCATCCACAAATGTGACAAAGTACTTATAACCATCCCTTGTTTGATTAGATTTTAAATAACACACATCACTGTGAATCAAATCCAAGGGTTTTGTATGTCTTTCTATAGTTTGAAACGATGATCTTGTTAATTTTGCCTCTACACAAATTTCACATTTGTGCTTCGAACTAATTTGGAATGTTGGGATACGGTTCAAGTTAATTAATCTACGCATTGTTTCATAATTAACATGACCTAGTCTACCATGCCACAAATTGGAAGACTCAAGCAAGTAAGTAGAAGAATTATTATTATTATTATTAATACTCTTCACAGTCATTACATTAAGCTTAAATAACCCCTCGGTTACATAACCTTTTCCCACAAACATTCCTTTCTTGGACAAAATAACCTTATCAGATTTAATCACCATGCGGAATCCATGCTTGTTCAGCAACGAGCCAGAAACCAAGTTCCTTCGTATCTCCGGCACATAAAGGACATCATTGAGAGTCAATTCTTTGCCAGAGGTCATCTTCAGCACAACCTTGCCTTTCCCAAGGACTTCAGATGTTGCAGAGTTTCCCATAAACAGCTTCTCTCCAGTCTCAGTTGGTGTGAAGGTGTGGAACAACTCCTTGCTAGAGCATATGTGCCTTGTAGCACCAGTGTCAATCCACCATTCTTTTGGGTTGGAGCCGATCAGGTTCACTTCGGACACCATAGCAGAGAGACTGATTTCAGACATATCTCGAGCCACATCATCCACCATGTGGGCCTCGTGCTTCTTCCGCTTTGGTAGTCTGCACTCAGTTGACTTGTGACCCATCTTGTCACAGTTGAAACACTTTCCTTGAAATTTCTTCTTAGAAACTCCACCCTTAGGTCCCAAGTTGGACCTCTTGTCTGGTTTCCCCTTCTTGAACTTGGAGTTCTTCTTGACCTCCACAACATTAGCACTAGAGGATGAAACAGACCGATTCTTATTATCCTCCTCAATTCGGAGTCTCAAGACAAGGTCTTGCACTGTCATCTCCTTTCGCTTATGCTTCAAATAATTCTTGAAGTCCTTCCAACCGGGGGGCAATTTCTCAATAATAACGGCTACTTGGAAGGCTTCATTCGTGGGCATACCCTCAGCCTCCATGTCATGCATGATCATCTGAAGGTCTTGAACTTGACTAACCACCTTCTTGGAATCCACCATCATAAACTCAAGAAGTTGGGACACTATAAACTTCATAGTACCCGCATCCTCGGTTCTATACTTTCTATCGAGTGAGTCCCACAAAGCTTTGGACGTTTTCAGCACACTATACACATTGTATAGTGAATCACTCAAACAGTTCATTATATAATTTCCGCATAAGAAATCCGAGTGGTTCCAAGCTTGAGCTGCACTAACAAGCTGAACATCAGACTCATCTTCTTTCAGCTTAGGTGCATCCTCGGTCAAGATCGAACCTCACAAGGTTCAAGGTGGTCAGGTAGAACAACATCTTTTGTTTACACCTCTTGAAATTCAGCCCACTGAATTTCTCTGGTCTTTCCGCCTGGGCGGTTACCGGCCTGGGCGGTTACCGGTACAGCCGTATTTGGCACCACAAGGGTCGCCACATTAGGCACTACCTCAGCAGTTACACGCCTACTACCATCACCAGACAAGCTAGTTCCGTCAACTCCCGACATTTCTGAAATCAAGAAATAATAAATTAATAATCAATTCATTACTCAAATTCACAAAATGTAATTTTATAAAATATTGCGAAAAGACCAAATATATTGCATCGATATTACACTATAATAAAAGATCGAGGCAACTTGCATTTTGTTATTCTATTGACAAGAAAACATATATACATGCATTCTGGTAATGACAAGATTAAAAGGTTACAAAATCCTTTACAAAACGGCACTAAAACATTGGTTCACATTTTTTTTCCTTTTTCTTATCTAAACATGGCAGAGAAATACGATACCTACATTTCAAATTAATATTTAATAATAAACACTCCAAGTAATAATAATGCAACGTACCCTGGACGTTATAAAATCAACTTATTGTCCTCAAAACCCATAAATCTTGACAGTAAGAAAACGAATTGTAACGTAAAATCATAAAATATTACAAATTTAGTAACATGCTAGACTGGAAAAAAGATATAAAATCATGAAATTTGGACATACCAGAAAATAAATATTTAAAAATAATCAGGCTATGAAAAAGTCATAGGAACATGGCATAGCTGGTGTCATAACACTAAAAATTAAAATTACCAGGGACTCCGAAAGGTACAAAAGTAGAGCAGACCATCAAGCAAACAATGGACAATTAAATAGCATCTCTAATACCAACGAAAGCAAGCAAATTAAAATCGTAATAATTACAAGAAAATTGTCAACATGCATGACACAATAAGACAACAACCCATCAACCAGGTAATCATGTGAATAAACAAAAGAATATTTTTAAGAGAAAATGGCTAAATAAGTGTGCAAAACTCAACCAAAATATATATTATAGCAAACAAAGATACCATCATGCATGAGAAAAGGAGAAACTAATCATGCATGAGAAAAGGAGAAACTATATAGATCTACTGAAAATGCTATAACCAAATCAGGATGTAACAACGCACAAAATAAATTAACGAACAAACTAACAGAACAGCAATCATGGTAATTCTAAACTCTTCAATACAGGACCAAACCACACTGCATACACGAGAGATGTACACAAAAAATTCTATACTCCCGTAAAAATTCACACAAATTAGTTTATTAATTAAACTAATTCATATGAATTATGGGATCTGTTTTAAGCTTGTTGGAAGTATAGCAAGAGATTATACCTGAAATCACAATTATAACAAAAAATACCGAAAGAATGTTTCGAGGCACGTGAAAACCACGCTATCCTTAAAACAGATGAGCCCCTTCCACGTGGTGCTTGAAGGTTGTTTGTGGCTTCCATCTCCCAGGATACAACGAAACGAGGTGATCTTAAGCACTAGAGATCCGCCTCCTACGAACCGATCAAATATGCTCTCTATCTCACAGAAACGGAACCTATATAGCCTAAGAATAATGCAAGAAAAACTATGAAACTTGAGTGATTTTTTGTATCTCAAAACTACGAGCCAAGGCCTCCTTATATAGGAGTAAAGATATGTAACTCCCCTAAGTCATAACTTTGTAACCCCCAAAGCCATTACTTTGTAACCCCCAAATCAATAATAATATTACATTATTACATGAGTTACAAAATCAAAAAAAAAAGGAGTTACAAAATTAAAAGAGGAGTTACAAAATCAAAATAATAAAATGTACCAATTTTTATTCAAAAATAGTCTAACATGTAGCACGTAACGACCATTAGATCCCAATTCATTATACACATCGCATGTGATAGACAAGCATCTCTTATACTCAAACACAACCCTTGGCTGTAGCACGAAACGACAATGTCTAAATATAAGAACTCTACTTTCTATTATGTTGGAAGGCTATGACCGACACAATTCCGTTGTGTCAATGGCCAATTACTACTTGATATTATTTAATTTTAGAGGGTTTATAATATGTTACAATCATAATCATATTATAAAAAGATTCTTCCTTTTAAATTAAATATTTCAAATCAATAATGGATAATTGGATGATTCCCAGATCGGGGGGGGGGGGACATTGTCAAGCGTCACTTAATACCCCTTTCTTACAGATCGAAATCTGTTTTTGACAAAATCATCCTTTCTCTCAATATTGAAAATTCATATTTAATTACCTGTTTCACAAACACAAGAATCTCGTGATTGTATTTATAATAATAATATTAAACTTGTAAAACAACTTCACAAATCCTAAATCTTTTAAACTATGCCTTATGTGAATTATGTTCACCTAATTCTATCATCGCATGGTAAACATAAGCATATATCACATATATAATATAAAGGAACATATAGGTAGGCATGTTATAACATATAACACAATTATATACATCTCTATGTATCATGGATTGCATTAAAAGCAGTTAAACAGTTAAAAACATGCTTTAATACACTTTCGGGGAAATAAGTAGTTCAAAACTATTTTTTTGTAAAAATTATTCGACCACACCATCAGATCCGTCTCGGAAAAATGAATCCAACGATATATTGCACGGCCCTAACGGAGCTTCCATGCTCCCGGAAAAGCCTAGAGAAGAAAACAAGCACGCGCCACATCAACACAGGTCAGTAAGACAGTCACCATCTAAGTTATAGACCTGTCACGTATTTCTCAACTACGTTACAGGCTATCACGCACTTCCAGAATGCGTTACAGGCTTAAACTCATTTTAAAACTGTAATGCATACCTGACATGCGTTACTCACCTTATTCAGCGGTCCCACTGCCATCTTTACGCAGCCGACAGAGTACAGACAAATAGTTAATCAATCACTCAGACTATACGGACAACGAAGCAATAGCACAGCTGTGTGTCAGACACAATGTCAATAAACATCTTGTTTTTCCGTGCAACAATCAAAAATTCAATCATATAATTCAAATTAGATTTGAATTAATTATATGAATTTAATTGAAAATAATTTTCAAAAATTCATAATAATTAATCTACACATCAGAAAATTATGAGAAAAATGCCCAGACGATCTACAACAATTGTAGAACTCAGATCAACAATCAAATATCAAAGAAAAATTTATTTCGAATTAATTCATAATTAAATCAAAATAAACTTGTAAAATTCGTAATAAATTCATACATCATATAAAAATTCTGAAAATTTACAGATGAATCTATATGCATACAACCTATGCTTTGATACCATTGAAGGAATTTATCACATATACGGAAGCGTAAATCACAATTTATAACATATATATCGCATATATAACGCATACGATTCTTGTATAAAGTTGTGGGATCGATTTCTAACCTTTAAAATTGATCCAAGGATGATGTAGAGAGTCTCCTAGCAGCTGCTCCTCAAGTGTGAAGCACTCTACCGGTATCCACCAAGAGCTTGATTCAATGGAGGAAGGAAGACGTTGAGAGAGAATTAGGATTACCTCTCTTTTTACATGCTGAAAAATAGGGTTTAGGCTTTGAGGGCTTATAATGATATATTTATAGGCAAAAATTTCAGCAGAATTTTTCCTATAAAATAATATAATTATTAACCCCATAAATCAATTAATCTCATTAATCAATTAATTATGATTAAAAACTCTTTTAATCATTAATTCTTTTTCTAAACACTTTAGAAAATAATTCTCTCACATGATTTATTTCTTTAAACCAAATCCTTAATTAATAATATTAAGAAGATTAAAGCTCGGAATATCTGGCATTCTCTTCGAACGCAATCCCCACAAGTTACCTGGGCAAAGCATGTCTGGCACAAGCTCAAAATACTGCTCTATGCACACCATGAATGGATGTTATGCCAAGGACGTTTGCCAACTTCGCACAGGCTCGCCCATTTCGGCTTGGATGTATCTCAGTTTTGCTATTTCTGTGTAGGGGGCATCGAAACGGACTCTCATCTGTTTGTTACTTGCCCTTACAGTAGCTACATTTTGACAAAATTGTTTGGCCTGCTAGACATTGTCTTTGCAGGAACATCTTGGGTGGAGCTCCTGGATTCCTTGGGGTGTATTTCTGATCAGATTCTTCGAACTGTTGCCCTACTTACTGCACAGACTTTCTCATATCACTTATGGAGAGATAGGAACTCGAGATTACATGATAACGGCTCATTGGGGCCAAACCTTTTAATTAATGGGATCATGGTTGATATAAAAACGAAGCTGCGAAATACGGAATGTTCATTAAAACAGCGAATTTATTGTTTTATAGATGGGTTTTTATTTAGTATCTCAGAGTAGGGTTGGTTCTTTTTTTTTGTGTGTTCTTTCTTTTTCCAATTTTTCTTGTAAGTTAGATTGGTCTTAGTTAGCTCTCTCTTTGCCTTGGCTTAGAGCAATGGTCAATCCCTGTAATCTTTCTTTTTCTATTTAATTATAAATTTAGCAAAAAAAAATTTAATAATATTAAGAACTCATCTTAATTAATTTATAATCAATTAAATCTTATTTAATCAATTATAAAATTGCTAATAAATTATTTGTTTCACAAATAAATAATTGCTAGCCATTATTAATTAATTCCTTTACCAATAAATCAGTCTCTTTTATTGTGTGACCTGTAGGTACAATATTAAGCCGGTAGTAGAAATAAATAATAATAAAACTATATTATTTTCATTTATATGAATTCTTCTAATTCATTAAATATAATTAATTAAATAATTAATCATATTTATTCTACATCGTGAGGGATACTTCTCAGCATATCGCGACTATCCGGATAATATGAATTCACTGCTTAGAATAACTAGAACCTAGTCAGTGAATAGTTCCCGTACAATCAATTCCTTCTACCCTACAATGTCCTGATTAAATACAAGGCATGGATCTTGTGTCAAGCCTATCTAATTTAATCATATGATTTCCTATTCATTATGCTTAATTCCTTTTAATGCAAATTAGAAACTTCTTTCTAATTTCATTCAATTCGGCCAGAGATTCCTGAACTAGCAAAAGTGGAATAACATAGGACATTCACTTCCTTTACTGGAAGGGGCAGATCCTCTATTGATCAATCACTATCAACATGTAAAAATTTCTATGCCCAGAAGGGCCATAATTATTGTCCCTAGAGACTAAGAACTAAACCAAAGTATAGTTCAATGTACACAAGATGACTATGATTATCTCAAGTCTAAGGACACTTGTACAACCATCACTACATGAACAACTACTGACACGTGAGTGAACTCCATTAGTTGTTCAACTATTCGAGTCATGTTCACTGAATTTATTCTCTAATAAGCACCTACATATACTAGCTATAGTGTCACCACACAAATTCCTATGAGAACAAACATCCTTCATATTGAAGCAAGCATAGTATGTACCGATCTTCATGGAATAACTAACTACCAATTAGTTATCCTATGATCAGGAACTATTTTAGTTTAGAGTTATCATCTTTTAGATCTCACTATTACAATCTCATCATAATTCTAAAAGTTTTACTCAAAACTATAGTACATCTAATTTAAACACTTTAAATAGATAAAGCCCTTAATAAAAAAAAGTCTTTTATTAATATAAACGAAATTAAGTAGATCATATAAAAGTTCTTCCTAACGCATCATACATGATTGGTTTAGGACACTTTCACTTTTATATAGAACCCTTAATAATTGTTAAAACTTAAAAAATTGATCATGTTAGTATTAATTATATAAATTTCCCAAATCAACAACAGTCAATTTTAATTTGAAACATAAAGGGTGTATATATACTAGTGAAGCAGTCTACATGTTCGCATTAATACTCCGAAAAGCCAAGATACAGCCGCGAATACTTGATGAAAATACTTATCAATACTTAATTATGATAAAACTTAAGCTTGTTATTAATAAAATTTGATTTTTAAAAACTATAAGCACAGAAAATTACAGAACAGAACACTACACACTATAATGAACACTCAGTAGTACATAACACATGATACTTACACAAATCTCTATAATATTCAGGTCCCCCAGCTCTGCCTAACTACTTATTAATTTAACAGTGTAAATTAAATACACAATTTATAGAGGTAATGTGATAAATCATCTTCAATGAACGTATATCACAATTATTCTTCGTACTATCTTCTTTGTTTATACATCAACACACAAACACATACTTACAAAATTCTAGATCCAGAGCACAAATGTTAAATAGACTATATTTATCATCATCTGTATATATTTTCATAACTATATGAACAATATCTTTTTCAAAATCCTCTAAACACTAGTCATATTTTCATCAAACATAATCTCGCAAACCAAACGAAATGAAATTAATAACCGAAAAGTAACTTCTACTTCTTATTTTATTTACACACTCACGTATCATAACAAGTCACATCCATATAATTACTTACAAAAATCTAAAAATAACATTCAAAATTTCAGATTTAGTTCTTAAAAAACTAAAATAAACACATATATAAGATATATACAACAAATATGCAACCAAATCATCAACAAAACTGTGCTATAAAAATCGTCGATAAATTGCCAGAGAAGAATCATCAACAATAATAAGAGACTCGAGCTTCGAGTCATCAGAAAGATCATCAATTTTGCAGCTACGACTCAAAGCATCACTGCAAAACGACATCAAAAATGCAAAGAAGCCCTAAAACGACATCAAAAATGAAAAATAAATTGAAAAAACATACAGTTCAAAATAAGGTTATACCTACAAAAAGAAGCCCTAAATGTAAACCAAATATCCCCAAATCTATATCAACAAGCTCCAAATAAGAGCTCAAACTGAAGCATCCTTGAAATTAGAGAAAGAGGACAATTATTTGAAATTTAAGAGAAGAAATCAAATCAATTTAATTGAAATGATTGAGAATCCCCAATTTGAAAAATTCTCAAATCAGAGCCTCCAATTGAAGCGTTGAATCAATTGAAAAGCCCTAATTTGAGAATGAAAACAAGATACATATTAAATTCTTATGAATTTGGAGAAAAGCTAATTTGAGACTATTATGATAGAGAGAGATAGAGAGTTTAGGAGAAAGAGAGAGAGAGAGAGTGGGAGCCTGAGAGAGTGAGTTCCCCAATTTCTATTTAAGCAAATTTTTTTACAAGGACGGGACATTTACCGCTCCCCCAAATCTTCTCTGTCCCATAGGAAAATTTAGAACCCTCTCTTCTCTTTTAATCGTGTTTGTGCTTCTGTTCTATCATAAACTATTCATGTATTTTAAATTTTAAAAAATTTTTAAAAATATACATTTTCATTATTTTTGGGAAATATTTCATCTATATGATAAATTTTTACTTTTTATAAAGATATCTTAATTTTATTAAAATTAATTAATTTAAAAGTCAAATAACCATTCAATTTTTTAACTCTGTGTAGAAAAATAATTTTTTAAGTTAAAATAATTTTTATTTTTTTCAAAAATATTGTATGTATTAAATTTAATGAATAAATATCTTAATTATTATTCCAAAATAATAATTCGTTCATGTAATAAATTCTTACATTTAGTTAATAAAAAGTATTAATTACATTTATGCAATTTAAACAGATTTAAAACCAAATTGTTGATTTATTTTTTATTTAATATAAAAATTAATAAATTTATTTATTAATAATCTAAGGTAACACTTATCCACACATGTTGCAACATTCAACATTTTCTTCCAAAACCAACAACATGTCTATGGCTAAGGTAACATAAAAGATATAATGTTATAGTAGGTCAAAAGTAGCATAGCTAAGGTAACCTGACGTGGCAACATTTCTCGGATGGACGTTGCGATAGATCATCTATGGTGTAGTGACAGTATTACTCTGATCAAGTAGGCTTGTTATTAGATGTATACAGACATGCCTCTATGACCAACAATCTCCCCTAAATTGTGAGTATGATCCTTAGTCACGATTTCATGTAATAAGCCTATCATACATAAATAAAACTGAAAAGTACATGTATGAACTTGATTGAATTTGAGTACAAGTACAAAAAGAGAAATCTTATAATTGATTTATGATTGAATATCAGCCAGTGTCCATTGCATTCATCCTTTGAGCTTTGGCTAGATAATCATCATATCTTTTCTTCTTTTTCTCCTTTGCTTTCTTTGCATTGTCATCTATACTAGTACCATTTCTTCCATAGCAGTGAGTTATTCAAGTAGGATAGACCCTTCGAGATCTTTAATTACTTCTTTCATCTTAGCTTCAGGATATGAGTTGAGATAGTCCATTCTGATCTTTACATTTCTTCCATCTTTCCATTTATACTTCACAATGTAAGGATTGAATTTGACTCTGCACAACCTTTTCTTTCTAAGCTCATCATCATTTGCTTCAATTTCAGTTAGCTCCTCCTCTTTCTTTGTTTGTTTCTCCTCATTCTACCTTCTCAATTTTTCTTTGTGCTTCTTATGAATCTTCAAGAAATCTATTATCTCCAAATTCTAACTTATTTCCTCCTTTTCTTCATAATTCAGCAATGCCGTAATTCTTTCTAGATCATAGTGAGGATAGTGTTGCCAGATTCCTTATTTCAGTTGCTTCTCCCTTTCATCAGAGTACTTGGATTCTAGGTAATCATTTACAAATTTGACTTGATAAATTCTCTGAGCCCATAGAAATCCCATAGTGTCTGCATCATAATCCTCATCAAGAGGTGGGAAGTCTAATCCAACAACATTTGTGATAGTCTGAGTTGTTCGCACCTTCTTCTTGCTTGGTCTTTTAACTACAGTCTTGAATTTTAGTTATATGGAAGTAGCTTGCATCCTTTTCCTTAAGTCCATTGTCGTACACCATTAGCAAATACCTTTTGGAGACACACAAATGGTCTATGTTCTTAGTGGCAAGATAGTTGTAAAAGCCATATATTTTGATTTTGTTGAAGCATCACCAATAGCATCAACCCTAGACATTGAGTCTTGTGCTGTGGTAAGAGTACTACTGGTAATGTTCAAGGCTTGCCGTCTCTCGCTCTTCCTTGTCTTTACTTGCTCTCCACCCTTATCATCATTTTTCTTGTCATCACCCTTATTTTTCCTATCATCCTTCTTTTTCTTGCCCTTCTCCTCCTTATCACTCCAGCGATGTCTTCCACTCCCATCACTTCTGTCATCATCTTTGTCATCTTTATCTTTTCTCAGCTTGCCTATTTCTAGGATGGCACTAGTGGCAATGAAAGATTGTAGAATAGAGATTACTTCTAGTAATTTTGCAATTCTGAATCCCCTCTTCTTCATCAATTGATCAATGACAGCATGAATTAACTTCTTGTTTTTGGGAACTAGACTTCCATGAATTGCAATTTATGAAACATCTTCGATCCTTGTTCCGGATGGAAAGAGAATGGTTCTTAGATTTGTGCTCACTTCAGGTAGCCTCAGTGGCTACTCATTTCTGAGGTCATCAAAAATACACTTTTTGTTCTCACCCTTTGTAACATCCCGTATTTTTTTAAGATTTAATTCGATTAGTAATAATAATAATAATATTAGTGAGTTATTAATATTATTTATGAGTAAGTATATATTTCTTTTATAATTAGAATTTTTTTAGGATTAGTAATTAAAAAAAAGGAAAAAAAGTGAGGGTTTTGGAAAAAAAAAGAAAGAAAGAAAGAGGCATACGTTACTTTTTAGATTAGGGAGGAAGGAGAAGAAAGAAGAGGAAAAAGAGAAGAAGAAAGAGATGGGCAAACCTAATTGAGGAGTTAGGAATTTGAGTTCGAGGTAAGAGATTCGAATCTTTGTTATGTATATACATGTATATGAGATCATAGTTAGGGTTTATAATATCCATGAACTTGTTATATAGGATGTTTTGGTTAGAGGGGCTGAGTTTCTTAAGTATTTCTTGAGCATCATCCGTAATTGTTAAGGTTTAAGGTACGAATTTTGTGTTATTGTTTTCGCCTTCGTAAATCTTACTAAGTTATTACATTCGATCTTTCACATATTCTGAATTCTTGTAAAATTCGTATTTAATTCACTATTCTTTGTATTGTTGTGATCTTAGAGTCATTTGAAAGATAATTCGATTATCTTCGATTTTTGTTCTTTAAGTTTTCTGAAATTCTGCTTGCAAGTATAAGTTTTCTGCAATTTTTGTTACCTACCAGTTTGATTCCAAAATTTTGATATCTCTCTTTGAAAAATCTTAGTAAATTGAATAATTATCCGAAAATTGTGAGTAATATCATTCTAGAAAGATCTTTTCATGTTCTACATTTTCTGTTCATATTTCTCTGACAAATTCGGTGATTTTGATATCTTAAACATCAAATTATTGTTGTGATCAGGGTCTGATTTTGTTCTGGTAGTCCGTATTTTAATTGTTTCAGAATTCGTTACCTCTCCATTTTTAATGAGACTTACCAATACGGAAAGGTCTCGGAATCCTCTACAAGTTCTGTGTTTTATAGTTTTTCATTTGAGTTCATATTTATAGAGTAAATTGCATTTTTTTGGGACTGGTCAGTTCTGATTTTTAGCTTCTATAGTCTATTTTGTTTGATTTTTTGTTTTGTGATATTAGATCAACGTGTTTTCTATTATTTGTGATATAAATATGATTTTGAGACATCTTTCTGGAATAAGTTATGTCTAAGTTATATGTAAGTTATTTGTAATTTTATTATGATTTGGGAGATATTGTAAGACTCCGTCATGAGTGGAGAGAATGTCATGTGTTAGGCCGAATACACAATTATAATCAAGATCGTATGAGAGATTAATAATAAAATACGCGTTTAAACAATAAAATTCTGTTTGGAATTAATAACTCCTCTCTCAGTGATGTAAAATATCACAGAGAGCTGCTTAGGTTACAATGAATAATGTTTCACAATGATCGATACCCTTCTAGGGTTAACCTAACTGTATTTATAAGATATACAGCTGCTATACAATCGATAATTGATACTCCTATAAATTAGCTATACAATTGATATCAATTACAATTGCTACACGTCTCCTTAGTCAACTCAATCTCTTTGACAGCTTTCCAATCTTCAAAGATATTGCTTCCATAATAATTCTTCAAACACTGTTGACCAGTGGACGCTGCCTCCAGACAGAGTTTAACAAACTCTGTCGAACTTCCAACTGTCAGCGTTTTACTAAACTCTGATTGCTTCCAGATAAACTCTGATAATTCACTGTAACACTTAAACACTGATTAATATTCATATCAATTATTTCTAACAATCTCCCCCAACTTATTCATTAGCAAAAATGCACAAGTTTAACAATAATTGATGATGTCAAAACAAATAAACAAATACAGTGTTTAATATACAAACAGAGTTTAACTTCTAGTTAACAAAATCTACAGAAAACAAGAAAATTCTTACAGAGCTTTAATCCTTAATTTCCTCAACATCTGGTGTTGATCTGAGATAGTCTATAAGTAATCTTCGTTCTGCATTCTCAAGTTCTGTCTGCATAACTTCCTTAATCTCCTTCAGTTAAGGATCATTTTCACCAGTTTGGTAGATAGCAGACCTCAGATCATAGATTTTGTTTCTTCTCATATCATTCCCCAGTCTGATGAATTGTGCTTTTGCTGACTCTGAGTTAAAATCAAGAACTGTTATACCCAGGTCTGTCTTCAGTTTAGCACTGTCCTTCTTCATCTCAACAATATTCCCAAGATAATCTCTGTACTTTGGGACATATTGACTGTTGTATTTCATGCCTCTGACTGCCAAATTATGCAGCATCTTCTTCTTTAGCACATTTGCAGCTTGTTGAGTCCTTTGATTTTTCACCTTGAAGAGATATAGAACATACTCTAATTCCTCCCATAGCTTCAAATCAAGATCATACTCACCAATTTTGTATACAGTACCATCTTCTATGAAGTATAGTAGAAAATATTTTCTCAAACTTCTTTAATGAATCAACTGTACTGATTCCAGTCTGTCTAAACTTTCCTGAGTAACACCAAGACCTGGAACAGCCAGTGATGAAGGATCTCGAGGACCAGTATACATTCTGACTTCTTTATGAGAGCCCAATCCAGATTTATCTCGACCTTGCTTACCAGTTAAAGCTCTACCATGCAGAAAGTCAGTAGTAGTACCTCCAGTCATCAGAGTTGGATCATGAAGTGTTGGTTTTCTAAAAACCATTTGCATCTGGGTAGATAAAGGTCTCTGTACAACTTTTGTAGCAACCGAGGTTGTATTTTTCTTCTTTGAACCCTCTCCTTCTTCAACAATGCCTTTTAGCTTCAATCTAGCTTCAGCTTCTGTTGGTTTCTTAGATACTTGTGATCTTTGATCAGCACCAACATTTTCTTTAATCACAATGCCTTTAAGAACAGGCCTAGGAGCTTTTTCTTTCTTCTTAAATTTTCCAGGCTTTAAAGCTTTCTGATGTTCTTCTTGTAGATTCTTTTCTTCAACTTTAATGTCTTAAATAGTAACTCCTTTTTGATTTTCTTCCAAAAATAACTTAGCAGCCAATTCTTCATCAGTCAGTGGATTTTCAGTGAATAATAAACTCATGGTTTGTGAAGTACCCTGAGCATCAGTAATTATTCCAACAAACTTTGACTTAGAAGACTTGCTAAATCTCAGACTTTGATCAGCTCTTAATCTCTTTCCTTTGTCATTTGCTCCTGCTCCTCCAGCTTCAGTATCATCCTCCTTAGTCAGAGTTTAAGATTTCCTGTACTTAGACTTAGCAACTCTCTCCCTCTTTTCGACATCATCAGGAATCAATATAGAAGTAATCAGTTCCAAGGAGTTAGCAATGGAATCAATCTTCCCAGACAAGACAGTCTGATTTTGTTCAACTTGACCTAGCCTCTGAAATAGAGTTTCTTGAGCTTTGGAAATGGTCTTAAACTTTATTTGATTATCCCTCTGCATAGTCATATCTCTAGCAACAACATCAGCTCTCAATTCATTAATAGCTTTTTGAGACTCATCAAATCTTTCATTCAGAGTCTTTACTTGAACAATTGTTGCTTGTAGATTTGAGAGAATATCAGGATTTGAAATCTTGTTGGCAGATTGATGCACAAATTTAGCTGCTCTTTCAATAGGAAAAATACAATCTGACTTATACCAATCCCTTGAATTCTTGGCAAAGTGTTCAGCTTCAATCTCATGTTGATTTGAAGGTTGAGAAAAAGGTGTGTGCTTAGCATCAGTTTGTACTGGTATACTCTGAGAAGAGTTTGACTCTGCACTTCCTTCATCTGCAACATCAGCATCTACTTCTCCAACTGGATCAATATGCCCAGCAACATGTTCAACATTTTCTGCAGTTTCATCAAGAACATTCTCTGCAGGTTGCTCTCTTGTTTCAACAGTCTTATCAACAGACTTGGCATCTTCGAGGACTGCATCCATAGGCTCAGAGAATACAACCTTAGTTGATTTCTCAACTTCTTCACCTTTCTCAGAAACCTGGTGAGCATCACAAAATAGCTCAGTGTGTGATGCCACTGTTTCATCAAGTACTACAATAGGCTGATCAACTGCACCAATTTCTTCAGAGTTTGCAATAACAGGTGAGAGAGAAAAATTAATGTGATCAGAGAATGGAATGAATGTTTCAACAAAGTCATCCATAGCAGTAAAATCTTCTCTGGTTGCCTCATCCATTTGTACATTGTCAATTATATTGGAAGCTTCTTCTACAGTATATGTCTCAACAGTAGGTATTTCCTTGGAAATCACCTCTGGAGCTTCAAAGTTCATTTCCTCATCACAATCATCAAGAATCAATTTTATTCTTTTAAGTTGAGGCACCTCTGCTGTCTCTTCTTCTTCAGTAGAATCATCTAGAACAGAAGGTGATGGAGGTCTGTTTGATCTCCTTTCTAGCCTTTTTTGGCCTGACAGATTCCTTATGAGTTTGAATAGATTCCCTTCTAGCTCTAGCTGATCGATGATGTGTAATTGCTGCTGTGTGTTTTCTTCTACCTCCATGTTTTGGTTTGGGTTGGGGAAGAGGTTGTTGTTGTTCAGGTTGAGATTGGGTTTGTGTTTCAGTGTGTAAAGTTTGAGGTTCAATGTTTGTAGGTGGTTGAATGGGTTCAGTGTTTATAGATTGTTGAGGTTCAGAGTTTGTAGGTTCAGACTCAGGCTGTGGAGGGTCTTGTGATTGATGTAGGAAATTTTGAATTGCAAGAGGCAACACCAAATCAGGTAATTGCTCCTTGTTAGCATCTTTGTTGGTTAAATCAGAGAATATCCTCTTATTAACCTTAAAGGCTAGAATGGTATCATCCTCAGAAATTTCAACACCTTGAACACAAGTAGTGAATAATAATTGACAAAATCTAGCAAAATAAATAGTACTAGACTCTGACAATTTGTCACCTATATTCATTAAAACAAGTCTACCAAAATCGAAATTACTTCCATAGAGAAGAGAATACCCGATTTGAAGACTGTCAGTAGGAATGGCATCCCAGTTTGTAACTTTCTTGCCAAAAGCCCTTGTGATGCAATCAAAGAAGAAACTCCATTCCTTCCTGAGCTTTGGCCTTTTTACATTACCAAGCTTGTCTAAAGAACAAGAAAACCCAAGCTGCTGCAACATCTCTTTTAATTGATTCTCACCAGCAATACTGTATGAAGTGTGTGTATCAAAACCCATAGTATCTCTGGCTGTTGCAGGAGTAATCACATGCTCTGTCTCCTCATAAGTGAAAACAATTGATGGATTCCCATGCTCTCCTCCATCGTCATACACAGAGTTTTTCCAGAAAGTAGCAATATGAGTGGCAGAAAATGTTTGTGGTTCGACTAGAGCTGTACCAATCTCTGAATCTCCCAAAAAGTTTTGAATCAAATGAAACGCTTCTGGAACGTTTTCATTGTTCAATGGGGTGGCATAATTGTTAGGAAAAAACAATAATCCTTGGGCAGTAAAAGCTTTAGTGGCCATTAGAATCCATTTGAGAAGAAAATATGAGTGAAAAAGATATGTAGCAAAGGTGTTTGTGAAAATGCCCAAGTGAAATAACAAGTGACTGTGAATGGGTTGTGTGCAAAGAAAATAACTGTGTAAGTAAAAATGATTATAGTTGTAGTGAATAAGTAAAATCCAATCGTTTTAACCATTAATACACCCAACCAATTCCTTTTTTAATGTGGAGTGGGACACGTGGCACACATGCAGTGAAAAGACTTTGTACGTTCAGTAATTGTAGCAATAATTACTGCTTCTTTCTATCTCCCACTACTGACACACTTTAACACAAATACTCATTAACAGTTGTCAATAATTTATTTCATTTTTCAAAAACTCTTTTTACCCCAAGTATGTAAATTATCTGAAAGAAAATATACCTTAGAGTATTAGACAAAATTAATCAGCGTTTGTCAATTCTCCAACTTCATTACCATAATCCTTTCAAAAACTGCACAGTTGTGAATATATGTGTGTGTATAGCAGAGTTTACCAATTCAATTTTTAGAGCATCTAATTTTTTATAAAATCCATAAAGTAAATCAGTAAACACTTAATGCACAAACTCTCATATTAAACACTGAATATATGATGAATGCTAAACTCTGTAGTAAACGATTTATCTACAGTAATATTTAATTAATTTATACCCCCGTCTAATTTTTTTTTGTTTCTCCAGTAATCAGAGGTTGGAACTAATCACCAAAAATCCTATAATTTTAGCATTTATCATTTGTGATAAGTTCCTGGGTCTTCCTAGTCTTTGACTAGTCACCAAAAATTAGAGAATTTTAGCCCTTACTATATACCAGCAAGTTCCTGGGTCGTCCTAGACACCAACATAATCTCAAAGGAGTTCTAACAGTCTATATACATTTGCTTTGGGGGTAGACTAACAATAGAATCTAACTTAACAGTGTATAACTAACAGAGTTCAGAGCTCATCAACATCAGAAGTTATTCATGAGGGGTAATGCACACAGTATTTACAGATTCAGAGTTTAGGATAAATAAACGAAGAGATGCTATAAATATGAAACAGTATCATGCTGTGTTAATTTTCTGCACAGTAAAAGATTATATCACAAATAACTTAGAAGGATTCATGATTATTTACTGAGAATCATGATTCATACATATTTCTTCATTGGTGATTACATTCAGACAAAAATAATATCAGAGTTTATCCAACATGTCAACAGGTAATGACCTACAGAGCATGCTATCAGAGTTTAACAGTTAACGAACAAAGTTTGCATAGCAGAGTTTATCAACAGAATTCATATAGCACTTAACATATCACAGAAACATGAGCAACACATTACATAAGTAAAATTTTGAGTCTAACCAATATCTCTAGTCAAAACTAGAGACCATTCCTAGTTCATTTACCAGCCTTTTAAATACAGCTTCACTCAATGGATTGGTAAAGATATCTGCAAGCTGTTGTTCTGTAGACACAAAATGAAGCTCAATATTCCCTTCCTCTACATGTTCTCTGATAAAGTGGTACATTATGCTGATGTGCTTGGTCAATGAATGCTGTACTGGATTACCTGTCATAGCAATAGCACTTTGATTATCACAGTAAATAGGTATTTTACTGTACCTCAATCCATAATCCAGCAATTGATTCTTCATCCACAGAATCTGTGCACAACAACTACCAGCAGCAATATACTCTGCTTCAGCTGTAGATGTTGAAATTGATTTCTGTTTCTTGCTGTACCAAGAAACAAGTCTATCACCCAGAAATTGACAACTTCCACTAGTGCTTTTTCTGTCTATCTTGCAGCCTGCAAAGTATGCATCAGAGTAACCAAGTAGCTTGAAATCTGATTCTCTAGGATACCACAGACCTAAAGTTATGGTCCCCTTGTGATACTTAAAAATCCTCTTAACAGCTGCTAGATGTGGTTCTCTTGGGTCTGCCTTAAACCTTGCACAGAGACAAGTTGCATACATGATATCAGGTCTGCTAGCTGTTAGATAAAGAAGAGACCCTATCATGCCTATGTAGTTTGTCATATCTACTGAAGCTCCTATGTCTTTGTCCAACTTTGTTGCTGTTGCCATGGGAGTTGATGCAGATGAGCAGTCAAGCATACCAAATTTCTTGAGAAGATTTCTGGTATATTTTGCTTGATTTATGAAAATCCCATCATCTGTTTGCTTCACATGTAGGCCTAGAAAATAACTAAGCTCTCCCATCATGCTCATTTGATACCTGGACTGCATGAGTTTGGAAAACTTTTTACAGAGTTTATCATTAGTAGACCCAAAAATTATGTCATCAACATATATCTGAACTAAAAGCAAGTTATCACCATAGTTAAAGTAGAACAGTGTTTTATCAATTGCACCTCTGTTAAACCCACTTTCTAAAAGAAATTGAGCCAGAGTTTCATACCATGCTCTTGGTGTCTGCTTAAGTCCATAGAGTGCTTTATCTAGCCTGTAGACATAGTCTGGATATTTTGGGTCCACAAAACCCGGTGGTTGTTCAAAAAACACTTCTTCTTCAAGCTTCCCATTCAGAAAAGCACTTTTTACATCCATCTGAAATACCTTGAATTTCTTGTGAGAGGCATATGCTAGAAAAATTCTTATTGCCTCCAATCTTGCAACTGGAGAAAAAGTTTCATCATAGTCTATTCCTTTCTGCTGTGAATAGCCTCTTGCCACAAGTCTAGCCTTGTTCCTTGTAACAACTCCCTCACTGTCAGTTTTGTTTCTGAAAACCCATCTAGTACCAACAACAGATCTATTCTTTGTTCTAGGTACAAGGGTCCATACTTCATTTCTTTCGAATTCATTTAACTCCTCCTGCATTGCTGTTATCCAGTCAGCATTTTGAAGAGCTTCTTCTACCTTCTTTGGTTCATTCTTAGACAAGAATGCATGAAACAGACATTCACTTGCTGTAGCACTTCTTGTCCTTACTGTTGCATCTGGATCTCCAATAATTAAATCAGGTGTATGAGATTTTGTCCATTTCCTAGAAGAAGGTAAATGGCTTCTATCATTATTTGATCCTCCCCCTTGATCCATGTTCTCCTGATTTTCTTGTTGTCTTTCTTAATTTTCTAAGGCTCCCTCTGAATTTGACTGCTCAGAGTTTGAACTGTCAGATTTTGCACTTTCAGAGTTTGAGTCATCAGAGTTTGATCCAGATTTTTCAGTTGACTCACTATCAGAATTTGAGTCATCATTTTGATCATGGTCCCCCTCAACTGGTTCTCCCCTTTGTTCTGGCTGAGAAGTTTCTTCAGTGTTTACCAGTAGAGGTTCAGAGAATGCTTCAAAGAGTTTGTCAGATCAGTTTCATCAGAGTTTACTTTATCAGAGATTAAGTCTTCATTTTCAAAGTGCAGTTGATCATGTTCATCTACATCTTCAAGTCCAGTTATTTTCTTGTCATCAAATGACACATGAATTGACTCCATGATCACTTTAGTTCTCAGATTATAAACTTTGAATACATTTTTCGATACCCTTCTAGGGTTAACCTAACTGTATTTATAAGATATACAGCTGCTATACAATCGATAATTGATACTCCTATAAATTAGCTATACAATTGATATCAATTACAATTGCTACACGTCTCCTTAGTCAACTCAATCTCTTTGATAGCTATCCAATCTTCAAAGATATTGCTTCCATAATAATTCTTCAAACACTGTTGACCAGTAGATGCTGCCTCCAGACAGAGTTTAACAAACTTTGTCGAACTTCCAACTGTCAGCGTTTAACTAAAATCTGACTGCTTCCAGCTAAACTCTGATAATTCACTGTAACACTTAAACACTGATTAATATTCACATCAATTATTTCTAACATCATGCTTGGCACCCCTTATGCGGTGTATTTGAATAGGGCGTGTCACCGATGTTATGGGACACATATAGTCATGACTAGTGTGTATATGTTGGCCATTTGGGTAGCATTGTGCTTATTACCGTGCAAGCCCCTGTAAGATTTTGGGTAGCATTTGCTTTGTGCTATGCAAGCCCCTGTAAGATTTGATGACTACATATTCTGGATGATTGAAAATGTAGGACGTCTTTAAGTTTAAATTTATCTCCCATGTTGGTAAATAAGTTATTTTGGATATTATGTGTAAGTATCAGAGTATGACTATATTTATCGGTTATGCTATTCTTTATGTTAATGTGATAATTGTGCTTAACTGATATGATTATTTGTAAAAGTAAGATTATTTTTTATTTGGAGTTTTTTTTATATGGTGAGTTGAATGTCCATTTTATATTGTCTTATTCGTTATGTCTCATTTTTCTTTATTCAGATATTCAGTTTTGTTCTTATCCTTATGATCATAATCTTTGTTCAATTATATTTTCACCATATTTAAATTTGTTCAGCTTGTGCTTTGTTTTGTATCCGTATATGAGCCTTTCGCTCACTGCCGGTTCTGTATTTTCTTGTTCCTCCAGGCAGGTGATCTTATTTAGGTGGGCTACTTATTGGGAAGAGTGCGAGTTGCGATATTTGGAGAATTTAGGTGTATTTTTAATTTATGAATAGTAGGATATTGGATTTGGCGAAGTTGTATCGTTTTTTTCGATTTTTTATGGATTTTTAAAATTAAGTTTATTTGTAGGGATGTTAAACCCTTCCTCACAACTAGCTTCAGAATTGTGTTAGCCTCACTGAATGTCAACTCCTTTAGAGTGTTGTAGGACAAATACTATAATTCATTTCTTGCCATTATCACAATTTCCTTGAGATATAATTCTTTGACCTTCCTTGGAATCACAGTAAAGAATGAGATTTGATCTTTAAAACTCTTCAAGTATTTCTATAAATGACCTCCAACATTAGCCTGAGAGACTTTCAGAAACTGCAAGAAGGCTGCATCATGATACATATTTGAGTTTACAACCTCTTGTAGTTTGGCCTCAGTGACTATACTTGCTTCCACAGGCTTCTCAGCTTCAGTCTTGATTGGTAGAGTGTCAGCTTCATTTGGCATTGTGCTTGGAACAACTTTGGTTGTGATTTGAACAGATTAACCAGCTGAGTTCTTGGTGTGAACAATTGGTAGCGTAACTAGTGCAATTCTGCTCTCGTCCATTGCCACACTTGATTTTGAATGGTACAATGCCTTCTCCTTGGATTTCTCCCCCTTAGGCTTGATAGCAGACACAGAGGTCTTAGCCTTGGCCTTTGACTTTAAAATTGGAGCTTGTGTAGAATGTTGGGGATGAGAGGATTGAGACCGAGGTGCATCTGCAGGAAGAGATAGCCCCATATACTTCGTTGTTTGAGCTAGCATCCGTTGTTGAACCAGCAACACATAATTAATGGCATTGGCTTGAGTGTCCAACTTCGAATTGAGAAGGTTGACATACTACTTTAGCTCTGAGTTTCCATTTTTTAGACACCTCACTTCTTTCTCCAAACTATCCACTTTTTGTAGCAAGTGTGCAGCCTTGAAGGAAGAGAGTGATTGTTCTTAGAGCCTCTCTACTTCATACTTGCTCAACATATGTATAGGTATTTCACCAAGCAGCTTGTCACCATATTTATTTCTCCATATGACATTGACCATAGAGTTGTTTCATTTTCCTCTGCAGTTTGGTTTATCATTTGAATTGCAAGCTTGGTGAAGCCATCTGTCATTGTGGCCATCCTTGTATCCAGACTATCACATATTTTCTTATAGTCTTTCATATCCTTGACAATAGAATCTACCTTGGGAAATTCAGAGATGAATTTGTTTTTCACTTCAACAACTATCTCTGCAACTCCATCACTAATAGAAGAAATTTCTGTTTTTAACCACTTTCCCAAGTAGTGAGCAGCGTTTAAAGAACCCTTATAAACATCTTTAATAGCTTCATAGATCTCTATAGGTGAGAGAGTCTTAGCATTATAACCAAGTGACATCAAATACTCCTCCCTTAGGTTTCTTAGAGCCTCATCCAAGCTAACTCTTCGTGTGCTATTCAACCAGGCATCTACATTGCCTTCTCTCTCAGCTTTATTGATGATTTTAGGTCTTTGTTCATCCAAGTCTTCTTTATGACTAAGGAGAATAGCTGCATAGTCAGCATTTGGCAGAATTGAGGTGCGCAAGTGTTATGCCATCTTTGAGAACTCATCAATTAGATCCACACTTAAGCTATGAAATGTTTCAACCGTCAATTGTGATAGAACAGATGATGATCCTGAGGGTCTATCATGTTGCACAACCCTTAGCCAATGAGACATAGTGGCCTGAGCCAAGTGAATTCTAGAGCTAGGCTCTTCAATTGCAGATGAATCTTTTACAACCGAATAAAAAGACTCTTAATTCTTAGAATCTAGTATTGGAATTGCTAAAGAGTCTAATGCTGTCTCCACAATAGTGGGATGGTTACAGCATCATCTCTATAGGCCTGTGAAGGCACTTCCAATTCTACATGATAAATTAATGGAGAATTTGGCATAGAATCTCTAGTAAAAACTAGTGAATCCTCTGTGCTTGTATTGGTGTCATCAGAATGTGCCCCATCATGCACTCCCTCACCAACTAATTGTGGGTTTTGCGTGATGAGCAAGGTGTCATGCACTAAGTCACTTGAATCTATTGGCTCAAAAAGAGAAGTAAATTCTAGTTGATCAATACCTTGTTCCTCAATTGCTTGAGTCACAGGTTCCAAAGAAATTTGTTGAGTGTTTGGAGATTTTGGAAGAGAAGTGTGTATGAGAGTAGATTTTGGCAACTCCCCCTGAGAAATAGAGGGAGTTTCAACATGGATTTGTTCTCCCTTCTGTTTTGTTCCAGCCTTATCATTCCTTTATACAGACTTATTACAAGTAGGTGCATTGGGGAAGATGCTTGTTTCAATAGATACAACCTGTTGAGAGGATGCATATAGTAATGTGCTTGCCCTCGATTTTACAACCACAGTCATTTAAATGACTAAAGAGGTGGATTCAATATTGTTCTTCTTCATTGGCCTGGTTAAAGGTTACTCAGGTTCCTCACTTTCTAATTCTATAGCCATTTTAGATAAAACCTGAAGTGGTTCAACAATGGGTTGTTTCCTCTTCTTCTTTGTACTAACACCATCCTTTTGAGAGGATGATACAATTGGCTCAATGTTTGGAATAGTGTTTAGCTATGAGGGTTGGTTAAAGAGGTCTTGGTTAGCTTTTCTTTGTGCTTCTTCAAGCTTGGACCTCTCTAACTCTGATTTTGATAGATAAATTGGCTGTGTGAGGGGGTAAGACTTCCTGCATATGAGATGTAATCAAAAGCCTTACAACCACCTCATTTCTAGAATCTAAATTTCCAAAAATGACTTTGGACATGGATTTAGAATAACCTATTATTTTGTTATTCATTCCTGGTAATTCAATCAGTTGACTATCTTTAAATTTAAGAACAGATTGAATAAATCAAGGAAAAAAGATATCATTACCTCACTTGGTTGTGTTCTTACCAAGCCTACCATACAGTTCCTGCATTAGGAGCTTTCTCACATCAATTTTTGTTCCATGAGCCAGTGAATACCCATTTTGTTGAATAGGAGAACTCAGTTGGTCGAAACTTGATTTTCTGTACGTGAACATTTGAAGGAGTGTTCCAAACACATAGCTCCACTATTTTTCGAGAGACTTCCTTATGAGATACCCAACTTTGATTGTGTCTGCGTACTCGATGAACTCGAAGAATTCAGCAAGTAGTTCATTATTGACTAGAGCATCATACTCTTGTTGATAGAGACCCAGTGCTTTGCTCATGTCTTCAACTCCAATGGTTTTGTCTTTAATGGAGCAGTGTATAACATAAGATATGGTGCCATCCTTAGAAGCAACATTCTCCATATTTGCAGAGGCCCAAAAACTGTTTTAGGATGTCTAGATACAGTGTGGGTTTGGCAAACAGGGCTTCTTTGACATATGGCTCAGCCATAAACCAGATAAAGCATTTGTAATTGGTGTTTGAGGCTTTTACATTATCAGCAATGGCGATGTAGTTGGTATTATGTATTTTTTGGTTGAAGAAGAAGCGATTTGTTTAGAATTAGAGGTGAAAAAAGAGAAGATAGGCTTTTATAGGTTTTTTTTAGATAGGCAGACTTATCATTAAAAAGCCATAACGACACTTACATAAGATAGCTGTGATGCCCCCAAATCCGGGGTCAGGATTTAGTGCCACGAACCCTTACAATCAAATACAACTTTATTATACAAACGACCCCTCACCGAGGATCGATCTCAGGTTATGATATGAAACAAGAATCTAAATTACAACAACTATCACAACCACTATACCTTCTTATTCGTAGCGCAGTCCATTACCGAATATCCATGCAGACTTTGAAATCTATTCTTTATAGAGTGCCTCATCGCTCTCATTCGAATTGTAATACATTGGTATCCAACTCCTTAACCCTAAATGAAAGGGAAAGGTAAAACAAAGCAGAATAAGCCAACAATTCTCAGCAAATAATAATACAGTGAAACAACAATATCTCAACATTTCATTGATGAACAATATCAATGATTGATTTATCTCAGGGGAACGATTCAATTTCCATTATTTGATTATATTTTCCATTTCCTTCAACCCATAACTTCCATGAAAACATTTCTTTTCTTAAAACCATTCCATCATTAAAAACATACTTTCCATAAAACCCTTTTAAAATCATTTATGTTGATTGAAGTTTTTCCACGACTATGGATAATACGGGTGATCAGCCACGTAAGGTCCCCATTCCGGACCGAAGTCCCTCTGGACATAAAATTGGGTTCCCAATTAGGCAACACGTTGGCCTTTAATGCTTGACTAGGGGAACCACCCCTAGCCTCTTACACTAAATAAAAAGTGCTCGACTAGTTGAACAACCCCTAGCCTCTTACGCTTCTCCAATCCATAAAACCTTTAAAAACTTTAAACATTTCACTTTTCAATCCTTTATGCTCACTGATAACATATCAGCCCAGTATAAGGAATTTAAAAAAAACATCTTTAAATAATTAAGTCATTTTAATGAGCAACAATAAAAGATTAAGGGTCAGAGAAGCATTCGATATAAAGAATCATGAGCAACACAGCAATAAGATTAAGATTCAAGGAGGCATTCGATACAAGGAATCATAAATGACAAAGCAATAAGATTAAATTAAGCATGATAGGGTTCAGTAAGATAGAATCATATATCAACAAGGAAACATGATAAATTAAATAACTCAGCAATTATTAAGATTTTAGAAATGGAACAACAATTATAAAGAAAGCATGGAATAAAGAAAATTCGAAGTTCAACAGAAGATTTAAGTTACAGCACTGGCTAAATCCACTCATTTCAAAGATTATCAATTGATGAAATTATGTTGTAAAGTTTGAACAAACATAATAGATTTGAATAGTTTAAAAATGAAGATTTTAGAAATTCTCAATTATCCAAGGTCTCACTCTTGTCGACTAAGCACTCATAGGCTTTAGCTGCCAAAACCAACCAGACAATAATGAGTTTGAATAAATAAGAATATCTCAACTCATTCTCGATTTTAATCGTCACTGAGCTACTCACGCTTCCATGACAATATAAACCTCAAATTAGTTTACAACAATTTGAGGAAAAAATGCTCTTTGAAAAGTATTAATAAAGACGAGGAATATTGAGATAAAATAATTTTAGAAGAAATCAACACCTGAACGATAGGTGAGGACAATAAACAATGGCAGAATAATTTGAAAATGGATGTTTGTAAATTAATAAAAGAGAAATGTCACTGAAAATAAAAATGAAAGGTATAGTCACTAGAAAATGATTTAAAAAAGAACATCGTATAATTAATAGAACAGGATTACAATATTCAGAATAAATATGAAGAATAATATTGCTTGCAAGAAGGGATATTGAAAAAAAACAAATAAATAACCTAGAAGGTTTCACATCACTTGAACAATAAGTGAGGGATAGGTAAACTTGCCTCAATACATGAAATTTCCAATTCCAACATATCAACCCGTTATTCACTTTACATCTGTTTCTACTTCTTTACACGCTGGCCCTTATCCGATCATACATCCGCCTTTCCTTTATCACTTGTTAGTCTCTACATGCACACTCGTCAATTCCGATAATCTTTTCTTTTATCAAGATTCCATTTACATTTGCGCTGGCTCTTAATCAGCCTCCCATTCGTACCTATAGAAAGATAAAGTACTAGCTCAGTACGCTTGTAACCTTAATCGTCTATCTTTGTTCTACCCAAATGCGTCCTATAATGCTTTGTATCTTTAACATACCGAACACGTATTAATCACATTAATCACATAACACTTAGCACATAATATTATCTTACGCTTATACCTGTTAACGCTTGTATTATATCTATTTACAAATACTGCTCATCAATTTACTATATAACTTACAAAATATTTCTAACAAAAATTGGATAGCATCTCCTTTAAATATTGCCTAACCTGTCAAAATAAAATCAACTAATTCAGCAATCACCACATTTGTTGCTCTACCAATATCCCTATACTACTTCATATCCATCACAATCATACTAACGTACATCATTTATAGCCCTTCTGACCATCTACAAACTTAACACTTAATATACATCCTTGTACCATTCACAATCCAAATCACAATACGCACATTTCACTATTCCACTTAACTCGAAATACAACATTGGTTATCAAAGAAACCCACACTTAGTCCTTAACACGCAAACCTGAATTTACTTCCTAAATAATTTAACAATCTATAATCGCATCATGATTTTATTACTATCGAACACAATCAAAGATACAGATATACCACTATAACAAGTATCATTTAGCACATATTCACGTAAACAAAATATAACTCAAATACTACTCCAATTAGTAGTACATACATATATTGTTGCTCTAAAAATTAATCGTTTTAAATTTCAAGCGAACAATTTGTTTCGTTGTAAAATGTGAGATTCGTTCCGCAGAGACTAACATTTTCGCATTTCCTTAATTCTTAATTTAATCGGAATAGGACAATTTGGATTTGGAAAATTTTGATTTTACCCTAATTAATTACTAAATGAAATTCTATTTTAAACTAATTAAAGCTAAATTATTCTAAATTATTCTAAGAATTCTAAAATTAATCTAAAAATTATTCTAAATTTTCTAAATTTAAATTAAAACTAGATTTTATTCAAAAATTCTTTTTTTTAAATTAAAACTTATTTAACTTAAAATTTTAGAAAAAAAAATTGGGCATGATAAATTCATAAATAGAACTATCCAAAGAAATTTCCAAAACAATCCAAATTAAAAACAAAACTCGGAAAGCTGCAATTGGCAATAAGAAATACAAACATGGAGAAACCAGCAGGCTCAGAAAGAAAACAATACATGACTCTGAAAAACTTCGACTTGATTTGGACAAAACTCGCAACATGAACAAAAACTAACAACAAATTCGAACTAAACACAACAATGGCAATGGCAACCCAGCAACGGCAATAATTAACAACAAATTCGAACTAAACAGCGACAAACAAACTAAGCTGATGAGTCGGAGAAACTCGTAGAAAAAGAAAATGAACAGGGGTGCGTTCAGTCGACTCGCAGAAATCAATAATCACTACTCAAAATAAAACCAAAACCATACAAAACCGAGTTAACAAAAACCTACGATAAAAACCGACATACAAAACCGCAAAACCGACTCATCCTACGGTCAACAAAACCGAGTTAACTCGCGAAAACAGAAATCGAACAGAGCTCGCTGCGGACTTGGTAACTCGGAGCATTCGACAAACTAAAACCGAGCATTCGACAAACTAAAACCCATTTGAAATCGAAAATTAACAGCAAATTGTACACGAACGTGACTCAAACAACACTGAACTTGGTAAACCAATCAAAGATGAAATTAAAAATTAAGAAAGGGGAAGGGGGATAGATTGCAGAAAAATGAAAAGAGAAGAAAAGGTTTTGTGGGTGTATGTATGAATCGAGAAAAAAAGAAAAAAAAAGAGAAATAACAGGGGATTTACGTGATCAAGAAAGGGGCGAATTTAGATAAAAGATGAGAGCAAGTTTTAAGGTTGGAGAAGAAGATTACAAAACATTGCTGGGTTTTGTGTATACACGAAGAAAAAAAAACAAGGTGGGTTCATGTTTGATGAAAGAGAAGTGACAGAGAAAAAAGAAAAAAAACAGGGGAAATAAAGTAGCCTAGCTTCGAATTAACAGAAAATTAAAGACAGAAAATAAATGCTGAAAATTGATAAAACTACAAATAATATTTTTTTTAATCAAATACGAAAATACAGAAATTAACTACGAAATTTAAAATTACACTAGGACGATGATTTGAAATTAAATGGCCCACAATAAAATTGAGATTTTTAAAGGGGCATAATTACGATTATTAACTAAAAATACGAAATTAAAGTTTCGTTACTTTCAATCCCAAGTGGTTAGCAACGGATTTACGAAAATAACGAAACAAGGCAACAATAACGAAAGAGCAAGACAAGAAGTAAAGAAAATAAAAATTGCTTTAATTATAATAGGAGTGTTTACAAGATTTAAAACTACAAAACAAGAAATTAAATCTACCCTAAAATCTAAGTTACTAAATACAAGGGGGGTGAGGGGGTATTTATAGGATAGGAATTAGGGTTAAGGGGGGTGTTGGGTAAATCCCCACCATACATTTGTGGTGTGTGGTGGTGAAATCATAGCCATCTATTTGTTTCCTTCCCCCTTAAGTTTTGAAGAGTTGATCTTGGCAATACACTTATGTAGTGTGTTGGAATGATCTCCACCTTCCACTTGTCTTGAAATATTCCTTTCGCTCCAAGCTCCTAATACTTTTCCTTCTTTCATTTTTGGTCCTTTTTCTTCCTCTTTTTCCCTTCCCTGCTCTTTATTTCTTTATTTTGCCATTTCTTTATTTATTTACGAATTTCCTGAAATGCAACAAAATAAATTATTAAAATACAAGTTCAAGCAATAAATAGGTAATAAAAATATGCAAAAATATGCACTTATCAAATGCCCCCATACCTATCTTTTGCTCGTCCTCGAGTAAAGCAAAAAGAAGATCTAGATAAAAAGTCCTATACTCCTTTTCGTAGGTGTGACGGTTGCATTTGGCATATGCAACAAGTCCTTTAAACCCCTATGCAGCCCTAGTGGACGAGTGAGGTCTCGTGAGGGCCTATAGTGAATGTACCCACAAAATTCATCTAGCTTGTATAAAAGATTACATAGCAATGCACACCACACATACATGTCCTCTCATGATACATCAACTTAAGAATCAAAATGAAGTTGCAAAGTCTTGGTGTGGAAAGTGCAAGGATTCACATAGTCTACTTAAAGAAGCATGCACGAGTGATTACAAGTTCATTTCAAGTGCACAAATTATTGGAAACCATGCTAAGTCTACATGAGCACACCTTAGAGTCAAAACTTGAGATCTCATATACAAAATAGGCAATACCTCACATTTCACTCACAAAAGAATATTCACTCAAAAACAAGGGTAAGTGTATCACTCAATTCCAAAAAAATCAAAAGCATGCTTGACACTTGGTATCATCCCAGCTTAAATTACAACATACATTAATAATGACAATCAAAAGGTCTTTATTAGGATTGTAATTGGGCTAGGGACAAGGTATGTCAAGAAAGGCCAAAATAAGGTGAAGTGTCAAAAGCTAGTAGTCACCATGAATATCATGCAGAACACCAAACTTCCTCCCCACACAATTTATTTTCATTTTTCAACAAAAAGACTTGACTAGTTGAATGAAGGAGGGTTACAAAAAATATAAGTATGCTCTCATATGTATATTTTTTTTTCATTTCTTTTTTTCTATTTTTTTTAGAGGAAAATGATAAATGTAACAATAATCCTCCTTTAGATTTAATTTTGAAAATCGACTATCAAGGTAACAACAAATATTTCCTCAAAAGTTATAAACAAAAGTAAACCCTATTTCACACACCTTATTGCTCCCTCAAGTTCCTACTAGCCTTTGACAATTAAGATTTTTAGAAAATTTTGACAGCATCCCCTTTATACGGGTGATTGCCAGTCGGAACATAACCGACACAACCAACCAAAATATCCACATTCCAAATGATATTCACAACCAAGTCATGAACTAAACAATTGGAACTACTATAATTCCCTTCCAAATAATCCAATACAAATTAAATAAATTATACCAATCAACATATAATTCGGAACTTACAAATTAAAATTAAATTAAAATTAATTTCGTAAATATTAAATTTTTTTTTTGGCTCACGTTTCATCATCGCCAATTTCCATCGACTCAAATTAAATCATAGTCGATGGGGAAAAATTTTGAGGGTACCCTAATTTGGGTCTCTGACCTGAAATTCTACACACAAAATAATTGCAGTACATTTTGTAATTTCACAGAAGGAGTCTACCAAAGCACTGATTTCCATCATAAATAATTCGAAATACAGTAATCACAATAATCAAATTGCAACAGCAATCAAGAACCATACTTTAGGAATTTTGTACATCCCTGGAAACCCACACACAGTATAACGCACATACACACATATACCACATAGACACACTCACCATCACTATAGCCGAATTAACCTACTAAAACAGCAAGTCGACACACACCTACAACAATTTCATACACTGCACACACTCACGAATGATACTCACGCACACACGCAATATTAGAATACACACCCAGCGATATACACACACATCACACCACAGTTGAAACTCGCCCAAACGAGGGAGATAAGACAGAGAAATATCGAGAGAAGGGGAAAGAACCTAACAGTACAGTCGGTATAATCCCCACACCGCAAGAACACAAAAATTGCAGCCCACACACACAAGTGTTTAACACACACACACTCGGTTTTGTATGAAGAACAAGTGAAGAAGGGAGAAGAATTCGGGGAATAGAGGGAGAGATTGAAAGAGCTCGAGAGAGAGCTAAGTTAGAGAGATTGAGAGAGAAATCGAGATTATTCGAGAGAAAAATGGAGAATAACACAGCTGACCCCCTTCTAAATTAGGGATTTGGACTTAAACATTTGGGGAAAAATAAAATTGAGGGCAATTTGTTAAATCTAAAATGCTGGAACAAAAATAAAATCAATTAGTTAATTATTTAAAAATTGAAATTTAATGGGAAATTTAGGATAAATAATTTTTTTTTCATTTTTAAAATGAAGAGTACAAAATTACGAACACACGCATATTTTCAAAAAAAAATTAGGATAAAAAATGAATTAAATATGAATTTTTCAAACTTTGATCATTTAAATACAATAAAGTTCTTAAAATCATTTTAAAATACTTAAACACCCAAATTAATACACCCAAAAATTTTAAAAAATAAATAATATCATAAAGATAACAACACAAAAGATTTCGTGAATTTTATCAACTCCAATGATTTTATAAAATTCTCAGAAGATCAATAATGCATGATTTAAATAGATTTAAATCATTAAAATTCAAATAAAATGCACGGACCTACACGTCACACATTTATCACCATATAAGCATGTAAACACGATGTCACATATATTTAACCTAAAAAAAATAAAAAAAATTCACACCATATAATCCACATCTAATATTAAACAATAATATTCATAATTACGATATTTTTCTAAGGCGTTATATCCTTCCCCCCCTTAATAGGATTCTGTCCTCAGAATCAATCGCAGGAAAAACATATGATGGTATTCTTAAACATTTCTCTTTCAATTCCCAAGTCATTTCTTCCACGCTAGGATTCCTTTAATTCAACTCATATATCGATAAGCTCATCATGTAAGCCTTCAAATTCCAAAATAAATTTAAGCCTTTGGGTTACATATCTCGTTAATTCTAGATATTTACCAATCGCACGATGTTCCTTTTCTACCGAAAATCGAACATGACCTATTCGTATAATGGACTATTCCCTGTACACGACGCCTCAAGTACTAACCCAATCATCCATAATAATTCGCATATATATATATATATATATATAATACTAAAACGAAATTTGTCTCGACTGAAAATACATGATAACTAAATAAATCTTTCAAAACAAAAATCCACGAAACTAAAACAATTGGTACAACTTCCACGCTCCTACTCATAATCAGATCGGCTCAGATAAAACTTTGAGAAAAAGAATATCAAGAAATCCCCCAATCATTCTTACTCCCCTTTCAACGTACAATGTTACTCGAGGAATGAATAACTGGAAAACTTCTATCCATCCTCAATCCCATTGTTTTACTGAGTAATCTTTTCGAAACTAATAACCATTTACCTTGAAACGTATATATCTTATTCGCAATACAAACTATTCTTGGGTCACTACCCATCAATACCATTCAAAATCAAACTTCAACTCTAATATCCCCTAATATCAAAACTCGACTTCCGAACCATGACTCTACATATCTTACAAATCATTAAAATTTAAACTCTAAACATTATAACTCCCAATTTATCAATAACTCATTTCCTTGAACTTTTTTATTCTTCTACATTCGCCAACTTCACCTTCTGCTTCCGTCAATTCTGCTTGGTATTTCCTACTTTCCTCTAACGATTCATTCGCAATAATCTAGACCGTTGGGTCCTCCATCTATAACTTCCCAAATTCCATGAACAATTCCTTGAGCACTGTATACCTATTTAATCTTTCCTCAACATATCTATCACCAACTAACTATATCCATCATCACTCTACTTTCGATTCTATCAAAATTATCATTTCTTGTTCTTGTTATCAGCTCCTTATATATATACTCATTTCTCCATATTATCGAATCTTGTACATGTGTCGTCAATCCAATAAGTAATCAAACTTGTCATTCAATCTCTGCTTTCAGCTCAATTCGAAAATCCGATCAACCAATTCTCCATAGACGTAAATGTAACTTGGATGACTTAGAATGTCGTCGTGTCTATCCTTACTGCGTTCAATCATTACTAGCTTTAGGAATCATAAGGGTTTATAACAAAAGGAATCGATTAAACAGACTGGTGTTAGCATGCTAGAATATAGGCTGAGTTTTGTCTGGTAGGAATTTTGGTAAAAGAATTTAACCGAGAGATCAATATGATCATTGAACTATTATTAGGTTGTATTTGTCACTTAGGTCAACCGTCACAGTACAAAAAGGTGGCCAACCTTTAGTACTTTCATGACAAACACAATCAGTGGCGTTCCAACAGACTTCTATCACATAGGTAGTATGTCCCTGAATCCCCTGCATACATAGGGTTGTTCATCCCAGTTTGAATAAGGATAATCAATTATTCAAGGAAAAATAAAAGAGTTCAAAAGTCTCAAAAATTTATAGGTACAATGTTAGATCAAATAACCCCTGGAAAGTAGAGGTATCTCGGAAAAATAGGAATGTGCTTAAACAAATCTGATATACAAACTTCATCATCAATTGAAGTATAATTGATTATCAATTAAGATATGGTACCAACAAAACAAAAAGAACAAAAACGAAGGTTAAATCTCCTTAGATGATAAATTACATAAGATCAATGGCTAGTAGTGGATAACCACACTCTTAATCCCACACATGCCAGTAATCGTATTTCGCATCTTTCCTATAGTCCTTTCGTACTCTTTATAATGTTCGCTAAATAGCTAAAGTCGTAGAAAAAACTCTAGAAAGTACATGCGGATATCTAGGTGGCTTCTTCCAAACTGGTAGATTAGGCGGCTCTAAATTAACTACCTCGTCCAAAACTAAACCTTCGGATGAATCGAACTCCTGCTCGCGTGATACTGGAATACCAAATAACTTCACAACCATCGTCCTAATAACCTAAGGCGAACCTAATCCTAAATCGTTATATCTAATGTCTAACCTAAATACGTACTCCTAATCATCCTAACTTGTTTCAATGACCATAACCTATTGCTCTGATACCAACCTGTGATGCCCCCAAATCTGGGGTCAAGATTTGGTGCCACAAACCGTTAAAATCAATTACAACTTTAAAATACAAACGACCCCTCACCGAGGATCGATCTTAGGTTATGGTATGAAACAAGAATCTAAATTACAATAACTATCACAACCACTATACCTTCTTATCCGTAGCGCAGTCCATTACCGAATGTCCATGTAGATAGAGTGCCTCATCGCTCTCATTCGAATTGTAATACATAGGTATCCAATTCCTTAACCCTAACTGAAAGGGAAAGGTAAAACAAAGCAAGAATGAGCCAACAATGCTCAGCAAGTAATAATACAGTGAAACAATAATATCTCAAAATTTCATTGATGAACAATATCAATGATTGATTTATCTCAGGGGATCGATTCAATTTCCATCATTTTATTATATTTTCCATTTCCTTCAAACCATAACTTTCATGAAAACATTTCTTTTCTTAAAACCATTCCATCACTAAAAACATACTTTCCATAAACCTTTTTAAAATCATTTATGTTGATTGGAGTTTTTCCACGACTATTGACAATACGGGTGATCAGCCACGTAAAGTCCCCACACCGGACCGAAGTCCCTCTGGACATAAACTTGGGTTCCCAATTAGGCAACACATTGACCTCTTATGCTAAACAAAAAGTGCTCGACTAGGGGAACCACCCCTAGCCTCTTACTCTTCTCCAATCTATAAAACCTTTAAAAACTTTAAACATATCACTTTTCAGTCCTTTATACTCACTGATAACAGATCAGCCCAGTATAAGGAATTTTAAAAAAAACATCTTTAAATAACTAAGTCATTTTAATAAGCAACGATAAAAGATTAAGGGTCAGGGAAGCATTCGATATAAAGAATCATGAGCAACACAGCAATAAAAATAAGATTCAAGGAAGCATTCGATACAAGGAATCATAAATGACAAAGCAATAAGATTAAACTAAGCATTATAGGGTTCAGCAAGATAGAATCATATATCAACAAGGAAACATGATAAATTAAATAAGTGAGCAATTATTAAAATTTTAGAAATGGAACAACAATTATAAAGAAAGCAGGGAATAAAGAAAATTCGAAGTTCAACAAAAGATTTTAGTTACTGCACTGGCTAAATCCACTAATTTCAAAGATTATTAATTGATGAAATTACGTTGTAAAGTTTGAACAAACATAATAGATTTGGATAGTTTAAAAATGAAGATTTAAGAAATTCTCAATCAACCAAGGCCTCACTCTTGTCGGCTAAGCACTCATAGGCTTTAGCTGCCAGAACCAACCAGACAATAATGAGTTTGAATAAATAAGAAGATCTCAACTCATTCTCGGTTTTAACCGTCACTGAGCTACTCATGCTTCCATGACAATATAAACCTCGAATTAGTTTACAACAATTTGAAGAAAAAATGCTCTTTGAAAAATATTAATAAAGACGAGGAATATTGAGATAAAATAATTTTAGAAGAAATCAACACCTGAACGATAGGTGAGGACAATAAACAACGACAGAAATGTCACTGAAAATAAAAATGAAAGGTATAGTCACTAGTAAAATAATTTAAAAAGGAACTTCGTATAATTAATAGAACAGATTTACAATATTCAGAATAAATACGAAGAATATTATTGTTTGCAAGAAGGGATATTGAAAAAAAAAACAAATAAATAACCTAGAAGGCTTTACATCACTTGAACAATAAGTGAGGGATAGGTAAACTTGCCCCAATACATGAAATTTCCAATTCCAACATATCAACCTGTTATTCACTTTACATCTGTTTCTACTTCTTTACACGCTGGCCCTTATCCGATCATACATCCGCCTTTCCTTTATCACTTGTCAGTCTTTACATGCAAACTCGTCAAGTCCGATAATCTTTTCTTTCATCAAGATTCCATTTACATTTGTGCTGGCTCTTAATCAGCCTCCCATTCGTACCTATAGAAAGGTAAAGTACTATCTTAGTACGCTTGTAAATCGTCTATCTTTGTTCTACCCAAACGCGTCCTATAACGCTTTGTATCTTTAGCATACCGAACACGTATTAATCACATTAATCACATAACACTTAGCACATAATATTATCATACGCTTATACCTGTTAACTCTTGTATTATATCTATTTACAAATACTGCTCATCAATTTACTATATAACTTACAAAATAATTCTAACAAAAATTGGATAGCACCTCCTTTAAATATTGCCTAACCTGTCAAAATAAAATCAACAAATTTAGCAATCACCACATTCGTTGCTCTACCATTATCCCTATACAACTTCATATCCATCACAATCATACTAACGTACATCATTTATAGCCCTTCTGACCATCCGCACACTTAACACTTAATATACATCCTTGTACCATTCACAATCGAAATCATAATACCCACATTTCAATATTCCACTTAACTCGAAATACAACATTGGTTATCAAAGAAACCCACACTTAGTCCTTAACACGCAAACCTCAATTTACTTCCCAAATAATTTAACAATCTATAATCGCATCATGATTTTATTACTATCGAACACAATCAAAGATACAGATATACCACTATAACAAGTATCATTTAGCACATATTCAAGTAAACAAAATATAATTCAAATACTACTCCAATTAATAGTACATACATATATACATATACTCGAGAAAATACAGTTAAGATTTTTAGAAAATTTTGACGGCATCCCCTTTATACGGGTGACTGCCAGTCGGAACATAACCGACACTACCAACCAAAATATCCACATTCCAAATGATATTTACAACCAAGTCATGAACTAAACAATTGGAACTACTATAATTCCCTTCCAGATAATCCAATACAAATTAAATAAATTATACCAATCGACATATAATTCGAAACTTACAAATTAAAATTAAATTAAAATTAATTTCGTAAATAATAAAAAAAATTTTGGCTCACGTTTTAGCATCGCCAATCTCCATCGACTCAAATTAAATCATAGTCGATGAGGCAAAATTTCGAGGGAACCCTAATTTGGGTCTCCGACCTGAAATTCCGCACACAAAATAATTGCAGTACATTTTGTAATTTCACAGAAGCAGTCAACCAAAGCACTGATTTCAATCATCAATAATTCGAAATACAGTAATCACAATAATCGAATTGCAACAGCAATCAAATCGAACTAGCAGCAGAATTTTCAAACCCATACCACTGGCAAACCACAAGGACATAATAGAGGATAACATAAGTAAGATACAACCGAGAACCATACTTTAGGAATTTTGTACAACTCCCTGAAAACCCACACACAATATAATAAACACACACACATACAGCACAAAGACACACTCACCATCACTATAGCCGAATTAACCCACTGAAACAGCAAGTCGACACACACCCACAACAATTTCATACACTCCACACACTCACAAATGATACTCACGCACACACGCAGTATTAGAACACACACCCAGCGATGTATACACACACATCACACCACAGTCGAAACTCGCCCAAACGAGGGAGACAAGACAGAGAGATATCGAGAGAAGTGGAAAGAACCCAGCAGTACAGTCGGTATAATCCCCACACGGCGAGAACACAAAAACTGCAGACCACACACACAAGTGTTTAACACACACACACACACTCGATTTTGTATGAAGAACAAGTGAGGAAGGGAGAAGAATTCGGGGAAGAGAGGAGAGATTGAAAGAGCTCGAGAGAGAGCTAAGTTAGAGAGATTGAGAGAGAAATCGAGATTATTCAAGAGAAAAATGGAAAGTAACACAGCTGAACCCCTTCTAAATTAAGGATTTGGACTTAAACATTTGGGGAAAAATAAAATTGAGGGCAATTTTTTAAATCTAAAATGCTGGAACAAAAATAAAATCAATTAGTTAACTATTTAAAAATCAAAATTTAATGGGAAATTTAGGAAAAATAATTTTTTTTTTCATTTTTAAAATGAAGAGTACAAAATTACGAACACACGCATATTTACAAAAAAAAAAATTTAGGATCAAAAATGAATTAAATATGAATTTTGCAAACTTTGATCCTTTAAATACAATAACGTTCTTAAAACCATTTTAAAATACTTAAACACCTAAATTAATACACCCAAAAATTTTAAAAAATAAATAATATCATAAAGATAACAACACAAAAGATTTCGTGAATTTTATCAAATCCAATGATTTTATAAAATTCTCAAAAGATCAATAATGCATGATTTAAATAGATTTAAATCATTAAAATTCAAATAAAATGCACGGACCTACACGTCACACATTTATCACCATATAAGCATGTAAACACGATGTCACATATATTTAACCTAAAAAAAATAAAAAAAAATTCACACCATATAATCCACATCTAATATTAAATAATAATATTCATAATTATGATATTTTTCTAAGGCGTTATATCCTTCCCCCCTTAATAGGATTCTGTCCTCAGAATCAATCGCAGGAAAAACATATGATGGTATTCTTAAACATGTCTCTTTCAATTCCCAAGTCATTTCTTCCACGCCAGGATTCCTTTAATTCAACTCGTATATCGATAAGCTCATCCTGTAAGCCTTCAAATTCCAAAATAAATTTAAGCCTTTGGTTTACATATCTCGTTAATTCTAGATACTTACCAGTCGCACGATGATCCTTTTCTATCGAAAATCGAACATGACCTATTCGTATAATGGACTATTCCCTGTACATGAATCCTCAAGTACTAACCCAATCATCCATAATAATATATATATATATATATATATAATACTAAAACGAAATCTGTCTAGACTGAAAATGTAAGAAGCCAGATTTTCGGTAGAATTAAAACCTTTATTATGTATCAATGAATAGTGATTACGACTACGATGTAACAGTGGTTTTAACGAACGACTATTTAATGGATTCGGATTCAATTGTTATATGCCATGAAGAATGCTATTGGTTGACAACTTAGATAAGAATAATCTATCTCCTAGGAAATTAAGATGTGGTAATTCCAAGGAAGAAGATTATTCTTATGTCATCCAAATCGATATCTGTTATTAGTCCGGTGGTTCCGTAAAAGGGTTAAGGATCGTTCGAAAGAGAAACGGGACATTTGTATAAACCTAGTGAGTAAGTAAAGAAAAAGGGATGAATAGTGTTTTGATGGAAATAGGAATATAATTAGACGACACTATATAGAAGTACCCGGAATGGATTTCTGAGTTCGTATTAATGATCCAAGGGGAAAAAGAGTGTATGTAAAAGGTATCGGATTCTGAAAAATAACACTTTTATTTTTCCCGAGATTTCCCCAAACACTGAATGATTATTAAGTAAATTTGAGAAAGTTGGATTCAAAGATTATAGAGGAGGATTAAGAATAGTAATATAAATATTAAGAGGTAAAATCCTAACTAGAAATCCTTGGGATATTCCTCCGAACGATTAGTGAATCAAGCAATAACCGGACAAGAAAACAAGCAAGGAATCAAGATACATGCATGTGCTAGTGGATAACATCAAGTAACCAAGCTAGTTACAAGTTAACTAGCATCATTAGAAAACCAACCAAGCACTTAGCTTACAAGACACACCTTACCACAAGAATGCAACACTTGTCCACTTGATTAGCTCATCCATGACCAAAGCACTTTATTAAAGTGGCTTTATGGAAGATATTATCAACAATAATTCATTTAGACTAGATGAGATCAAAGACAAGCCAAGCAAACTCCATCCTCTCCATTTCTTCAAAACTGCCTAGCAAGAATAGCCATGAAAGAAAAATTCATATCTAAAATCTAAAGCTTCTAAAATCACCAAATTTTTACCATAGCTTCTCCACTCCATGTGTTAGGTTAGTTCAAAATTTCATGGCAAACAAAGTAGTATAGCCTAGTCAAATACATGCTCAAAGTTGGGGAAACAAATCTGACCAGTTTCTGTCCAGTGGGAAAAACGGGTTCAAAACCATAGCTACAAAGCTTCAAATTAGATGATCTAAGACTCAAAACAAAGCTTATAAAGAGGCCAAGATGTGGTAAAAATTTGAGAGCCAAACTCTTATTTTTCGATTTTCTATGATTTTTACAAAAGTGATGATGAATAGTAACCCTTAGAAACTAACTTTGTTTTTCTTGTTTCTTTGGTTGATCTAAGCCATCATAAGTTGTTCTAAGGACTAGATCAAGGCTTGTTAGGCTCATATACATACCAAGGAAGGTATAACACTCTTGAAACCCTAGCTCTTACTTTAAGTTTATGCATGTTCTTGATGGATTTAAGAGTAGTTATAATGTTAGTATGTTATAAGAATGATTAGTTAAATGATTTAGTGATTTTGGTAACATGATGAAGTGATATGTTCTTGGACATTTTGAGATGAGAAATCATGTGTATAACATGTATGGATGCCCGGTGTGGCTTGGTTGTGTTATGATTTTTAGAACGTCCGAATTATAGCCGTCGTAATGCCCAATTTTCGTTAACCTTAAGAAATCATAGTTGACAGTAGCTATAACCCACTGTCCAGTTTCATGTTATGCCATGACAAGATACATTATGTTATAAGCTTCGTTTTGATATAAAGATCATGTGAAACGGATTTACGGTTTCGGAATTATGACCGATTTACTAAAAGTAGTTCGAAACCGTAAACGAGAGTTCGTAACTGAAATTGAACCCTCGTAAAATATGTAAGTCAGTGGAGAGTCATGGTAATTAAATACTAGAGATAAAAAGGAAGGTGTGAGAGAAAACCACATGTCAAAGGGATTGTTTTCCGATTTTATAAAAATTTTCGAATCAAGGTTAAACGCGAACGAACCCTTACAAGTACATTTGGTTTAACTTTGGAAAACCACTTAGAAAACGGGCGATAAAACTTGAGATATAATCTTGGTTCATAAATGACCGACCATAGAACTTATACGACTTAAGTACATGCCAAGTATGAGTGAAGTGACAGATTTCCATGGAGTCAAAAGCTAAACATCTCAATCTCGGAGTATAGATTAGAATTGGAATTTTTATTTATTTTTAAAAAAAATACATCAAGGTTAGGCTGCTGTTCAGTGACGCACTAACCCCGGACAAACGCATACAACAATGTCCTTAATTGGATCCATGGCACACATTGGCCTTAACTTCTGACCATTAATCTGGTCTCCCCGAAGGGACATCTGTTGGCCATAATATGGTCTCCCCGAAGGGACATCCGTTTTAAAAACATTTCCAATTCTAAGTTAAACGCATTAGGTGCCGGAACAATCGACAACCTTTGTCAACCAACTAACTGGAAAACTCACGTTCCAGGACAACTCATAGTTAGGAGTTAATAAGAAACGACATCATCGTCTAGTATCGACAAGTTCGATACAACACAGGGGATAAACGAACAACCAAGATTTTTATCTGATATCGACAAGTTCGATACCACACAGGGTGGAAAATATAAAGAATGACAATTCAAATAAATACCAACAAGATGAATATGAATAATTGGAATTTATAACGTTAGCAATTTATCTAAAGAGAAATTTCACTTGAGCACATAAAAGATATACATTGCAATAAGATTTTTAACCATCAAAACTCTAAGTTAAAGCGAAGATATGGTCAAATAATAGGCACACTGAAAAGTTTGAGTTTCTATAAGCAAATAAAATGGCTTAAACATTTGTTTGAAAAATGATTCCAATATGGAACAGTTCAGATCAATTTGAAAGAAAACATTTTTCTAAATGGGGTACATTGGTGAAGATATGTTGGAATGAAGAGTTTCGCTAGCAGGCTTTCATAAGAGTTTAAAATCTTGGATTTCCTTTATTTGGGGAATTCTTAAACCAATTTGACGAAAATGGAAGAAATGGAATTCCAGGGATAAGAAAATGAACGAGAAAGGTTATTTGTAAAGTTCTTTGCAAATCGGATATTTGAATTACGGGTAGGGGAGATAAACAACATCACACTTATCTGGAAAAAGTATATGTATCATCTGCCATCTATACTTGGCCGAATCATCACATACTACAAATAATTTAAATTGTATCACTTGAACAATAAGTGAATAGCAAGAACACTTGCCTCGATCCGCAAAGTTCCTGATTTTTACATCGATACTCAACTTAGCTTCTCGTCAATCTCTTTCCCTACATGTGGGTTTCTTACTTGGCCCTATTTTCATCTTTACTTCATCATCCGCTAAACTTAACGTCACTTCACCAATCGACTTTGATACTTGTCCTTCTGTTCATCCTTCAGATTACTCAAACACTGTCCTTGGCCAGGTTTCCTATTTGAACCTTTTCAAGGTCAAATACCATTTTAGTATCCAACTAAGCAAAAATCTTATTGTTTTGCTCTATTCTACCCAAACACGTCCTATAACGCTTACTCATATAACATATATAAACATATACATTCATTTTCACAAAATAGCTTTAGTTTAACCAACTAGGTCAAATAAACTTCACATAAACAATTAACACGGATGGCCACTTAATACTTAGATATTAACTAGTGGCAAACACTTTAAAATAATACCACATCTCAATTCTTCACATCAACTATCACATATTTACCTAGACTCTTAGAAATCATAACACACTTTCAAATCATCAAAATTAAATAAATTAAATATATTTTAATAGATTTGCAGGGGAATTTTAGAAAATTTCGGCATGTAGTATTCGTTTATCGGACTATCCACCTGTTTTTCAATTCAACAACTCAAGGAGTTTTAACTATATATTTACCAAAAATCAAGCTGCCTCAACTTGCAGCAACATAAAAGTGCGCAAATAAAGAAAGTACCCGCCCAGACATGCGGCACCTCAACACATAAGAAATTCTGCCTCGACATGCAGTAAACACATAATAATTTATGTTAGCATTAACTACTACTTACGCTATATCAATGATCATATCACTCACGCATATTAATGATACACGTGACAATCAATCATTGGTATTCGTAAGCCCTAGGAAACAACTCCTAGCACTAACTATTACTTACGCTATATCAATGATCATGCCACTAGAGCATATTAATTATACTTGTGACAATCAATCATTGGTATTCGTAAGCCCGAGGATCTAGTCGATGAGAATTACACAAGTCCTTAAATATTGACATTTAGAACTTATGATCTCTTTACGACTCCTCGCAGTTAAACTAAATAACATATAATCATTGACCACATAAACACATAAGGAAATAAAATAACAGTTTAACTTTACTATAGATCACATTTGAAAGCTTTTAAACCAATAAAAGAATTCATAATTCATATAAAAATTCGAAATATCCTTTTGTAAATAACTCACCTAACTCAATCCATATGCATGACCAATAATTATTTAACCACATATAGGCCACACCAAGTAATTGACAAGTATGACATACCACAAATGGTACGACTCAACTTATAGCACTTAGCACATAACATTTACCGGCACCATAACCAACTAGCAATTTATCCACTAAAACACTTTAATTTTAATCACTAAGATCATTTAGCACATAGACACTTACAAATTAGCCCACTCATTTGACTACACATCATAAGTCGATAACAATTAGCTCTTATACATCATCGGGACCATTTACAACAAGTAAACCATATAAACTCCAATTATTACATGACGATAATAATTAACAATTAGCAATTAACAATTACCAATTACCAACTAATAATTAACAACTACTACCCGAACATTTAATCGGACTCACAATTAAACCCAATAATTATACTTAACTATACTCTCCGAATTATTTCACGAAAATAAAACTACATTCATAATTTACAATATTACCCTAATTACGACAATTAATACATTTAACTCACAATTTAAGACTAATTAAATTACAATAATAAAATCACAATTTAAATCTAATTTAATTACAACAATTCACATAATTTAATCTAAAATTGAAAATTAAATAATTACATCGAAGGAAATAAAATAAATAAATAAATAAAAAGGAATACCTTACCGATTCCAATCTCCACAAAAATCTCTCTCCCTTCTCTCCCTCTCTCTCTCTCTCTCTCCCTCTCTCTCTCTCTCTCTCTCTCTCTCTCTCTCTCTCTCTCTCTCTCTCTCTCTCTCTCTCTCTCTCTCTCTCTCTCTCTCTCTCTCTCTCTCTCTTCCTCTCTCCCTCTCTTTCTCTCCACCAAGGCCCTGCATCTCCTTTCTGCCTTATAGCCGCAACACTGCTCCACCCCTCACTGCATTGCTGCCTCGCGCCTCCCCTGCTAACCACCACCAGCGCCGGCCGCCGCCGCCGCGCAGTGGGGCTTCCCCCTCCCCTGCTCAGTCATGATACATACATGTATACACACACATATATGTATGTATATATTGATGTTGGGTTTCGAGGCATAAAACGTAGCGGATAAACGTAAATAAAACAATAAAAATCGAAACCCAAACCAGGATCCATGTATAATTATGGACAGATTATGGAGATTACGAATCATACCTTTAAAAAGCTTTACTTTCACGAACTCAACGGAGATCCTAGCTTTCACGACTTGTGTCTACCTCTCGGAAAACACTGTTATATATAATTGATGTAATGTTTCAGTGTTTAAGTGTAACAGTGAAATATCAGAGTTTAACTGGAAGGAAGTCAGAGTTTAGTAAAGTCTGACTAACGGAAGCTGGACAGAGTTTAGTAAAGTCTGTCTAGAAGCAGCGCGTACAAAGTCAACAGAAGACATTAGAGATCAATTGAAGATTGATATGGAAGCGAGATCTTTGGAGACTGGATAGCTATCAAAGAGATCGAGTTGACTTAGGAGACGTGTGACAATCTGTAATTGCTATCATTGTATAGCTGATTATTAGGAATATCAATTAGAGATTGTATCGAAGCTGTATATTTTATAAATACAGTTAGGTTAACCCTAGAAGGGTATCGTGCATCGAACTATCTTTATTGTAACCTAGCAGCTCTTTGTGATAGTTTACATCACGAAGAGGGTTTTTAATACTAGAAGATTTAAAGTGCATAATCATCTTAATTGTTATTCTCTCATCTAATATTGATTATTAGTGTGTATTTGGCCTAACAAACACCTCTATGGTATCCACACGAACACCTTCAAGAACGACTCACGAACTTGACTGCGGAATGGATGTACTAGCCTCCTTATTGATGATTCGATTTCTGCCTTTTCTTGCTGCCTTCTCTAGGGTTTTTCACAAAAACGTAAAACCCTCTTAACCTATCATTATCTATTTATAATGACTGGTTAATGGGCCCTCAACAGCAAAAGCCCAACCCTTTTAGGTATAGGATTAAATAATAAAACGAAATTTTATTATTTAATTAATAACTAAGTCACACTTAATTATTATGGGCAGAAATACTCCTCTAATTCGAATTTATATATTATCTCAATTAATTAAGTCTCACTTAATTAACATAATAAAATTCAAATAATCACCAATTAATTTAAATCCATAATTTAAATTAATTATTCCTTTAAGTGCTCAATGTGTGTGACCCTATAGGCTATTATTTAATTGGCAATAATTGTATTCTCCAATAAAACTATAAACAATGAGCGGTATCTAGTAATACATCATTACTACCCAATTAAAAAATAATTAAATCGTGATTCGATAAAACTTTTTTCGTGATTAATGTTTCCGTGTAATATAATCCCTTTAACCAAATATTATAGATTAAACTCGAGGCATGTGTTTAGTCATCCTCTTCAACATTTAATCCGGGTTTACTTAATCCATGAGTAGACTATTAAAAACAAATCATTATTTAAGCACGGCCATGCATTTTATAGTCTCACTCAATCAAGAGGCCAATAATATCTCTCCTAATTCTAGGAGGGTTAAATCCTTTATCTATCATTCATATTTCTCATACGACTCATGATATACCCGATGTCCACTTTTATCATCACCCGGTCAAAGGTAACTTTTAATGTAGTCAAAGTATATTAATCCTCGTATAGAAATATAATGATCTCAAGTCAAAGGATCATTACACCATTATCACTGTGAGTCTTTCTTATGACTTTATTAAACATGAAGAATCTCACTGTGGGTCTGTCCAATACCATGTACTCCTACATGTACCTATGTATTCACTTTAGTATCTCCATACTTATAACCAATGAGATGTGGTTATCTGTCAAACAACATACTAGTCTATTTGTGTATTATTATTGTCCTATAATAATAATACTCGACCAGGGACCTTTTAAGAATATGATATATTATATAATCTCAAGTTCAAGTCATGTACTTAAACTATATAATGTGTATCATGATTCTAAGGACATTTATTATGCTAACAAATATATCGCAGTAATTAAAGTCATAATAAATACGTTTATTGAATGATCAAATGACATAAAGGTTTATTCAAAGAAACAATGTATTGCCTCTAGGGCTCCTAACAATTGATTAATTGATTCTAAAATTAAAACCCCCAGTTCAATTTCTTTCCAAATCCCTAATTTTTATACCCCCCAATCTCACTTTCTCTCTCCCCGTTTCTTTCCTTCTGCGTGTGTTGTGTTTTCTAAATGGGCTTGGCCCATTACTTATAAACTAACTACTAACAATTTATTCCGACCCAATTGAAATACCACTCATTCGCTTTAAAAACTAATAAACGACTCTTATAAATCGAAATCAAATAAAATATTCGAAAAATTAAACTCCTCATTTTTAAAATAGAGAATATTGAATTACGAGCACACAAATATTTTTAAAATATTTTTAGGATAAAAACGAATTAAATATGAATTTTTCAAGTTTTGATCCTTTAAATGCAATAAAACTCTTGAAATCATTTTAAAATACCAAACACCCAAATTAATCCACCCAACAATTTTAAAAACTCAATAAATATATAAAGATAATATTTTAAGAGATTTCATAATTTTTAATTCCTCCGATAATTTTATAAAATTGACAGAGGATCAAAAATGCATAATTTAAATATAATTAAACCCTCTAAAATACAAATAAAAATACACCGATCTTCACAGCTTACCCAAATCATCATATCATCACATAAATATAATTTCACATACATTTCACCTTTACCACAATATTCACATAATATAATTCATATTTTATATGAAATAAATAATTTTAAATTCAAAATTTTCTAGGGCGTTATATCCTTCCCCCCTTAATAGGATTCTGTCCTTAGATCAACGCTAAGGACACAATTAACAATTTTCCTCAAACATCTTACTTCCACTTCCCAGGTTGCATCTTTCAACTCTAGGATTTTCCCCCATACCAACTCATAAATTTATAAGCTCATTCTATGAGCCCTCAATTTCCGAAATAACCTTATGCTTTGGTTTCCGAGTCTTTTTAACTCTAAACGTTTGTCACACGAGCACACATATCTTTTCCTCGAAAATCAATATGACTTTTTCGCGTAGTGAACTATACCCTGTGTCAAAACTATATTACAATGCCAATCCTTTGCAATAATACCACCGTGCAATTTGCCTTAATTTACAACGACCTACACTTGGTATAATTCCCACGCTTTACTTATAACCACACGATTTCAAAAAGAATTTCGAGAAAAGAATCTCAAGAAATCCTCCGATCGCTTCCACTCCACTTTTCAAGTACTATGTTTATCGAGAAGGGAATAATTAAGAAGTTTCTTTCTGTCTTTAGTCCCATATTTTTACCGAGTACCCAATCTGGAAACTTAACATCATTTCGTCCATTCTCAGTCGCATCCTTGCAATCGAATACTATAATCAACACATACGTCCTTGAATGCACATCAAGCATAATTCGATTAACAACTCGATTCCCAATATTATAAAATATTCTGGTTTGCTAAGTCTTTGTGAAACATAGCCTCGATTATTCACAGCTTTTGATAGCTAATATACCCGTCACCTTAATTGTGACTTCACTCAATACAAGAACAAAATTGAAATGGAATCAATCTGTAATATTAATTCTTCTAAGGTCAAAACCTCACTTGATACTAACCATGAAGCAATTCTTACTCCAACAATTCCCAACAAGCTCCCGCTTTTATCAACATGCATATTCAACTTATAACGCTTCACCATTTATTTACATATCCTAGACGAAACCTTCCTCAAATAAAACTTTGAGAAAAGAATACTAAGAAATTCCAAATCATCTTACTCCTTTTTCACGTGCAGTGTTACTCGAGAAGGAAATAATCAGAAAACATCAATCCATCCTTACTCTCATTGTTTTACTGAGTAACCATTTCGAACTGATGACCATTTTCCTTAAATCGTACATCTTATTCAAAATACACTACCCCGCGTCCTCTGAAATCAACTTTCGAATCGCAAATCTGCATACTTGACGAGTCCTCGAATTTGACTCTACACATTACAACTTCAACATTTACACCACTCACATTAACCACAAAATCATGACTTTCGAAATTCACATTAAAATCCTTGTGCCAGATTTTCTCCTTTTCTTGGAAACTCTTAAAATCGCTCTCGATTGATTTGCATACGCTTCATGAGTCTTCGATCATCTTGACATGTGACCTACGATCATATTAAATTCTTCGTCTGAATGTCGTTTGAAATCTTATTCATCGGAATATGCTTTGACTTAATTGTGTCCTTTCCGATATCTCCTTATACAAAACAATTCCATTCCCTTGGTACAACAACTTTTTGATTTGCTTAATCGTTAAGACCTCAATGTCTGCTTTCAACCTCAAAACACCGCCTTTATCTTTCTCAAAGTTAAAATCTCCCTTTTTCGGGTCCTCACAATTTGCTCGCATTTCGTTGTTAGGAAATAAATCTAATCCTGGTTCGTATTTAGTTCTTTTTCTAGTTATTACAAACACTTCCTACTAACTTCCTTCATAATCATTTTGAATTTCTAGATTCTTGATAATCATAGCAGTAGTCTTATTACTCTCTTCATAATTCCACTAAGACTGATATGATACTATTTTTGGCAAAAATTCCCATCCTTCCAAGCTCATAACACATAGCTTTAACTTCTGACTCTGCTTCTTGTTACCACACTACCCTTCTGGTTACAGCCACAACTTCCCAAATTTATCTTAATAAAATCTCTAGGGATTCTACTCCCGAAATCTTATTTTCTGATCATGGGATCTCGTTAATTTCTGCTAATTCTCTTTCTTTAGGCAACTACGGTGCCCTTTCTCTTCTAACTCCACATCTTCGGGATTCCACATTCTTTTCTTAACTAAATTTTATATGCCTTCTATTTAATCACTTCTGGAAACCTTATGGTTTCTCTTCCTTCCTCCTTATTGACATTTTTTTCCATCTTGGTCAACTTTCCACCGTCCTTGATAATCATGACTTTCTATACGTCATTTACTCCACATATTCACCTTACCCCTCATTCAGTCATGGTTCCTCTTGATAATTCTTACAAACCATTATGTTTTACTTCACTCTGATTTATTCAAGTTAGGCTTCTTGATTCCAAAATCTTATGTCTAACGATGGATTTGAAACATTCAAAATCTTATGATATTTCATTTACTATCTCTGCCCTTCAGTAGGTGTCCAAAACAATCTTTCTTCGGCATTGAACATCTTATACCCATATCTCTATTACCCTTCTCTTTTTGCCCTTAACAATATCTGCAATCATGCACTCTTATTTACTGCCCTTTTTCCTGTATTCAATTCTCATTAGCCTCAGGTCTTGTCCATGCTTTATCGGTTCAGTAATTATTCCAATTTGACACGACATATCTGTCTTAATCACCAAATTCTTAAACTTGCATAACCACTCCTTCGTTAATGCAGTTGTAGTTTTAATCATTTAAGATGTCGTCACGCCTATCTTCGCATCCCTTCATCACTAGAAATTTTCAAATCATCGAATTTCTGACAAAGAAGGTTAATAAAATGAATGGGCATCAAGTATGAATATACACTGAGTTTATTTGATAAAGCTTTTATAAAGGAGTTTAACCGAGAGATCAATATGATCTTTTGAACTATTATCAGGTTGTATTTGTCACTTAGTTAACCACCACAGTACATAAAGATGGCCAGTCTTTAGTACCTTCATGACAAACATAATCAGTGGCGTCCCATTGGACTTCTATCATAAGGATAAAATGTCCCTGAATCCCTATCTACATAGGTTGTTCATCTCAGCTGGAATAAAGAAATTCAAGCATTTATGATAATGGAAGGGATTCAAGAGTTTCAAAAATCTTCATGTAAAATTGAATCAAGTAATCTCTGAAAAATCAGATATTTCTGAAATAACGAGATTGAAGTTGACTAAATCTGAATACAAAACTCATCATCGATTGAGGTATAAAAGACTTTTCAATAGATGCTTTAATGATTGATCAAGCAAACATTCAAGAAATTCCTAATTATTCATAACCTCACTCTTGTCAGCTAAGCACTAATATACTTAGCTGCCAAAACCGGCCTGACAGTAATGAGTTGAATAAATAAGAAGATCTCAATTCATTCTCGATTTTGGACCGTTATTGTGCAACGAATGCCTCAACAACGATACCAATCGGGAATTAATTTACGACAATTCAAAAGAAGACTAAGAAATTTCTTTAAGCAATGAATTCGAATGAATCAACGATTAAGGGTTCACAATTACACTCAACCTCCAATTCTTGCTAGTAATCGCTTCCCACTTCGCATTCTTAATCTTCTCATACCATCTCCAAAACGTTCACATCGAAACTAATATCGTAGAAAATTCTAGACTCTACGCAAAAATCTTGAGATAACGTCCCCCGGACTGATAGCTCCAGTTGTCCACTTATCTTATGCCACTTTGGGTTTGCTGTTTTGATAATAGCCCAATCCCTAAACGATTCAAACTTCTGCTCGCGCGATAAGTCGAAAGACCGAATAACATCGCAATGCTTGCCAAAGTATCCTAACACGATCCTTATCCTAAACCGTTCTACCCGACGTCTATCTTATACACGTCCTCTAACCCTCCTAATCTGTTTCAGTGACCATAACCTATAGCTCTGATACCAACTTGTAGCATCCCAAAATCCGGGGTACAGATATGGGGCCACTAGCCACTAACAACATTATACAATCCTGGATATAAACAACATATAATAATAAAACCCCTTAACCAAGATCATATACAGGTTGTGGTATGAAACAACTGTCAAATTACTATTACAATCCAACCTCAGAATAAAATGTTATACAATTTCTATGAATAAATAAAATCACTGTCTAACTGAATATCCAACCTTGACGAATTCCCAACCACTAACCAATTAGAATTCGTAACCCGATCATCTCTTCTCGCTGCTGGAAAGCAACACCACTGACCATTACTAGGTTCACTAACCTTCTATATTAGCTGAAGAAAACAAACAAGCAAGAGTGAGCCAACAATGCTCAGTAAGTGCAATAGTGATAACAATTTCAATAACAATGATAATTCTGATAAACAAAGGGGTTTCATCTCATTCTATGAAAGAATCAGTTATATCAACTTTTAGATTACCATGAGGCCCACAATTCGACATTAATAAGGTGCATCAGAAACTAGAACTGACAAGAGTTCCGATATCAAAATATTATTAAACAGATTTCCAAGGAGTCAAGAGCTAAACATCTCAATCTCAGAGTATAGATTAGAATTGGAATTTTTATTTATTTTTTAAAAAAAATACATCATGGTTAGGCTGTTGATCAGTCACGCACTAACCCCGGACAAATGCACACAACAATGTCCTTAATTGGATCCATGGCACACATTGGCCTTAACTTCTGACCATTAATCTGGTCTCCCCGTAGGGACATCTGTTGACCATAATATGGTCTCCCCGAAGGGACATTCGTTTTAAAAATATTTCCAATTCTAAGTTAAACGCATTAGGTGCCGGAAGAATCGACAACCTTTGTCAACCAACTAACTGGAAAACTCACGTTCAGGACAACTCATAATTAGGAGTTAATAAGAAATGATATCATCGTCTAGTATCCACAAGTTCGATACAACACAGGGGATAAACAAACAACCAAGATTTTTAACTGATATCGACAAGTTCGATACCACACAGGGTGAAAAATATAAAGAATGACAATTCGAATAAATACCAACAAGATGAATATGAATAATTGGAATTTATAACGTCAGCAATTTATCTAAAGAGAAATTTCACTTGAGCACATAAAAGATATACATTGCAATAATATTTTCAACCATCAAAACTCTAAGTTAAAGTGAAGATATGGTCAAATACTAGGCACACTGAAAAGTTTGAGTTTCTATAAGCAAATAAAATGACTTAAACATTTGTTTGAAAAACGATTCCAATATGGAACAGTTCAGATCGATTTGAAAGAAAACATTTTTCTAAATGGGGGTACATTGGTGAAGATATGCTAGAATCAAGAGTTTCGCTAGCAGGCTTTCATAAGAGTTTAAAATCTTGGATTTCCTTTATTTGGGGAATTCTTAAACCAATTTGACGAAAATGGAAGAAATGGCATTCCAGGGATAAGAAAATGAACGAGAAAGGTTATTTGTAAAGTTCTTTGCAAATCGGATATTTGAATTACGGGTAGGGGAGATAAACAGCATCACACTTATCTGGAAAAAGTATATGTATCATCCGCCATCCATACTTGGCCAAATCATCACATACTACTAATAATTTAAATTGTATCACTTGAACAATAAGTGAATAGCAAGAACACTTGCCTCGATTCGCGAAGTTCCTGATTTTCACATCGATACTCAACTTAGATTCTTGTCAATCTCTTTCCTTACATGTGGGTTTCTTACTTGGCCCTATTTTCATGTTTACTTCATCATCCGCTAAACTTAACGTCACTTCACCAATCGGCTTTGATACTTGTCCTTATGTTCATCCTTCAGATTACTCGCGCACTGTCCTTGGCCAGGTTTCCTATTTGAACCTTTTCAAGGTCAAATACCATTTTAGTATCCAACTAAGCAAAAATCTTATTGCTTTGGTCTATTCCACCCAAACGCGTCCTATAATGCTTACTCATATAACATATATAAACATATACATTCGTTTTCACAAAATAGCTTTAGTATAACCAACTAGGTCAAATAAACTTCACATAAACAATTAACACGGATGGCCACTTAATACTTAGATATTAACTAGTGGCAAACACTTTAAAATAATACCACATCTCAATTCTTCACATCAACTATCACATATTTACCTAGACTCTTAGAAATCATAACACACTTTCAAATCATCAAAATTAAATAAATTAAATATATTTTAATAGATTTGCAGGGGAATTTTAGAAAATTTCGGCATGTAGTATTCGTTTATCGGACTATCCACCTGTTTTTCAATTCAACAACTCAAGGAGTTTTAACTATATATTTCCCAAAAATCAAGCTGCCGCCGCGCGGTGGGGCTTCCCCTTCCCCTGCTCAGTCACGACTTCCTCCCCCACCCCTGCACACACACACGCAGCCCCTTTTACATACATGTATACACACACATATATATATATATGTATGTATATATAGATTAATTGATTCTAAAATTAAAACCCCCAATTCAATTTCTTTCCAAATCCCTAATTTTTATCCCCCCCCAAATCTCACTTTCTCTCTCCCCATTTCTTTCCTTCTGCGTGTGTTGTGTTTTCTAAATGGGCTTGGCCCATTACTTATAAACTAACTACTAACAATTTATTCCGGCCCAATTAAAATACCAATCATTCGCTTTAAAAACTAATAAACGACTCTTATAAATCGAAATCAAATAAAATATTCGGAAAATTAAACTCTTCATTTTTAAAATAGAGAATATTGAATTACGAGCACACACATATTTTTAAAATATTTTTTGGATCAAAAATGAATTAAATATGAATTTTTCAAGTTTTGATCCTTTAAATGCAATAAAATTCTTGATATCATTTTAAAGTACCAAAACACCCAAATTAATCCACCCAACAATTTTAAAAAACTCAATAAATATATAAAGATAATATTTCAAGAGATTTCATGATTTTTAATTCCTCCGATAATTTTATAAAATTGACATATGATAAAAAATGCATGATTTAAATATAATTAAACCCTCTAAAATACAAATAAAAATACACCGATCTTCACAGCTTACCCAAATCAACATATCATCACATAAATACAATTTCACATACATTTCACCTTTACCACAATATTCACATAATATAATTCATATTTTATATTAAATAAATAATTTTAAATTCAAAATTTTCTAGGGCGTTATAAAGTTTCCAATACTTGGAACTGTTGTTGTGATAATATATATATATATATATATATATATATATATATATATATATATATGAATGTTGGTATACATATGCATTTGCATGCATGCCTGTTTTCAATTCATATTGTTATACTTGTTCCTTGATTATTGTTGCCTTATAAGCTAGATAGATAACGTATCAGTTATAAGTCGAATGTAGTTAAGTCCCTTAGAGAAGGGTATATATATATATATCATATTCGCTGAATACAGACCGGGAGTCAGTACTTCTTGATATATCGTAATTACATTCGAGAGAAATATTTAAGTAAATATTTTCCATTATTTGGTTGACGAATATTATTTGAATATTCGTCCGAGATCATTTAATTAAGGATCATTACCTCAATTAATTATTTGAACGTTATCTATTCAATGAATATTATTTTTCAATAATCATTTAAAGTCGATTAATTTATCGAATATTCTTTCGAAAATTCCTTTAAAGCTTGGATTACTAAATGAATATTATTTTGATATTCATTTAGAATATTATTCATTAAGTGAATATTACTTTTTGAATATTCATTTAAGTGCCCATTTACTTAATGAATATTATTTTAAAGTTCATCTGATGTTATATTATTTATCGAATATTATATTTACTATTCCTTTCAAGTTTTATTAATGAAATGAATATTATTTTGAATATTCATTTAAATATTTAATTATTTAATAAAAAATTTCTCTTTATTCCCTCGAGAATTATTCTGAGAAATACTTCGATTTAAATATTCGTTCATAGTTATAAGCCTTCTTTCACTATTTCTGATTCAATAAATATTATCTGGATATTTATTCGATACTCTGAAATGACTTCAAATGTTATCTTCGACCTTCGATTATTATAAAATTACTTCGGAGCCGTATTATTATTAAAATTATATCAAGAAAGGTTCTCAAAATTTCATTCTTCCTTCGAATCTATCTTCTAAATAATGAGGGAACCTTACTTGAGAAATGTTATTTATCTTGTTGACTTCCCGATCATAAATCCTTTGAAATTATTCTTGTCACTCGCAACTTGGTTGCTAAGTGCTTATTGAATCTTGTTTACCTTCTCATCATTCGAGGGGTAATATTGTTGGAACAAGTTGATATCTATTAACAAGCAGCAGCTTGGGAAGTATTGGTGAATTTTCCTTTCTAACTATATACGACTACTTTGTGGAGTCTTATCAACAAGTATCATACTTGGGGAAAGGGGGAGGCTCTTTACGTTTCAAAGTTATGAATATTATTCGAACTAGGAGTCATGTAAGAGGCCGAGTAGCGCCGGTCCATCCCATTGGCCCAACCGTTGGCCGGGGAGATCTAGCAGGGCGGTAGGCAATCCGTCAGTTATTCCTTCTACTGGTAGTAAAACTAATTTGAGCTGTACAATCTGCGACTGATCATCTTAAGGATTGGAACAGCGGGCACGGTGAATACTCCAGTATTAGTTCATCATTCAAAGTTGGAAATGTTCTGCAGCATCATCGGTGTTGGCAGGGTGAAAAAGTGTTAAAACTAGAACTGCAATATTTTTCCTGCAAGCTCTTCTTTTATGATAAATGAGGATATCTTGCTTATCTTTGGCATCAGATATTTTCACAGGATATATGTTTTGAGTTACCTTGTAACTTCATCATTTACATTATACTGGCACTATCTTCGTAAATGCATGGCATATGGCTTCAACGATATTGTTGACTTTTTATATATATATTATTGTCCAGTCATATATTACTTTTGGTGGGCTATTGCTCACCCTTGCTTTATCTATTATATCATAACAAAAGCTAGATTTGATGGCCGCACAAGGCGCAATCGGTGCAAGCAAGTGCTAGCAGTCAGTGGATTAACCGCTGAGATCATAGCTGCCACTGCTGAGTAAAAAGCTATTGGTAGGCTAGATGTTAGCTTTCGAGTAGCTAATGTATTTATTTATTTGGCATATGTAAATGGATGGCAAAGAGCATGTTATAGTTAATGAAAATTCTTTGGGTTGTAAGAACTCAAACTTGTGATTAATAATATTGATGGTTACTCTGATTTCGTCTCTGGGACTATAACGGGTGTGTTGTTGTTGTTTTGGGTCATAAGGTTGTAATTTTATTTAAATTGGTTTTGTGGATGGGTATTGAGGTCGTAACGACCAGATCCCTGACCCCGGATCTGGGGGTGTTACAGAAATGGTATCAGAGCGTACGTTATAAACCCAGAGATGATGCGACGTTAAAACAATAAATTCACTAAGATAATAAGAACTCTTGCCAAGTTCATAGTCGGACTACTTAATGTAGTACTGACATATAAAACCCTTATGGGAACTCTTAAGTATCATGATAGTAACTTAGCTCGTTTTCGTATCGACTAGTACGATGATGGACCATGAGACGTACGAGCAGCAGCACGAGTACCGACTAAGGACCCTGAGGAGATTCCAGCTAAGGAGGAGAATCCTGTTAAGGATAAGAAGTTTACCCTTGAGGACATGAAGGCTGCAACCAGAGAGACTGAAAGAGTTAAGGTATAGTGCTCAAAGAAGTGAGCGTAAAGAACTGAGATATTATTAAGAGAACTAAAGATGCATATCGGATTCATAGTCGGACTACCGGATGTAGTACCAGCAAGTAAGATGGATTGGAAGAATTAATTGAGGTCTTATATAGGGATAGATATAATCCTTAGAGACTTTCATATTAATGAGAAAAGAGTTAGAATGATGCATGATTATCAAAGACATCGATATAGGACGGGGAGCAGAGTCTCCAGGAGTAGTTGAGATAGAGGTAGAAAGTGCCATATCATTGGATAAATGAATTAGTATGAATATTGTCAATAGTAATTCACCATAAGAAAGCAGATTTTATAGGTTATAATCTATAAGGTCGAGCTGAGATTGATGAGGTGGTTTTATTCAGGGAAATGTTCATTTTATGAATAGATCAGCCTAGAAAGTAAAACCATTGGGAAGTGATGGCATGATTGGATAAAGTTATATAAGGAAGTAGTAAGCGAGACGATGATCTCATAACCTACAAGAGGAAAAGACCAGTAAGTTTATGATAAACTCGTAATAAGACTACTGTCAGGGACTAAGTATAGGTTTATTTCAACTCAGTGAAATGATGAACCAGAAATATTAAATGCATGTGGTTTATAGGTGATTGAGAATGTTTTAAGATGAAACCTGAAAGAGCAAGTGTATGCTAAGTTCTCGAAGTATGAATTCTGATAAAATGGAGTTCAGCTATTAGAACATGTGATCAATAGTGAGTAGTGTTGGTTGACCCTGCCGAATTAAAGGAAGTTTCAATTGGGAAGGGCCAACCACCCCAGCAAAGGTGAGAAATTTCATAAGATTCACTAGGTATTACCAAAGATTTGATCAGGACTCTAAAAAGATTGCAGTCCCGCAACCTGACTTATTTGTAAGGCTAAGGAGTTGAATAGGCAGAAAAATGTGAGAAAATCTTCCTGGAGCTAAAGATGAAATTGGTGACGACCCAGTGTTGGCGTTGCCTAATGGAAAAAGGAAGAATTTGTGATATATTATAATGCACCTCATACAGGAATAGGTGGTGTGCTTATGCAGCACGACAGAGTAATTGCGGATGCATTCGGACAGAACGGTTCACCAGATTCGAATGGCCTTGGTAGTGCCAAATTTTGCGGAGCGACTAACTCCGACGATAAGTGTTCCTTCTGGGACTAGTGGTCTGGTAGATTGATATGTAGTAGTATCAACTATTAGGACGAATACGTATCGGGAAGAAGTGGTAATTTTCAGTTTGAAGCTTTTTGATTTCCCATCTATGGGATGTATATATTTGGTTCCTTTCCAATGGTTAGACTTCCAACTTTATGTCAATCATACCGTTACTATAACTGCTTACTGTTCGACCTGCTTGGATGTTCCAAGAACTTTTCTTCAGGTTTTGAAATTGATCTTCTTAGTGTTACCAGTGGGTGGATAGATGGACCGAAATTTCCCTAACTCTGGAAAGAAACTCAACAAATTTTGGTAAACCTTATCTTTCTGATTATCAGAGAACGTCACTGAAGAGAGTGGAAAAATGGAGCGAACCCTGTGGATTGGGTAAGGTAACCTCTATATGGGTGGGTGAACAGACCCTGATTATTACAACCGATTGTAGAGATGAAATTGGAAGTTGAGAATGGACGGAAAAAGGAAAATATAATTAAGAAACAAGCCGAACTGAGAAATTCCGGATTGACCTAAATGGAAAGTCTGTTATGCTAGAAGTGTTAAGATTAAGCGGCACATGGAATCGATAAGAGTAGTTGAAAAGATCAGAAGGAGTTTAAGAGTACGCGGGAAAGCATATATGTGAACATAATCTACCCCAAATAAATTACCTTCGTTAGGATTGATGGAGGCACTATGCCGATAATTGCTAGAAAAGTAATACCATTAGTTAACCCTGAACTCACGTGCTGTAGCGCGGCTATTTAGGGCCATGTAACGAAAGATCATAAATGGCTAGACCAGCCATGTCAGGACAAAGCAGGGTTGCTTTTAATTAAGCGCCGACTACGAAGGCTTTTGGATATGAAGTATGGTGATGTGAGACACATAGTGTTGGGATATTATAAATACAAAGGTTATGTTACGATTGAGGAAGATGATCAACCTAAGTGTATAGAAATGGTCAGAGATTGTTCAGTATGATATAGAAATTTTGTCTAAAGCTGATATCTTCGATAAAAGCAATAAGTACTAAGAGATTCACGTCGAACCCGATCAATATCTTCCAGAACATCCTTGCTACCATTACCAAGTTCTGTGAAAAGAGCAGATAGACATATATTGTATTTTTTTTTTGGAACGTCTTGTAGACTGACATCCTTTTGAAAGGAGAGGTTAGCATTAAGCTACCTATATATGATCAAGATAAGAACGATCGAAAAGAGACCCTTATTAGGGATATATGATTTGATTGCCAGTTACAGGATGTAGGCATTCCTTGAAAAGAGAATTGAGAATAGAATATCTATAGTTGAAGACGAACCCTTGGGATGCATAGAGGATGACATTGCCCTAATAAAGACATTGTGAATCCAGATGATATAAGTTGGATTGACCAAGGCAACAATAACCTTTAAGGATTTATTTAAAGGAGTTTCGGGAAAGTATATAGACCGAATTATTATAGGATTGGTTAATGATGTTTCGATAATACCTTATACCTAGAATATACAGGAGGAATGATGAGGATGACCTAAGAAACCTTATAAGGATAAAGGTAATATTCTGAACTTCAAAGTGGAAGCTTGGTAGGGAATGTATGACATGGTAACGATAATGCCAGATGAAGCATGTGTGAAACCAGGAGAAAGTATGGATTGAACCAATAAAGGTTGAGGTTATCATAAAATAAGAAAGGACTAAGAAAAGAAATATCCTAAGTAGGATTAGGAATAAATGTGATGAGGTTCACATGGAAAGGTGGAAGCAATGGCTTATGCAAAAGAGACTGAGTTTAAGGGAGAATGCTTTAACCCTGAGTTGGTATAGATCCAGACAACACCGACTACAAGAAATTATTATAATGAGGAAAGGCCAATGAGGTGGCCGACACTTTAAGTATAGAGAAGTACCATAAATGCTCATACCAAAGGAAATAGATTGGTATTGAGAAGGACCTTGAAGGTCAGGATGTGATGGAGGAATTTACTATTCCCTCTAATGATCGTGCGAGAATTAACATTAAGGATAGTTTAAATAAACATTCAATTCCTGATATTGTTTGAGGCACATTATTGACATTAGAAGGTTTTGCGACAGGCCAGACAACAGTCCTCGCAAGCAAATTCCCCAAGAGACTCACCTTCTTTTTGAAAGAGAAAGGAGAGATTAAGTAAAAGGAGTAAGCGAAAGGACTAGACCAGCAAGAGGTTGGTAGTTGATAACAAGAAATAGAGATGGTACTAATGTTAATAAGCCAATTGGCATGATGATGAATGACAAGCAAGTTTATGCGGGTGTATTTCTATGCAAACAAGATAGAGAATATGAGGTTGGAAAGTGATTAAGTAAACTGCTAAGCTTTCAGTCTTTTACTGGAGATATAGGATTAAAATTTCATCAACTTGTCATAGTTGTGATGCTTGAAAATCTTCTGCGATTTTATCTACTTCATGTAATATCTACGTCAAGCTCAAGAAGTATTCATTATGGGTAAAGGAATAGTGATGATTTTGTCTTCCTAAACGTCATGATTCGACAATTATGAGACCTGTACGTTTATCTATTCAAGAACTACGTAAACGATAAATAATGGTGATTCAACCATGGGTTACATTAACGTAATGATGATCCTTTTGAGAACTTAAATGATAACGATAGTAGAAATGTCGGGACTGGGCCTAAGTTAGAGAAATCGTCCAGGGTTATTTCGGATGGTTTGATGTTTGGAATGACGTGATATTTGAAATAGATGATTAGACTATGAAGGTTCATAGAGCGATTATGGTAGAAATAGACACCAAGTGACTGATGGAAATGAATATAAATTTGAGGATCAACAAGGGAGTTAGATATGCGAACTCCTGAGAGGCCCCAACAATGAGATAAGAAAAGTATGAAATGGACATTGTAAAGTCGTCGGTCACAACGGGAAGTTGGAATTGAAAGCATGGACGACATACAAATTAACCCCTTAAGTAAGGAGAAGTCGATGAAATTGGAACAGATTGATTGAGAACGAGAAATTGAGAATTTAGATGGTTGAACAGAGAAAAGTTTGACCCCAAGGATGTGATTGATAAAGAAAAGATTGGGAAAGTAATTATGAAATGTGAATCAAGGAATGTTATGAATGGATTGATGAATGGGTTTTCGAACGAACCCTCGAGATGACAACCTGATAGTGTTATTATTATAAACATGAAGAGCCAGTAACGAAATATGGAATGTCAGTAATATGGTGTCAAGTGAGAAATCTAATATTTAATCGGAGAGGTTGAAAGGTGTTTCCAGAGCAATTATTGCTGAGATTAAATAAGAACGTTGGCCCGTAGGAAGATGGACATAGCGGTGAGGACGCGTTGACACGAGAGACTATGATAAAGTAGTAATTAACACGAATACGATTATTTCCTTCCTTAATAGACCTCTATAGTTCAGAGGTAAATTCTAAGTATGCTATTTTGCAATCATGAAAACTTTCTATAATTCTTTGAAATTCTTTATTTTCTTCTCTATTATTCATCTTCTTTTTGAATTGAGAAGAACAACCCTTTAAGGAGGGGAAGTACTGCTACGTGACTATCTGTCTGTGTGATAGAAGTCTAAGTGGAATACCATTAATTGTTTAATTGCTTGTCAAGTACTAAAGGCTGGCCCCCTTCTGTACTAACTACGCAATATGACAAATGTTCACGGATCATAGTGATCACTCAATAAATTCTGCTATTTCTATATATTAATCGGGATTGCAAAGATTAAAGGGATCAGGAACATAGTACGAATGGGATTATCTCCGAATTCGCAGCACAATAGTGATACCAAAGTCACTGCAAATACCAATAAGAGTAAAGAGTATACGACTGAATAAGAGCATAACCTGGATGGTGTGTTGTACAAAAAGTAGCAAGGTCGATGGAAAAAGGATAAAGTGTGTATTGTGGCACCAGTAGGTGTGCTGAGAAAGGATTAGAATGCTAAGGATAAACCGGGGAACTGGAAAACGAAATGACAAATAAGCATCTGATTGTTTCCTACCTGATTCCGGGACGGAATCCTTTTAAGGAGGGGAGAATGTAAGAACCCAGATTTTCGGTAGAATTAAAACCTTTATTATGTATCAATGAATAGTGATTACGACTACGATGTAACAGTGGTTTTAACGAACGACTATTTAATGGATTCGGATTCAATTGTTATATGCCATGAAGAATGCTATTGGTTGACAACTTAGATAAGAATTATCTATCTCCTAGGAAATTAAGATGTGGTAATTCCAAGGAAGAAGATTATTCTTATGTCATCCAAATCGATATCTGTTATTAGTCCGGTGGTTCCGTAAAAGGGTTAAGGATCGCTCGAAAGAGAACCGGGACATTTGTATAAACCTAGAGAGTAAATAAAGAAAAATGGATGAATAGTATTTTTATGGAAAAAGGAATATAATTAGACGACACTATATAGAAGTACCCGGAATGGATTTCTGAGTTCGTATTAATGATCCAAGGGGAAAAAGAGTGTATGTAAAAGCTGTCGGATTCTGAAAAACAACACTTTTATTTTCCCCGAGATTTCCCCAGACACTGAATGATTTAAGGATTTATTAAGTAAATTTGAGAAAGTTGGATTCAAAGATTATAGAGGAGGATTAAGAATAGTAATATAAATATTAAGGAGGTTTCCGGTAAAATCCTAACTAGAAATCCTTGGGATATTCCTCCGAACGATTAGTGAATCAAGCAATAACCGGACAAGGAAACAAGCAAGGAATCACGATACATGCATGTGCTAGTGGATAACATCAAGTAACCAAGCTAGTTACAAGTTAACTAGCATCATTGGAAAACCAACCAAGCACTTAGCTTACAACACACACCTTACCATAAGAATGCAACACTTGTCCACTTGATTTCCTCATCCATGACCAAAGCACTTTATTAAAGTGTCTTTATGCAAGATATTATCAACAATAATTCATTTAGACTAGATGAGATCAAAGACAAGCCAAGCAAACTCCATCCTCTCCATTTCTTCAAAACTACCCAGCAAGAATAGCCATAAAAGAAAAATTCATATCTCAAAATCTAGAGCTTCTAAAATCACCAAATTTTAACCATAGCTTCTCTGCTCCATGTGTAAGGTTCGTTCAAAATTTCATGGCCAACAAAGTAGTATAGCCTAGTCAGATCCATGCTCAAAGTTGGGGAAACAAATCTGACCAGTTTCTGTCCAGTGGGAAAAATGGGTTCCAAACCATAGCTACAAAGCTTCAAATTTGATGATCTAGGACTCAAAACAAATCTTATGAAGAGGCCAAGATGTGGTAAAAATTTAAGAGCCAAACTCTTATTTTTCGATTTTCTATGATTTTTACAAAAGTGATGATGAATAGTAACCCTTAGAAACTAACTTTGTTTTTCTTGTTTCTTTGGTTGATCTAAGCCATCATAAGGTGTTCTAAGGACGAGATCAAGGCTTGTTAGGCTCATATACATACCAAAGGTATAACACTCTTGAAACCCTAGCTCTTACTTTAAGTTTATGCATGTTCTTGATGGATTTAAGAGTAGTTATAATGTTAGTATGTTATAAGCATGATTAGTTAAGTGATTTAATGATTTTGGTAACATGATGATTAATATGATGAAGTGATATGTTCTTGGAAATTTTGAGATGAGAAATCATGTGTATAAGAAGTATGGATGCCCGGTGTGGCTTGGTTGTGTTGTTATGATTTTTAGAACGTCCGAATTATAGCCGTCGTAATGCCCGATTTTCATTAACCTTATGAAATCATAGTTGATAGTAGCTATAACCCACTGTCCAATTTCATATTATGCCATGACAAGATAGATTATGTTATAAGATTCATTTTGATATAAAGATCATGTGAAACGGATTTACGGTTTCGGAATTATGACCGATTTACTAAAAGTAGTTCGAAACCGTAAACGAGAGTTCGTAACTGAAATTGAACCCTCGTAAAATATGTAAGTCAGTGGCGAGTCATGGTAATTAAATACTAGAGATAAAAGGAAGGTGTGAGAGAAAACCAAATGTCAAACGGATTGTTTTCCGATTTTATAAAAATGTTCGAATCAAGGTTAAACACGAACGAACCCTTACAAGTACATTTGGTTTAACTTTGGAAAACCACTTAGAAAACGGGCGATAAAACTTGAGATATAATCTTGGTTCATAAACGACCGACCATAGAACTTATACGACTTAAGTACATGCCAAGTATGAGTGAATTGACATGTCTTAATAACGGGCAAGTGTCTGATTATAACGGTGTTAACAAGAGTTACACTAGAAGGCGAATATCGAGATAACTCGAAAACATGTTTCGACTTAAGTTAAGTTTATACTTAGCCTTTAAAAGTATTAAGTGTTTAACCTCGGATATTGTGACTATTTATTAATCACCGGATTGACCCGAGGCCCACGGCCCCTACAGGATTACCAGGCAAGTTTCCAATACTTGGAACTGTTGTTGTGATAATATATATATATATATATATATATATATATATATATATATGAATGTTGTTATACATATGCCTTTGCATGCATGCCTGTTTTCAATTCATATTGTTATACTTGTTCCTTGATTATTGTTGGCTTATAAGCTAGATAGGTAACGTATCAGTTATAAGTCGGATGTTGTTATGTCCCTTAGAGAAGGGTATATATATATATATATATATATATATATATATATATATATATATATATATATATATATATATATATGTATATATATATATATATATCGTATTCGTTGAATACAGACCGGGAGTCAGTACTTCTTGATATATCGTAATTACTTTCGAGGGAAATATTTAAGTAAATATTTTCCATTATTTGGTTGACGAATATTATTTGAATATTCATCCGAGATCATTTAATTAACGATCATTACCTCAATTAATTATTTGAACGTTATCTATTCAATGAATATTATTTTTCAATATTCATTTAAAGTCAATTAATTTATCGAATATTATTTCGAATATTCCTTTAAAGCTTGGATTACTAAATGAATATTATTTTGATATTCATTTAGAATATTATTCATTAAATGAATATTACTTTTTGAATATTCATTTAAGTGCCCATTTACTTAATAAATATTATTTTAAAGTTCATCTGATGTTATATTTATTTATCGAATATTATATTTACTATTCCTTTCAAGTTTTATTAATGAAATGAATATTATTTTGAATATTCATTTAAATATTTAATTATTTAATAAAAAATTTCTCTTTATTCCCTCGAGAATTATTCTGAGAAATACTTCGATTTAAATATTCGTTCATAGTTATAAGCCTTCTTTAACTATTTCTGATTCAATAAATATTATCTGGATATTTATTCGATACTCTGAAATGACTTCAAATGTTATCTTCGACCTTCGATTATTATAAAATTACTTCGGAGCCGTATTATTATTAATATTATATCAAGAAAGGTTCTCAAAATTTCATTCTTCCTTCGAATCTATCTTCCGAATAATAAGGGAACCTTACTTGAGAAATGTTATTTATCTTGTTGACTTTCCGGTCATAAATCCTTTGAAATTACTCTTGTCACTCGCAACTTGGTTGCTAAGTGCTTATTGAATCTTGTGTACCTTCTCGTCATTCGAGGGGTAATATTGTTGGAACAAGTTGATATCTATTAACAAGCAGCAGCTTTGGAAGTATTGGTGAATTTTCCTTTCTAACTAGATACGACTACTTTGTGGAGTCTTATCAACAAGTATCATACTTGGGGAAAGGGGGAGGATCTTTACGTTTCAAAGTTATGAATGTTATTTGAACTAGGAGTCGTGTAAGAGGCCGAGTAGCGCCGGTCCATCCCATTGGCCCAACCGTTGGCCGGGGAGATCTAGCAGGGCGGTAGACAAGTAAATCCATCAGTTATTCCTTCTACCGGTAGTAAAACTACTTTGAGCTGTACAATCTGTGACTGATCATCGTAAGGATTAGAACAGCAGGCGCTTTGAATACTCCAGTATTAGTTCATCATTCAATGTTGGAAATGTTTTGCAGCATCATCGGTGTTGGCAGGGTGAAAAAGTGTTAAAACTGAAACTGCAATATTTTTCCTGCAAGTTCCTCTTTTATGATAAATGATGATATCTTGCTTATCTTTGGCATCAGATATTTTCACAGGATATATGTTTTGAGTTACCTTGTAAATTCATCATTTACATTATATTGGCACTATCTTCGTAAATGCATGGCATATGGCTTCAACGATATTGTTGACTTGTTATATATATATATTATTATTCAGTCATATATTACTTTTTGTGGGCTATTGCTCACCCTTGCTTTATCAATTATATCACAACAATAGCTAGATTTGATGGCCGTACAAGGCGCAATCGGTGTAAGCAAGTGCTAGCAGTCAGAGGATTAACCATTGAGATCATAGTTGCCACTGCTGAGTAAGAAGCTATTGGTAGGCTAGATGTTAGCTTTCGAGTAGCTAATGTATTTATTTATTTGGCATATGTAAATGGATGGCAAAGAGCATGTTATAGTTAATGAAAATTCTTTGGGTTGTAAGAACTCAAACTTGTAATTAATAATATTGATGGTTACTCTGATTTCATCTCTGGGACTATAACGGGTGTGTTGTTGTTGTTTTGGGTCACAAGGTTGTAATTTTATTTATATTGGTTTTGTGGATGGGTATTGAGGTCGTAACGACCAGATCCCTGACCCCGGATCTGGGGGTGTTACAGAAAATACATGATAACTAAATAAGTCTTTCAAAACAAAATCCACGCAACTAAAACAATTGGTACAACTTCCACGCTCCTACTCATAATCAGATCGGCTCAGATAAAACTTTGAGAAAAAGAATATCAAGAAATCCCCCAATCATTCTTACTCCCCTTTCAACGTACAATGTTACTCGAGGAATGAATAACTGGGAAACTTCTATCCATCCTCAATCCTATTGTTTTACTGAGTAATATTTTCGAAACTAATAACCATTTACCTTGAAACGTATATATCTTATTTGTAATACAAACTATTCTGGGGTCACTGCCCCTCAATACCATTCAAAATCAAACTCCAACTCTAATATCCCCTAATATCAAAACTCGACTTCCGAACCACGACTCTACATATCTTACAAATCATTAAAATTTAAACTCTAAACATTATAACACCCAATTTATCAATAACTCATTTCCTTGAACTTTTTCATTCTTCTACATTCGTCAACTTCACTTTCTGCTTCCGTCAATTCCGCTTGGTACTTCGTACTTTCCTCTAACGATTCATTCGCAATAATCTAGACCTTTGGGTCTTCCATCTATAACTTCCCAAATTCCTTGAACATTTCCTTGAGCATTGTATACCTATTTAATCTTTCCTCAACATAACTATCACCTACTAACTATATCCATCATCACTCTACTTTCGATTCTATTAAACTTATCATTTCTTGTTCTTGTTATCAGCTCCTTATATATATATATACTCATTTCTCCATATTATCGAATCTTGTACGTGTGTCGTCAATCCAATAAGTAATCTAACTTGCCATTCAATCTCTGCTTTCACCTCAATTCTCAAATCTGATCAACCAATTCTCCACAGATGTAAATGTAACTTGGATCACTTAGAATGTCATCGTGTCTATCTTTACTACGTTCAATCATTACTAGCTTTAGGAATCATAAGGGTTTATAACAAAAGGAATCGATAAAACATACTGGTTTTAGCATGCTAGAATATAGGTTGAGTTTTGTCTGGTAGGAATTTTGGTAAAAGAATTTAACCGAGAGATCTATATGATCATTGAACTATTATTAGGTTGTATTTGTCACTTAGGTCAACCGCCATAGTACAAAAAGGTGGCCAACCTTCAGTACTTTCATGACAAACACAATCAATGGCGTCCCACCAGACTTATATCACATAGATAGTATGTCCCTGAATCCCCTGCATACATAGGGTTGTTCATCCCAGTTTGAATAAGGATAATCAATTATTCAAGGAAAAATAAAAGAGTTCAAAAGTCTCAAAAATTTATAGGTACAATGTTAGATAAAATAACCCCTGGAAAGTAGAGGTATCTCTGAAAAATAGGAATGTGCTTAAACAAATCTGATATACAAACTTCATCATCAATTGAAGTATAATTGATTATCAAGTAAGATATGGTACCAACAAAACAAAAAGAACAAAAACGAAGGTTAAATCTCCTTAGACGATAAATTACATAAGATCAATGGCTAGTAGTGGATAACCACGCTCTTACTCCCACATATGCCAGTAATCGTATTTTGCATATTTCCTATAGTCCTTTCGTACTCTTTATAATGTTCACTAAATAGCTAAAGTCGTAGAAGAAACTCTAGAAAGTACATGTGGATATCTAGGTGGTGTCTTCCAAACTGGTAGCTCCGATCGTATAATCAGCTTAGGCGGCTCTAAATTAACTGCCTCGTCCAAAATCGAACCTTCGGATGAATCGAACTCCTGCTCGCGTGATACCGGAATACCAAATAACTTCACAACCGTCGTCCTAATAACCTAAGGCGAACCTAATCCTAAATCGTTAAATCTAACGTCTAACCTAAATACGTACTCCTAATCATCCTAACTTGTTTCAGTGACCATAACCTGTTGCTCTGATACCAACCTGTGATGCCCCCAAATCCGGGGTCAGGATTTGGTGCCACAAACCGTTACAATCAAATACAACTTTCAAATAAAAATGACCCCTCACCGAGGATCGATCTCAGGTTATGGTATGAAACAAGAATCTAAATTACAACAACTATCACAACCACTATACCTTTTTATCCGTAGCGCTGTCCATTATCGAATGTCCATGGAGTCTCTGAAATCTATTCTTTATAGAGTGCCTCATCGCTCTCATTCGAATTGTAATACGTAGGTATCCAACTCCTTAACCCTAACTGAAAGGGAAAGGTGAAACAAAGCAAGAATGAGCCAACAATGCTCAGCAAGTAATAATACAGTGAAACAATAATATCTCAACATTTCATTGATGAACAATATCAATGATTGATTTATCTCAGGGGATCGATTCAATTTCCATCATTTGATTATATTTTCCATTTCCTTCAAACCATAACTTTCATGAAAACATTTCTTTTCTTAAAACCATTCCATCATTAAAAACATACTTTCTATAAACCTTTTTAAAATCATTTATTTTGATTGGAGTTTTTCCATGACTATGGACAATACGGGTGATCAGCCACGTAAAGTCCCCATATCGAACCGAAGTCCCTCTGGACATAAAATTGGGTTCCCAATTAGGCAACACATTGGCCTTTAATGCTGGACTAGGGGAACCATCCCTAGCCTCTTACGATAAATAAAAAGTGCTGGACTAGGGGAACCACCCCTAGCCTCTTACGCTTCTTCCATCTATAATACCTTTAAAAACTTTAAAAATTTCACTTTTCATTCCTTTAAACTCTCTGATAACAGATCAGCCCAGTATAATGAATTTTAAAAAAAACATCTTTAATTAATTAAGTCATTTTAATGAGCAACAATAAAAGATTAAGGGTCAGGGAAGCATTCGATATAAAGAATCATGAACAACACAGCAATAAGATTAAAATTCAAGAAAGCATTCTATACAAGGAATCATAAATGACAAAGCAATAAGATTAAACTAACCATGATAGGGTTCAGCAAGATAAAATCATATATCAACAAGGAAACATGATAAATTAAATAACTGAGCAATTATTAAGATTTTAGAAATGGAACAACAATTATAAAGAAAGCAGGGAATAAAGAAAATTCGAAGTTCAACAGAAGATTTAAGTTACTGCACTGGCTAAATCCACTCATTTCAAAGATTATCAATTGATGAAATTACGTTGTAAGTTTGAACAAACATTATAGATTTGAATATTTTAAAAATCAAGATTTAAGAAATTCTCAATTATCCAAGGTCTCACTCTTGTCGGCTAAGCACTCATAGGCTTTAGCTGCCAGAACCAGCCTGACAATAATGAGTTTGAATAAATAAGAAGATCTCAACTCATTCTCGGTTTTAATCGTCACTCACGCTTCCATGACAATATAAACCTCGAATTAGTTTACAACAATTTGAAGAAAAAATGCTCTTTGAAAAATATTAATAAAGACGAGGAATATTGAGATAAAATAATTTTAGAAGAAATCAACACCTGAACGATAGGTGAGGACAATAAATAATGACAGAATATTTTGAAAATGGATGTTTGTAAATTAATAAAAAACGAATGTCACTGAAAATAAAAATGAAAGGTATAGTCACTAGCAAAATGATTTAAAAAGGAACATCGTATAATTAATAGAACAGGTTTACAATATTCAGAATAAATATGAAGAATATTATTTCTTGCAAGAAGGGATATTGAAAAAAAACAAATAAATAACCCAAAAGGTTTTACAACACTTGAACAGTAAGTGAGGTATAGGTAAACTTGCCTCCAATACATGAAGTTTCCAATTCCAACATATCAACCCGTTATTCACTTTACATCTGTTTCTACTTCTTTACACGCTGGCCCTTATCTCATCATACATCCGTCTTTCCTTTATCACTTGTTAGTCTCTACACGCACACTCGTCAATTCCGATAATCTTTACTTTCCTCAAGATTCCATTTACATTTGCGCTGGCTCTTAATCAGCCTCCCATTCGTACCTATAGAAAGGTAAAGTACTAGCTCACTACGCTTGTAACCTTAATCGTCTATCTTTGTTCTACCCAAACGTGTCCTATAACGCTTTGTATCTTAACATACCAAACACGTATTAATCACATTAATCACATAACACTTAGCACATAATATTATCTTACGCTTATACCTGTTAACGCTTGTATTATATCTATTTACAAATACTGCTCATCAATTTACTATATAACTTACAAAATAATTCTAGCAAAAATTGGACAGCACTTCCTTTAAATATTGCCTAAACTGTCAAAATAAAATCAACTAATTTAGTAATCACCACATTCGTGCTCTACTATTATACCTATACAACTTCATATCCATCACAATCATACTAACGTACATCATTTATAGCCCTTCTGACCATCCGCACACTTAACACTTAATATACATCCTTGTACCATTCTCAATCCAAATCACAATACGCACATTTCACTATTCCACTTAACTCGAAATACAACATTGGTTATCAAAGAAACCCACACTTAGTCCTTAACACGAAAACCTCAATTTACTTCCTAAATAATTTAACAATCTATAATCGCATCGTGATTTTATTACAATCGAACACAATCACAGATACAGACATACCACTATAACAAGTATCATTTAGCACATATTCACATAAACAAAATTTAACTCAAATACTACTCCAATTAGTAGTACATACATATATACATATACTCGAGAAAATACAATTAAGATTTTTAGAAAATTTTGACGGCATCCCCTTTATACGGGTGACTGCCAGTCGGAACATAACAGACATAACCAACTAAAATATCCACATTCCAAATGATATTTACAACCAAGTCATAAACTAAACAATTAGAAATATTATAATTCCCTTCCAGATATTCCAATACAAATTAAATAAATTATACAAGTCGACATATAATTCGGAACTTACAAATTAAAATTAATTTCATAAATATTAAAAAAAAAATTTGGCTCACGTTTCATCATCGCCAATTTTCATCGACTCAAATTAAATCATAGTTGATGGGGAAAAATTTTGAGGGTACCCTAATTTGTGTCTCCGACCCGAAATTCCGCACACAAAATAATTGCAGTACATTTTGTAATTTCACAGAAGCAGTCAAGCAAAGCACTGATTTTAATCATCAATAATTCGAAATACAGTAATCACAATAATCGAATTGCAACAGCAATCAAATCGAACTAGCAGCAGAATTGTCAAACCCATACCACTGGCAAACCACAAGGACATAATAAAGGATAGCATAAGTAACCTACAACCGAGAACCATACTTTAGGAATTTTGTACAACTCCCTGGAAACCCACACACACTATAACGCGCACACACACATACACCACATAGGCACACTCACCATCACTATAGCCGAATTAACCCACTGAAATAGCAAGTCAACACACACCCACAACAATTTCGTGCACCCCACACACTCACGAATGATACTCACGCACACACGCAGTATTAGAACACACACCCAGCAATGTATACACACACATCACACAACAGTCGAAACTCGCCCAAACGAGGGAGACAAGACAGAGAGATATCGAGAGAAGGGAAAAAAACCCAGCAGTATAGTCGGTATAATCCCCACAAGGCAAGAACACAAAAACTGCAGCCCACACACACAAGTGTTTAACACACACACACTCGGTTTTGTATGAAGAACAAGTGAGGAAGGGAGAAGAATTCGGGGAAGAGAGGTAGAGATTGAAAGAGCGAGAGAGAGGGAGCTAAGTTAGAGAGATTGAGAGAGAAATCGAGATTATTCGAGAGAAAAATGGAGAGTAACACTGCTGACCCCCTTCTAAATTAGGGATTTGGACTTAAACATTTGGGGAAAAATAAAATTGAGGGAAATTTATTAAATCTAAAATGCTGGAACAAAAATAAAATCAATTAATTAACTATTTAAAAATCGAAATTTAATGGGAAATTTAGGAAAAATATTTTTTTTTTTCATTTTTAAAATGAAGAATACAAAATTACGAACATACCCATATTTTCAAAAAAAAAATTTAGGACCAAAAATGAATTAAATATGAATTTTACAAACTTTGATCCTTTAAATACAATAAAGTTCTTAAAATCATTTTAAAATACTTAAACACCCAAATTAATACACCCAAAAATTTTAAAAAATAAATAATATCATAAAGATAGTAACACAAAAGATTTCGTGAATTTTATCAACTCCAATGATTTTATAAAATTCTCAGAAGATCAATAATGCATGATTTAAATAGATTAAAATCATTAAAATTCAAATAAAATGCACGGACCTGCACGTCACACATATATCACCATATAAGCATGTAAACACGATGTCACATATATTTAACCTAAAAAAAAAATCCACACCATATAATCCACATCTAATATTAAATAATAATATTCATAATTACGATATTTTTCTAAGGCGTTATAATAGCTAGAGAGCTGGAAACCATAAACTAGAAAAACAAAAGAAATCATTGGAAGACAAGAAATCTAGCTAGAGTGCTAGCCGGACAAAAGAAACTACCACCTTGAGAATTTACCTTACAAGATAAACAAAGACTCCTAAAACCATCCACCTAACAATCATCTATTATAATCACCTCCTCATTATGATTGACTGCATGAGATGGCCCCTTATATCAAATGTTGCTAATGAAGAAACACTAGAGAAACCCAACGAATGATCATACTGAGAGCACCAGACTTGATTATTCATTTGAATATCATGATGAGGTGGTGATTTAAGCATGGCAAGATTCACATACTCAATCATAATGCTTTTAGCTTTGTTCTTATAATTATGAGACACAGTGATCATCAGAGCAACATTCTGAATAGTTTACAAAGTTGTATATATATGAGACACTAGAATTTTTGAATAGATATATATTTTGGGTAGACAAGTCAGGCATTCGAGAAGTGAAAAAGTACTGTTGGATAAGTTAAGAATGACTTGTTCGATATCTCAAGCAAGTAGAAACTCATAGCTGGCAGTTTATACAATTTAAAATAATTCTAAACTGAATAAGTATTTGTATTTATGAGTGAATTCTAATTTTAGATAAAAATCCAAAAATGGTTTAAATTCATCGAAATTTTAGAATTTTCAAATGATTCGATATCTCGACTTACACTATTAGAGAATTCAATCATTCGAGGACTAAAATAGGATAAATCGAGAAGTCAAGCCAGCTCCCATTCGATATCCCAAAATGGCTTATTCGAGGATTCAAGAGTACTCCAAAAAGACTAATTCGTGATGTCAAAAGAGAAACTATTTGAATCATTAGAGAATTCTGATTTATTGAATTGCAATCTCACTCATAAAAACTTGATTTTCACTATATTCTAAAATTTATCAAAAATATCCATGGAAGAATATTCCAATGAATTAAATAATGATTTTCTCAAAATTTCACAGAAATTTTAAGTTGATAAAATATAATTTTTCAACATATGCAAGAGAGTGTAGAAATATTCAAAAATCATATTTCAACCAACACTTAATTCAAAAATATTGATCATTTAGATAAACTAAGTGTTTATTGCTGCAACAATTTGATTGATATTTTTTACTCAGCCAGAATCTGAAGAATTCAACATTTCAATCTCACTAATCAACCTGGTAAAGGTGGATTCATCTAATGGCTTAGTAAATATATCAGCTAATTGATAATATGTGGGTACATAATGCAACTTAACAGTTTTATTTCATGCATGTTCTATGATAATATGATATCTAGTGTCAGTGTGCTTTGTTCTAGAATGATTGACAGGATTTGCAACAATAGAGATTGCACTTGTGTTGTCACACATGATAGGAATCTTTTTCAACAAAAGTCCATAATCTCTTAGTTGATTTCTAATCCAAAGCACTTAAGCATAGAAACTTCCAGCAGCTATATATTCAGCCTCAGCTGTGGAAGTTGACACAAATTATTGTTTCTTGCTATACCAAGATCCTAACCTTTGTCCAAGAAACTGACATCTACCTAAGGTGCCTTTTCTGTCAACTCCATATCCAATATAATCAGCATCAGAATAACTAACCAGATTGAACTCTGTGTCCTTTGGATACCATAAACCCAATCAGATATTTTCAAATCCTCTTGATAGCAATCATATGTGACTCATTTGGATTTGACTGAAACCTTGCACACAAACATGTTGCAAATATGATGCCTAGCCTACTTGCAGTGAGATAGAGCAGTGATCCAACCATTCCTCTATAAACTGACATATCAACCTTCTTGCCTTTAGCATCTTTATCAAGTTTGGTGGCATTGTCCATGGGTATCTTTTCTGGTGAGCATTCTTCTAGGTTAAACTTCTCAAAATCCTTGATGTACTTGGTTTGACTGGTGAAGATATCATCCTTTCTTTGACTAACTTGCAACCCTAGAAAGAATGTCAACCCTCCCATCATGCTCATCTCATATCCGCTTTGCATGAGCTTAGAGAATCTTTCACAAAGTTTCTCATTTGTAGAGTCAAAAATTATGTCATCCACATAGATTTGAACTAGGATACTATCTTAGCCATGTTGCTTGTAGAACAGTGTTTTGTCTATTATGCCTCTAGTGAATTGATTTTCAAGTAAAAATTGTGACAAAGTGTCATACCATGCCCTTGGAGCTTGCTTAAGTACATACAGTGCTTTAAGCAATCTGTAAACAAAATCTGGGAAATGTGAATCTTCAAAGTCAGGTGGCTGTTGCACATATACTTGTTCTTCTAGCTCTCCATTTAGAAATGCGCTCTTGACATTCATTTTATAGACCTTGAAATTTGAATGTGCAGCAAATGCTAAGGAAGTTCAAATGGCTTCAAACCTTGCAACAGGTGCAAAAGTCTCATCACAGTCAATGCCTTATTCTTGAGAATATCCTTTTGCACCCAACCTTGCTTTGTTTCTTGTCACTACATAATTTTCGTCCACCTTGTTTTTGAACACCCACCTAACTCAAATAGTTGTTCTATCCTTAGGTGTAGGTACCAATTCCCAAACATTGTTTATTTCTAATTGATTTAACTCTTCTTGCATGGCAATAATCCAATCAGGATCTAACAGTGCTTTATCAACTTTATTAAGTTCAACTTGGGACAGAAAGCAACCATAAAGACACTCATTTTGAGTTGCTCTTCTTATTCTTACACCTGTATTTGGATCTCCAATAATCTGCTTTATAGTGTATGATCTATCCCATTTTCTTGTATGCTCAGTTTCACTTTTCGGTGTTGATGTATAGCTTCATCATTTAAGTTATGTTTTGATCCCCCTGTGAAAGTGCTCTCATTCACAAGTGTTTCTTGAATGCTTGGTTCTTCACTGTTTATTGGCACAAATTCTTCATTTATGATCTCATTCACTAAATTTTGTTGAGCAACAATCTCAACCTCGGCTTCATCATCATCATCAAAGTCACTCATGTTCTCAAATCTTAGAGGATCTTTGTCTTCATCATTGGCTTCTTCAAGGCCTGGTAGTTTATTGTCATCAAAAGTCACAAAAGTACTTTCCATCACTTTCTTTTGGTTGGTGACATAAACTTTGTATGCATTTCTTTCTATAGAGTAGTCAATAAAAATTCCTTCAAATGCTTCTACATCAAAATTTCCAATATATTCTGAATTATCCTTTAACACAAAGCATTTGTTTCCAAAAGCATGAACATGCATAAGTGTAGGTTTCTAGTCATCAAGTTGTAAGGTGTCTTGCTAGTATATTTGTTGATGAAGGTTTTGTTTTGGATATAGCATGTAGTGCTCACAGTCTTAGCCAAAAACATGTGGGCATCTTTGCATCAAGCAATATAGTTCTTGAAGCTTCAATAAGAGTTCTATTCTTTCTCTCAACAACTCCATTTAGTTGTGGAGTTCTTGGAGCTAAGAATTACTATGAAATGTCATTCTCTTTGCAAAATGCCTCAAGCAAGGCATTTCTGAACTCTGTTCCATTATCACTTCTTAATGCAATCATATTTGCATTATTAGCCTTAGCTTCCTTATCAACTCTTTTGATGTGCTCATTGATTACTTGTGGATCATTATCCTTAGATGCCAGAAATTCAACCCAGGTATACCCTTAAAAATCATCAACCAACACCAAGGCATACTTCTTTCTTGAAAGTGACATAATGTTGACAGGCCCAAACTAATCCATTTGAATCAATTGTAGGGGCTTGGTGATTGATGTCATTGTGTTTGACTTATGGCTTGATCTTTTTATCTTTCCTTTTTGACAAGCTTCACACACTCCTTGTGAGAATTCTAGTGTGGGCATGCCTCTGACTAACTCTCTTTTGACTAAAAAGTTAATTGCCTTGAAGTTCAAATGGACAATTTCTTGTGCCACAACCAACAGTCTTCATTTGATGCCTTTTTATAAAAGCAACAAATTTTGTCCTTGTTTGTAGAATCTAGATTGGCTACAAACAGGCTTCCTTTCCTTACTCCAGTTAGAGCAAGTTCACCAATTTTCTTGTGTGTGATCAAACACTCATCCTTGTCAAAATTAACCTTGAAACCTCTGTCAGTAAACTGACCAACACTTAGTAGATTGTGCTTAAGCCTATTAACTAGTGCTATCTCTTTAATGATGAAATTTCCAACTTTCAATTTGCCATATCCCAATGTGTTACCAATGCTATCATCCCCAAAACTAATTATAGGGTCAGCCTTCTCTTCATACTGTGAGAATAGGGCCACATCACCAGTTATATGGTTTGAGCATCCACTGTTCAACACCCAAATGACCGTCTTTCCCTTCGCTTTGCCCAGCAAACACAAATGTATTACTTCTTCTTTGGTACCCAAACAAGTTTGGGTCCACCTGACTTAGAAACAATTTTATCAAGACCAACATGCTTGTTAATTTTCTGTGGGCTACTCTTCTTGTCACTATTAGAAGTCTTTGAGTTTGACCCCTCAGACTTTGGTGACAAAGGTACCTTCTAGCTTTAGGAGGACTTGAAGACTTTGGCATTGTGTAGTGTATGTGTGTGTGTGTAAATTTTGACTTATGCAACCATCAATGAATTGTCTTCTCAAATTAAAACAACTAGTCATAACATTCATATTGTATGGCACATAGTCAAATTTATCACAGAAAGGCGAGACTCTATGTCTTAGAGGCACAGAGCAATCATCAAAAGATTTAGACACATTACCAACAAGTTTCTTATAAGCATGAGTTATATGATTAGAATTAGAACATTTTTGACAAACTTTCCTAAGGACATTAGGCACATAAGCATAATTGTTGTTCTTATTTATCCCTAGTTTACCATTTCTATTTTATTTCTTTTCAACCACAGTTTTACCATATTTAATCTTTGTAGACTTCACAGGAACATTCTTGACAAGTCATGGTTCATCTTTTGCAAGCTTTTTAGTTTCAACTTTGACACTCTCACTCTTTGAGGATGCAAGTTGTTCACTAGCTTGTGCCTGATCTTCATCACACAATTGTTGTTTGATAATTAAGGCTTCTTCATCCAAGCAAAAGGTGGTTTCTTTAAAGATTGGTGCCTTTGTATTTTTCAAAATATGAGGCACTTTCTCATGAACAACCTTGTTGTCATCAACCGAAGCACAGTCTTTCCTCTTTTTGAGTGTGTCATAATCAAAATCAATAGATGCCTTAGCATTCTCTTGCTGTTTGTCATGATAAGCTTGCATTATACTAGATGAATTCTTAAAGGCTCTTATCTTAAGTTCATTTTCTTCAATTTTTTTCTCTAAGAGCGTGGACTAGAACAGAAAACCGTATTCTTAGATAGTCAACTTCTTCATTAAGATTCTCTACATGCATGGCATTCAACTCAAGTTCTTCATTTCTTTGCTTAATAATTCGTTAATAGCACACAATCTAGCAATTTTTTCATTAGCGGCAGTCATACTACTATGAATATTGAACATTTCAACACTTAGTTGCTCAACATTTGTTTGTACTCAGAAATTGTATAACGCCTTAGAAAGTTATTGGCATTTATAATTATTTATTTAATATTAAATGTGAATTATGTGATGAGAATATCGTCAAGGAGGCAAATATGTATGATATCATTTTGAAGGTTTATTTGACGAGTTACGTGGGTCGTGTAAGTCTGTGTAATTTTATTTTATTTTTGGTAAATAAATTATATTCAAATCATGTGTATTTTATCTTCTGAGAATTTTTTAAAATCATCGGGATTAGTATAAATCACGAAATCTTTTGCTTTATTAATTTTATGAGTTTATTTGACTTTTAAAAATATTTGATGAATTATTTTTATCTTTAAGGATTTTAAATTGATTTTATGAATTATTTTGTATTTTATGGATTTATACTTGTAAAATCCGTATTTAATTCATTTTTTATCCTAAAAATATGGGGAGATAGATAATTTCATTCTCTACGTTTCAAAAATGAAATTTTGATTTTTTTCCCTATTGTTACCTATTTATTTGCTATTTTATGAGATGGAACTTTTAATTGTTTAATCAGAAAATTCTTATAAACTTCCTAAACAACTTTATTCCCTTTTAATTCCTAAATCCCTAATTAGTTTTTCCCAAATCAAAAATCAGTCACTCTCGATCTCTCTCGACAGCCTCTCTCAAAGGTTCCTTTCAATCTCTCCTTTTATTTCTCTCGAAATTTCTCCTCTCTCTTCCACTCTATTTCTCTCCTGCTGTGTTCCTTCCCTCTGTGTTCCTGCGTGTGTATATACCAATGAGTGTATAAATATATACATATATATATATATATATAGTGTTCATGTGGGTTGTTGTGTTGAGGTGCAATGGTTGTGATTGTGTGTTAAGGATGGCAAAAAAATCTGATCCGATGGATACCCGATCTATACCGATCTGATTGGATTTCACCGAACCCGATTTTTTGGATTAGGATTTGGATTTAATTTTTAAACCCGAAAGATTTTGGATTTGGATTCGGATCTTACGTATACCGATCTGAACCCGATCCGAAAACCCGAATTCGATCCAAACCCGATCCAAACCCGAAACCTGAAAAAACCCGACATATATACTATATATAATTATATATATGGTATTACATAAATGTATATAATAATAACAATATTTTAATCTTAACCTTTCTTTATATTATATAAAGGAAAATCCCTGGGCGTGGAGCTTTGTAATCACTCAAAAGCTATTTATTAATTTTCTAAATTATCTCAATTTTCAAATATAAAATATGCAATTAAGGAAATAAGTGTTGTTATTAAAGGAAAGTCTCACCTCTAAACTATATTATAGTTAGGGTATAAAAAAAAAGTTCTAACCTTTTTTTAAAACAAAATCTCCCAATTCTAATTGAATCACTAGAAAATTCACCGGCGTGCAAACCGAAATCAAAGTCAAAGAGGATTTTAGTATTTAAACTTTTATTATTGTATTCGTTTAGTATATTTATAATATATATATAACGGGTGTCGGCCTAATAAATAGTTAGACAAAATCGATACTGAAAAATATATTAATAATTTATGTTATTAGCATGTATATTTAATTCATACAATATTGTGTTCACCAATGTACATTGATATTTTAGATATATTTTTGTAGATTTTTCAAAAACTAGAAAGCTATTTATCTAATTTTCTAACTTATCTCAATTTTCAAACTAAAATATGCAATCAAGGAAAATATTGATGTTATTAAAGATAAGTCTCACCTCTAAATTATATTATAGTTAGGATATATAAAAAAGGAAGTTCTAACTTTTTTTTTTACAACAGTATATTTCAATTCTAATTGAATCCTAAGAAAATCTCAATGATGTGCAAATCGAAATCAAAGTCAAAGAGAATTTTTGTATTTAAATTTTTATCAGTGTGTACGTTTTTTATAGTATATACAACGGGTGTCGGCCTAAAAAATCGTGAGACGGAATTGGTATATAAATATATATGAATAATACACCTCATTATCTATATATATTTAATTTATACAATATTTTTTTCACCAATCTATATTGATAATATATATTTATATATATATATTTGTCAATTTTTTCCTGAATAATCTTTATTTAAAATTTTAACAAAAAATTATAAGGCCTGTTAGATGTTGATTCAAGTAATGTCAGGATCTGGACTGCTGATCAGATACTGATGCTGACGTCATCAGTAGTAGAATGTCAGTATTAGGGTTGTTATCAGTATTGCAAGCTGATCAGGATTACATGAAGATTTATATTAGTCCAGAGATCAAGGAAGATTGATTTATCGACTCTTATTTTATAGGATCGTAGCTATCAGTTAGAATATGTAACAGCCCCAGATCCGGGGTCGAGGATCCGGTCGTTACGGTCTCAATTTCCATCCACAAAACCATCATAAATTAAATTACAACCTTGCGACCCAACAATAACATAAAACACACCCGTTATAGTCCCAGAGATGAAATCAGAGTAACCATCAATATTATTAATCACAAGGTTGAGTTCTTACAACCTAAGGAATTTTAATTTAATAACTATATATTCTTTGCCATCCATTTACATGTCATATAAATATATTGATACTGGAAAGCTAACATCTAGTCTACCAATAGCTTCTTACTCAGCAATGGCAGCTATGATCTCAGCGGTTAATCCTCTGACGGCTATCACTTGCTCGCACCGATTGCACCTCATGCGGCCATCATATCTAGCTGTTGTTGTGATATAAATAAATAAAGCAAGGGTGAGCAATAGCCCACCAAAAGAATATAACTGAACAGTGATAAAATATATAACAGTTCAAAATATCTTTGAAAACCATATGCCATGCATTAACGAAGATAATACCAGTATAAGGTATAAGATGAAGTTATAAGGTAACTCAAAATATTTATTCCGTGAAATATTTGCTATACAAAAGATGAGCAAAATATCATCATTTATTATGAAAGAGGAACTTACCGTAAAATATGGCAATTCCAATTATGAACACTTTTTCCAATCCTGCCAACAATGATAATGTTGCAGAAAATTCCAACTTTGAATGATGAACTAATACTGGAGTATTCACCGCGCCCGCTGTTCCAATCCTTACGATGATCAGTCGCAGATTATACAGCTCAAATTAGTTTTACTACCGGTAGAAGGAAGAACTGATGAATTTACTTGTCTACCGCCCTGCTAGATCTCCCCGGCCAACGGTTGGGCCAATGGGATGGACCGGCGCTACTCGGCCTCTTACACGACTCCTAGTTCGAATAACATCCATAATTCTTAAACGTAAAGATCTTCCCCCTTTCCCAAAGTGTAATACTTGTTGATAAGACTCCACAAAGTAGTCGTATCTAGTTGAAAAGGAAGATTCACCAATATTTCCCAAGCTGCTGCTAGTTAATGTATATCAACTTGTTCCAACACTCTTACCCCTCGAATGATGAGTGGGTACACAAAGATTCAATGCATAATAGCAACCAAGTTGCGAGTGAAAAGATAGTTTTTTAACAAGTATATGACCGGGCAGTAAAAGAAATAACAACTCTCAAGCAAGGTTCCCTTATATATTGAAAGATAGATTCAAATGAAGAACAGAGTTTTGAGAACCTTCCTTGATAAAAATAATAAGAATAAGACTCATAAATAATTTACGTAATATCTGAAGGTTGAAGATGATTTTTTTGAAGAAGATATAACAATATTGAAGTTATTTTAAAGTATTGAATAAATATTCAGAGAATATTTATTGAATCAGAAATATTTAAAGAATATTTATAAATATGAAAGAATATTTTTAATCGAAGTATTTCTCAAAATAATTCTTAAATGAATATAAAGAAAATATTCATTGAATAAATAAATACTTAAATGAATATTCAAAATAATATTCATTTAATAATTAAAACTCGAAAGGAATATTTGAAATAATATTCGTTAAGTAAATAGAACTTCAAATGAATATTAAAAATAATATTCCTTAAGTAAATAAAACCTTAAATGAATATTCGAAAATAATATTCATTTGATAAATAATATTCTAAATGAATATCAAAATAATATTCATTTAGTAGTCAAAATTTTAAAGGAATATTCGAAATAATATTCAACTAATATTTCTCGATTGAGATAATACTCAAATAACATTCCTCGAAAGATTTTAAGTAATCGATACTTTATGGAAATATCAATAACGTTTAATAATAACATTCCTCAAAATGAATAATAATCTGTCGCTGGAATCCCTCCGGGTTTCCCCGACTATCTCTATAACTCAAAATACCGACCCACGGTCTATATTGAAAAAATGGATATCTTATGCCCCTTTCTCTAAGGGTTTTAACAAAACAATCCGGCTTATAACTGATAATTCATATCTAGTCTATAAGCCAATATCAATTCAGGGAACAAGTAGCACAATATAATTTGGCAATAGGCATGCATGCTATGGCATATGTATCAGAAACAACAGATATATATATATATTATCACAACAACAGTTCCAAAGTATTTGAAACTTGCCTGGTAATCCTGTATGGGTAGTATGCCTCGGGTCAATCCGGTGATATATAAACAGTCACAATAACCGAGGTCAATCACTTAATATTTTGAAAGGTTAAGTATAAACTTAACTTAAGTCGAAACACGTTTTCGAATTATCTCGTTATACACCCTTTAATGTAACTCTTCTTATCACCGACACGATCCAACACTCGTTCGTTACTACGACACGTCATTATACTTACACTTGGTATATACTCAAGCCGTATAAGTTCTAAGGTCGGTCGTTTACGAACCAAGATTATACCTCACATTTTATCGTCCGTTTAGTAAGTGCTTTAACAAAGTTATAGCCAAGTATACTTTTTAGGGGTTCGTTCGCGCTTAACCTCGATTCGAACATTTTTATAAAATCGAAAAACGATCCGTTTGACATATGGTTTTCTCTCACACCTTCCTTTTTACCTCTAATATTTAATTACCATGATTCGCCACTGCATAACATATTTTACGAGGGTTCAATTTCGGTTACGAACTTTCGATTACTGTTTCGTACCACTTTTACGAATTTAACCATAACTCCTAAACCGTAAGTCCATTTCACATGAGCCTTATATCAAAACGAAGCTTATAACATAATCTCTCTTGTCATGGCAGAATATGAAACTGGACAGTGAGTTGTAGCTACTGTCAAACACGACTTCTTAAGGTTAATGAAATTTCGGCATTAGGACGGCTATAAATTGAACGTTTCTAAATTTGTTATGTCAACACCAAGCCACACCGGGCATACCATGATCAAACCAACAACTTATATGCATAATCTACATCTGATCAAGTCCAAGAACACATCACTTAATCATTATTTGAATCATAACTCTTAGATCTACTAAAACCACTACATAATCACTTAAACAAGCTTATAATAGCATCATCACCAAATCTCATCCAAAACTCCATTATAACTCAAAACAAAGACTAGGGTTCTTGAAGTTTATACCTTCCTTGGAGTGTGTATGCACTTAGTAAGCCTTGTATAGTCCTTAGAATACCTTAACCAAGCTTAGATCATCCAAAGAAACAAGAAAACTAAAGTTAGTTTCTAAGATTTACTATTCATCATCGATATTGTAAAATTCATAACAAATCGAAAAATAAGAGTTTAGCTCTCAAATTTTTACCACGTCTTGGCCTCTTCATAAGCTTTGATTCGAACTATAGATCACCAAAAAAAAAGCTTCCTAGATATGGTTTTGATCCCTCTTTTTCCGCTGGACAGAAACTGTCAAGAACAAGCAGTTTGGTTTCTTCAACTTGGGGAAGGTATTTGTCTAGGCTACACTCATTAGATTCCCATGAAATTTTGAACGAATGGTGCCCATGGAGTGGAGAAGCTATGGTTAAAATTTGGTGATTTTAGAATGGGTAGAAGTGGAGATATGAATTTTTCTTTCCTTGATGCTCCTGCTGGGAAGTTTGAGAGAGATGGAGCTTTGCTTGGTTTCTCTTGCTTTAATCTCATCCAAATGAATTATTGTGGTGTTTGAAGATAATATCTAGCATAAAGCACCTTTATTAAAGTGATTTGCTCATGGATGATGTAATTTGGAGAGACATGTGTTGCATTCTTGTGGTTGGATGAGATGATCAAGCTAACTAAGTGGTTCACCTGCTAAGTTTCCTAGTTACTTATGTAACTACATTGTTACTAGATATTTTCTTCTTGCACATGCATGCCTCTTGATTTCCTACTTACTCTTTTGTCCGGTTATTGCTCAATTTCATTGATCGTTCGAAAGAATATCTCAAGGATTTCTAGTTAGGGTTTTACCGGAAACTTTTTTAATAATAATACCATCATTCTCAATCCTCCTTTATAAATCTTGAATTTAAATTACTTAAATCCCCTTATTAAATCCTTAAGTCTTTCAGTGTCCAGGGAATTCTCGGAGAAAATAAAAGTGCTATTACATACACTTATTTTCCCCTGGATCACTAATACGAACTCAGAAATCCATTCCGGGTACTTCTATATAGCGCCGTCTAATAATATTCTCATTTCCACCAAAAACACTATTCCTCCCTTTATTCTCTTTGTATTCCTTATACTTATAGAAATGTCCTTGTTTTCTTTCGAGCGTTCCTTATCTCTTTTACGGGACCACTGGACTTATAACAGATATCGATTTGGATGATATGAGAATATTCTTTCTTCGTTAATCACCATATCCTACTTTATAGGAGATAGATTATTCTAATTTAAGTTGTCAACAAATTGCATTCTGCATGGCATATAAACATTGGAATCCATATTCATTCAATTCATTCATTAGAACTGATGACCTTGTTGTCGGAATCATTGTTCCTCCTTTTATCAATACTTAATAAGAAGTTTTAATTCTACCAAAAATTTGGGTTCTTACAGTCTCCCCTCCTTAAAAGGATTCCGTCCCGGAATCAGGTAGAAGACAATTGGGTACTTGTTTGATTATTTCACTTTCCAGTTCCCCAGTCATTCCTTAATCATTCCCAGCCCTTTACAGCACCTCTCACTATGCTACAATATATCCTTTATCCTTTCTATCAATCCTTGTTACTTTTCGTATAACGCCCTGTCCGGGTTCTGCTCTTAGCCAGTCATATACTATTACTCTTATTGGCACTTGCAGTGACTTCGGTATCGCTATCGCGCTTTCGGAGATAACCTCACTCGTACTACGCATTTCCTGATCGCTTTTATCTTCTCAATCTTGATCAATATATATAAATTGAAGAATTTATTGAGAGATCACTATGATCAATGAACATTTGCCCTATTGCATAGTTAGTACAGAAGGTGGCCAGCCTTTAGTACTTGACAAGCAATTTGGACAAGTTATGGCATTCCACTTAGACTTCTATCACATAGACAGGTAGTCACGTAGCAGTACCTCCCCTCCTTAAAGGGTTGTTCTTCTCAATTCAGAAGAAGATAAATAAGAGAGAAGAAAAGAAAAGAATTTCAAAGAATTATAGAAATTTTTCATGATTGTCAAATATCATATTTAGAATTTACCTCTGAACTATAGAGGTTTATCGGAGAAGAAGGAAATCGTATTCGCATTAAATACTATTTTAGCGTAATCTCACGTGTCAACATATCCTCGCTGCTCTTCCCATCATTCTATGGACCTATTCTCTTGTTCGATCTTAGCATCACTCACTTTTGGAAAATCCTTCAACCTCTCAGGTTAAATCTTGGGTTTCTCGCTTGACATCATTGTTATTGGCATTCCACGCCACGACATTGGTTCTTTCATATTTATAACACTAACACTATCAGGTTGTCATCCCGAGAGCTCGTTAGAAAAACCATTCTTAACATTTCATTCATAACATTCCTTGCTTCACATTCCATAATCATTTCCCAATCTTTTCTTTATCAATCACATCCTTCTGATGATCTGATTTTCATTCACTTCTGTTGTTTAACTCCACCGTCATCTCATTAGTGAGACACTCGTCACCTTTACTCAATAAGCGTTACATGATTGGGGTCAAACTTTCCTTTATTCAACCATCTAGATTTTCACTTTCTCATTCCCTGAGTCTCTTTATTACTCAATCAATCTATTCCAAATTTCCTCGTATTCTCCCTACTTAAGGGGTTAATTTGTATGTCATTTATGCCTCTAATTCCAACTTTCCGTTTTGGCCAATAACTTTGCTATGTCAGTTTCATACTTTTCTTGCTTCATTACTAGGGCTTCTCAGGAGTCCGCATATCTAACTCCCTTATTGATCCTCAACTCTATATTCATCTCTATCAGTCACTTGTTTCCATTTCTACTATAATCACTCTATGAACCATCATAGCCTAATCATTTATTTCAAATATCACGTTGTTCCAAAATTTAAACCATCTGAGATAAGCCTGGATGATTTCTCTACTTATATTCAGTCCCGACATTACCATAGTCGTTTACGTAGTGCTTTAATAGCTAATCTTATGGGTTTCATAATTGTCAGGTCAAGATCCTCTATGAAGACAAAATAATCACTATCCCCTATCCATAAGGAATGCTTGCTGAACTTGACGTAGATATTACATGAAGCAGATAAAATTGCAGAAGAGCTTCAAGCCTCGCAGCTATGACAGGTTGGTGAGATTATTAATCGTATATCTCTAGTAGAAGACTGGAAGCTTAACGGTTTACTTAATCACTTTTTGAACCTTGTTAATCCTTTCACAGGGATATCTTTCAACATCCCGAATCTCCAACCTCATATTCTCTATCTTGTTTGCACAGAAATACACCATCATAAACTTGCTTGTTATTCATCATTATGCCAATTAGCTTACCAATATCAGTACAAATCTACCTTCTGTATGCAGTCATCCCTTATTACCTAATCTCTCCTCTCTCTTTCTAAAATAAAGGAGTGTCTCTTGGGGAATTTGGTCTGGCCTGTCGCAGAGCCTCCTAATGTCGGTAATGTGCTTCAGACAATATCAGGAATCGAATGTTTACTTAAACTATTCTTATAGTTGATCCTCGTACAATCATCAGTGGGAACGTAAATTCCTCCATCACATTTTGACCTTCAAGGTCCTTTTTATTATCATTCTTTTTCCTTTGGTATGAGCATTTATGGTACTCCTCTATACTTAAAGTGTCGGCCACCTCATTGGCCTTTCCTGATTATAACAATTTCTTGCAATCAATGTTTTCTGGATCTATTCCAACTTAGGGTGAAAGCATTCTCCCTTGAACTCTACTGAAGGGTAGAAAACATATACCAATCTTTCTCCATAAGTCATTGCTTCCAGCTTTTTGGTGTGAACTTTACTACAGTTACTCCTAATCATACCTAGGATATTTCTATTCTTAGTTCTTTCTTATTTTAGGATCATCTCAACCTTGATTGGTTCAATCCATACTTTCTCATGGCTTCACACATGCTTCATCTGGCGTTATTATTTATCTACATTCCTTACCAAACTTCCATTTTGAAGTTCAGAATATATTACCTTTTTCTTATAAGGTTTTCCTTAGGTCATCCTCATCAATTCTCCTGTATTTCCTGGGTACATGGTACATCAAAATATCAGTAATCAATCCTATGACAATTCTGTCTATGTACATTCCTTACAGGTTATTGTTACCTTGGTCGATTCAACTTATATTATCTGAATTTTACACTATCTTTATTAGGGGTGATGCTATCCTTTGTGTATCCCCAGGGTTCGTTTTAATTTATAGATATTCCATCCTCAATTCTATTTTCAAGGAATACTTACATTATCCTGAAATTGGCAATCAAATCATGTATCCTTAATAAGGGTCTCTTTTCAATCATTCTCATCTTAATAATCTATAGGTAGCTTAATGCTAACCTTTTCTTTCAAACGAATGTCGGTCTACATGACCTTCCTAAAGACAACATATGTCTTATTTGCTCTTTCTTAAAGAACTTGGTAATGGTAGCAAGGATGTTCTGGAAGATATTGGTCGTGTTCAACATGAATCTCTTTGTACCTATTGCTCCTCTTGAGGGCAATAAGTTTCAAATAACATTTATGCATCATACTGCACCATCTTTGACAATCTTCGTAACTCTTCATTGGTCACTATCCTCAATCCTAATACATCCATGGTATATATAAAATCCATCATCATGTATCTCAATTCATTTTATATCACAAGTCCTCGCAGTTGGTGCTTGGTTAGAAGCACCCCGCTTTGTCTTTACATTGCTGGTTTAGTCACTTGATAATCCTTTGTGACTTGGCCCCAACTGGCCATACTAAAATATTTGAATTTAGGGGTTAGCTAATAGCGTTACTTTTTTAGCAATTGTCGGCATAGTGCCTTCTTCTCTGATACCTTTTGATCTTTTCAACATTTTACTCCATATAAGTCTCAATCGACTTCTCGGTACCGTCTTCGGTCGCCTTTCCTTTACTTTTATCTTTTCAATTATTTTTATTAATTCCACGTGCCATAAAAGCGTAACACTTCTGTCATAACAGCCTTTTCATTTAAGTCAATCCCGAAATTTCCCAGTCCGGCTTGTTTCTTAATTACATTTCCCTTTTTTCGTCCAACCTCAACTTCATAATTTTATCTCTATAACCAATCGTAACACTCGGGGTCTGTCTACCAGCCCGTATAGCGGCTACCTTACCCAATCCATAGGGTTCGCTCCAGTTCCACTCTCTTTAATAATATCTTCTGATAATCAAAAAGACAAGGTTTGCCAAAATTCGTCGAATTTCCTTCCAGAATCAGGGAAATTTTGGTCAATCTATCCGCCCATTGGTAACACTAAGAAGATTTATTTCAAAACCTGAAGAATAGTTCTAGGAACATCCAAGCAGGTCGAACCGTAAACAGTTATAGTAACGAAATGATTGACATAAAGTTGGGAGTTTAACCATTGGAAAGAAACCAAATATATATTCTATAGAAGGGAAATCAAAAGTTCCAAAATGAACATGCCACATCTTCTCCCCGGTACATATTCGTCCTAATAGACGATACTACCGAATACCAGTCTACCTAACAACTAGTCTCAAAAGGAACACCACCGTCGATGTTAGTCATTCCCCAAAATTGGCACTGCCATGGCCATCCGAATCTGGTGAGCCGTGATTTCCAAATGTATTCGAAATTACGCTGCCGTGCTGCATAAACACAGAACCTATACCTGTATGAGATGCATCATAATATATCCCGAAGTTTCCTTCTTCCATTAGGCAACGCCGACGCTGGGTCGTCACCAACTTCATCTTTAGCTCCAGAGGATCTTCTCATGTTTTTAAAACATTCTACTTTACCTCCTAACCACTGATCGTGTTACTCGATCCATTTATGATTCCGCATCGGAGTAAACTAATGTAACTACCATAATCATTCAAGGAAAAGAAAGAATTTAATCTTCCTCTGAATCATATGCATCCAATGTTTCTGGTTCATCATTCCACTGAGTTAAAATAACCTTATACTTAGTCTCTGACAATAGTTTTGTTACGGGTTTATCATTGAATCATTGGTCATTTCCTCTTGTAGGTTCTGAGATCATCGTCTCGCTTATTACTCCCTTACACAACTTTATCCAATCATGCCATCCCTTCCCAATGTCTTTACTTCCTAAGCTGATCCATTCATAAAGTGGACAATTCTCTGAATAAAACCACCTCATCAATCTCAATTTGACTTCATAAATTATAACCTATGGAATCTGCCTTCTCATGGCGAATTACCATTGACAATATTCACGCTAATCCATTTATCACATGATATGGCGCTTGCTTCCTTTATCTCAACTGCTCCTGTGGGCTCTGCTCCCCGTCCTATATCGATGTCTATGATAATCATGCATCATTCTACTATTTTCTTATTAATCTGAAAGTCTCTAAGGATCTTTATCTATCCCAATATAAGACCGCAAGTAATCCTTCCAATCTGTCTTAACTGCTGGTACTACCTCTAGTAGTCCGGCTATAAATCCAATATAAAATTTCAATTCTCTTAGTAATATCTCAGTTCTTTACGCTCACATCTCTGAGCACTGTACCTTAATTCTTACAGTCTCTCTAGCTTAAGCCCTCATTTCTTCAAGGGTAAACTACTTATCCTTAACAGGATTCTCCTCCTCTGCTGGAACCTCTTCCGGGTCCTCAGTAGGGTACTCTATCGAATTCGTCATCTGATCGTCAGCATATAATCAAGCATTATCGTGCTGCTACTCGCACGCCTCAAGGTCTCTTACCTTTCCAGTCGATACAAGAATGAGCTAAGTTACTATCATGATACTTAAGAATTCCCATAAGTGTTTTATATGTCAGTACTACATTAAGTAGTCCGACTATAAACTTGGCAAGAGTTCTTATTATATTAGTGAATTTATTATTTTAACGTCGCCTCATCTCTGGGGTTTATAACGTACGCTCTAATACCATTTCTGTAACAGCCCCAGATCCGGTCGTTACGGTCTCAATTTCCATCCACAAAACCATCATAAATTAAATTACAACCTTGCGACCCAACAACAACATAAAACACACCCGTTATAGTCCCAGAGATGAAATCAGAGTAACCATCAATATTATTAATCACAAGCTTGAGTTCTTACAACCCAATGAATTTTAATTTAATACTATATATTCTTTGCCATCCATTTACATGTCATATAAATATATTGATACTCGAAAGCTAACATCTAGTCTACCAATAGCTTCTTACTCAGCAATGGTAGCTATGATCTCAGCGGTTAATCCTCTGACGGCTATCACTTGCTCGCACCGATTGCACCTCATATGGCCATCATATCTAGTTGTTGTTGCGATATAAATAAATAAAGCAAGGGTGAGCAATAGCCCACCAAAAGAATATAACTGAACAGTGATAAAATATATAACAGTTCAAAATATCTTTGAAAACCATATGCCATGCATTAACGAAGATAATACCAGTATAAGGTATAAGATGAAGTTACAAGGTAACTCAAAATATTTATTCTGTGAAATATTTTCTATGCAAAAGATGAGCAAAAATATCATCATTTATTATGAAAGAGGAACTTTCCGAAAAATATGGCAATTCCAATTATGAACACTTTTTTCAATCCTGCCAACAATGATAATGTTGCAAAAAATTCCAACTTTGAATGATGAACTAATACTGGAGTATTCACCGCGCCCGCTGTTCCAATCCTTACGATGATCAGTCGCAGATTGTACAGCTCAAATTAGTTTCACTACCGGTAGAAGGAAGAACTGACGGATTTACTTGTCTACCGCCCGTTAGATTTCCCTGGCCAACGGTTGGGCCAATGGGATGGACCGGCACTACTCGGCCTCTTACACGACTCCTAGTTCGAATAACATCCATAACTCCGAAACGTAAAGATCTTCCCCCTTTCCCCAAGTGTAATACTTGTTGATAAGACTCCACAAAGTAGTCGTATCTAGTTGGAAAGGAAGAATCACCAATATTTCCCCAGATGCTACTAGTTAATGGATATCAACTTGTTCCAACACACTTACCCCTCGAATGATGAGTGGGTACACAAAGATTCAATGCATAATAGCAACCAAGTTGCGAGTGAAAAGATAGTTTTTTAACAAGTATATGACCGGGCAGTCAAAGAAATAACATCTCTCAAGCAAGGTTCCCTTATGTATTGGAAGATATATTCGAATGAAGAATAGAGTTTTGAGAACCTTCCTTGATAAAAATAATAAGAATAAGACTCATAAATAATTTACGTAATATCTGAAGGTTGAAGATGATTTTTTTGAAGAAGATATAACAATATTGAAGTTATTTTAAAGTATTGAATAAATATTCAGAGAATATTTACTGAATCAGAAATATTTAAAGAATATTTATAAATATGAAAGAATATTTTTAATCGAAGTATTTCTCAAAATAATTCTCGAATGAATATAAAGAAAATATTCATTGAATAAATAAATACTTAAATGAATATTCAAAATAATATTCAATTAATAGTTAAAAATCGAAAGGAATATTTGAAATAATATTCGTTAAGTAAATAGAACTTCAAATGAATATTAAAAATAATATTCCTTAAGTAAATAAAACTTTAAATGAATATTCGAAAATAATATTCATTTAATAAATAATATTCTAAATGATTATAAAAATAATATTCATTTAGTAATCAAAATTTTAAAGGAATATTCGAAATAATATTCAACAAATATTTCTCGACTGAGATAATACTCAAATAACATTCCTTGAAAGATTTTAATAATCGATACTTTATGGAAATATCAATAACGTTTAATAATAACATTCCTCAAAATGAATAATAATCTGTCGCTGGAATCCCTCCGGGTTTTCACGACTATCTCTATAACTCAAAATACCGACTCCCGGTCTATATTGAAAGAATGGATATCTTATGCCCCTTTCTCGAAGGGTCTTAATAAAACAATCCGGCTTATAACTGATAATTCATATCTAGTCTATAAGCCAATATCAATTCAGGAAACAAGTATCAAAATATAATTTGGCAATAGGCATGCATGCTATGGCATATGTATCAGAAACAACAGATATATATATATATATATATATATATATATATATATATTATCACAACAACAGTTCCAAAGTATTGGAAACTTGCCTGGTAATCCTGTAGGGGTAGTGTGCCTCGGGTCAATCCGGTGATCTATTAACAGTCACAATAACCGAGGTCAATCACTTAATATTTCAAAAGGTTAAGTATAAACTTAACTTAAGTCGAAACACGTTTTCGAATTATCTCGTTATACACCCTTTAGTGTAACTCTTCTTATCACCGACACGATCCGACACTTGTTCGTTACTACGACACGTCATTATACTTACACTTGGTATATACACAAGCCGTATAAGTTCTAATGCCGGTCGTTTACGAACCAAGACTATACCTCTTGTTTTATCGTCCGTTTACTAAGTGTTGTACCAAAGTTATAGCCAAGTATACTTTTTAGGGGTTCGTTCGCGCTTAACCTCGATTCGAACATTTTTATAAAATCGGAAAACGATCCGTTTGACATGTGGTTTTCTCTCACACCTTCCTTTTTACCTCTAATATTTAATTACCATGATTCGCCACAGCATAACATATTTTACGAGGGTTCAATTTCGGTTACGAACTTTCGATTACGGTTTCGAACCACTTTTACGAATTTAACCATAACTCCTAAACCGTAAGTCCATTTCACATGAGCCTTATATCAAAACGAAGCTTATAACATAATTTATCTTGTCATGGCAGAATATGAAACTGGACAGTGAGTTGTAGCTACTGTCAAACACGATTTCTTAAGGTTAATGAAATTTCGGCATTACGACGGCTATAAATCGAACGTTTCTAAATTTGTTACGTCAACACCAAGCCACACCGGGCATACCATGATCAAACCAACAACTTATATGCATAATCTACATCTGATCAAGTCCAAGAACACATCACTTAATCATTATTTGAACCATAACTCTTAGATCTACTAAAACCACTACATAATCACTTAAACAAGCTTATAATAGCATCATCACCAAATCTCATCCAAAACTCCATTATAACTCAAAACAAAGACTAGGGTTCTTGAAGTTTATACCTTCCTTGGAGTGTATGCACTTAGTAAGCCTTGTATAGTCCTTAGAATACCTTAACCAAGCTTAGATAATCCAAAGAAACAAGAAAACTAAAGTTAGTTTCTAAGATTTACTATTCATCATCAATCTTGTAAAATTCATAACAAATCGAAAAATAAGAGTATAGCTCTCAAATTTTTAACAAATCTTGGCCTCTTCATAAGCTTTGATTCGAGCTATAGATCACCAAAAACAAAGCTTCCTAGCTTTGGTTTTGATCCCTCTTTTTCCGGTGGACAGAAACTGTCAAGAACAGGCAGTTTGGTTTCTTCAACTTGGGGAAGGTATTTGTCTAGGCTACACCCATTAGATTGCCATGAAATTTTGAACGAATGTTGCCCATGGAGTGGAGAAGCTATGGTTAAAATTTGGTGATTTTAGAATGGGTAGAAGTGGAGATATGAATTTTTCTTTCCTTGATTCTCCTGCTGGGCAGTTTGAGAGAGATGGAGCTTTGCTTGGTTTCTCTTGCTTTAATCTCATCCAAATGAATTATTGTGGTTTTTGAAGATAATATCTAGCATAAAGCACCTTTATTAAAGTGATTTGCTCATGAATGATGTAATTTGGAGAGACATGTGTTGCATTCTTGTGGTTGGATGAGATGATCAAGCTAACTAAGTGGTTTACTTGCTAAGTTTCCTAGTTACTTATGTAACTACATGGTTACTAGATATTTTCTTCTTGCACATGCATGCCTCTTGCTTTCCTACTTACTCTTTTGTCCGGTTATTGCTCAATTTCATTGATCGTTCGAAAGAATATCTCAAGGCTTTCTAGTTAGGGTTTTACCGGAAACCTTCTTAATAATAATACCATCATTCTCAATCCTCCTTTATAAATCTTGAATTTAAATTCCTTAAATCCCCTTATTAAATCCTTAAATCTTTCAGTGTCCAGGGAATTCTCGGAAAAAATAAAAGTGTTATTTTTCAGAATCTGACAGCTTTTACATACACTTATTTTCCCCCTGGATCACTAATACGAACTCAGAAATCCATTTCGGGTACTTCTATATACCGCCGTCTAATAATATTCTCATTTCCACCAAAAACACTATTCCTCCCTTTATCCTCTTTTTATTCCTTATACTTATAGAAATGTCCTTATTCTCTTTCGAGCGTTCCTTATCTCTTTTACGGGACCACTGGACTTATAACAGATATCGATTTAGATGACATGAGAATATTCTTTCTTCGTTAATCACCATATCCTACTTTCTAGGAGATAGATTATTCTAATCTAAGTTGTCAACCAATTGCATTTTGCATGGCATATAAACATTGGAATCCATATTCATTCAATTCATTCATTAGAACTGATGACCTTGTTGTCGGAATCATTGTTCCTCCTTTTATCAATACTTAATAAAAAGTTTTAATTCTACCAAAAATATGGGTTCTTACAGAATATGTATTATAAACGGTTGTTAATTGATTCGACATATCTTGTAATTGATAGAGCAGTTGTGTGATGTATATAAACACAGTTTAGGTTTTATATTTTAGTAATCGCTTACACGAGATATCTTGTAACCTAACAGCTCTCAAGAACATCAGAATTTCTTGAGAGAGTTTGTAACAGTTTTATATCAGAGTTAATAAAGCTGTTATTTATTCATACTTGTGTTATCATTTCTGTTAAACGTCAAAAATCTTATACAATTGTATTCAACCCCCCTTCTACAACTGTTCATTACTAGGTAACAATTGGTATCAGAGCAAACTGATTAATTAAAATCAGAAACGATCTTAAGATGTCGACGGGAAAGTATGGAAGTATTAAAATCCATGTCCTCAAAAAGGCTGAATACCCTACATGGAGGGTAAAGAGTTGATGTATCTGGAGGCAACTGATCCTAACTATCTTGATTGGATATATGATGGTCCATATATTCCTAAGAGACTGGTTGCTAGAACAGAGACTGTACCTGAGCACTATGTTCAGAAGACAAAGGCTGAATGGACTCTTGAGGAAAAGGCTGAAGTACTCAAAGATGCGAAGGTGAAGAATATCCTTCATAATATCCTTGATGCTGTCATGTCAAACAGAGTGATAGCATGTAAAACTGCTAAGGAGATTTGGGAAACTTTGGAAACTCAATGCCAGGGCACTGAATCTATCAAAAGGAACAGAAAGGCTTTGTTGATTCAAGAGTATGAACAGTTTGATGCAAAATTTGATGAAAGCCTTACTGATCTGTATGACAGATTTCTGAAACTATTGAATAATCTATCCCTGGTTGGTAAAGAGTATGATCCAGAGGACTCGAACACCAATTTTCTTAGAGCTTTGTCTGAGGAGTGGGATACTCAAACCTCAATCATTAGGCATCAGTATTATCTTAATGTTGTGTCTCTTGATGAAGTTTATGGGATGCTAAGAACCCATGATCTTGAAGTTCAACAAAGGAAGAATAAGAAAAGCAACAAAGCAAAGGCTGTTGCTTTAAATGTTGAATCAAAATCAAAAGGAAAAGATGTGGAGGTTTCAAGGAGAAGAAGTAGAGAAGTTGAGTCCAATCTTGATGATGACTCTACTGATTTTGACATGATGGAAATGGTTGGTATGATAGTCAAAGGCTTCAAAAAGATGAAGTTCAGAAAGGCTAGAAGATAAGGCAACTTTCAGAAGAAACCTTTCAATGCTGACAAGAATAGGTACAAGAAGAATGAAGGCAAAGGCAGCAAGTTTGACAAGTCAAAGGTCAAATGCTACAACTGTGATGGAATGGGTCACTTTGCAACTGAATGCAAAAATGCTAAGACAAAAGTTCTTATCTCATCAAGCAAGGATTGGATGGACTCTTCCTCAGAATCTGAAGAGGAAAAGGTGAACTATGCATTGATGGCGAATGTTGATAACATTGTTGCTCCTGAAAATAAGGTGCTTGAAACTGTTTTTGATTTTGATACTGATAATGTTTCTGTGTTAATATCATTTTTAAAGTCTCTGCATATTAGCTTTAGAAGTCAATCTCTTTAAAATGTTAGAATTATATCTGAGATGTCAGAATTGTCTAAGAGAAATGATCATCTAGAAGCTGAGTTACTCTTTATGCAAGAAGTACAAAATGAATGTGATAAGGCTAGGCACATGAAATTTGAAATGGAATTTAAATGTACTACTCTTGAAAAAGAACTTGAAGATGCTAATGAGAAACTCAGAACCTGGACTCACTCTGGAACAAAGACACATGAAATAATCACTGACAAAAATTGTAAAGAGTGTCTAGGTTATAAACCAGAAACAGATCAAAAAAAGAATAAAGGAAAATTTATTTTTAGTGAGTCAACAAAACCAAAGACCTACAGACAGGTAATAGACAACACCAAATCTGATATTAAACCTGTCAATTTTGTGTATAGTAAAGATTCCAATTCAGTTACTGAAAAGGGATCAACTTCTACTAAACAAAATACAGAGAATGTGTCTAAAATTGTTAAGTTGACAAATTCAAAGAATATAGGTCTTTTGTCTAAGAAACAACTGAGAGACAGAATCTGTGAAGTTATAGATAAAAAGAAAACAACTACTGCTAAGAGAAATAGAAATGGTAAAGTTGGAATAAATAAAGAGAATAATTATAAGTATATTCAAAATGCACCAAGGAAATCATGCTTTAACTGTGGTAACTCTAATCATCTTGCTATTGATTGCAGGAGGAGTAAAAAGAAGGCTACTGTAGTTACTAAGTCTGACATTAAGAATAGATCAGTATTTTATAAACCACAGAATCCATGTTTTCATTGCGGTAGTAAATGGCATTCTATTTATACATGTGAAGAATACCACAATTTGTACTACAAATTTTATGAGCCTTTGCCTAAATTCAATAAAAGTACAATTTCTGGAAGTTAAGAATGTCAATAAGAAGCATGCATCTACTAACTCTGATACTGACAAGGCAAATTCTAATGGAATCATTCCTGACAGGACTGCTTTTGTCAAAAAGACTTTTGTTGATAAAAATGTTAAAGTGCATGCAAATAGAACCCAACAAGTGTGGATTCTTAAAAATTCTAACTGAGTTTTCGGTGTTTCTGATTGCAGGGTAAAAAGAAAAATGTGTTGGTCATGGATAGTGGATGTTCTATTCACATGACTGGAAACAAAACCCTGCTATCAGAATTTGAGGAGAAAGCTGGCCCAACAGTGTCTTATGGAGATGGCAACATTAGACAAACTTTGGGATATGGCAAGATAATCATTGGAAATGTCATCACTGATCAAGTAGCTCTGGTGAAAGGACTCAAACACAATCTGCTTAGTGTAAGTCAAATTACAGACAGAGGTTATCATGTCAACTTTAATGATACTCATTTTGAAGTAGTCAGTAAAGCATCTGGAAGGATTGTCTTAACTGGTCAAAGATATGGTAACATTTATGAAGCCAATGTCTACACCAATACTGATGGTCCCTCAACATGTCTCATCAGTAAAGCAACAGTAGATGAAAGTTGGAATTGGCACAAGAAGCTTTCTCATCTCAACTTCAACAATATCAATGAGTTGGTTAAGAAAGATTTGGTAAGAGGATTACCAAAGGCGTTATATACTCCTGATGGACTCTGTGATGCTTGTCAGAAGGCTAAACAGAGAAGGACATCATTCAAGAGTAAATCTGAATCCTCAATTGATGAACCATATCACATGTTACATCTTGACTTGTTTGGACCAGTCATGTCCATCAGTAAGAAAAGGTATACTATAGTCATTGGTGATGAATATACTAGATTTACCTGGGTGTATTTTCTGCACAGAAAAGATGAAACTGCTGAGATAATTTTGGACCATGTGAGACTCATTGAAACTGGCACAAAGTATAAAGTCAAGATTCTAAGAAGTGATAATGGAACTGAATTCAAAAATTCAGTAATGGAAGAGTTCTGCAAATACAAAGGAATAGTTAAACAATTCTCTGCTCCTGGCACACCCCAGCAAAATGGAGTAGTTGAAAGAAAGAACAGAACTCTCATTGAAGCTGGCAGAACTATGTTGGAGGAAGCTAAACTACCTACATATTTCTGGGCAGAAGCAGTTAACACAGCATGCTATACTCAGAACATTACTTAATCAACAGGCATGGTGTAACTCCTTATCAAATGATTAAAGAAAAGAAGCCTAGTCTGAAGCATTTACATGTGTTTGGATGCAAGTGCTTTGTTCTAAGACCTCATCCTGAACAATTAGGAAAATTTGAGACTAAGGCTGATGAGGGCATCTTTATTGGCTATCCAACTACAAGAGCCTTTAAAGTTTACAATCTAAGAACAAAGACAGTCATGGAGTCTATCAATGTATCTTTTGATGATAAGAAGATAACAGGAATTGTTGAAGACTCACATGACAGTTTGATTTTTGCAAATGAAGCGACCAAGAATTCTGATGTAATCATGTCAGATACTGATACTTCATCAGATCCTGATGATCCACCAATTCCTGATAATGCACCAATTACTGATGGTGAGGCCAACAATGCAAATGTTGAGGGGGAGCAACATCAAGAAACCATCAATACTGATTCAAATCAAGCAACAGGAGGAGATTCATCAGAAACAGATTCAAGTGATAATCCTGACAGTACTTCAGGAGGAGATAGCACTATCTCAGGGGGAGCTTCTAATGATTCTAGTTCTTTTGAAGATAACACCAATCCAGGGGGAGCATCAAATTCAAGAAATGATTTACCATTAGCAAGGAAATGGACTAAAAGTCATACTCCTGATTTAGTTATTGGGAATCATGATGCAAGTGTTAAAACCAGAAGTGCAACTTGAAATTAATGTCTTTATCATAACTTTCTACCAAATGAGGAGCCTAAGAAAGTTGAAGATGCACTCAAGAATGCTGATTGGGTTATAGCAATGTAAGAAGAACTAAATGAATTTGAAAGAAATGAAGTCTGGAAACTGGTACCAAGACCAAAAGGCAGGTCAATTGTGGGTATAAAGTGGGTGTTTAGAAACAAGACAGACTCAGATGGCACCATTATAAGGAATAAAGGAAGGCTAGTTGCAAAGGGATATTTTCAACAGGAAGGAATAGGCTATTATGTGACTTTTGCTCCTATTGCAAGGCTAGAAGCAATCAAGATTTTTCTTGCGTATGCAGCTCACAAGAAGTTCAAGGTTTTCCAGATGGATGTAAAAAGTGCTTTTCTAAATGGAGAATTGGAAGAGGAGGTATATGTTGAGCAACCTCCTGGTTTCATTGATCCTAAATATCCAGATCATGTCTACAGACTGGATAAAGCACTTTATGGACTAAAGCAAGCTCCAAGAGCCTGGTATGAAACTTTGTCTCAATTCTTACTAGAAAGTGGATTCAAAAGAGGTACAATTGATAAAACTCTGTTTTATTTGAATCATGGTAATTGATATCATATTTGGGTCAACTAATTCAAAGCTTTGTGAGAAATTTTCAAAGCTAATGCAGTCTAGATATCAAATAAGCATAATGGGAGAAATGAGCTATTTCTTAGGTCTGCAAGTTAAACAGACTGATGATGGGATTTTTATCAATCAGTCAAAGTATACAAGAAATTTGCTAAAGAAGTTTAACATGTAAGACAGTTCTACTGCTTCAACTCCCATAGCTACAGCTACTAAACTTGATCCAAATCAAGGTACAGAAGTAGATGTAACCAACTACAGAGGTATGATTGGCTCTCTTATATATGTAACTGCTAGTAGACCAGATATCATGTAAGCAACCTGTCTATGTGCAAGATTTTAGGCAAACCCCAGAGAACCACACCTCATTGCAGTGAAAAGGATTTTCAGACACTTGAAAGGCACTCCATCTCTAGGCCTGTGGTATGCGAGAATCTGATTTTAGCTTAAATGGTTACTCAGATGCTGATTTTACAGGGTGCAAAATAGATTGGAAAATTACTTCAGGCAGTTGTCAGTTTCTGGGAGGTAGATTAGTCTCATGGTCCAGTAAAAAGCAAAAGTCTATCTCCACATCAACTGCAGAAGCTGAGTACATTACTGCTAGAAGCTGTTGTGCTCAGATTATGTGGATGAGAAATCAGCTAATGGACTATGGTTTATCATTTTCAAAAATACCTATTTATTGTGATAACCAAAGTGCTATTGCTATGACAGGAAATCCAATTCAACACTCTCTTACTAAGCATATCAGTATCAGATATCATTTCATAAGGGAACAAGTACTGGAAGGAACAATTGAGCTATACTTTGTTCCTACTAATCAAAAGCTAGCTAATATATTCACCAAGCCACTTCCTGAAGCTACTTTTACAAAATTGGTGAATGAACTAGGAATGGTGAACTATGAGAATTTCTGAGAGCAAGGAGAGATCAAATACTGATGATCATCAAATCCTGATGATTATCGAATCCTGATGAAAAGTCAATCCTGACAAATGGTCAAATGCTGAATTCTAATGCGACGGTTCGTTTTTCAATATAATATTCAGGATCTAAGTGTTCTTTTTGTTCTTTTTTCCCAATTTCTTTGTGATTATTGCTACTAAACGGTTGAAGAATGTGATTGGCTTAAATTAGTTTTTCATATTTCTTCTCAGATATTATACTTCACAGAACAGTTCCATAACAAGTGCAGAAAACAATGAACAAAATTAAAGAACAGGGTTTTTCATTGATAATAAGAAAGAGATTACATGCATACATCAAATCTTTGTTTTCTCTATCTACTAATCTATCAAACAGGAAAAGAAAAATGGAAGTCCAAACCACTCCATTACCAGCAGCTATACCAGATCCCATCTTTGCCACTTTGTTTGGGTGGAAGTTAAAAGGGATAAGGTTATTTTTGTTGACATATTCATTAACAATGGTTGGAGGTTTTGGATGAGGATGCCTTATAGGAAAGCCATTCGAATGTTGCCTGGAGAGCAGCATCGATGTCGATCATTTTTACAGGTTTTTCTTTCTCGATCTCCTCGAGACAAGCATCCATTTGAAGCCACAAAGTCTAAAGCTGCCTTTCCCAATCAAAGGCTTCGAACTCTTCTCGTGAATAACTGAAGATATCTCGCTTCTCTACGAGATAGAGGTTTTTCTCCTTAATGACAAGGTTCGACATAATTGTTTAAGTGATTGTTGTTGGGTTTCGTAGCTTTGTCAAGAAGAAACAAGTTTTCCTTTTCAAGTGAGATGAGAATGGCTGTGTATCAGCGTGTTAAATAAAGGTGGGAGACTCTAGAGATTATGAAACGATTCATATTCTTCTTTTATGGGAACAGGTATTTTAACATTGTGATAATTGATTTATTTAATTTCTCTAATTAAATATTTCATTGTTATTCTCTTTAATCAATTTCACAAAAATATGTTAAATATCTGACAAACGGTGTTTTGTGCGCGTGTGTCTCACATATTGATATATGCATATAGATATACATAAAATGGCGTGCAGTTATCACCACTTACCCACGTCTGTTCTCCACGAATTATGTGCACTAATCAGTACTTGACACCTGTAATTGAGGGTAATTTTGTTTTTTTAAAACAAAACACAAAAACGGTTCTCAATTAATCATTATTATTATTACAATCAGTATTTCATTATTTCTCTATCTCTGCGCTCTAAAATCCTAATTTTAAAAAATCTGACATATCTCTCATTCTCAATTTCAATGGATGCCTCATGATTCATAAACAGTAAGGTTGTAATCAACGGAGTTACTTTTGCTACTAATAATTTCGTTGTTGTTCTCAATTATGAAACTTTTCCCAATGATTTTTACATCATTCAGGACATTATGGCCTCAAGCCCTATTCACTATGCTCTAACCCAACATGCCAAGATCTCTTTTCAATCTATTATGCAGGTGTGGAATACTGCTGTCTTTGCGCAAGGATCTGTATCAGGAAAGCCTCAAATGAACTTTAAATACAATGGTGTTACACATCATGTGACTCCTGAAGTTGTAGTTGAAGCTCTACACTTACCATCTCTCAATGGTAAGACTCCTAACAATATTCCTGATTCAACACTTCTTGAGTTTGCCATAAGTCTAGGTTACAATGGAGAGCCAAAGAAGTTTGGGAGCCTGTACAGAACCAAGCTTAAGAATGAATGGAATTTCTTCTTTGACACAATCAGTAGATGCTTCCTGAACAAAGTTACAAACTTTGATGCACTACCAATTGGCTCTGTTAAAATTGGGTACTCTCTAATTCGTGATCTTTCTTTTGATTACGAGACTTTTATTCTGAAAGAATTAAGTGATAGAAAAGCAGAAAAATGTGGTTATGTCTGCTTTCTTAGATTTTTTCAATTGATATTCTCTCACTTATGTCCAAATGCTACATTTGAAAATGATACAATATTACCTATCTGTAGAATTTCTGAAAATAACATAAAGTCCTTAGTCAATTCTGATAACGCAAATGGTTTTGAGGGAAATCCTTACATTCCTGATGGGGTCTGGCTTTTCTTGAAAAAGAGATTGCCTATTCTTTATGGCCCAACAACAAGTGCTATGGGTCCTGACACAAGCACATCACACAAATAGCAATCCAAACAATCAACCACCTCTGGTGTCTCCCAAAAGGGATCAGTTGTAAAAGGAAAGAAATTAACTAGATCTGATGTGTCTGGAAAACAATCAGGATCAAAGAATTTTTCCACTACAACCCTCACTCAAAAGAAGTCACAAGGGGGTGCACAAGGGGTCCTGGTTAAGAAGAAACCTGGTCTTAAGGTTGATTATTCTTTGATTAAAATAGGTGTGTACAAAGAAACAGGAGAGAAAAGGAAGTTTTTATAGTTAGAGGATTCTGATTCTGATTTTGGTGATGATAAATTGTCTTTATCAATTTTGATGAAGAAAAAGGAAGTTGCTGCTGTTGCTACTGAAGAAACGGCTATCTCTGAAAAGCCAAAGAAAAGAAGAAAGATTATCAACAAAAGCAGTTATTATATTCCTATGGAGGTACAGAATCTTACTGATGATGTAGAGACTATTGCTGAAGTCTTTACCAATCCTGACAAGTCCTCTCCTGACACAACTGTCAATCTTGACACCTCTACTCCTGATAATTCACCTTTGAAGAATGTTAAGATTTCTGATTCTCCAGCATCTGCTTCTTCAAAAAGAAGAATTATTAAAATGTCCGTGGAAGAAGCAAATGCTATTGCTGCTCAGCTTGGTCTAAAACCAACACCACTTCTAGTGAAGTGACAAGCTGAAGCAAGGGTCTTTCAAAGAAAAAAGAAACAGAAGATTACTTCACCTCTGAAAGGATCTAGCACACAAGAACCTGAACTTCAAAGGAGTTCAGTAGCTACTGAAGATCCAGTCACATAAGAACCACCTACTCAAAGTGTGGGTGCAGACATTTCTGAAGGAATGGTCCCACAAGAACCATTTTCTCAAATTGAAGGTGAAGACAAAAGCATTCCAGTCACACAAGAACCATCTTCTCAAAGTGAAGATGCATGCATTCTCAAATCAGCACAGGAATTTTCTGACACTGCTCAAGAGATTTCTGATGTTCAAATTGAAATTGCTCAACATCTGAAAGGTAAGGCTGATCATGACAAGCATATTGCTCAAATGGATGCTGTTTATGAAGAAACTACATTTGAGGGAAGCACACAAGAACCTTCAGCTCAAAGGGTTGAAGAAGCTTCAGAACCTCTGGCTCCACAAGAACCATTTGTAGCAAATACTGATGCAAGCCTAATTCCTAATGATAACATCATTCCTAATGATAGTGTTGCTGAAATTCTTGAAGATGTAAATCAACCAATTCTGGTGCAACCACTCTCACCAAGGCCAATGGAATCTACTTCCTCAGGTAACACTTCTATCTCTACTTCTTTCACTACTGATAGCATGATTACAGATAGACCTGATACAAGGGATACCTCTATTTGTATGATTATAGTCAACTCTTCTCAGCCACCTCTTATTTCTTTGAATTTGTCGAGCCAGAACTTTTCTTGTGAGAATGAGAGTGAACAATTAGAGAAAAAGAAGGGTGAAGAGAGGCAGTCTCCTGTACTGGCAAAAGGAGATCACTTCTAGTGAGGTAGCAGTTACTATTGAAAGTGACTTAGGAAAAGTAGTGAGAAGTGATGAGATCACTTTAAAAGAACAGAGAGATTTAGGAATTTTTTCTGTTCTAAATGCTGGTTCTTAGAATATTTCAGCATCTTCTTCTGCTGATTTGAAATTAAAGGGTATTCTGAATCCCGATGATAATCAAAATGATGATGTTCCTGATGTTAATGATAGTGATAGCTCAGATGATAATGATGAGGAGGATGATCCTTAGACAGCACAGCTCAAAGAAGCCATTCATGCTAGTCTTGGTGCCAGTCATGGATCTTCCAGCAATTTATGGAACTTGTTAGTAAAGCTACAGAGGGTACAGTTGCACATAAAAGAGGCTTGATAGATCCTAAGATCATTCATGATACTGGAACTGGAGAAAATGCTGAACGCGTTAGCAGTTATGAATGGGAAAGTAGCTGGGCTAGTCCTAGAGAAACTATTTCTTTTGAAAATGCTCAAGGTCATGCTGACTATGTTGCTAAAACTTTGACTGATAATGCTCCTCTATGAAATATTGTGAAGATGTCTACTATTCTTTCTAAAGGTCTTCAAACTGAAATTGCTTCTGTTAAGGATTTTCATTCGCATACTCGAGCTGAGTTACTGAACAAGTTCGAATTATCTTCTACTAGTTCTCAGGTTCGGATTCTGACAAAAGAGGTTGAGAAAACTAATAAGAGACTTGATTCTCTTGAAAGCAAAGTTGACAACATTGAAGCCTCTCTCCAACTTATTCTATCTTTATTGACTGATCCTGATGTCAAAAGGGGGGGGAAGGTAGTCAAAACAAAATGCACACCTGATCTAGTTGTAAGAAAGGATGATGATACTTCTGGAAATGATGGTGGTGCTCAGACTCATGGAGCTAAAACCTCTGATGCTGCACTGGTAACAAGGAAAAGTCAATCTAAAACTCAAACAAGGAAGTTAACTCATGTTTCTAGATCTGGAAAGAAGACAGTAAGGACAATGGTACAATCTCAAGTCATGACAGAAGAACAGTTTCTGACACCTAGTCAAGGTCAATTGTCAACAATTCCTGAGGATGATGTGTACATTGATGATGAAAATAAAGAAGCTGCTAAGCCTTTCTTTCATGAACTTGATACTGACACTGGTGAGGTTCTTCATTTGTTTCATAAAGATAAAAGAGTTGAACTAGAAAATGCAAAGTCAGCTCTTTCTGTGCTACCTGAAGAAGACTTTCCTAATCTGTCAAAAGAAGAAATTCTAATTGAATAGAAAAAGCTTATGGATAGTTTTAAGAAGACTCCTATTGCAAGTAGAGGAAGAGGCAGAGGGAGAGGAAGGAAGCCTATTCAAAAGAAGGGTAATGGAGTAAGGATAGAGGAGATACCTGCTGATATTTCTGTTGTTCCAAGTGAATTAATTCCACATTCTATGCAGGCTACTATACATGATGATCAACAAGAAGAGGAAAATCAATTGACATTAAGAAGAGTAAAATGTCTGTGAAAGCACAGATGTTGTTGTTGAAATAGTTCAAATTGTTATTCCTGAAGCTGATATCTTGAAGGAAAGGTTCAGAAGGTTTGAAAAAGAGAAGGAGATCAGAGAAAAAGCAAGGGATGCTGAAATTAAAGCAACCAAGGACTATGAAAAGATTATAAAAGAGTCTAACATGAGGTTGTGGTATGATATCATAAGACAAGTTCAGGACAAACAGAAAGATAACTCACAAATCAAAAAGGAATGTGATAAATGGCAGAAGATCAGTGATTGGAATTATAATGGACCAGCTGTTTTTCAACCTGGTGGATCAATGCCAGAACTTTCTCTAATTGATGAAGTTGAGTCTAAAAATCTTCCACCACTCTGGTCTAGAATGCAATCTACTTTGAAGGCACTAGAACCTAAAACCAGATGAGGTATTGGTTTTGGTAAAGCTCAAATCATTTCTACTACACAGACAGATCAACATGCTCTAGTTGACAATATTGGTGAGGAATTAACTGCTGATCATCTGTGGAAACTTGAAGTTGTTGCTATTATTGCTGATTGTCATGCTGGTGCTAAGAAGGTGGAGAAATTGTTGTACTTCATGAAAGACAAGACTGTCAAGAAATTAACTATTAATGAGTTGTTATGCAAATCTACAAATGAACTGAAATATGTTCTTTATCTGCTCAATGGTAAAAGAATCAAAGTGAAAGAGATTGAAGTGTACAAGAACTGGTATAGTATGATTCTCAGAACTATCAGACAGAGAGTTCTGGATGGAGGAACAAGGTATGATGGTAACTATACTCCCATGTACTTAAATTCTAGAGGCAAAGAAACTAAAATGCAGAGAGGCACTGCTGTTAAGGAAGAATACTTTGGTGTGGAACAATTGTCTCTTAATCCTGATGGGAAGGAGTTTGCATATATACTGTTGGGAGGTTTAGATTTGCCTAGAAGCTCAATACAGAATCTTAGGGCAGCTATTTATCAGATTAATGAGGAAGTTGAAGAACTCAAGAATCTGAAGAAGAAACTGGTTCAAATTCTCGAAAGCAAGAAAGAAGAGTTGCTGTCAGATTTCTTGAAGATGAATCTTTTCTATCAAAAAATTTCTGAAACTGTTCCTGATGAGTTCTAGAAGATATTTTGTTTTGAGTTATTTTGACATCACTGAATCAAGGAATTTGTGCTTTATTTTACAAAGTACAAATTAGGGGAGATTGTTAGATGTTGATTCAAGTAATATCAGGATCTGGACTGCTGATCAGATACTGATGCTAACGTCATCAGTAGTACAATGTCATTATTAGGGTTGTTATCACTATTGGAAGCTGATCAGGATTACATGAAGATTTATATTAGTCCAGAGATCAAGGAAGATTGATTTATCGACTCCTATTTTATAAGATCGTAGCTATCAGTTAGGATATGTATTGTAAACGGTTGTTAATTGATTTGACAACCCGATAAAACCCGATGGTTTGGATTTGGATTTTGATTTTCAAACACGAATCCAAACCCGAACCGATCCAAAAACTTTGGATTTGGATTTAGCCAAAACCTGATCCGACCTGTTGCCATCCCTATTGTGTTTCGCGTGTGTAGTGTGTGTGAGTGTGTGTGAGTACGTCATGTATGTTTACGTGCGATATAGGTGTGGGTGTGGCCGGGTGTGGCCGTATGTGTTGTGCTGGGTATGTGTATATGATGGTACTGTGATGCAAGAATTGGGTAGTTCTTTATTTATCGACTATATCAGTTGGCCTCTGCTTATTGTTGTACATATGTATAAACGATTAATTGTTGTGTTAATTGGAAAATTCTTGCTGCGGTTGTAATTCGATTATTGTGGTTATTGTACTTCGATTTTTTGATGATTGAATCAGTGCCTTGTTTGACTGTGAAATTACAAAATTAACTACAATTATTTTTTTGTGCAGAATTTCTGGTCGGAAACCCAAATTAGGGCACCCTCGAAATTTCGCCCCGTTGACGATGATTTAATTTGAGTCAAAGGAAATTGGCGATGATGATTACGTGAGCCAAATTTAATGTTTATAATTACGTAATAAATTTTAATTCACTACACCAAAAATAGCCTACGCTAACACCAAATAAATGTTACAGTAGGTACATTATATGTTACCTTAGGCCCAAAAAGTAGCTAAGGTAACATTTTTCTGGTGATAGCTCTCAGCATGTCGCCTTAGGTGTCTAAGGTAACATCTTTGATCCCTAAGGTAATATACAGTTTTATGTTACCTCAGCCTGCTATAGCAACAAAAATGTGGTCTACGGTAACTTAATATATATGTTACCTTAGAGACCTAGATTTTTTTAAAAAAAACAATTGGGACCCATAGTGGGGCCCACATTGGTTTTCATTAGCTTTTATATAGCAACATTTCCATTATCTAATGCAACATTTTTTCCAAAAAAAAATTGAAAAAAATTGCACATACATATTATGCATCCCTAAATAACCTTTTCATTTCGATACACCATTCCAAAAATTACAACCATAATCCAAACATACAACCAACTCCCAAACACGCACCAAACATTCTAAACCAATTCACTACTACCTAGTGAATATACACAAACTTAATTAAAACCAACTAGTTAACATCCATACTTAATAGTAGCCAAAGTTAAACAAAAAATATCATAATTTCGTCGTATAGTAGAAGGCAGGGAGTATTGGCGGCCATTTTTTCTCGCTTTATCTTTTCCAACTACTGGAGTGATTCCCTTAAGCTTGGAATTCAGGCTCTAGTTGGTACTCTTCATGCACTTGAAGTCCCAGAAGAGCTTTAGCTAGGATACTGGCTAACTGCATTTAGATTATACACAAAGGGAAAATCATTCACTCTGGAGCGAATTAAAGTATCTGCATGCATATATATATATATATATATATATATATATATATATATATGAACAAATTAAGCACAAAAGATTTTGCAGAGTTGCAAAAGTAATTGGTAGCCATATAACATGCTACTAACTTATTCTTATCAATGTACACCATGAAATACTACAAAATTGAGAGAATTCTGCAAAAGTATTGAAGTGCCGCAACTCCTATATTGTAACACAGGTAACGTAGCAAGCATAATGCTGATATACTCAAAGAATTTATTTAGAGGATTGAACTGAGCTAGTCAAAATACTACTTTATTTCCGTTTATGTTAAAACTTCATATGAATGAATTCCAGTTGTCAAAAGACGGACCAGTTCTAACTTTACTAATATATAGTATGTTTAGAAAATAAAAATTGCAATTGTATTCGTGAAAGGGTTAGATTAAGGAAAAATTAATACGCACCTGAAACGAGCAGGTAAATCCGAGACTGACTTCAGTCCATATGTATCCATTACAAGCACTTATGGTGATGAAGCAAAAGTGAAATATATCCTCATTAAAAACAAGTATAAACAGTACTATTGGCGTAGAACAACAAAGAGCTACATCTACAAATCATAGTTATATACACATTAGTAGCCAATAAGGTTTCTGAATTTGATCTCACAGAATCACAGTTGTTATAAGAGCACTTAGTCCCCCAGTCAGCAGCTAAAAGGCTAAACAACCATTGAAGTTTACGCATGCAAATGGTCTCTTGCAGAAAGTACAGTAGGGAAAACAACTTTAGAACAAATATCATATGAAAGCAAAGTCAGATGCAACAATTAGAAGTTCAGTGCAATAAAATTATTCTACTTCAATTAGGTTAACGACTCACAGCAACAAACCTGTTTTTTCTCCACGAAAACCACAATGACCATGTCCTGCTTATGATAGAACAAGGTTTTGCACCAGACTTTAGCATAAATTTGTTTAAGGTTTTTAATTTATAAATATATACTTGTAAAGAAATGAGACCTGCATCTGATCATTAGATCTTAAACACGTTAAGTATTATATATTCGTTTCAAATGGATAATGAGTCATGCATACAATAAAAATGGTAGCAATTTTCTACCTATCTAGTGGTTAATGTTGATCGCAACAAGCAATATTTCATATAGGAAATAGGAAATTACTGGCATTAAACAGATGCAAGTCTAGCGCCTTACTAAGTGGCAAATTAGGCAATATTTCACTATGTGATTCTTTGGACCTCTTATTTCCCCTTATATATAATCTCTCATAATTTGAACATTGCAATATTAGTAAAAAAAATTAAATATTCTCAAGACAAAAGTAATAAATGCTATTTTAAAAATAAAATCGCAATTCTTTGAAAATCCTGGTTTTTAAAATCATAATGCACAAGTGAACCTCTTCCAAACTGTCCTAACAGTTACTATCAAGAAGAATAATGTGTTGAACTGGATAGAAAATGGACAGTACCTCATCCAAAAAACTTGAAGGTCTAGCTCTCTTCAACACAGGTTCAGAGTCTGCATTATGATAATCCATTTTTGGATTAGTATTAGTAATAGAATTCTTCGGCATATATGCTATCACTATCATAAAGTAAAAAATGACTAGAAAAATTAATTAAGAGAAAAAATGATATAAAAGATTATTGCAAAACAGGAAAATGTAATTCTTAGTTAAGACCTCTGACATAGTAACTATAATAAACATAAAGGCAGGCATATAAACAATATAGATAATCTATGCTACACCAATGTGAGTCAAAATAATAATAAAAAGAACAAGTACCAGACTATGATAATGCTATTAGTACAAACCGCTGTACCTTATAAGATAAGTCATGAATTTCCGCACCGTTATAGCATTATATGAAAACCGGGTGCAGATCATAAAATATTGGCAACATAGTTTTGCACCTATATGAAATTATCAACCATACTAATCATCACAGGTTGTCATAAATACATACTGGCACAGATGTAGTAAGATATATATTTGCTTTCTAGTTTCATAATTTCAAATGAGGTTGACAGGCTTTTTTAAAATTGCAGACCAAAATTAATTATGGAAACAAGAAACATGCTGCTAGATGGCAGAATATTATATAACATGGCAGAATATTATATAACATGTACCTGTTGACCATTGTTACATATATAAAAGCAGCCATAAATAGCAACAAGTAAATCAATCATATACTCAATACAGCTGACTATGTACCTGACAATTCTGCTCTTCAAAGATTTCTCGATCAACAAGTGAAGTAGAAACCACACTAGAGCTTCTAGGCTGACAATTTAACAGGAGATAATTTAAAAGAATGAAGTCCAAAAGTTATCTTAAAACATAAAAGTACAAACAGAGTGCTTTGATTGTTCATACAACTCTCAGGCTCACTCAGATTTACGTGTAGAATATAAAAATCATACTCAGCTGCATACTATATATGGTACTTACGTGTTCTATTTTAATCCAAAATAGAAAAAAGAGCTATTGTACACAGACATAAACATCTCTATATAAATCTACAAACAATGTACTCAACAAAACCTATTGTACACATCTAAACAGATAGGACTAAAAGACACACACACATATATATAGATGCATAATATATTGTAAGTACTTACTACTACAGAGCAGATGGTTCTTGCAGAGTGGTGCTATTGAGTGTTGAGCCTAGAACAATATTCTATTTTCCAAGCAGTTACTGTTGTTAAGCTCTTACAGGTGGAACAAAAAATCACTAGATATGATAGACTGAATTTTGTACTCCAATGTAGCCCATTTGATGATTTTACTAAAGCCCACTACAATAAATAAGCGAAAACAAGTGAAAAATAAATAAATAAGCGAAAAATGAAACACCAACACACCTCAAATGTTGAAAAAGCGCAGCAAGTGGCAGACCTCGGAAACTGCCAACCAGACCACAACTGTATAGGCAAATAAATATCGATCAACACAACAACTCAGAAGCCCCACATCCGAATCCCCAACCGAAGAATCCTTGAAATCAAAAGAGAGATCAATTAGTTGAAGTTTAAGCCTAATTAGTGAAGCAATCGAATCGATTGAACTCAAAACGAAGAACCCCTAATTTGAAAAAGACCTAATTTGAAAAAGTCCCAATTGAAGAAGTTTAAGCCTAAAATCGAAGCCCCAATCAACTGAGAAGCCCTGAATTGAACCCAAATATACACTAACATGAAGAAAATTATAGAAAAATTGAGGGAGGGAGTTTTAGGAGAGAGGGAGAGAGTTTTACGAGAGAGAGGGATGGCCGAGAGAGTTTTAGGAGAGAGTGAGAGAGTTTTTTCAGTGTTAAAGTTTGAAATTTTTAGTCTAAGCGCTAATTTTTGCCGCTTACAAATTTCACTGACCTGCGTGCCATTCAATATTGTCATAAATATATTTATTAGTTTTTGATTTTTTTAAGAATTTTTCATTTTACATTTAATAAATAAATAGAACCTAAAAAATAATAACAATTAAATACCTTGATATTCGAAAAAAAACCTCATTCGATTGGTAAACTCTTACTTTTTAAAAAAATGAAAAATTATAGAGGTAAAAGTGATTTTTAAATAATTAAACAATTTTTTGGTTAAAAAATTCAAAATTAAGTTTATTAATGATCTAAGGTAACATATCATGTATGTTGCTAACATTCAACACTTTAAAGCTAAAGTAACATCACGTTTGTGGCTAAGGTAACACAAAAAATAAAATGTCATATTAGGTCCAAAGTAACATGCTAAGGTAACATATTCTAGCAACATCAATGAAAAAGATGTTCCGATAGCCCATCTATGGCGTAGTGATTGTAATTTTGTATTTGTAACTTCTAAGTTGTATATCGGATTAGTATAATTTATTCCGTATGTAATGGATTACCCGGATTAGAATAAGGATAATTTAAATTGTTTGCTATTTGATTTGGTTGTAAATTGTAATTGAAATGTGGAGATTGTTTGTTATGAGTCAGCTATGTTCCGACGGGTAGTGAACCCGTACAAAGGGGATGCTATCAAAATTTTATAAAAATCCTAATTGTACATTCTCGAGTCTATATATATATATATCAATATGTATGTACTTCTAGTTTGGAGTGGTATTTGAAATGTATTTTAATTATGTGATTTCCTGCTAAATGCTTATTGGTTATAATTGTATGTTTATGTAGATGGTTTGTAGTTGATAATATATGATTAAAGTAAGTTAATTCAGGGGACTATCGCAAGGGTAGATTAAGGTTAGATGTATACAAAAGAACGTCGAGTATTGTGTAGAGTTCTGAAGTAGTGCTTTTATGTGTAGATTCGAAGGACGTAGACCCAAGGGGTAAAGAAATGGCAAAGGCTGAGGACTTGTGGAACTAAGCGGTTAGTGTAAAAGTACGGTGTTAAGGCAAGTAACTCGAACCTTGTATCGAAGTTCAGATTCTTTCAGTTATCTATGGATTGTTGTTTAAATTCTTATAACTTACTGTTTGTTTCTTTCAAGTTATTTGTCGAATCCCTTGTACTATATTGTTAATTCATATAAACAATTGCTTAAACTTTTGTACCTTCTCATTTACCCTGATAGATTTCTATTTAAACTGTTGTACCTCCTTGCTTACTCTATTTCTCGTTGAGCTCTAAACCTTGTTGTGTAACATACCATTTGTATTAGCTTAAACATTACTTCATATCTTTTTCCTTAAACCACATCAGCATAACCATACCTTATAACCCTTGAATTAAACTCTAGATCCCTAACCTTTGTTTTATTTTTAATTAATTAATGACCCCTGTTAGATTATACTTCTATTTTCCCTGAGCCATACCATGTTCGATACCACCTTGTATTACACCTCTAAAGTGATAATAGCTTGATAAACCTTTATTTTTAATTACTTGGGAATCACACTTGAACCCTACCTTGCGAACCTTATACAATTAAATTGGCTTGCTTACCTAACTTTTAGCCACTTATCTTTTAAATTAAAAAAAAATTTCCCTGCCCTGTATTATTGCATAAGAGTTCTATTTATCGAAACTTTGCTTTGTTTTATTAAATACACCATATAACACATCATATGATACTTTGTTTTGATTTCTATTTCTCAAAGAGATAACCCTTTGCTCGAGGTAGTTTGGTGCAGAAAGCAGAAACTTCATGTTCAACTCCTTTGTGCTGTAAAATTTTCCATTCATTTGTAGCTCAGTCACAAGTCTGTGAAATCTTTCAAAGATGTCAATGATGCCTTCTTTGGGTTGATCCATGAAAGCTTCATACTGAGTGACCGATATCTATTTTTTGTTTTCTTTAACTTCCTTAGTTCCTTCGCATAATATCTCAATATGATCCCACATCTTTATTGATCATGTACAAGCAGTAATATTTGCAAGCACTGAAAGTTCCATATAGTCAATGATAATGAGCATGATATGGCTATCAAGTGCAACCTTTTCTTTTTCAGTGCCTGTCCATTTAGATGGATCCTTAGCAACATATGACTTTGGAATCACGATAGTTTCAACAGTCTTTTTTGGATTGCTTGTTGTGGAACAAAAGGACCATTTTTTAGAATATCAGGATACCTAAGGTTAGCAACTTTGATGAACAAAAACATATTTATCTTCCATAGATTACAGTTCTCTTCATCAAGCTTTGGGACCTTGACAATTCCTATTGTCTTTGGTGTATTCATGTTGATTTTTTACTATTTTGATTAACAGTCTGCTTAGATACCACTTGTTAAATATGAAATACACCTAGAGAATACAGAAGGGGGTGAATGTATTATCAACCTTTTCTTCATTTTTTTGTTTTGTTTAGGTGCTTGAATCTATTTCATTTTTTAGCTTGGATATGTATGTTAGAACAAGAATAATGCGGAAATAAAATAACACACAAACTCATTTTAAATCTAATATTTCTATTAGATTCGAAGTATGCTACGAACTGTTAACACAAGTTGTATTTTCAGCTTCTTTTTTTTCAGAGAGATATTCTTGAATGTGCTTGGAAAATTAACAGCTAAAGATATGAGTCTGTGTACTTATAGAACATGTACACAGCTCATATTTGTAAAACTAGTAACAAACAAACTGGCATTTAAGGTTTGCCTATACTATTTTAGTGAAACTTGGTATCTTGTGATTTTTTCTTGTCTTACATACTGACCAGATCCACTTCTTTAGCTGTTTCTCCTTGAATTTCTCTCCAAGCTTCTTTTACGGCTTTCCAGGTGCACACTACAATCCTTTACTTCTGGAACAAGTATTTTTAAGATATCAAATTAATTCTCGAATGAGCCTTTACTTCTGGAATCCTTGAGATGTCGAATAGCTTTTTGACTTTTGGAATTCTCGAGATCTCCTATATGCCTTTTAATTGATGAAGTCCTTGAGATATCGAATATGTCTTTGACTTGATTGACTCCTTGAAATCTTGAATGGAACTTTGACTTTGTTGACTTCTTGAGTTCTCGAATAGAGTCTTTAACATATCGAATCCTTGAGATGTCGACTTGAGCTTTGACTTTTTGACTTTTTGAGATAGCGAATAGTGTTTTTGACATATTGAATCCTTGAAATGTCGAATCCTTGACTTCTCTAATTGAACAAATTACTTTTTGAATTTGTACTTAGGCAAAATTTTATTAGTTTATAATAATTTTGTGCTTGATTTGCATTGTTAGTTGCATTTTAATTTGGATTGCAGGCTAAGATGATTTTTTATGTTTATAGGATAATTTTGGAAGCAAAAGGAGTCCGGTTTCAGATCCTCAACAGACCGTAGCTTACACCTAGACGAGCAATGAGGAAATAAGAATTGTCACAAAAATATGGAAAGTGATATATTCTTAAAGTGGGAATCCCGGTTGGAATTAATATAATTTTTGTTAAGCAAAAGGAGTCCGGTTCCAGGCCCTCAATAGCGCGCAGCTTAGGACTTAAGAATTTATTTATATTAATAAATATTTTTATTTATTTTGAAAATTATATTTATAAATATCTAATAATTTTAGATATTTATTTTTATAATTTCTGGATTAAATTAATTATTTATTAATTAAAGATTATAAGCTGTGCGGGTTAAAAAGTATTACTACGGAACACGTGCAAAAGTGTAGCTGCCGCGTGAATTGTTTATAACACGTATGTGTGATCCTTCTTTGTTCGACTAATCAAGTTATTTGTAAAAGAATTCAAGTGTGGGGATGATAGATGGGGAGTTGAATGATTTATGTTGTTGGGTACTAGCTTTTGACATTTCACCTTCTTTGGTTTTACTTGACATACCTTGTCCCTAGCCCCATTACAACCCGAATAAAGACCTTTTGATTATCATCAGTGGTGTATGTTGTGTTAAAGTTAGATTGATACCAAATGTCAAGCATGCTTATGATTTTGTTGGAATGGATTGATACACTTACCCTTAATCTTGAATGAATAGTATTTATGAGTGAAAGGTGAGTTATTACTTGTTTTTGCATATGAGATACCAAGTTTTGACTCAAAGATGTACTCTTGTGGGCTTAGCATGATTACCAACTTAGTCTTACATTTGACATGGACTTTTGAGAATTTATGCATCTTCTTTGAGTAGACTATGTGAATACTTGCACCTTTGACACCAAGGCATTGCATTATTCACCTTAATTCTTAAGTTGATGTGACATGAGAGGACTTGTATGTGTGGTGTTGTATTGGCATTCGATCTTTTACATGAGCTAGATGGATTTTGTGGGTACATTCACTATAGGCCCTCACGAGACCTCACTCGTCCACTAGGGCCACCTAGGGGTTTAAAGGGCTTGTTGCATATGCCAAATGCAACCGTGATCATCTACGGAAGTGGTATTACTAAGTAGTTATTTTATATTGGTTTACTCGAGGACGAGCAAAGGTCAAGTTAGGGGGTATTTGATACATGCTAATTTTATGTACATTTTATAGCATGTTATCTCTCATTTATCCTTAGTTTATAATAATTTTGTGCTTGATTAGCATTGTTAGTAGCATTTTAATTTGGATTGCGGGCTAAGATGATTTTTTATGTTTATAGGATAATTTTGGAAGCAAAAGGAGTCCGGTTTCAGATCCTCAACAGACCGTAGCTTACACCTGGACGAGCAATAAGGAAATAAGAATTGTCACAAAAATATGGAAAGTGATATATTCTTAAAGTGGGAATCCCGGTTGAAATTAATATAATTTTTGTTAAGCAAAAGGAGTCCGGTTCTAGGCCCTCAATAGCGCGCAGCTTAGGACTTAAGAATTTATTTATATTAATAAATATTTTTATTTATTTAGAAAATTATATTGACAAATATCTAATAATTTTAGATATTAAATTTTATAATTTCTGGAATAAATTAATTATTTATTAATTAAAGATTATAAGTTGTGCGGGTTAAAAAGTATTACTGCGGAACACGTGCAAAAGTGTAGCAGCCGCGTGAATTGTTTATAACAAGTATGTGTGAGATTGTTTCACGGATTAGTACACATGAATTGATTATGCAAAGCAAAAGGTAAGCCCCGTCGGTTGTTAATTTTGAAATTGAAAAAAGGAATGGTCGGCAGAATTAAGTTGTTTGAACAAATCAAGTAGCCGCCTGGAAGTTGCAAGTTGTGAAGTTCGGCGGTGCTTTTATTGGCAGTAGGTGGGCTTATTTCTCCTATAAATAGGAAGTGATTTGCATAGAATTAAACACACACCTTTCGACGGAATTCTTTCCTGTATTCTCTCAAAATACCTCAGCCTTATTTATAAATTTTAGTTTTAATTCATACACTTTAATTTTCTGCAATTTCTATTTTGGTTGAAGATTGTAAGGGGATTACTTGGAGTGCTCCTTTGTTTTATTGGAAACTATTTCGGGAGGAGATTCTTCAAGTTGTATTTTCTTCACTCTAAACTCTTTTAATCATGATTTTACCCATTAATATATGCTTATTTTCTTTATCTGGCATGAGTAACTAATTCTGTAATCCGAGAATTAGGTAGTATTCATTGGTGATATATGCTTGTTTGATTGTGATGCTAATTCTCTACTTTTGCTAATCTATCATTGTGGGCTTAACCCAATTAAGGGAGTAGCTAACCTTTAATTGTATTCATAGGGATTATGATAAATTGGGAGAGGAGTCATAATTCTTGTTCATAATTTGATAGACATAGTTCAATTATTGAATCGGGTGATTAATAAGAGGACTATGAAACTTATAATTCTTGGGTCTTAATAGTCTATAATTGTATTTGGATTAATCGTGGGAGTGACTTTTGAAATATGGTTGTAGACATTATCTTGTATCTTGGGAGAGAACATTATAAAGGTTAGAAGAATTGTTTTTAGCAAAGTATGAGAAATATATATCGCATTACAACAACATCATTGAACCAATTGAAGAACCCTAATTCTCGGGTTACTTTCCTCATCGATAAAACTCAGTTTTCATTGCTTATTATAGTTAAATTTAGTTAGAAACAAAACACCTAATTATTCTTCTACACTTCTAGATTGTAAGGAATTAAAACTTGAAATTGAATTAATAGTCCTTCCCTGCGAACGAACTTATACATAGAAAATTACATCAACAAATTGGCGCCGCTGCCGGGGAAGGCAGCAATATTAAGTTTAGGTTAATTATTTCTTATTGTTTAGATTTTATCAAATTTGTTTCCAAGATCTATCTTATTGGTGTTTTCTTTTTAGGTTCTATAACTCTTGTATGCGACGTTCTACAAGTGCGGGAGATTTGAAGTTTGATCCAGAAATTGAACGCACTTTTCGAGCTTTAAGGCGAGAGACAAAGTAAAGGAAAGAACGACACCATATGGAGGAACCAAGAGATCGTCAAGTTGTTATTCCTCCTGACCCACCAGTTGTTCTTGATGAGACTTCTATTTGGGATCATGAGACTCCCAATCCTGCGAATTGCATGTACAAGACTCCTCAGATTAGCGCAGCTCAGTACAACATCTGTAATAACCCTAATTTTAGCAAAGCTACAGTGACCCCATGAATAGTAAATTTTGAGGATTTAAAGAAATGGTATGTAAGTACTCAATACTTGAAACAGAAAATGAGTAAACAGAAACCATATTAGGGATATACTATAAAAATAAGTGACTCAAAATGACGATAGATTTTAGAAATTCCTGAATATGGATTTTTGAGGATTTTGGTTTCGAATGAGTTTCTATTGGATGTCAAGGAGCATGGAGATATTAACAGAATTATATATTGAGGAGTTAGGGAATTAGTATAAATTAAGGGATTATTAAGTTAAGGAAATATCAAAGGAATTTGGATTGTTAAATGATTTCAGAACCACTGAGATAATGAGGTATATTCGAGACGAATCACAATTAGACGATTAGGGGAACCAAGCAACCAAGATTAGAAATATAACAAGGATACATACCACATTGTTAATTACCAAAAGTGTTAGCATAATACTTAGAAAAAAAAACAAGGAAAAAGGGATTATGAGATCATTGTAATGACATCACTTTCCATTAACTTGTTTTAAGGGGCAAACTAGTACTTTTGCATGGTTTTAACCACAAACATCTTCCAAGCTTCCATGACACTATAGAATTATCAAGATATTAGCTAAGATAAGATCTAACCAATACAAAACAAATCTCATCTTCTTCATTTCATCAAAATTCGTAGGTCACTATTCATCAAGAAAAAAATCAATTTCAAAATCCTAGCTAGAATCAACTAAAAATCAAGAGGAAATTCATGGAGCTTCTTGGAGGTTAGGAAGGATCATCTACAAAGTTTCATAGCAAACTAACATCATTTAGCAAGGTAATAAAATCATAGAAGTTGAAGATGAATAGTGAATGAATAGTAATTTTCAAGTGTTAACTTTGTTTTAATGATTTCTTTAGTTGATTCAAGTTAATCTAAGGTTGTTTAAGGAGTGCCCAAGGTTTATTAAGGATCTTTAAAGCTTCAAGAAGGTATAACTACTCTTGACCTTTTTGTATTTATGGTGGAAATTGAGTTGGTTAGTAGTTAAGTGATGTTAATGTCTAGTTTATGATGATTATGTGTTATAAATGGTTTGTTTTGATATGGAAATTTTGTGTTGTGGACTTGTAACCATGGTTGGAATGTAGACCACATGGTGTAGGTGATGGTGTATAAGGTGGATGATTGATTTGGAGGAGTTTGATTTTTGGAAAGTATGAAAATATAGCCGTTATAATGTCCGATTTTCGTTAGACCAAGAATCTGCCCTGTTTTTGGACCCTATACCCGTACGGTAGGTTAATGTCCAGACTCCCAAGTGACCATGAGATGATAGAGCTTGGTTCATAGATCGTTTTGATATAAAGTGCGTTAAAATCTGATGAACGGTTTAGGAGAAAAGTCAGTTTTAGTGAAAGACGTTCGATAGTCGAGAAAACGTAGTTGTACCAACTTTGAGGCTATAACTACCATACTTAGACATTATTAAAAATTATAAAACTTTTGGACATTGCAGTAGGATAGTTAGAGAGTCATTACCAGTTGACCTTGTAGTAAAATTCGAAACCCATATTTTCTGAGAATTTTTACAGTTAAGTGTGGTCGTTAGGGGAAATGGTGAAAACCCCTGAAACCTCGATTGAACTTATAAATGGTTAAGTTCTTGAACCTTTGGGGTAGTAGTGATACGTTAAACATATGTAAAGTGTCAAGGGTAATGTTATACAAGAGTAAAGTGAGAAAGGAATGTAGTATTCTAACGACGGTCCTTTTTGTGTTTATAGAAACTTCGGGAGAGCCACGAGCTATACTGCAAGGATACAGAGATAGAGGCAAGATTTCTTCTATCCTTACTTTGTAAAACTACTTATCTTCACAAAGAAACTTGATTTCATGGAATATATATGTGATGCTATTATTATTATATTGTGAAGAAATTGTCTTCCTTGAGTATTGATATTGAAAAGAAAGGTATACGAAGATGTATATGAATATGGATATGAGTATGAGATGGATATGAATATGGATATTAGTATGAGATGGATATGTATAGAGATGATTATGCATGAAGTGAACATGCCTTATGATTAAGAGAATAAGAGAGAATGGTATTAGTTGTTATCTAAAGTAAATAAAAGAATGGTATCAGTTGTTATCTAGGGTTATATGGTTTATAATACTATATTAAAAATATTCTTTTTGAGTATCAGTAGTTTAATAAATATTATTTGATTATCATTCATTACTCTTAAAATAGACGGAATATTTTATGAATATAAAAGTATATTTGATTCCTGAATATGAAAGAGATGTCTGGATCATAATCAAAGCATTATGTTATATATATATATATATATATATATATATATATATATATATATATTATATATATTATAGAAGTAATGTGCGAGAATGGAAATGATATGAGTGAATGATATGTGGAAATGAAAGCGAGAAAATGGAAATGTGGAATGATATTTTAAAAAGGGAATAATGATGTGACAAAAAGGGGGATTGCAACAGACTTGCGTAATTGGCTGTGTCAGGGCTGTGTGCGACACAGTCCAGCATTTATTATTTTTATTACGGCACGAAGATGCCAATGGAGGATGTTAGCAGGTGGCCTTCCTCCAGGGATGATCTTCATTCCTTCTACCGGTAGTAAAAAGAGAGCAGGTACGATTAGGCGACTGATCATCGTCCTAATGTATCAGGCGACAGCAGATATCCCCAATGTTTTTGAAAAGAAAGGGTTGACAATGGTTTTCAGAGTTATATGCTGAAACCAAGAAAATGAGATAAGGTGATGGAATTATTTATATGGAATGAAGAGAAACTGATTTTATATTATTTGTATATGGTTGTCGTATACAAGAAACAGAAGGATATTATTGCGAGATCTTATTCAAATGGAATATTATTTTTGGAAAATTGTACGGAAACGAAGTATGGATTATTATATTATTTAAGAAGAGAAACTGATATTATAATACTATATATTACTTTTCGTACAAAGAGGATTAGATGGTGCATTTGATAGATAAGAATTATTTCTTTTCTTAATGACTATGATGAATTTTCCCATTTATATATATATATATATATGTAAAGGTTTATTTTCCCTTTTATGGTAGTAGATAGAAGTTATCTTGTTGAGCTATTTTAGCTCATTCTTGCTATTTATTTATACTACAGCTAGGTCCCATGCCAATACTCCGTACTACACCCCGCAAGAGGGTAAGGGAAAGGCGACCTTTTGAGCGAGTGCTGGCGACCATCCTCGAGGTAGTGACAAGCGAAAGGGGCTTAGTAGACTTATGTAAATTAAGTGTGTAAGTTTGTAATAAACTTTTGGTTGTTGTAATGCTTCCTGTAGAAGTATTATTCAATAATGTACTTAGTAGAATTCTGGGTTTGTAATAACTGTTAACTTTAAACTTTTAATATTGTGAATGTTGTTCTATGAGCATATGACTGGTGTGTGTGTGTGTGTATTAGTGCGGGGTCAATTGCTTAAGTATTAAATATTAAGTAAAAAAAAAACTCAAGAGATATTGATATTGAATGGAAATTGGACCGTGATGACCTGGATCCTTGACCCCGGATCTAGGGATGTCACAACATCAATCCGAGCTTAATTCAGATGGTGAGCAATTCAGCTTTTGAAGGGGACATTGAGCGAGAAGATCCACACCGTCATCTTGAGCGCTTCGTGTAGATGTGTGGTTAATTCAAAATCACTGAAGTTACTGCAGATCAGATTCGTCTTCACATGTTTCCTTACTCAATCAAAGGGAGAGCCATGGAATGGTTCCAACAACTTCCAGAAACTGCAGTTGCTACTTGGGAGAGTCTTTCTACCGAGTTCTTATCCAAATATTATCCTTCTGACAAGACTCAACAAATGAGGACAATCATTCTAAGTTTCAAAACACAACCAGGTGAAGGCTTGTATCAGGCATGGGAAAGATTGATACAAGCCATTGTTGAGAAAATGTCCACATCACGGTTGTACAGAATGGATGATTCTGAGCACTTTTTATGGATCTTTGAATGTAGATATTCGCTTAAGTTTGGATGTGGCAGCTGGTGGAGATTTCAAGAAAATACCGGTTCATAAGGCAAAAGCACTTCTTGAGCAATTGGCAGCAAATAACTATTCTTGGGCACCTAGTGGGACGAGCTCAGCTAAATCAGTACAAGATACTGAGATGATGAACTTGCTGACTCTTAAATTGGATGCTCTTACTCAAGAGGTACGTGGACAAAAGGTGAATGTAAATGCTATTTCATCTCCCATGGAAGGGTACAATGATTATGGTGTTAATCAGTGTTCTTATACACAACAATTCCCAGAGGAAGCATCTTTTATTCAGGGAAGATAATCATGGCCTGTTCAGAATAACTCCTACTACAATCCTAATCAAAGGCCCAATAACAATCTTTCATACAGCAGCAATCATACGTCTAATCGATCATATGCATTTCCTAAGCAAAATCAACCTCCTGGTTTTCAGCCACGTCAGCAGTATCAGGCACAACAACAATATCAACCACCACCAAGGGAAAAGAAAGAACCTGCTGATTGGGAGGTTGCGCTCAATAAAATGATACAAGGAACTACTGGGGCGTTTGCCAACATGGATACTAAATTTGAAAAGGTCGAGTCGAGGCTTGATCAGATGGCTTCATCTCAAAAGATGTTGGAAACGCAAATTGGCCAAATTGCTAATAAGGTTGGTGTTCGTGAGCAAGGATCACTTTCTAGTCAACCAGACCTAAATGGTAAAGAACACTGCAAGGCCATCACTCTAAGGAACGGAAGAGAATTGCCAGAAAGTGAGGCTATCAAGCCTAGAGAGAAGGTCCATGCAAAAGAAGATGAGTTAGTAGAAGCTGAAGCAAAAATTTCAGAGAAGGTGAATGATGAGCAAAAAGAAGATGAGGTCACACCAAAAGTACCAGTGAAACCATATGTGCCTCCAATTCCTTTCCCACAAAGGCTTCATAACAGGCAATTGGAGAAATAGTACGAGAAGTTCTTGAAAATTTTTCGGCAATTGCATATAAATATTCCTTTTGCTGATGCTTTGGACCAAATGCCACTCTATGCCAAATTTTTGAAGGAGATGTTGTCTAGAAACCGAAAACTTCAGGATGTGGAAATTATTACTCTAAATGCGGAGTGTAGTGCAGTCATACAAAAATCAATTCCACAGAAGTTAAAAGATCCTGGAAGCTTCTCTTTGCCATGCACTATTGGAACAATGGAGAATATTAAAGCCTTGTGTGATTTAGGTGCTAGTGTGAGTTTAATGCCATACTCCATTTGTGAAATACTTGGTCTTGGAGAGCTCAAGAAGACAAGAATCTCACTTTAGTTGGCTGATCGTACTATCAAGTATCCTTTGAGAGTCATTAAGGATGTACTTGTCAAAGTGGATAAATTCTTTATCCCTTATGATTTTGTGGTGTTGGAGATGGATGAAGACGTTGAGATGCCCATTATCTTGGGAAGGCCATTTTTGGCTACTGCTGGAACCACAATTGATGTCAAAGCTGGAAAATTGACATTAAATGTTGGTGATGAAAAGGTTGAATTTGATCTCAACAAAGCTATGAAGATGCCTTCATTTGATGCTACATGTTTCACTGTTGACATAGTGGATGAGATCGTAAGTCTTGAAGATGCAGACTTAGCAGAAGTGGAACAAGCCTTAGATGATAAAGAAGTTGAAGAATCACTTGCACTTGATATGCAAGAAACATGTACGCCAACAATTGAGATGGCACTTTCAATTTCTGAGGCACCTCAGGTAGAACTCAAACCTCTTCCTTCTAATCTAAGGTATGCTTTTCTTGGTCCTAATGATACATATCCTGTGATAGTGTCTGCTTTGCTCCATGATGATGAATTAGATAAATTGTTACATGTGCTTAGGTAATTTAAATCATCAATTGGTTGGACAATTAAAGATATCAAGGGAATTAGCCCTGCTCTTTGCATGCATAGGATTTCCTTAGAAGATAATCATAAACCTGTGATTGAGGGACAAAGATGATTGAATCCTAATTTGCAAGATGTGGTTAAGAAAGAGATAACTAAGTTGTTAGATGCTGGCATTATATACTCTGTTCCACATAGTAACTGGGTTAGTCCAATACATGTTGCACCTAAGAAGGGTGGGATGACTGTCGTGCATAATGAAAATAATGAATTAATCCCCACTAGGACTGTAACAAGTTAGAGAGTTTGTATTGATTACAGGAAATTAAATAATGCTACTCGCAAAGATCACTTTCTAGATGGATTCTTGGGATATTTTCAGATTCCCATTGCTCCCAAGGATCAAGAAAAGACAACCTTTACTTGTCCTTATGGTACTTTTGCATATCGCAGATTACCCTTTGGGTTGTGTAATGGCCCATCTACTTTTCAGCGGCTCATAACAGCCATATTCTCGGATTTTATAGGAAAAACCATGGAAGTTTCATGGATGACTTTACTTGTAACGCCCCCAAATCCCTTACAGGAATCCAGGTCGTCACAACTCTTGCGGAATACTTGAACACCTACTCATAGTATAATCTACAACAATATTCTTAACAACTCCATCTTTTATTCCACAGGTTATAGTCTTAGAACAAGCACGCAAAATACAAAAGTTATTACAATACAAACTCACCTCCCAGAATCTCTGAAATATTATTACAGAATAAAACACTCAATAATAAAGCATTAACAACTTCTTTCCATCTTGTAACCTCCTTCGATATTATAAGGCTAATGGATTGAATTTAATAGCCCTTCTCCTTCCCTTTGCCACGGATCGCCATGCTAGAGCCGTCTTTAGATGCCGCTGATTAATAATATTTAAATAGCAAGAATGAGCCAAAGAATGCCCAGCAAGTATATACAGATATCATATAATACACAACAACTCACTCAAAATATGATTTTACTACTCTATAAGAGTTAATAAATATAATTACCTTTGAAAAGAGATCAACTCAGAAATTCTTATTAATCTCGAAATACTACTCCAATATATCTCAGTAACTTCTCAAAATACTACTCGAAAATAAAACAATAACTTCTCAAAACTACTCCATTGATAATTTAATATAACAACTGCTCAGATCAACACCCTAGTTAACAGAACCACACAGGCATCGGTTAACCGATAGGATGTCAATGATTGGATTTCTGCCCATAACGCCTACTCAAGTAATGGATGATCAATCCATTATCACTACTCGTTTTCTATCGATAGAAGGATGAGCCGAAGTCTCGAACACACCCTTAATACTACTCAGTTGGGCCGGTGCATTACTCCGGTCACTTTTGCCTTCATAAGCAATGAACAATAGACACCAATAATATAGTTTCCCTCTCGAACGATTAGAGGAAATATTATGAAAAACTGTTCTGATTATGGAATCGAAATGAGGTGACCCATATCAGTATACATAACTTACTTTATATATACTCCCACTCTTAAATATAAACTCGAATGAAGTATCTCAATAAACATACTAACAACATGGAACAACTCATGAAATAAATTTGAACACCTCATGATATAATATGGCTGGATAACAGCTCAACAATAATATGTATGTAAATTGCATGGATAAAGTCTTGTATAAATCGCTCGAAAGAATACTTGATTTTGTAAATCGAAAACGTGAACAGCATAATTATGAATTTAAAAATATAAATACTCCGAACAATGGAGTACGAATTAGTAAACTTGCCTGGTTCTGCAGTACGATACTCCAACTTGCTCCACGACTCTGGTTCTCCGGCATTTCACATTCACGGGCCTAGTTCAGCTATTATCAACTCAACTTCTGATCACCTTTCAATCAACTTCTATTCACTTTTAAATAGTACCTTTGCATATCTATAACTTTCGTTCTTTAAGCTTTTCCAAACGAGTCTCCTAACTCATCCGAAATCCTACCCCAAAATGGTTCCTCGAGTCATTAACCCACTTTGCTCCGCCATTTTTTAATACTTCCGTACTTAATCAATTTATCTCCAAGACAACAATTAATTCTTAATTTAAATAAATAAATCCTCGAGACAATAATTAATCCTCAAATTAAATAAATAAATCTTCAAAACAACAATCAATCCTCGAATTAAATAAATAAATCCTCAAGAAAACAATTAATCCTCGAATTAAATAAATAAATCCTCAAGACAACAATTAATCCTCGAATTAAATAAATCCTTAAATATTAAATATCAGCTCTCTAAAATAAAACCATAATTAATTCTATTTATTCACGATTATTCCCTCAATAAATCATTAAATCACTACATTAAGATCAATTATTCATAAAATATTTCTAAATGATTGCTATAATTAATTATTCAAATTGCACTTCCAATTTAAATTAACTCTTATAAATTCTCTAAAAATTCCCTAATTTAATTAATATAAATCTCACAACCAAAATTATTCAAGAATCTATTTTAAATCCATAATTAATAATAATAATCTCACTAAATAATATTCCCTTTAAATCTCATAATTAAAATAATATTAAACCCTTTTTAGTCTTTAAATAAATCTGGTCTTATCTGATTAATTAACTAATTTGGAAATAAATAAATATAAAATCTTAAGATTATATCGCTCTTTAATCCTATTTATTCTCAATTAATCCTCTTTTTAATAATCAAACAATAAATCTCTAAATTGTGGAAAATAATCACATAATATTTTTAAATCAAAATCTAACTATAAATTATTCCAAATTAATAATTAAAACCCCCCTTTTTAATATCAAAACCATAAATCTTTAATTTATGGTACAAAATATTTTTATTAAAATAATACACCAATCACTATTTTAAATAATTATTCACTATATAATCTCTAAATTTTAATAACACTTCAATTAAATCACTAGTTTAAATAAATCAATTATTACAACTAAAATAAATCCTTTTATTATAAAAAATCCAAATAAAAAACATAAAATCAGAAATATTATTGTTTCTTTAGTATTTTAATATTATTAATCTAACAGTAATTGTTTAACAAAATTTAACCGTGGCCCCACCTCCCCCATGAGGGCCCCACGTCCCCCCTTTTTCTACAAACTCGAGGTCGAATTCCCCTCCCCTGAAATCCTCGGAATCTCTCTCCCTCTCCTTCTCTCTCTCTCTCTCTCTCTCTCTCTCTCTCTCTCTCTCTCTCTCTCTCTCCAACCATCCCTCTTCCTCCTCTCCTCTCCATCTCACCGCCCTCAATCTTTCTCCGCCCTCAATCTCCCTCCGCCTCCCTCATCTCCCTCTATCTCTCTGCCTTCTCTACCGCCATACTCAATAACCACCACCAATCATTCAAATACCCCTCCCCTTCGATCTCTCTCTCCCTCCGTTTCTCTCGCTCTCGACCCCTCCCTTCTTCCCCCTCTCCTCCACTCGACCTCCTCCTCTCTTGTTTCCATCTCTCTCTGCCTCAACATCCCTCTCTCGAACCTCCCTCTTCGCCGCCCCATCTCCGTTCTCTCTCTCCGATTCCTCTTCTCCGACAACACACCCATCACACCTCCACTCCGATTAACTACCTCATCACACAACCCACACAAAACTCCATCCATCCACCCACATCGAACACAACCAACAGTCGAGCCTACCGAATTTAACACAAAAACGAATTCGAAAATAGAAAACAATTAACAGAAAATAAACTACCTGATGATTTTTGTACTTGGTTTGTGTAATATGTGTTGTCCCAGTTTTTGTTTGTAAATGAGATAGTAGAAAATGGTGTCTCTGTTCTGTTTATAAAAGGGGAGAAAGTATTGTATCTGTTTGTTTATATAAAACTAAAACTGATCCGGTTTTTCAAGTATTTAAACAACCAAAACTGATTTCATATATTTGGTTTTATAAAATTAAAAGTAAATTAAATGGGGAACAACATTATAGCAAATTTCTAGTGCTCCATTATTATGTAAGTGGAAAATAATTAAAATGAATTATGGAAGACAAAATCATTGCTGAAATAATTAAAATAAAAATAATGATTATGCTTATATTTAATGAAATTATTGGTAAAAAGATCTCGTTTCCCCCCGTTGCTGAATAATTAAAACGAGATTCTAAATAAATACGACTAAAAATAAAAATCCTAATTTTCTCAAATTTTTAATAAACACTATTTAATTATAAATAATTAAATATAATACGAATATATAAATTTTAGAAAATTTACAAGACGTACTACTAAAAAAAATATACAAGTGCATCGTTTCTAAAAAAAATTTAAATAAATATCGAGTAGAAAGAAAATTTTATTCGAAAAATTTCACGGACATTACATTACTGTATATGGTTCTTCCTTTGATACTTGTTTAACCAGTTTGTCTCAAGTGTTGCAGAGGTGTGAAGACACTAATCTTGTTCTTAACTGGGAGAAGTGTCATTTTATGGTCAAGGATGGCATTGTGCTTGGGCACAAGATTTCTAGTAAAGGCATTGAGGTGGACAGGGCGAAAATTGAAGTGATTGAAAAATTACCACCACCTTCATCCGTAAAGGGGATTAGAAGTTTTCTTGGACACGCCGCTTTTACCGCATCAAAGATTTTTCTAAAATTTCTTGTCCTCTTTGTAGTTTACTTGAAAAGGATAGCGTGTTTGATTTTGATGAGAAGTGTCTTGTTGCTTTTAATAGATTGAAGAAGGAGCTTACTTCTGCACCTATCATGTCAACCCCTGATTGGAGCTTGCCTTTTGAGCTCATGTGTGATGCTAGTGACTATGCCGTAGGCGCTATTTTGGGACAAAAGAAGGAAAAACGAATGCATGTGATATATTATGCAAGCAAGACACTTGATGATGCACAAATCAATTATGCCACCACTGAAAAAGAGCTACCGCTGTGGTTTTTACCTTTGACAAATTTAGATCCTATCTTGTGGGGTCTAGGGTGATTGTTTATATGGATCATGCTGCGATTCGTTACTTAATGAAAAAGAAGGATGCCAAGCCTCGTATAACGACCTAGAAAATTTCGATTTTAAAAATTATTTATTTATTATAAATTATATTATGTGAATATTGTTGGAAAGGTGGAATGTATGTGAAATTGTGTTTATGTGATTATATGATGATTTGGGTAAGCTGTGAAGGTCGGTGTATTTTTATTTGTATTTTTGAGGATTTAAATATATTTAAATCATGCATTTTTGATCCTCTAGCGATTTTATAAAATTATCGGAGGAATTAAAAATCATGAAATCTCTTGAAATATTATCTTTATATATTTATTGAGTTCTTAAAGTTGTTGGGTGGATTAATTTGGATGTTTGAGTATTTTAAAATGATTTTAAGAGTTTTATTGTATTTAAAGGATCAAAACTTGTAAAATCCATGTTTAATTCATTTTTAATCCGAAAAATATTTTAAAAATATGTGTGTGCTCGTAATTTTATATTCTTTATTTTAAAAATGAGAAGTTTAATATTTCAAATATTTTATTTAATTATGATTTATAGAAGTCATTTTATTAGTGTGTAGTTAGGCCGAAATGAATGTAGTAGTAATCAAGAGTATTGGGCTAGGCCCAATAAGAGAAACCAGTAGCCAAAAACTTCGAGAAAGCGGCGGGGGGAGAGAAAATAAAAAGAGAGAGAAAGAAAGATGAGAAGAGAGAGAGGAGAGAGATAGATAGAGAGAGAGAGAGAGAGAGAGAGAGAGAGAGAGAGAAGGAGATGATGAAGGAGGATCATCCTCTCCATTCTACACTTCAAAATCAGCCATGGAAGACCAAGAGGGGAAGGAAATCAAGATAGGATTTGAAGAAGAAATTGGGGAAAAGTTGATGGAAGTTTGGGATGAACTTGGTGGAGCTTGATGATGAACAAAGAGGTATAGTATCCTTGTCTTAAGCTTTGATTTTATAAATTTATCCATGACCATATATGTTTGTAATTAGCAAATCATGAGTGATGTATTATTGTTTGATGGTTATGTAATAATGGGTTGAGGATGTTAATGGATGATAATTATTGTGTAAGAACTAGAAGGTAGTTTTGAGCTTGTAATCTGCCCTGTTTTGCGTGATGAACTAAAATTCGTTGGTATTGATCTGGGCAGTGGTGTCTTCATGAAAGTTGTTCTATTCGGAGTCTAGTTTGTGTAGGAGAAAACGGTGCGTCGTTTGAGTTAACGAGTAAGGAGAAAATGACGTTTTAGTGAAACCTGCGCAGGACACCCGAACCTCTCGGGATTCGCACTTTGGAACTAAGTTTCACCTAGTTAAACTCTGTAAATTGGATTGAAACTTTTATTGAGGATAAAGGAAGGAATTATAAAGATTTCAGAAAAAGATTTGGGTAAAAATATTTATTTTTCAATTTATTAAAAAAATGTTTGAGTATAGTGTGTGCAGTGGTGGCAGATTTGTTGCCCTGTTTTGGAAGGTTGTTTTGAGTAAGTTAAAGACCTTATTTAAAGGGGATTTATAAATGAAAGTTGTTAGTTGTGATCTTATTTAGTTGGATACCAAGTTTGGTATACAATGGATTGATAGTAAATGTTTTATTGTAAAATTATTAAGGTCTTATAGCTGCAAATGAAAGGTGAATTGTGGTTGGAGATCGTGTTGGATATTGATTAATGTTGTTAATGGTAATTTTGATATTGATCGTGGGTTCGGTAATATATTCGAGCTTAGTGGTCGTTACTGGGTGATTACTAATTGTCGGATAATATGTGGTATTATATGGTTATACTAGTTGTAAATGTCTGTGTGCTAAATGGTATAAAGCGAGTCGTAGTATTTGATGGTTTTACTAATTATATATATTATATGTTATTTATCAAAGATTAATTGTTAGATTCATTCTATTATGTGTTTATCTGCGAGGAGTTGTAATGAGATCACAAGTCTTAAGTGTCAATATTTAAGGACTTGTGTAATTCTTTTCAACAAGTTCATCGGGCTTACGAATATCAATGATTAACTATCATGAGTATAATTAATATACTTGAGTGATGTGATCATCGATATAGCGTAGGTAATAGTTAATACTAGGGGTTGTTCCCTAGGGCTTACGAATATCAATGATTGATCGTCACGTGTATCATTAAAAATGCGTGAGTGATACGATCATTGATGTAGCGTAAGTAGTAGTTAATGCTAATATAAATTATTATGTGTTTACTGCATGTCGAGGCAGAATTTCTTATGTGCTATGTGCCGCATGTCTGGGCGGATACTTTTTCTTATGTGTTTAGTTGCCGCATGTTCGGGCGGGTACTTTTCTTTATTTATTTATTTTTATGTTGCTGCCAGTGAAGCAGCTTAATTTTCATATGATTTTGAGCTAAATGGTTGAATTGAAAAACAGGGGAATAGTCCTATTTACGAATACTTCATGCCGAAATTTTCTAAAAATCCCCTGCAAATCTATTTAAAATCTATTTAATTTATTTGATTTGGTGATTGGAAAGTATGCTATGATTATCGAGAGTCTAAGTGAATAAGTAATAGTTGACATGAGGATTTGAGGTGTGATTTTGCTGTGTAGTGGTTGCCACTGGATAATGTTTAAGTAATAAGTGGCCATATGTGTTAAGTGTTATTTGACTTGGTTGATTATATTGAGATTAATTTATGTATGTAATTGGATATGTATATATGATAAGTATGTAAGCGTTATAGGACGCGTATGGGTAGAATAGAGCAAAACAATAAGACATTCGCTTAGTTGGATACTAAAATAGTATTTGACTTTGAAAAGGTTCGAATAGGAAACCTAGCCAAGGACAGTGCACGGGTGATCTGAAAGAGGAACAGAAGGACAAGTATTAAAGTTGATGGGTGAAGTGACGTTGAGATTATCGGACGATGAAGTAAAGATGAAAGTAGGACTGAATGAGAAGCCATCTGTAAATGAAAGAGACTGACGAGAAGCTAAATTGAGTATCGGTACGGAAATCAGGAACTGTATAAATCGAGGCAAGTGTTATTGCTATTCACTTATTGTTCAAGTGAAGCAATTTAGTTATCTATCGTGCGAACTAATTTGGTCAAGTATAGTGGAAGATGACATATGAACTTCTTCAAATTAGCATGATGCTGTTTAATTTTCCTACCAATAATCCACATGTCGGTTTTACAAAGAATCTTATAAATAACCCTTTTCACATTTTGACAAAGGAATGCCATTTCCTCTATTTTCGTCAGATACTTTTAAGAATTTTCTAAACAAGGAAAACCAAGTTTTCTTAACTTTTATGAAAACCTGCTGGCAAAATTCCTGACTTAGCATATTTTTCACCAATGGACCCCATTTAGAAAGACGTTTTCTTTCAAATTGATCTGAACCTTTCCATATTGAAACTGTTTTGGCAAATACTTGTTTTAAGTTATTTTATCCGCTTATGTAAGCTCAAACTCTTAATTGTGTATAAGTTTTATTAAAAGCCCCACACTTGACCATATCCTTACTTTATTCTAGAATTTAAGTTGCTGAAATCTGATTGTAAATTATATCCTTATTCTTGCTCAAATGAAATTTCTCTTTGCGTAAGTTGCTGATGTTATAAATTCCAATTATTCATATTCATCTTGTTGGTATTTATTCGAATTGTCATTCTTTATTTTTTCCACCCCACTTAGTACCGAACTTGTCGGTATTTACTTAAGATCTTGATTATCTGGTTATTCCCTGTGTTGTATCGAACTTGTCGATACTAGACGATGATGTCGTTTCTTATTAACTCCTAATCTTGAGTTGTTATTCTAGACGTGAGTTTCCAGTGGTTGGATATCAAGGTTGTCGATTGTCCCGACACCTAAAGTGTTTGAATTAGAATTGGAAATGTTTTCAGATGTCCCTTCGGGGAGACCATATTATGGTCAGAGGAGTCCCTTCGGGGAGACCAGTTTAATGGTCAAAATTGAGGCCAATGTGTGCCGTGGATCCATTTAGAGGAGGGACTTTGCTGTGTGCATTGTCCGGGGTTAGTGCGGGACTGATCAGCCGCCTAACTCCACTATTTTTTTAAAATAAATAAAATTCCAATTCTAATCTACACTCTGAGATTGAGATGTTCAGTTTTTGATTTCTTGGAAGTATGTTTGGATAATAATTCGATATCGGAATTCTTATCAATTCTAGTTTCTGATGCACCTTATGAATGGTGAATTATTGGCCCTCGTGGCAATCTAAAAGTTGATATAAGTGATTCTTTATAGAATGAAATGAAACCCCCTTGTTTATCAGATTTGTCATCATTATTGGAATTGTTATCACTATTGTACTTGCTGAGCATTGTTGGCTTACTCTTGCTTGTTTGTATCTTCAGTTAATAGAGAGCATTAGTGGACCTAGTAATGGTCAGTGGTGTTGCTTTCCAGCAGCGAGAGGAGACGATCGGGTTATGGAATCTCGCCGGATAGTGATTGGGAATTGGTCAAGGTTGAACATTTAGATAGACAGAAATCTCATGTAGTTATAAAAATTGTATAATATTCTTTTATTCTGAGATTGGGTTGTAATAATGATATTCGATAGTTGTTTCATACCACAACCTGTAAGCGATCTTGGTTAAGGGGTTTTATTATTAAATGTTGTTTATATTCAGAGTTGTATAATATTGTTTATAGTTAGTGGCCCCATATCTGTACCCCGGATTTTGGGATGCTACAAGTTTGTATCAGAGCTACAGGTTATGGTCACTGAAACAGATTAGGAGGGTTAGGGTACGTGTATAAGATAGACGTCGGGTAGAACGGTTTAGGATAAGGATCGCGTTAGGATACTTCGGCAAGCGTTGCGACGTTAATCGGTTTTTCGGCATATCACGCGAGTAGAAGTTTGAATCGTTTAAGGATTGGGCTATTAGCAAAACAGCGAACCTGAAGCGGCATAAGCTAAATGGGCAGCTGGAGTTATCAGACCGGGGTACGTTACCTCAAGATTTTTGCGTAGAATCTAGAACTTTCTACGATATTAGTTTTGATGTGAGCGTTTCGGAGATGGTACGAGAAGGTTAAGAATGCGAAGTGGGAAGCGATTACTAGCAAGAATTGGAAGTTGAGCGTAGTTGTGCACCCTTAATCGTTGATTCATTCAAATTCATTGCTTAAAGAAATTTCTTATTCTTCTTTTGAATTGTAAATTAATTCCCGGTTGGTATCGTTGCTGAGGCATTCGTTGCGCAGTGACGGTCCAAAATGAGAATGAATTGAGATCTTCCTATTTATTCAACTCATTATGGTCAGGCAGGTTTTGGCAGCTAAGTATATTAGTGCTTAGTCGACAAGAGTGAGGTTATGAATAATTAGGAATATCTTGAATGTTTGCTTGATCAATCATTAAAGCATCTATTGAGAAGTCTTTTATACATCAATCGATGATGAGTTTCGTATTCAGATTTAGTCGACTACAATCTCGTTCTTTCAGAAATATCTGAATTTTCAGAGAATACTTGATTCGGTTTTACATGAAGATTTTTGAAACTCTTGAATTCCTTCCATTATCATGAATGCTTGAATTTCTCTATTCCAGCTGAGATGAACAACCTATGTAGATAGAGATTCAGGGACATCTTATCTTTGTTATAGAAGTCCAGTGGAACGCCACTGATTGTGTTTGTCATAAAGGTACTAAAGACTGGCCATCTTTATGTACTGTGGTGGTTGACCAAGTGACAAATGCAACCTGAAAATAGTTCAAAGATCATATTGATCTCTCGGTTAAATTCCTTTATAAAAGTTTTATCAAACAAACTCAGTGTATATTCGTACTTGATGCCCCATTCATTTTATTGATCTCCTTTGTCAGAAATTCGATGTTTTCAAAAATTCCTAATGATGAAGGAATGTGAAGATGGGCGTGACGACGTCTTAAATGATAGAATTACTACTGCATAGACGAAGAAGTGGTTATACGAGTTTAAGAATTTGGTGGTTATGACAGATATATCATGTCAAACTGGAATAAATACTGGTTCGAGAAATCATGAACAAGAATGGAGGCTAATGAGAGATGGATAAAGGAAAAAGGGCAGTGAATAAGAGCCCATGGTTGTAAATATTGTTAAAAGGAGAAAAGAGAATGGAAATGGAGATATTGGATATAAGTTGTACAATGCTGAAGGAAGATTAATTGTAAACATCTTTTGTATGGCAGAGGTAGTAAATGGAATGTCATAAAATTTGGAATGTTTCGAATCTCGTTAAACATAAGATTTTAGAATCAAGAAGGCTAACTTGGATAAATCAGATTGAAGCAGAACAAAAAGGTTTGTAAGAATTATTAAGAAGAATTAAGACAGAGTGAGGGGTAAGGATTAAGGTGACTGTATGAAGAAAATAACTTATGCGGGCCAATTTTAAGAAAGTCATGATTATCAAGGATGGTGGAAAGTTGACCAAGATGGAATAAAATGTCAATAAGGAGGAAGGCAGAGAAACCAGAAAGTTTCCAGAAGTGAGTAAATAGCAGACGTATAAAATTTAATGAAGAAAAGAATGTGGAATCCCGACGATGTGGAGTTAGAAGAGAAAGGGCACCATAGTTGCCTATAGAATGAGAATTAGCAGAAATTAACGAGATCCCATGATCAGAAAATAAGATTTCGGGAGTAGAATCCCTAGAGATTTTATTAAGATAAATGTGGAAAGTTGTGGCTGTAACCAGAAAGGCAGTGTGGTGACAAGTAGCAGCGTCTTAAGTTAAAGCTATAAGTGATGAGCTTGGAAAGATGGGAATTTCGTCGAAAATAGTATCATATTAATCTTGGTGGAAGTTTTGAAGAAAGTGACAGGACTGTCTTTGTGATTAGTAAGAATTTGAAAAATTAAATACGATCATGAAGGAAGTTGACAGGAAGTGGATGGTGATGACCATAAAAAGGAGTTAAATATAACTTAGGATTGGATTTATTCCCCATCAACGAAGCACAAGAAAATTGCGAGGACAAGAAAATGAGATCTTGAATTGTGAGGAAGATAAAGGCGATGTTTTGAGATTGGAAGGTAGACATAGAGGTCTGAACGATTAAGCAAATCAATCGAGAGCGATTTTAGAGTTTCCATGAAAAGGAAGAAAATTTGGCACGAGGATATTAATGTGAATTTCGAAAGTCATGATTTTGTGGTTAATGTGAGTAGTGTTAAATGTTGAAATGTAATGTGTAGAGTCAAATTCGAAGACTCGTCAAGTATGCAGAGTGGTGATTCGAAAGTTGATTTCAGAGGACGTGAGATAGTGTATTACGAATAAGATATATATGATTTAAGGAAAATGGTCAGCAGTTCGAAACGGTTACTCAGTAAAACGATGAGATGAAGGATGGATAGAAGTTTTCCGATTATTCCCTTCTCAAGTAACATTGCACGTGAAAGAGGAGTAAGAATGATTGAGGATTTCTTGATATTCTTTGTCTCAAAATTTTATCTGAGGAAGGTTCGTTTTAGGAGGCGTAAATAAGTGATGATGCATGTTAAGTGGAAGGAGCTTGTTGGAAATTATGAAGAATTGTTTCGTGAATAGTATCGAGTGAAGTTGTGACCTCGGGAAATTAATAATAAATTGGATATTTCAATCTTGTTCTTGTTTTGAGTGAAGTCACAATCAAGGTGACGAGTATGTTAGTTATCAAGAGCTGTAAATGATCAAGGCTATACTTCAAAAGACTTAGCAAATCGAAGTATTTTATAAAAGTGAAAAATCGAGTTGTTAATTGAATTATGCCATCTGAAGACGTGTGTGGTTAGATATAAAATTCGATTGCAAGGATGCGACTGAGAATGGACGAAATGATATTAAGATTCTCGATTGGGTACTCGGTAAAAATATGGGACCAAAGATAGAAGAAACTTTTTAATTATTTCCTTCTCGATTAACACAGTACTTGAAAAGTGGATTGGAAGCGATCGGAGGATTTCTTGAGATTCTTTTCTCGAAGTTCTATTTGAAATCGTGCAGTAATACGTAAAGCGTGGGAATTATACCAAGTGTAGGTCGTTGTAAATTAAGGCAAATTGCACGTTGGTATTATTGAGGAGGATTGGCGTGGTAATATAGTTTTGACGCAGGGTATAGTTCATTATGCGAAAAAGACATATTGATTTTCGGGGAAAAGATATTCGTGCTCGTGTGATAACGTTTAGAGTTAAAAAGGCTCGAAAACCAAAGCTTAAGGTTATTTCGGAAAGTGAGGGCTCGTAGAATGAGCTTATAAATTTATGAGATGGTATGATGGAATCCTAGAAGGTTGAAAGATACAACCTATAAAGTGAAAATAAGATGTTAAGAAGATCAGAACTGTTATTTGGGTCCTTAGGATTGATTCTGAGGACAGAATCCTATTAAGGGGGGAAGGATATAACGACCTAGAAAATTTCGATTTTAAAAATTATTTATTTATTATAAATTATAAATCATATTATGTGAATATTGTTGGAAAGGTGGAATGTATGTGAAATTGTGTTTATGTGATTATATGATGATTTGGGTAAGCTGTGAAGGTCGGTGTATTTTTATTTGTATTTTTGAGGATTTAAATATATTTAAATCATGCATTTTTGATCCTCTGGCGATTTTATAAAATTATCGGAGGAATTAAAAATCATGAAATCTCTTGAAATATTATCTTTATATATTTATTGAGTTTTTAAAGTTGTTGGGTGGATTAATTTGGATGTTTGAGTATTTTAAAATGATTTTAAGAGTTTTATTGTATTTAAAGGATCAAAACTTGTAAAATCCATATTTAATTCATTTTTGATCCGAAAAATATTTTAAAAATATGTGTGTGCTCGTAATTTTATATTCTTTATTTTAAAAATGAGAAGTTTAATTTTTCGAATATTTTATTTAATTATGATTTATAGAAGTCGTTTTATTAGTGTGTAGTTGGGCCGAAATGAATGTAGTAGTAATAAAGAGTACTGGGCTAGGCCCAATAAGAGAACCCAGTAGCCAGAAACTTCGAGAAAGCAGCGGGAGGAGAGAAAATAAAAAGAGAGAGAAAGAAAGATGAGAAGAGAGAGAGAGAGAGAGAGAGAGAGAGAGAGAGAGAGAGAGAGAGAGAGAGAGAGAGAGAGAGAGAGAGAGAGAGAGAGAGAGAGAGAGAGAGAGAGAGAAGGAGATGATGAAGGAGGATCATTCTCTCCATTCTACACTTCAAAATCAGCCATGGGAGAGCAAGAGGGGAAGGAAATCAAGATAGGATTTGAAGAAGAAATTGGGGAAAAGTTGATGGAAGTTTGGGATGAACTTGGTGGAGCTTGATGATGAACAAAGAGGTATAATATCCTTATCTTAAGCTTTGATTTTGTAAATTTATCCATGACCATATATGTTTGTAATTAGCAAATCATGAGTGATGTATTATTGTTTGATGGTTATTGTAATAATGGGTTGAGGATGTTAATGGATGATAATTATTGTGTAAGAACTAGAAGGTAGTTTTGAGCTTGTAATCTGCCCTGTTTTGCGTGATGAACTGGTATTCGTGGGTACTGATCTGGGCGGTGGTGTCTTCATGAAAGTTGTTCTATTCGGAGTCTGGTTTGTGTAGGAGAAAACGGTGCGTCGTTTGAGTTAACGAGTAAGGAGAAAACGACGTTTTAGTGAAACCTGCGCAGGACACCCGAACCTCTCGGGATTCGCAATTTGGAACAAAGTTTCACCTAGTTAAACTCTGTAAATTGGATTGAAACTTTTATTGAGGATAAAGGAAGGAATTATAAAGATTTCAGAAAAAGATTTGGGTAAAAATATTGATTTTTCAATTTATTAAAAAAATGTTTGAGTATAGTGTGCGCAGTGGTGGCAGATTTGTTGCCCTGTTTTGGAAGGTTGTTTTGAGTAAGTTAAAGACCTTATTTAAAGGGGATTTATAAATGAAAGTTGTTAGTTGTGATCTTATTTAGTTGGATACCAAGTTTGGTATACAATGGATTGATAGTAAATGTTTTATTGTAAAATTATTAAGGTCTTATAGTTGCAAATGAAAGGTGAATTGTGGTTGGAGATCGTGTTGGATATTGATTAATGTTGTTAATGGTAATTTTGATATTGATCGTGGGTTCGGTAATATATTCGAGCTTAGTGGTCGTTACTGGGTGATTACTAATTGTCGGATAATATGTGGTATTATATGGTTATACTAGTTGTAAATGTCTGTGTGCTAAATGGTATAAAGCGAGTCGTAGTATTTGATGGTTTTACTAATTATATATATTATATGTTATTTATCAAAGATTAATTGTTAGATTCATTCTATTATGTGTTTATCTGCGAGGAGTTGTAATAAGATCACAAGTCTTAAGTGTCAATATTTAAGGACTTGTGTAATTCTTTTCAACAAGTTCCTCGGGCTTACGAATATCAATGATTAACTATCACGAGTATAATTAATATACTTGAGTGATGTGATCATCGATATAGCGTAAGTAATAGTTAATGCTAGGGGTTGTTCTCTAGGGCTTACGAATATTAATGATTGATTGTCACGTGTATCATTAAAAATGCGTGAGTGATACGAATCATTGATGTAGCGCAAGTAGTAGTTAATGCTAATATAAATTATTATGTGTTTACTGCATGTCGAGGCAGAATTTCTTATGTGCTATGTGCCGCATGTCTGGGCGGATACTTTTTCTTATGTGTTTAGTTGCCGCATGTTCGGGCGGGTACTTTTCTTTATTTGTTTATTTTTACGTTGCTGCCAGTGAAGCAGCTTAATTTTCATATGATTTTGAGTTAAATGGTTGAATTGAAAAACAGGGGAATAGTCCTATTTACGAATACTTCATGCCAAAATTTTCTAAAAATCCCCTGCAAATCTATTTAAAATCTATTTAATTTATTTGATTTGGTGATTGGAAAGTATGCTATGATTATCGAGAGTCGAAGTGAATAAGTAATAGTTGACATGAGGATTTGAGGTGTGATTTTGCTGTGTAGTGGTTGCCACTGGATAATGTTTAAGTAATAAGTGGCCATATGTATTAAGTGTTATTTGACTTGGTTGATTATATTGAGATTAATTTATGTATGTAATTGGATATGTATATATGATAAGTATGTAAGCGTTATAGGACGCGTATGGGTAGAATAGAGCAAAACAATAAGACATTTGCTTAGTTAGATACTAAAATAGTATTTGATTTTGAAAAGGTTCGAATAGGAAACCTAGCCAAGGACAGTGCACGGGTGATCTGAAAGAGGAACAGAAGGACAAGTATTAAAGTCGATGGGTGAAGTGACGTTGAGATTATCGGACGATGAAGTAAAGATGAAAGTAGGACTGAATGAGAAGCCATCTGTAAATGAAAGAGACTGACGAGAAGCTAAATTGAGTATCAGTACGGAAATCAGGAACTCTATAAATCAAGGCAAGTGTTATTGCTATTCACTTATTGTTCAAGTGATGCAATTTAGTTATCTATCGTGCGAACTAATTTGGTCAAGTATAGTGGAAGATGACATATGAACTTCTTCAAATTAGCATGATGCTGTTTAATTTCCCTACCAATAATCCACATGTCGGTTTTAAAAAGAATCTTATAAATAACCCTTTTCACATTTTGACAAAGGAATGCCATTTCCTCTATTTTCGTCAGATACTTTTAAGAATTTTCTAAACAAGGAAAACCAAGTTTTCTTAACTTTTATGAAAACCTGCTGGCAAAATTCCTGACTTAGCATATTTTTCACCAATGGACCCCATTTAGAAAGACGTTTTCTTTCAAATTGATCTGAACCTTTCCATATTGAAACTGTTTTGGCAAATACTTGTTTTAAGTTATTTTATCCGCTTATGTATGCTCAAACTCTTGATTGTGTATAAGTTTTATTAAAAGCCCCACACTTGACCATATCCTTACTTTAGTCTAGAATTTAAGTTGCTGAAATCTGATTGTAAATTATATCCTTATTCTTGCTCAAATGAAATTTCTCTTTGCGTAAGTTGCTGATGTTATAAATTCCAATTATTCATATTCATCTTGTTGGTATTTATTCGAATTGTCATTCTTTATATTTTCCACTCCACTTAGTACCGAACTTGCCGGTATTTAATTAAGATCTTGATTATCTGGTTATTCCCTATGTTGTATCGAACTTGTCGATACTAGACGATGATGTCGTTTCTTATTAACTCCTAATCTTGAGTTGTTATTCTAGACGTGAGTTTCCAGTGGTTGGATATCAGGGTTGTCGATTGTCCCGACACCTAATGTGTTTGAATTAGAATTGGAAATGTTTTCAGATGTCCCTTCGGGGAGACCATATTATGGTCAGAGGAGTCCCTTCGGGGAGACCAGTTTAATGGTCAAAATTGAGGCCAATGTGTGCCGTGGATCCATTTAGAGGAGGGACTTTGCTGTGCGCATTGTCCGGGGTTAGTGCGGGACTGATCAGCCGCCCAACTCCATTATTTTTTTAAAATAAATAAAATTCCAATTATAATCTATACTCTGAGATTGAGATGTTCAGTTTTTGATTTCTTGGAAGTCTGTTTGGATAATAATTCGATATTGGAATTCTTATCAATGCTAGTTTCTGATGCACCTTATCAATGGTGAATTGTTGGCCCTCGTGGCAATCTAAAAGTTGATATAAGTGATTCTTTATAGAATGAAATGAAACCCCCTTGTTTATCAGATTTGTCAACATTATTGGAATTGTTATCACTATTGTACTTGCTGAGCATTGTTGGCTCACTCTTGCTTGTTTGTTTTTTTCAGTTAATAGAGAGGATTAGTGGACCTAGTAATGGTTAGTGGTGTTGCTTTCCAGCAGCGAGAGGAGACGATCGGGTTATGGAATCTCGCCGGATAGTGATTGGGAATTGGTCAAGGTTGGACATTTAGATAGACAGAAATCTCATGTAGTTATAAAAATTGTATAATATTCTTTTATTCTGAGATTGGGTTGTAATAATGATATTCGATAGTTGTTTCATACCATAACCTGTAAGCGATCTTGGTTAAGGGGTTTTATTATTAAATGTTGTTATATTCAGAGTTGTATAATATTGTTTATAGTTAGTGGCCCCATATCTGTACCCGGATTTTGGGATGCTACACCTCGTCTAATTCGATGGAATTTTTTACTCCAGGAGTTTGATCTTGAAATTCGAGACAAGAAAGGTTCTAAAAACTTGGTAGCTAATCATTTATCCAGGTTGGACCAGGGAGATGGAGTGGTAGGAGTTAATATGCCTATCAATGATGCATTTCCTAAAGAAACACTTCTTGCCGTATCTTTCTCTACACCATGGTATGCGGACTTTGTAAATTATCTTGTGGGTGGTATTGTACCAAGTGAATTGACTTATCAATAAAAGAAGAAATTCTTGTTTGATGTAAAACACTACTTTTGGGAAGAACCACTTCTTTACAAAGAATGCGCCGATGGTATCATGAGGAGGTGCGTGCCACATGAGGAGATTCCAGTTGTTCTCAAACATTTTCATGCTTTAGAATGTGGGGGTCACAACAGTAGCATGAAAACGGTGGCAAAAATTTGGCAGTCTGGATTTTATTGGCCTTCAATGTATCAAGATGCCAGAAGCTTTGTTGCAACTTGTGATCGATGTCAAAGAACGGGAAATATTGCAAGACGAAATAAGATACCTTTGCAACCTATTCTCGAGGTTGAGCTCTTTGATGTTTGGGGGATATATTTCATGGATCCGTTCCCATCGTCTTACGGGAACAAATTTATTTTGGTAGGAGTTGATTACGTCTCTAAGTGGGTGGAGGCGATTGCTAGTCCTACAAATGATGCTAGAGTGGTGAAAAAGTTCTTACAAAAGCATGTCTTCACAAGATTCGGAGTGCCTAGGGCCATCATCAATGATGGAGGGTCTCACTTTTGCAATAAATTAATTGAAGATCTTTTGCGAAAGTATGGAGTGACTCAAAAAGTTGTTACACCTTATCACCCTCAAACTAGTGGGCAAGTGGAAATTTCAAATCGAGAGCTGAAACAAATTCTTGAGAAAACAGTGGCTAGCTCTAGAAAAGATTGGGCAAGAAAACTTGATGATACTTTATGGGCCTATAGGACGGCATTCAAGACACCTATTGGTATGTCTCCTTATAGGTTGGTGTTTGGAAAATCATGTCATTTACCGGTGGAAGTGGAGCACAAAGCACTTTGGGCGACAAGATTCTTGAACATGGAATTACAAGCTGCGAGACTTAACAGGCTGATGCAACTAAGTGAACTTGATGAGTTGAGACTTAAGTCCTATGAAAGCTGTAACAACCCCGATTTTTTCGGATTTATTATTATTATTATTTAAATATTTTATTGGTTTTCCATAAAGGAATAATAAGATTGTGAATATTTAATTTTAATTTGAATGCAGTTATGTGTTTAATTGTTAATAGGTTATTCGGGTAGACTGTATTTGGTACTGTTTGTGTTAGTAAAATGTTTATTTTATTAAAAATTTATATTTTTATCAAAAGTGATAAATTGAGTTTGTTTTAAAATTTTATGGATCGAGTTGGTATTTTATTGGTACAAAAATTATACCCGATATTCTACCCGTGTACAAAAGTTTTATTTGTATAAATTAAAATGTTTAAAATTTAAAATTTTCATATTTTTTGGTAACTTGAGATTATTTTAGAATTTTAAGGATCAAAACTATATTTTTCTCGTACTAAAATTTTACCAGGTATCTTATCCGTGCCCCATTAATATTTGGGCGCATTATGAAAAAAATTTGAAAATTTTGTATTTTAGTATCTTATCCGTGCCCCATTAATATTTGGGTGCATTAATTTTTGTATTTTTGATCAATCAGGGAAAATTATGTGTAATTTATTATATTAAAATATATTTTTAGTTTAATTTACTGTGTGTTAGTTTATTTTTAATGCATTTAAACGCGTTATGATTTTTATTAAATAGGCAAATTATCCCGTACATGTTATGTGACTTCTGTGTAGCATAGAATATTTTATTCTATTTTTCTGTAATTTTTATATTTTTAGAATACAATTATTTCGCATTTTAATTTTCGGATCCAGCCCTGTATTGAATTCGAGGCCTTGTTTTTTATAAAATTATTTTTATATAATGATAGGATATTTAAAAATGCATTATTTTGTAATTTTTGTAAAATTCAAAATTTTTGGGAAATTTTGGCATTTATATTATATTTGTTTAAAAATAAAAATTTTACATTTTTATCCCATTAAAATTATTTTTAAGGCTTAATAATTTTAATTAGGGGTTAAAAATATTTTTGGGGTATTAATTTTTGATTAATATAAATAGCAACAGGTTTTTTCTTAATTAATTGAAATAATCAAAAATCAGATTTTTGATTTTTATTTTATGGAAATTCTTTGGAGTGTTCTTCATAGTTCTTCAGAATCAATCAGCCTTTTGAAGGTGATTCTGTTATTCAAATATTTCATATGAGTAACCAAATTGAATCCCATGATCTGTACTACATGTTTATGTATGTGTGTATATCCAAATATGCTTGGTTCGTAATTTTGTTGTTTTAATTTTAATTTTGGAATTTATTTAATTTGGTGTTGATTGTACACTGATTTGTTGTTGATTTAGTTAGTGTCTATAGATTGCTTATGATCTCAGGAGTATCATAATAATTTTTGTTTATTTTTAGTAGCTTAAATATGAAAATCGAAGTTTGTGTGGGTGAGTTTTAAATTTTTATTTTCCGGTTAGATTGTTAATTGTTTGTTGTTCTTGATGCGTGGTATAGATTGGTGAAGTTATAAGCTTCATTTTGATATATAGAACGAGTGATTTGGTTTAGAAACGAGTAAAAACGTGATCTTGGCCGGAAAAGTTTTGAGCTCGCCGGAGAGCTCTATTTTTCGATCATTTTGGTCAGATTTGTTGGTGTTTTTTTTGTGTATTATGGTCTGATGGATGAACAAGAATTGTTGTGTTTGTTTGGGGTCGAAATGGAGCTAATCAGAGCCATTTGGCTTGCCGGAGATGGCCGGATATTGGCCGGCGGCATAACAGTGAAATAGAGGGGGTGAAGAAGACGTGGTTTTAAAAAAAAGTTTATTTTACTTTTATTTACTTTAATTTACTTTTAAAAATCTTTTAAATAATTCTGAATTTAATTATACAATTCAGAAAATAATTTCTGAAAATATTTTGGAAATTCAAAATTTATTTCTGAATTCTGTTTTTAATTTTAAAAATTATTTTATTATTTACTTTTAATTCAAAAATAATTAAGAATTGAATACTTTTAATTATACTAATTAATTTCAAATAGTGATTTAATTAATGTAATTATTTGATAAATGTAATCCTTTATCAAATAATTCTATTAATTAATTATTAGTTGATTTTTAATTAATTTAATTAGGATTATTTAATTTTTAATTAACCAATTTTCTGTTAAAATTTTTTAAAAATGTTTAAAAATAGGTTTAATTGTTCAAAAATTTCAGAAAATGTTTTAAAAATCTTTTAAAAACCCTGAGTTGGATTTTATTCCAAAATGATGATTTAAAATTATTTTAAAAATATTTCTTTAGTCCAATTGAGTCCCGAATTGAGTTGTTAGACGAATTTTGTGAAAATCTCGTGTTATTTGTTATCCGGAAATTATGTGAAATGTGTGTTATTATTCTTTGATTATATGTTAGTGATTTGTAAATATTCAGTGAATAATTTGAGTGCTCTTTTATTTGTGAGTCGTATCTGATATGTGTTAATTGGTTACGTGGCAAGTATATATGTATTTAATTCGAGAATTAATGACTTATCTCTAGGGGTAATTATTGTCTTGAGGATTAATGATTTACTTCGAGGATTAGTTGTTGTCTCGAGGATTAATCGTGTATTGAGGATTAATTGGTTATTTACGTTCTTGATAAGTGGATTTTATATCCACTTAAAGCGTTCCATATCGGCTTAAATTGATTACTTGGCCTCATGTATGTGGTGTGTTTAATGTGTTTTCATTGAGTTTTGCAGAGCTAAGAGAGTTGGAGGTTAATTTGATTAAAATTCGGATTTTCCGGGTCGGCTGCGCAGTCTACACTGTTTTGGCCATATCTGGAGTTCTACAAGTCCAATTCTGACTGTAAGATCCCAGATTATTTTAGGATTTATTATTATTATTTTATTATTATTATTTTAATTATGTTAATTAGTATTTAAAGGACGGAATTGGATTTGAGAATATCGTTGTGGAATTCAACGATATTTAGTATTGAGTTTATATGAGTATATTTTGAGTTATGTGTGCCAATGTGTGCCCCAGTATTTTATTGGTATTTTTAGTGATTTAAAAATATTTAAATCAAGTATTATTGATCTTCAAAAATCTTTATTTAATTATCGGAGGGCTTATAAATCATGAAATCTTTTGTAAAATTATCTTTATATATTTATTGAGTTTTTAAAATTGTTGGGTGGATTATTTTGGGTGTTTAAGTATTTTAGAATGATTTTAAGAGTTTTATTGTATTTAAAGGATCAAAACTTTGAAAATTCACATTTAATTCATTTTTTATCCCAAAAATATTTTAAAAATATGGGTGTGCTCGTAATTTTATATTCTTTATTTTAAAAATGAAAAGTTTAATTTTTCACTCATTCTCCATTAATTTCAATTTTTAAAAAAGTTTATTAATTGATTTGTAAAATTGTTTTCAGCATAATTACAAAAATGCCCCTGTGTATTATATCAAAACAGCAGCTCCTTTTTCTTCTTCAGGATACTTCGGTTGTGTCTCTTCCTCCCTCAAGAACTCTCTCGAATATCAATCTCTCTCAACTCTTTCTATCATCTCTCTAATTAAACCTCTCGTTCTTACTGAATTAACAACCAAATCGTAAGTTCATGTAAGCAAAGTTTGCCTCTCCTCGTTCTCTATTCAAATTTTGGATCAATTATAGTTTCTGCAGAATTTTTGAATTAAGTTTTTTTTTGAAGGAGGGGATCGATTTTGGATGTTTATAGAGGTTTTGGGTGATGTGATGTTAACAGTGGTATGTGGGTCTGATTTGCGGCAAAAGCCCCATGGTTTTGGCGATTTCACGCGAGTCGGCGGTCACCGGTGTTGAGCTCCGGCGAACCAGTGACCTCGGTCGATGATAACTACGTTGTGTTTCGCTGATTAACTCTGTTTTACTGTTTGTATGTTGCTAATTGAGGTGTTAATTGAGTTTGTTAAATTTTGGTTTGAATTTTTTTGTTAATCCGAGTTCTTGGTTAATTGAATTGTTATATGTATATTGCTTGTTCAAGAATCTGATGTTGGTGATGAAGTACGCAGTTTAAAGATGATCAGATTGATGGTTTTAGAATGATTTCTTTTTTTTACTATGAAATTTGTGTTGGTCGAAGACCGGTTGCCAGCGCCGGAGTTACTTTATTTTGTTAGAGTTTTGGTCATGGTTTATGAATACTAAGGCTTGTTATTGGTTTCGTGACTAATTAAGTATATGAGGGTGATTGTATGTGTGTGTCGTGATCAAGTATGCGACTGTGTGTGTGTTTTGTGTCGATGTGTGTGTGTGTGAATGGCCGACTGTGTATGTGAGTGCGTGCACTCCTATTGTATCTCTAATGAGTTCGTATAAGTGCTATAAATCTGTTTGAATTTTTGAAACAGAGAGGGGGGGACTAGTATTTAAAATTGTTAAATCCTTGGTTGACAAAATTGGACGTGGTGAAGCTATAATGTATTGTTTGAGATTGTGATTGGGTTAGTAAGTAAATTGTTAAAGTCGTAAAGATTATGTTAATTAGTAGATTGTGAATTATTAAGTATAATTAGCTCGGTTTGATAATTATTCATAGATTATTAGTGAGGTACTGAATTCTAAATGAATTCATATAAATTGTTGATTGATTTTCGGATTTCAGTATGATTATTTGGTTTATTAAAGGGATAAATGAAGTGTATACGTACTTTAATCGGATCATGAGGAGTATAGGTTATGCGATGATTATGTGGAGTATCCGAGTTTTATAAATAGTGTATGTTAGTATGATTGTGATTGAGTCGGTTGTATTCCGACAGGTTAGGCGATATTATAAGGAGGTGTTGTCCGATTTTTGTGAAAATTATTTTGTAATTCTTATAGTAATTTGATAAGAATTATTTGTAAACCGATATGAGATACGTAGTCTAAAGGTTAATAGCGTACTGAAGTAGTAATTTTACATTTCTATAGGTACGAATGGGAGGCTAACTAAGAGCCAGCGCAAATGTAGATGGAATCATGAGGAAAGGAAAGATTATCGGGATTGACAAGTGATAAAAGAAAGACGGATATATGACCAAGTAAAGGCCAGCGAATAAGAAATAGAGATTGATGTGCAAAGAGTAAAGAATCGAGATAGTGGAGTTGAAAACTGCGTGTATTGAGGCAAGTGTACTAACCCTCGCTTATCGTTCAAGCGAGATAAACATGTTTCTATTCAATATAAGTATTTCCCTTCAAATCTTTATTGTTAGTATCCTCCCCTTCAAATTACTGATAAGGATGTATTTTGTTCCGTATATCGAATGCTTCTATGTTATTAAATCTTTTAGTATTGCTTCCTAAAATGGTTATTAATTAAAGATGTTTTTAATATTTCCTTATACTGGGCTGGTCTTTTGCCAGTGAGTATAAAGGACTGAAAAGTGAAATGTTTTAAAGTATTAATAAGATGGTTTATAAGTTGGATAAGCGTAAGAGGCTAGGGTGGTCCTAGTCCAGCACTTTTGTTAAGCGTAAGAGGCTAGGGTGGTCCTAGTCCAGCACCTTTGTTTAGCGTAAGAGGCTAGGGTGGTCCTAGTCCAGCACCTTTGTTTAGCGTAAGAGGCTAGGGTGGTCCTAGTCCAGCATTCAAGGCCAATGTGTTGCCTAATTGAGAACCTAATTTCAAAGAAAGGAAGACTTTACGTGGCTGATCACCCGTATTGTCCGTAATCAGAAGAATAATAAAATCAATTTAAATGTTTCAAAAAGTTTTACGGAAAGTATGTTTTATTTGTGGAATGGTTTTAAAGAGATGAATGTTTTGATGTTTTATTGATGGAATAGTTTTAATGAGAGGAATGTTTTGATAAGATATACCTGTTTTACTGTAAATGATTATCAGTGTAGAAATTGTGTATTTCAGATTAAATTGTTGTCTATATGATAAAAGTTGAAACCTCAGTAAAATAATGAGATTAAGGATAGATAGAAGTTTTTCAGTTATTCCCTTCGCAAGTAACATTGTACGTGAAAGTGGAGTAAGAATGATTGGAAAATTCTTGATATTCTTTCTCTCAAAGTTTTATCTGGGGCAGAGATGGTTAGTAGTAAATAGAAGAGTGTTATGTTAGAATATTAAAGGGTGGTGTTTATGTTATGAGAAAGGGGATGAGTGCAGAAAATAGGTAGTGGTATTTTGTAAGAGTAGGTTTATATTTTGCTTGGTGAAAACTAATTCACGGTTATTACGGTCACTGTGGCATGTGTTGCGCAGTGATAGTGAGAACCGAGAATGACTTGAGATCTTCTTAATTATTCAAACTCATGATTGTCAGGCCGGTTAGGCAGCTAGGTATGCAAACGCTTAGTGGACATGAATGAGATTTGACTAAGTGAGAATTTCTTGGAGATTTTGTTAAAGAGGTAGTTAAAGTATTTTGCAGTATTAAAAAGTATTGAATCTAGTATTACAAACCTTCTCAGTTATTAAATTCTGATTTCGAGTTATAAATGTTTTAAATGATATTAATCTTCAGTTAAAGCTAAGAATCTGGTTTTCGATTATAGTATTGATTATAAATTGGTGAGCATTCATTCACTCATATCTATTGTTCATTTTCCTTTTTAAGTTAATCCTTCTTGAATTGCAGTTATTGCATTTAATTATCCAGTGCTATTATTATATAACTTGCTGAGCATTTCATTCGCTCACCCTTGTTGTTTTTAAAATCTGATTTTTCAGTAAACTAGTGACGAGACTTAGCCTGCGCAGTTCAGAAGTGGAAAGCAGAAGCAGAACGCTGTTATCAAGCTGATGTGGATCAAGGTGTTTAGATTTAAAGTTTGATTTGTTGTATGTAAATATAGTTAGTAGTTATAGTATGTATTTGAGTAGTTGGCCTGGTATACTTCTATTCGAAGTTATACGAGTGATTTAAGTTTGTATAAGTTTTGTAAATAGAGTTGTATTTAAGTTGGTTTGGGTTTTCTTGTTTCTAGAACTGTAACCTAAGATCCTGAGTTGGGAGTTGGGGTCAAAGAGCTTTTGATTGAGTTTTAATTTTTATTTCAGTTTTATTTTGATTTTCAGATTTTTAGTTTAGTATTCAGCAGGTTTATGTTGTATTTACGAATACATCATGGCCGATTTTTTTGTTAGAATTATTGAGTTTGTTAGCGTGACGCCCAAATCTACTGACCTCGGATTTGGGGGCGTTACACTGACGATCTTACAGATCATGCGAAGAGGAGAAGATTTTCTGCAAAAGTGAACAGTGAACAGGGTACGCTGGAAATTCCGAATTTTTACTGAAAATTCTGATTCACTGTTTGGGCCATATCATGAGTTCTATAAGTCCGTTTTGGATGATCTTACTATCCACGCTAAGATAACGGAATTCTCTTTCATTCTAAAGTGGTCCAGAGGTCCAATTACAACTGGAACGGCCCAGAAATACTGAAGAAAAGTCAGTTACGAATTTTCCTTCAAAACAGAATCAGTTTAGGAAACGTATTTTGCAGAAATTCTATTATAATTCTGTTTTGGTAGTTTCTTGTTGGATAAGACTTCTAGAGCCTATATAAACACATCCTACCCATGTAAATTATATCATTACTTAGAATTACTTAGAAACACTAGCATTATTATTATTATTCAGATCTTGTTTTATTATCATGGTTTCATTTGATCCCATGATGACGAGAAGTTCAACTTTGAAATAATCGTTGTCATGGGATTCTAACGGATTTATTTATGGAGCTTAGTATCTTGATACTTTAAAGATCTGTGTGTGATGTATATTTGATATCCTCGTATGGTTATGCTTAATTGATAGATGCGTCGCGAACTTCTAATTTGTTAATCTCTTGTGAAGCGAGAGTGGATCTTGAGATTTAGAACTTGCCATGCTAGCATAGGATAGGTTGATGTTTAACATCATGATTTGTGGCGTAAATAGAGATATTATGCTGCCCTATGTGATCAATATGGATAACTTGCTCTTCAACCGTTATGTTTTAAATTCTATAGAGATATAGGGTCTAAGCATAATTGGTGTCTATTCATCTTCTATCTCTTTTGTGGATGTATGTTTAGTTTGGTATTCGTATACTGAGAAGTAGCGTATACTTGTTTCGTGTTGTCCGATCAGATATCATAACCATTGCATATAGTTATTAAAGGCGTCAGATCTAAGCGAAGTATTTAATGAAGTTAGGATTCCATGGTTCATCTTGCGTAAGTAATTCGATTTTAATTATCATTAGTTAAGTAATTCTTAGTTTAATAGTTTGCATCTTAGTTTAATTTAGATAATCAAACCCCAATATTGTTAATTGTCTTAGCAGTGCATAATAACCATACATTGTTGCATAGGTACAAAACTGAATTAAAGCCATAACCAGATCTCTGTGGGAACGAACTCAACTTTATTCTATATTACTTGTGACCACGTACGCTTGCGTGATATTGTGTTAATAAGTTTTTGGCGTCGCTGCCGGGGATCATCGGTGTTTTATTTTTAGTTTATGTACTTGTCATCAGTGGTCGTTAGAGTTCACTGACTCGGATTGTTTCTTACATGGTTGTTTAGTGCTATGTGTTTCAAGTAGCAATGGGAGAACCAGCAACAACAGCGAAAGCATTAATGTATTACTCTCAACCAAAGATCAATGACATCCAATCTAGCATTGTCAGGCCAGCTATTACAGCTAACACTTTCGAAATCAATCCTAGCATAATTCAGATGGTGCAGAATTCGGTTCAGTTTGGGGGTGCTTCAACGGAAGATCCTAATATGCACATTCGGGACTTTATCGGGATCTGCGACACCTTCAAGATCAATGGTGTGTCTGAGGATGCTGTGAAATTGAGACTTTTCCCATTTTCTCTACGGGATAAAGCTAAGGGCTGGTTGCACTCTCTACCAGCAGGTTCTATTTTGACATGGGAGGATCTTGCTCAGCAATTTCTCACTAAATTTTTCCCCATGGCAAAGACCGCAGCAATCAGGAATGCTATAACTCAGTTTGCACAGCAGTCTAGAGAGTCTTTGTGTGAGGCTTGGGAGCGATATAAGGAGATGCTAAGGAAGTGTCCACATCATGGGATGCCTGATTGGATGGTGATTAACTGCTTTTAAAATGGCTTGGGTGCCCAGTCAAGACACATGCTAGATGCAGCATCAGGTGGAGCTCTATGGGCTAAGAGCTATGAGGAAGCTTATGAGTTGATTGAGATGATGGCTGCGAATGAATACCAGAATTCAATTCAAAGATTATCACAAGACAAAATAGCAGGAATTCTTGAAGTTAATACAGTCACAGCTCTAGTAGCTCAGCTAGAGGCACTTAATAAGAAATTGGATTCTATGTCAAAGCATGGGGTGCCTCAAGTTGCTAGTGTTTGTGAGCTATGTGCGGGCGCACATGAGATAACTCAATGTGCCATATCTATTGAATTGGCGCAGTTTGTGAGCAATTTTCAGAGATCGCAGCAGCTAGCTCCCAACATCTATCATCCTAATTTCAGTTGGAGCAACGATCAAGGCTATCAGCAGCAGTATGCTCCAAGGCAACAATTCCAACCTTCGGGATTTCAGCAACAGTCTCATGAGAATACTGGTCAATCTTTGAATGAAAAATCTAAAGTCGATGAATTGAGGTCGATGGTGAAAAGTCAGGCGGTATCTCTCAAGACATTGGAGAATCAGTTTGGATAAATTGCAAGTGCCTTACTCAACATGCTGCAGGGAGTTCTTCCTAGTGCCACAGAGGTAAATCCAGGAAAACAAGATGACATGGAGCAGGTTAATGCCATAACACTCAAATCTGGAATAGTCACGAACGATCAGAATTCAGCAATTGAGGATGAAGAAGAAATTCATGATCAGGATCCTACAGAAAAAGAAGAAAATTCTGTTTTGTCAGAACCTGTGGTGGATAGTGATGAGGAGGAAGAGTGTGAGTCACTAGGCTTGGCTGATCACTGGGATTCTAAGGTGCTGGTTGATGAGGTGGTTTCATGGTCAAATCTTGAGGATAGTGCAATTGAGTCTTTTCTTGAGAAAGATGTTTTGGTTGAGGGTAATAAAGATCTTCATGAGTTGTATAGGAATTTTACTTCTGATGAGATGTTAGAGGAATTGAAGGTCATTTGTTTTAAGCATGAAATACAACTTGAGGATAGTTCTTTTGATCCTAAGTCTGTTGTTAAGACCTCTGTTGGTGAACCACCCACTTTCGTTCCTAATCCGTCTATTCCTACTCTTGATCAGCCTTGGGAAGTAAATAATGAAAATCATCATATTGAAGAAGCTTCCAAACTTGAGCTTAAACTACCAGATCACCTGAGTGAAGAGAACATTGTTGCTGACACCTTTGAAGAACGAAGAAGGCTGAAACTTGTTATCAAGGATGTAGCACCGGGAAAGATAATTTAATGGCCATATTAAGCTATGGTGTAGGAATTTTCAAGAGAAAGCCATGGCCATGTCTAGCTAAAGACTCTAAACAAGCGCTTCGTGGGAGGCAACCCACGTGTTTCGGTAGTTTTAGGTATGTTTCCTACTATCCCTTGTATTTACTTTCATTCAATGAGGACATTGAATATTCTAAGTTTGGGGTGGTTTGGGGATAAGTAGTGTGTAGTAGTTATTGTGTGTCATTGTGTTCATGTAGGTATCACGATTTGCATAGTAGGTGTAATTCATTCATGTTTTGTTCGTATTATTGCATGTTTTGTTTCATATAGGACATTCTGTTTTTATTTTCGTATACCATGTGAGTCCATTTTAGTTGCAATTTCATGGCATGCATTTTTCATGATCCCTTAGGATGAGCTAATTCTGATTGGTAGGTAGATGTCTTATTGAGTGTGGTAATGATGAATAGAGGGTTGATTTATAGTCCCTAGGAAACTGACTTGCATGCTTCAGAAACAAAACTTTTACACAGTCTCGTCGTTTGTTTTTTGGCTAGATTGAGGTCATGCTTGTTTGGTTGTTTTTAGATTTAATCACTGGATTATATTTAGAATTTTCGTTATTCCCTTGATGGCGTAGGTGCACTAAAGTCTAAGTTTGGGGGAAAACAGGGATTTCGTGCTTAATTATAAATAATTGTCAATAATGGCTAGGCGTCAAATGGCTAGTAGCCGGCTCATATTTATATGAGTAGTCTAGGGTTGGAATTGAGAATTCTCATTCCAGATTGCGGAAAAAAAAACAGAAAGAAAAAAAAGAAAAAAACAGAAAAAGACAAATTAAAAAAAAAGAGTCAAAAGTTTTAATTGTTTATATGCAAAATTAACCAGGGTGAGCTCTTTAATACTCGAGCAAGTAAGTTCGCGGGGACTTTGTGCCTAGTGACCTAAGGCTTGTATAGTCTGGGATCCACTAACCCAACGCTCGCTACATGGGTATTATTGTATAAGCCTTTCGGGGTCTCATCCATTGCACGGTTAAATAAACATGCTTGTATATATGTGTCATAGTAGTTAGTAATAAAGCATGAATTTCTGTCTACCTTGGATAAGGATAGAGGTGTTCCTAGGTTATGGAGTGTTTACCGTCTATTCTAGTTATAAACTCGTGATTGTCTTGGCAAGGAATATGTATGATTTTGATCTAGTTTTAGAAGTATTTCTGATGAGCATAGCACACACACGTTTTTGTTCATGTATTGTTAGTATACGGGGACTTAGTCGAGCTCTATTTGGAATTAGTTGCATTATTTGAGATATTTGCTTGCTAGTTGGTTTTGGTTAGTTTGAAGGGGATCTTTGCATTTTCATATTAGTTGCATTCATGCATTGCATTGTTATTGCATTGTTTAGTTAACTGGATTTTGTGGGTACATTCACTATAGGCCCTTACGAGACCTTACTCGTCCACTAGGGCTGTCTAGGGGTTTAAAGGGCTTGTTACATATGCCAAATGCAACCGTGATCACCTACGGAAGTGGTACTAGTTAGTGTTAGTTGTTTATGCTTGAGGACAAGCATCGGTTTAAGTTTGGGGGTGTGATAAGTGGATTTTATATCCACTTAAAGCGTTCCATATTGGCTTAAATTGATTACTTGGCCTCAAGTATGTGGTGTGTTTCATATGTTTTCATTGAGTTTTGCAGAGCTAAGAGAGTTGGAGGTTAATTTGATTAAAATTCGGATTTTCCGGGTCGGCTGCGCAGTCTACACTGTTTTGGCCATATCTGGAGTTCTACAAGTCCGATTCTGACGATCTTACAGCTCATGCAAAGAGGAGAAGATTTTCTGCAAAAGTGAATAGTGAACAGGGTATGCTGCAGCCTGGAGAGCGCGCTGCGGTGCGGTGTCTTTCCTGGAAATTCTGAATTTTTCCTGAAAATTCTGATTCACTCTTTAGGCCATATCTTGAGTTCTATAATTCCGTTTTGGACGATCTTACTGTCCACGCGAAGATAACGGAATTCTCTTTCATTCTAAAGTGGTCCAGAGGTCCAATTACAACTGGAACGGCCCAGAAATACTGAAGAAAAGTCAGTTACAAATTTTCCTTCAAAACAGAATCAGTTTAGGAAACGTATTTTGCAGAAATTCTATTATAATTCTGTTTTGGTAGTTTCTTGTTGGACAAGACTTCTAGAGCCTATATAAACACATCCTACCCATGTAAATTGTATCATTACTTAGAATTACTTAGAAACACTAGCATTGTTATTATTATTCAGATCTTGTTTTATTATCATGGTTTCACTTGATCCCATGATGACGAGAGGTTCAATTTTGAACTAATCGTTGTCATGGGATTCTAACGGATTTATTTATGGAGCTTAGTATCTTGATACTTTAAAGATCTGTGTGTGATGTATATTTGATATCCTCGTATGGTTATGCTTAATTGATAGATGCGTCGCGAACATCTAATTTTTTAATGTCTTGTGAAGCGAGAGTGGATCTTGAGATTTAGAACTTGCCATGCTAGCATAGGATAGGTTGATGTTTAACATCATGATTTGTGGCGTAAATAGAGATATTATGCTGCCCTATGTGATCAATATGGATAACTTGTTCTTCAACCGTTATGTTTTCAAATTCTATAGAGATATAGGGTCTAAGCATAATTGGTGTCTATTCATCTTCTATCTCTTTTGTGGATGTATGTTTAGTTTGGTATTCGTATACTGAGAAGTAGCGTATACTTGTTTCGTGTTGTCCGATTAGATATCATAACCATTGCATATAGTGATTAAAGGCGTCAGATCTAAGCGAAGTATTTAATGAAGTTAGTATTCCATGGTTCATCTTGCGTAAGTAATTCAATTTTAATTATCATTAGTTAAGTAATTCTTAGTTTAATAGTTTGCATCTTAGTTTAATTTAGATAATCAAACCCCAATATTGTTAATTGTCTTAGCAGTGCATAATAACCATACATTGTTGCATAGGTACAAAACTGAATTAAAACCATAACCAGATCTCTGTGGGAACGAACTCAACTTTATTCTATATTACTTGTGACCACGTACGCTTGCGTGATATTGTGTTAACAGTTATCTTTCGTGGAATAAGGTTTATATTTTGAGGATTATTTATTTAACTCGAGGATTTATTTATTTAACTCAAGGATTAATTGGTAAATATTGACTTAGGTTTGTCAGCGGAGATAAGTAGATGATGGAAAAGGTGGAGATGAATGCAGTATTGTTTGTGGAATTTTTGGTTTACTTGGGAGGTGTTTTAACACGGGGAAAACGTCTATGTTCAAAGGGGATATTTTCAATTATTTTCTCTCGATAGAGATTTTGCTTATGTTTGACTATAGAAGTAGACGCACGGGCTCGATGTCGATGGATCAGACTCGTGGCAATCGCAAGAGCGTCAAACCAACGAATGATTAAAACAGAGGACATGATGACGTGAGATAGAAGGAAAAGATAGTTGTATTACCTCGGCGTACATAATAGCTAAGGACCAGAGGCAAGTATTTTCCCCTTGATCATCTTAAACACAGTTTATTTTATGTTTCAGTGATTCATATCATGAGAATAGCTATTGTTCAGAGCTATTTGTGATTCTTAAATATTTTTGTGCGAACAAAATTGCTTGATCTTGGTACCCTTGATGTGGGGAAATTGTTGAAGATAAACTTTTCATATCCTTATTATAGTAGTAAATAATAGGGATGTGACCAATATTTAAAACTAAGCATTTCCTGTTGAATTCAGAAATTGCTCTATTGGATTGGAAAATGGTAAAGCGTAGGAGGCCACGTTGAGTAGTTGGTCCAGCTATATTTAAGGAGGATATGGTAACCATTCCATCTTTCTATATGCTAACATTACTTGCCTATTTTGGTACCTTCATGAAATCCGGGTTATACACACGGGTATAGAAATGTACGGGTGGTAGTATAAAGGGTCCCATTGCTTTTGAACCTGATCAGGAGGCAATGGTGTTTTGTCTTTATTTTTATATATCAAATCCATATCGCCAGAATGGCTATTATATATTGTGAGTTGGCAGATGATTCATTTTTATGACATGCCAAATGATTTCAGTTATGGTTTGAATTATATCACAGTTGTTGATTCAGTTTTCTCTATAAACTATTTTACATTTCAGTTGATTTTATACCCCACTTATCTTGGTTTTTGTATCAAAATTTTTATACGCTTGCTGAGCCTTTCTTTCGCTCATACTTGCTGTTTTAATTCTAACATTTCAGTAAAGTAGTTTGGCGAGACTTATCCGCACAGTTCAGAAAGAAAAGAGGCGTGATGCTATTTCGAAGATGACTTGCTCAGGATGTCTGGATTTAGTGTAAGATCTATTTTATATAATTAAGTTCTAATATTTACTACTATTATGTAATAGTCTAGTTGGCCTGGCGTACTTCTTATCGAAGTTAGACCAGTGGTTTAAGATTTGATCAAAGAGAATGTTGTAAAGAAGGAATACTTTTTATTTAATGGGATTTGGGTTCTTGTTTCTAGCCCTATAACCTTAAAGATATTGGTAAGTTTGGGGTCACAGATGTTATAATTTCAGTGTTGGACAATCACAAGTGAATGATTATTATTAAACAGATGTTTTATTTTGAGGATATTCGCGTGACGACCAAATCTTTTGACCCCGAATTTGGGGGCATCACAGTTGGTATCAGAGCAGGGTTATAGGACAATAGAAACAAGAGTGTGTAGGAGTGTGTATATCTAAGTAAGGAACGTCAAAGCTCATATAGAGTTCGTGTTGGACTATTGGATATAGTACCAATTAGTAAGTTAAGATTGGAGTACTCGTTTGAGATGGTGGTGCTGAACTGGATAGACCGCCTTGCGAATGGAGATGTCTACTGTGGGATCTTCAGTGATTATTACGAGCTGACGATGACATACGATATCAATATCCTTAAAACATGGAGATGAAGAAGCTTATAATCGAAGGACGAGCTATCAAAGGAGCTGACAAAGAAGGCATAAGTAGAGACATTGGCAAAACCTTCTCTTCTTACAAATTATTTTGATATCCCTCCTAGAGAGGCATTCGTTAAAAGATATATCTCCTCTTTTAAATAGTGACATTTTGAATTTTAACTTTTCGTTTTCTCCAGTGGTTAATAACCTTATTTGAAATATAGTACCACTTGTTCGGTACTTTCTTTTTGGTTGTTCATCTTCTCAAAAATAACACATTTGGAATTCCTTTCATATTTCTCAACTCCTACTGAGACGAACAACCCTATTTATAGGGGACACCAGGTATATCTGTCTGTGTGATAGAAGTTGGATGGAACGCCATCACTGGTGTGTTGTGTATTACAAGAAGGCTGGCCACCTTTATTTGTAAATGTCGGAGCTAAGACACGCAACGTCGGGTTCATATAATCATATTGATCTCTCAGTTATTCTTTCATTTCAAAGAATATTTGCTTTTAAAATTGATAAATTGATAACCACAATTGTGGGACATTCGCTATGATATGAAATATTTTTTTTCAAAATTTCATGATTCTTGTTATCACAAAAAAGTTTTGAAGGTATGCCAATCAATTGAGAATAAGTTAACCTTGACGGGATGAATTAAGACTTAGTGATGGGATTACAACGAGCAAAAGCAGATCAAGATATGATTAGAATACTAATGGCGGATAATGGAGTCGATTCGTTTTCTCTTTATCGATTAACGCTACGTTACTGCAAAGTTGGTTCGATTCTATATGGAAGAACAGCAAGTGTGGATGATGAAGGAGTTGAGGAACCCTAGGGATTTCTTTTCCTCAGTGGATTCCGAGGACCGAATCCCTTTAAGGAGGGAAGATTGTAACAACCCCGATTTTTCCGGATTTATTATTATTATTATTTAAATATTTTATTGGTTTTCCATAAAGGAATAATAAGATTGTGAATATTTAAATTTAATTTGAATGCAGTTATGTGTTTAATTGTTAATAGGTTATTCGGGTAGACTGTATTTGGTACTGTCTGTGTTAGTAAAATGTTTATTTTATTAAAAATTTATATTTTTATCAAAAGTGATAAATTGAGTTTGTTTTAAAATTTTATGGATCGAGTTGGTATTTTATTGGTACAAAAATTATACCCGATATTCTACCCGTGTACAAAAGTTTTATTTGTATAAATTATTAAAATGTTTAAAATTTAGTATTTTCACATTTTTTGGTAACTTGAGATTATTTTAAAATTTTAAGGATCAAAACTATATTTTTCTCGTACTAAAATTTTACCCGGTATCTTATCCGTGCCCCATTAATATTTGGGTGCATTATGAAAAAAAATTGAAAATTTTGTATTTTATATTTTTGATCAATCAGGGAAAATTATGTGTAATTTATTATATTAAAATATATTTTTAGTTTAATTTACTGTGTGTTAGTTTATTTTTAATGCATTTAAACGCGTTATGATTTTTATTAAATAGGCAAATTATCCCGTACATGTTATGTGACTTCTGTGTAGCATAGAATATTTTATTCTATTTTTCTATAATTTTTATATTTTTAGAATACAATTATTTCGCATTTTAATTTCCGGATCCAGCCCTGTATTGAATTCGAGGCCTTGTTTTTGATGAAATTATTTTTATATAATGATAGGATAATTAAAAATGCATTATTTTGTAATTTTTGTAAACTTCATAATTTTTGGGAAATTTTGGCATTTATATTATATTTGTTTAAAAATAAAAATTTTACATTTTTATCCCATTAAAATTATTTTTAAGGCTTAATAATTTTAATTAGGGGTTAAAAATATTTTTGGGGTATTAATTTTTGTTTAATATAAATAGCAACAGGTTTTTTCTTAATTAATTGAAATAATCAAAAATCAGATTTTTGATTTTTATTTTCTGGAAATTCTTTGGAGTGTTCTTCATAGTTCTTCAGAATCAATCAGCCTTTTGAAGGTGATTCTGTTATTCAAATATTTCATATGAGTAATCAAATTGAATCACATGATCTGTACTACATGTTTATGTATGTGTGTATATCCGAATATGCTTGGTTCGTAATTTTGTTGTTTTAATTTTAATTTTTGAATTTATTTAATTTGGTGTGGATTGTACACTGATTTGTTGTTGATTTAGTTAGTGTCTATAGATTGCTTATGATCTCAGGAGTATCATGATAATTTTTGTTTATTTTTAGTAGCTTAAATATGAAAATCGAAGTTTGTGTGGGTGAGTTTTAAATTTTTAATTTCCGGTTAGATTGTTAATTGTTTGTTGTTCTTGATGCGTGGTATAGATTGGTGAAGTTATAAGCTTCATTTTGATATATAGAACGAGTGATTTGGTTTAGAAACGAGTAAAAACGTGATCTTGGCCGGAAAAGTTTTGAGCTCGCCGGAGAGCTCTATTTTTCGATCATTTTGGTCAGATTTGTTGGTGTTTTTTTGTGTATTATGGTCTGATGGATGAGCAAGAATTGTTGTGCTTGTTTGGGGTCGAAATGGAGCTAATCGGAGCCATTTTGGCTTGCCGGAGATGGCCGGATATTGGCCGGCGGCATAACAGTGAAATAAGGGGGGTGAAGAAGACGTGGTTTTAAAAAAAAAATTATTTTACTTTTATTTACTTTAATTTACTTTTAAAAATCTTTTAAATAATTCTGAATTTAATTATAAAATTCAGAAAATTATTTTCTGAAAATATTTTGGAAATTCAAAATTTATTTCTGAATTCTGTTTTTAATTTTAAAAATTATTTTATCATTTACTTTTAATTCAAAAATAATTAAGAATTAAATACTTTTAATTATACTAATTAATTTCAAATAATGATTTAATTAATGTAATTATTTGATAAATGTAATCATTTATTAAATAATTTTATTAATTAATTATTAGTTGATTTTTAATTAGTTTAATTAGGATTATTTAATTTTTAATTAACCAATTTTCTGTTTAAAATTTTTTAAAAATGTTTAGAAATAGGTTTAATTGTTCAAAAATTTCAGAAAAATGTTTTAAAAATCTTTTAAAAACCATGAGCTGGATTTTATTCCAAAATGATGATTTAAAATTATTTTAAAAATATTTCTTTAGTCCAATTGAGTCCCGAATTGAGTTGTTAGACGGATTTTGTGAAAATCTCGTGTTATTTGCTATTCGGAAATTATGTGAAATGTGTGTTATTATTCTTTGATTATATTTTAGTGATTTGTAAATATTCTATGAATAATTTGAGTGCTCTTTTATTTGTGAGTCGTATCTGATATGTGTTAATTGGTTACGTGGCAAGTATATATGTTTTTAATTCGAGAATTAATGACTTATCTCTAGGGGTAATTATTGTCTTGAGGATTAATGATTTACTTCGAGGATTAGTTGTTGTCTCGAGGATTAATCGTGTCTTGAGGATTAATTGGTTATTTACGTTATCTTTCGGGGAATAAGGTAAAGCGTAGGAGGCCACGTTGAGTAGTTGGTCCAGCTATATTTAAGGAGGATATGGTAACCATTCCATCTTCCTATAGGCTAACATTACTTGCCTATTTTGGTACCTTCATGAAATCCGGGTTATACACACGGGTATAGAAATGTACGGGTGGTAGTATAAAGGGTCCCATTGCTTTTGAACCTGATCAGGAGGCAATGGTGTTTTGTCTTTATTTTTATATATCAAATCCATATCGCCAGAATGGCTATTATATATTGTGAGTTGGCAGATGATTCATTTTTATGACATGCCAAATGATTTCAGTTATGGTTTGAATTATATCATAGTTGTTGATTCAGTTTTCTCTATAAACTATTTTACATTTCAGTTGATTTTATACCCCACTTATCTTGGTTTTTGTATCAAAATTTTTATACGCTTGCTGAGCCTTTCTTTCGCTCATACTTGCTGTTTTAATTCTAACATTTCAGTAAAGTAGTTTGGCGAGACTTATCCGCACAGTTCAGAAAGAGAAGAGGCGTGATGCTATTTCGAAGATGACTTGCTCAGGATGTCTGGATTTAGTGTAAGATTTATTTTATATAATTAAGTTCTAATATTTACTACTATTATGTAATAGACTAGTGGGCCTGGCGTACTTCTTTTCGAAGTTACACCAGTGGTTTAAGATTTGATCAAAGAGAATGTTGTAAAGAAGGAATACTTTTTATTTAATGGGATTTGGGTTCTTGTTTCTAGCCCTATAACCTTAAAGATCTTGGTAAGTTTGGGGTCACAGATGTTATAATTTCAGTGTTGGACAATCACAAGTGAATGATTTTTATTAAACAGATGTTTTATTTTGAGGATTTTCGCGTGATGACCAAATCTTCTGACCCCGGATTTGGGGGCGTCACAAAAGCGCTGCAATTTATAAGGAGAAGACAAAGAAGTGGCATGACAGGCACATTAGACCGAAAGAGTTTGAAGTTGACCGACAAGTTCTACTGTTCAATTCAAGGTTGAAACTCTTTCCCGGAAAATTGAAGTCAAGATGGTCTGGTCCGTTTAAAGTTGTCAAGGTATATCTGTATGGTGCTGTGGACATCACTCGAGATGGTTCCGAGGTGTTTAAAGTGAATGGCCAAAGACTTAAGCCATATTTAATCGGTGATGACATTCCAAGAGCAGTTAATTGGCTTCTCTCCGATCCTCAAGCTTAAGTTCATCACGAGAGGCGTCGAGCTAATGACGTTAAACAAGTGCTATTTGGGAGGCAACCCAAGGAGGATTTTCATTTCAAGATGGATGCCACAATGGCATTTCTTGGTTGCACACTACCACCTCGACCATGATTCAGGGGAGTTCTTTCTTTTCTTCCTCGCATATTAGTCCATTTTGTTGTCATTTACATATATATAGTTTGTTTCTTTAGGTTATATGTGGTTAGTGGTTGTTTCTTGTGGACAAGAAATGTGATAAGTTGGGGGGTGTGTTCATTTAGATAGAATCTTATTGGGTTATGTGGTGGTGTAGTAATAGTAAAAAAAATTAAAAATCACAAAAAGAATTCTAGTCTTGTGAAGATTACTTGTTGTAAGTTAGCTCGATGCACCTATGAATGCCAAAAGAATCTTGTGTTATTGACGCTTTTGATTGAGAAGTGATATGCTTTGTTCTTGTGCACACACATACACTAGCAAATTGAAACTGGTAGACTTTTTTGAATGTTGTAAGTGATTAAAAAGGACATGAATATGTGCAAGATGATTTGGTTTGCATGCTTTGAGTACAAGTAGGTGCATTAGAGAGACTAGTTACTTGGGATTGATTATATTTTGTCACCAAGTGAGCTTTTGAGCCTATATGCATATCTTTTGCATCTTATATTCGTTTGCTTGAGTGTCCACATGTTATTTGCATTGCTAGCACTTGTTTGAGACCTTTCTTAAAATGCATGACATTATTTGATGATAACATGATAAAGGCATTTAGGTATAACCTCATAATTCCTATATTTCCACACCATTTGAATATGATCAATTAGTTACCCCGTTGAGCTTAATCTTATTTTTCGGTGACATACCACATTACTTGCCTAAACCTTTCTCTTGTATTGGCCTTACTTTAACTTGAACCCAAATTGTCAAAGGCTAGTGGAGTGTTTGTGGGAGTAAAAATGTGTGCAAAGGGGGTGCTTATTAATGGTCATTGCTTTGGGAAATATCGAGTTTAGTTGTTTACTTGTTAGTCGAATTTTATAAGAATGTGAAGGATCATTGTACTTATTTATATATTAGTTCCTTATCTTTAAAAAAAAAAAGAAATTATATGAGAGCATACTTATGTTTCTGTGATCCTTCTTTGTTCAACTAATCAAGTTATTTGTAAAAGAATTCAAGTGTGGGGATGATAGATGGGGAGTTGAATGATTTATGTTGTTGGGTACTAGCTTTTGACATTTCACCTTCTTTGGTTTTACTTGACATACCTTGTCCCTAGCCCCATTACAACCCGAATAAAGACCTTTTGATTATCATCAGTGGTGTATGTTGTGTTAAAGTTAGATTGATACCAAATGTCAAGCATGCTTATGATTTTGTTGGAATATAGTGATACACTTACCCTTAATCTTGAATGAATAGTATTTATGAGTGAAAGGTGAGTTATTACTTGTTTTTGCATATGAGATACCAAGTTTTGACTCAAAAATGTACTCTTGTGGGCTTAGCATGATTACCAACTTAGTCTTACATTTGACATGGACTTTTGAGAATTTATGCATCTTCTTTGAGTAGACTATGTGAATACTTGCACCTTTGACACCAAGGCATTGCATTATTCACCTTAATTCTTAAGTTGATGTGACATGAGAGGACTTGTATGTGTGGTGTTGTATTGGCATTCGATCTTTTATATGAGCTAGATGGATTTTGTGGGTACATTCACTATAGGCCCTCACAAGACCTCACTCGTCCACTAGGGCTACCTAGGGGTTTAAAGGGCTTGTTGCATATGCCAAATGCAACCGTGATCATCTACTTAAGTGGTATTACTAAGTAGTTATTTTATATTGGTTTACTCGAGGACGAGCAAAGGTCAAGTTAGGGGGTATTTGATACATGCTAATTTTATGTACATTTTATAGCATGTTATCTCTCATTTATCCTTAGTTTATAATAATTTTGTGCTTGATTAGCATTGTTAGTAGCATTTTAATTTGGATTGCGGGCTAAGATGATTTTTTATGTTTATAGGATAATTTTGGAAGCAAAAGGAGTCCGGTTTCAGATCCTCAACAGACCGTAGCTTACACCTGGACGAGCAATAAGGAAATAAGAATTGTCACAAAAATATGGAAAGTGATATATTCTTAAAGTGGGAATCCCGGTTGGAATTAATATAATTTTTGTTAAGCAAAAGGAGTCCGGTTCTAGGCCCTCAATAGCGCGCATCTTAGGACTTAAGAATTTATTTATATTAATAAATATTTTTATTTATTTAGAAAATTATATTGACAAATATCTAATAATTTTAGATATTAATTTTTATAATTTCTGGAATAAATTAATTATTTATTAATTAAAGATTATTAGCTGTGCGGGTTAAAAAGTATTACTGCGGAACACGTGCAAAAGTGTAGCAGCCGCGTGAATTGTTTATAACAAGTATGTGTGAGATTGTTTCACGGATTAGTACACATGAATTGATTATGCAAAGCAAAAGGTAGGCCCCGTCGGTTGTTAATTTTGAAATTGAAAAAAGGATTAATGGTCGGCAGAATTAACTTGTTTGAACAAATCAAGTAGCCGCCTGGAAGTTGCAAGTTGTCAAGTACGGCGGTGCTTTTATTGGTAGTAGGTGGGCTTATTTCTCCTATAAATAGGAAGTGATTTGCATAGAATTAAACACACACCTTTCGACGGAATTCTTTCCTGTATTCTCTCAAAATACCTCAGCCTTATTTGTAAATTTTAGTTTTAATTCATACACTTTAATTTTCTGCAAGTTCTATTTTGGTTGAAGATTGTAAGGGGATTACTATGAGTGCTCCTTTGTTTTATTGGAAACTATTTCGGGAGAAGATTATTCAGTTGTATTTTCTTCACTCTAAACTCTTTTAATCATGATTTTACCCATTAGTATATGCTTATTTTCTTTATATAGCATGGGTAACTAATTCTATAATCCGAGAATTAGGTAGTATTCATTGGTGATATATGCTTGTTTGATTGTGATGCTAATTCTCTACTTTTTCTAATCTATCATTGAGGGCTTAACCCAATTAAGGGAGTAGCTAACCTTTAATGGTATTTATAGGGATTATGATAAATTGGGAGAGGAGTCATAATTCTTGTTCATAATTTGATAGACATAGTTCAATTATTGAATCGGGAGATTAATAAGAGGACTATGAAACTTATAATTCTTGGGTCTTAATAGTCTATAATTGTATTTGGATTAATCGTGGGAGTGAATTTTGAGATATGGCTGTAGACATTATCTTGTATCTTGAGAGAGAATATTATAATTAGAAGAATTGTTTTTAGCAAAGTATGAGAAATATATATATATATATCGCATTACAATAACATCATTGAACCAATTGAAGAACCCTAGTTCTCGGGTTACTTTCCTCATCGACAAAACTCAGTTTTCATTGCTTATAATAGTTCAATTTAGTTAGGAACAAAGCACCTAATTATTCTTCTACACTTCTAGATTGTAAGGAATTAAAACTTGAACTTGAATTAATAGTCCTTCCCTGCGAACGAACTTATATATAGAAAATTACATCAACAGTCATGCAAGTAATACACAGTATTATTATGATCAACTAGGCTTGTTATTAGATGTATACAGACATGCCTCTATGACTAACAACAATTTCCAATTAATTGAAATAAAGTAAACTTATTCTTGTTTTAAACCTAAGTCTTACACATATTAGCAGAGTTCAAAACTTAAAGTTTTTTTTAATTTTAAAATTTTAAAATTTAATCTCTAGTATTAGGTTTTACACTGATTTTGAAGTTGTACAATAAGTTGATTGAATTTTACAACAATTTTAAAAGAGTAACGGAAAACTACGGGTCACAATAAATTTCATTAGGGCTAATATATAAATATACTAATTTATAATTAGTGCGATACACGGATTTTTGTTATATGTAATAAATTATATTTTATGTTATAATTATATTTTATATAATCATTATTTTTAACAATTTATTTTAATTTTAGTTTAAATAATTTAATATAAATTTAATAAATGATATGCATGGTTTAAAATTTATATTATAAAATTTTAAAATAAATATGTCGTTCACGGAATTCAAACCTTGAAATTGTAGTATATTGATTTATCATATAATATATCTAATCTTTATATCTAGTGGTTTTGATTTTTACTAAAAATCTAACGATCCTTATTTGTTGTATATGGATTTCTATTATATTTTTCATTGCCCGTGCGATACAAGAGTTTCTTTTATTATGTTATAAATTTTATTTAAGATTACAATTATGTTTTCATATAATTATTATTTCTAACAATTTTTTAAATTTTAATTTAATATAATTTAATATACTCATATTTACGGATTATACTAATATTTCCTTATTATGAATAACGTATACGGATTTTTAATATATTTAATTAATAATTATAAAAATATGGTATGATATTTTCGGGTATATATTAGTGATGGTAAGATTAGCCTTAAATCAAAAAGTTACTTAAACATAATGAGGAATTGATAATTTGTTTTTGTACATCGACCTGCGAATAATGTACCCCACTCATTAGCACATACTGCTTATTCTATTATGGGTCAGGTCCTTAGGAATGGTACTCAACTTCTATTGATTTTATTATGTGTAACCTTGACCTAAAGGGTATTTGATTAATGCAGTACCGAAAAAAATATATATATATTACCTGTTTCAATTAGAAAGAAATTATTAATAATTGGAAGATATGGTACGATTGATGTTTTCCGGTGTTTATAAAAGATAATACTTTCAACTAAAAGTAAATATGGAAAAGGTAATTGGCTAATTAACATTAATTATATTATGTTATTATTAATTTTTATAACAAAATAATTATACCAAAACCAAATCGACAAATTTTTAATATTTTAATTTTAATATGATAATGTAGATATCAATTTTGTGAGGTACTAACGTGAGTCATTTACTGAAACTAACATTTGTACACCATAAATGCTTCCCCATCTTAGAGGTTTTTCGGCCAATGAAAGAACAAATATATTTTAAAGAAAATTTCGAGTTTCATAAAAAAGTTCGGGAGAGTATAAAACTAGCCTATTACGTCGCCTTTTTATGTCGCACGTAAAGAATGACGACATATATAATACTTTATACGTCGCATTTTTAAAAGAGCGATGTATATAATTCTTTTGTAATGACTTTTTACATCGGCTCAGGTAAAAAGCATCGTACATGATTAACATATACATCTGTTCCCTTCTGACCGACGTAAAAAAGGACATTTTACGTCGGTGCTGTTATCCGCCGCATAAAATCTTAGCACATATACGTCACCTTCCTAGTTAGCCGACATATAAAACATATGTATAATGTATATACGATGACATTTATATATACAACGTATATATTACAAAAAATTATTTAAAAATAAAAATATTAACTAGTCAGTATTGATAGTCAATTATTACGGGCTTGTTTGGTATCTCCATAAAATAAGTTTTTATGAACTTATTTACAGGTAAAAAATTTTTATTTTGATAATTTTTTATACAATTATTTAATTTGTATTTGAGATTCTATAAATTACATAACAAAAATTAACTTTTTCAGAAAAAAAATTAAGAATCTTTAACTTTATTTTAAAATAAATTACTTAAAATAAGTTCCCAAACACCCCCACCCTGTTCTTCCCCATTTTTCCGATCTACGGTCCCTCGGAGCGAAGGGCTAGGCACAATTGTGCTCTCAACTAAAAATACTTCTCAACTGCGCTCAGCTCACTACCTGCTAATTAATTGGGTTCGAAGAATTTCACTACCTGCTATTAATTGGGTTCGAATTTCTCTCCAAACTCGTGAAGCCTCTCTCCTAGTTGGGTTAGCTCAGGCACGCCTAATGTAACGAATTACAGAGATCTAGGGTTTCATTTTTGGGTTTTTTGATAAGAAAAAGAAGAAAAGGAAATAAAAGAAACTTGAACAAGAAGAAAATTCACATTCATTCAGATAGGATCAAAATACAGCCAAGTTCAGTACTAATACAGCTCAACTGGTACCACCACTACTTGTCACTACAAGACAAAATATTATAACAATGATACTAAAATGCTGTCGTTCGACTAATGCAAATAGAGATTAAGATTAAGTATTGAAACGACATCGTATCATTCCAACTGAAATGCTGATTTCCCGCCAAGCACATAACCTCCCAATAATTAATCAAAATTCAATAATTAATCAGAATAGAGTCAAATCATGACAATACTCCATCCTTAACAACATCCTTGTCCTCAAGAATGGAAATCTGGTAACCTTTTAATGAGCTGCTCCCACAATTCCCATGTAGCTTCATCTGGGCCCTCATTCTCCCATTGCACTAGCACCTTTGTCGCTGGTTTGTTGCCCTTTTTGATCAACATCTGAAAAACAACACCTAGAGGGGGGGTGAATAGGTGTTTATGGTTAATAATGTGAATTTATGAACAGTTTTGAAAATTACTGAAAACAGCTTGCTGTTTGTAATAACACAGTTTGCAAACAGCACGCTGTTTGTATCTAAAATGCAATGCAGAGAGAGCAAGAACAGTAAGTAAAAGTGACACACAATCTTTTAGCCAGGTTCGACCCCTAATCCCCTATGGTCTACGTCCTGGTCCCTTACCTAAACTTGGTAAGAGAATATATTATTGATCAACTATAATCCAATTACAAGATACAACAATATATCTCCCTTAACCCTTGCTGCTTACAAATGGCTTGCTGTTTACCTGTGCTGAACCAACCCTCTAAGTACTACTTCCCAAGTATACTTCTCTAGTCTAGTTCGACTCACCCTAAAACCTGAAGCCAATCTTGTACAGCAACAAAACAATACAATTTGAACAATACAAATGAATGATACAACTCAACCTATGACCCTCTGAATATATAGATATATATGAATGAAAAGGGTTCGAAAGGTTTGAAGGATATAGCAATGAAAGCTTTGAATTTCTGTAAGGCTCTTTTGTTTTCAACACTGTATCGTTATTTGAACTGAATGAAATCAGTTCTCTTTATAGGCGAATGAAAACCAAGAGTGGAAATTAATTTCTTGAGCTCCAACGGACATAAATGTTACCGTTGCTTGAACAGATTCTGTTTGAAGAACAACGAAAGAGAGGAGCCTGAAGAAGTGATGTTCACGTGTGTTGCAAGTGTTGTATGGACTGAGTGTGCCAGAGATATGATGAAGGGATCACGTGAAGGAAGCTTTTTTAGAAGAAGTGATGACAACGTGTATAGCAGGTGATATATAGAATATGTATGACAAGGAACATATGATAGTGATATGAATCATATGAGTATTTGAGTGGAAGACAAGTGAATGTTTAAATTAATGAAAAGTAGAACCTTTACTTTTCTAAAATAACATAAGGAATATTGTTTTGTCTTCAAGCATGATTGAGGTATGGGAGTTTATATATTCATATATAATCAGAGGACCCATACAATTAACCCTAACAAAGATTCCACTTGATGTTCCTTGAAAACTTTATAATCGACAAAACTGTCCAGACTGAAATCAGCACGCTGTTTTTGAAACTGGTACGCCATTTGTATAAATGGCTTGCTGTTTGATTTAAAGTGATAGTCTAAACAGTAAGCTGTATTTCCTGCAACACCTGGTTAGAGTAAGTACAAATGGCATGCTGTTTTATATCTGAAAATAAGGCCAAAGCCTTACTAATTGTCATCATCAAAACCTAGGAGTTTCAATCTCCCTCTTTTTGATGATTACAACTCATTTTAGGAGAATTTTAATACTCCCCCAAAAACCCTGCAGTCAATGTTAGATATAAAACCAATAATAATAATGAAAGGAGTATATAGCCACTTAGCACAACATAAAGCCATTAATAAATGAAACCAGCAGTATCCAACAACACACTTAGGCATCAAGATTCACATAAGGTTCACACAATTAACGACATAATTAAGACAATTCAGACCAACAGATCACAAGTTCAGATTTAACATAATTAGCATATAATAATTCTAGCAGATAATAATTCTCCAAATGTTCTCCCCCTTAATTCATCAAAAATCAAGGTTCTTTAGGAGTCTTATCATCAACATCCTCATCAGTATTGGTGGCTTCAGTGTCACCATCTGGATTGTCCACATCTTTAGCAGCAGCAGTAGCCAAGTCATCAAGGCTGTGATCATGATCCATTGCAGAATGGGTTGTAGAGGTGGCTCCACCTGTCTTCATCATTAGATCCTTCAAAGTCTTCATATCACTGATATACCCCTTCATAACTGTCTTGATTGTCTGACAATCTGCCTTGACATTTTGAAGCTCAGTTTTGATTTCCTGAATGTCCTTCTTTATTTCAATGATGTTCCCAGTGCTGATCATAGTATCAGTTTGGATGGATTTCAACAAGAGCAAGTCAGAAGAACCAAACTCAGTAGCACCAGGGGTGGGGTTGGAAGGTTCTCCAATATCAGGGATAGATTCAGTTGGAGGAGAGATTATGACCCGAGACACTTCTCCATTGGTAAGTTGAAGATTGTTTTGGCTTAAGGTTTTCTGATCAAAGTTGTCTTTGATGGTTAACTTATAAGCAGACTTAAGATCAATTTTAAAACCCTCAAAAACCCTTGTGAGAAGCTGGGGCATATGGAATGCCAGTGTGAGCTTTCTCAACTGTCCCAACCATCTTTTTCAGAATGAGGTTCGACAAATCAAAAGGTTTGCCAGATATAATCATGGCAACAACAATAATATCCTGATTAGTGAAACTGGATTTGTTTCCTAACCTAGGACAGATATGGGATCTAGCCAGTTTGAATACAAGATGAGCTAAAGGAGACACATTTGTGGTAGCATGAGAGGTGGCAGTTATTGGTACTTCAGAATCATACAGAATCTTCAATTGGTCTTGAACTGAAAAGTCAGGTAAAGTAACAGCACTCTGGGCGGTATAGATATTCTCATTGCTCTCAGTTTCAATGGATAGAAAAGAGTTTAGCAGGGGAGGGTTTAACTGAATTTTCTTCTTACTAACAGAGGATATAACATTTCCAAAAGAGTCCTCATGCAGGTTAGCATAAAATTCACGCACAAGATCAGGATAATAAACTTTTGGTAAATCTAGCATGAAATTTCCAAGCCCAATATCATTGAATAGCTTCATAACACCACACTCAGTTAACAGAGGGAATAGCTTACCAGAGAGTGGAGACCCATGAATCAATTGACGAGTCCCTAGCTCCATATCAGTGTATCTTGATTCAAATTCTGGACCGGCAAAGTGTGGAACCCCTTTGAGCCTCTTCGATTCAGGGGTTTGAGAAACCTCATCGCCACTGAGATTACCAGGACTAGCAAGATCAACAAATGATTCATCTTTCTTGGAGGGGGTTTGATTTGCTTGGAGACCAGATTTGCGTCCACGAGTACGAACCATGTTTTTGTTCTTGAGACAAATCGCCGCTTGAGAGAGAGAGAGAGAGAGAGAGAGAGAGAGAGAGAGAGAGAGAGAGAGAAAACCCTAATTGAAATGTTTGTGTTGGGATATGACCCGTTTCTCTTGTTTTTGATTAAACATTAGGGGAGAATTTAGAGAATTAATTAAAAACAAAATTATCAGCTCAATTCGACTTAATGTAATTAAAAATTTAGGAGCATGTCTCTCTAAACTATTCTCCACATAAACCTTTTTAGCATCAATACAAATAAAAAAAATCATGAAAACATAAAATAATTCATATAGTCATGTAACACATAATATATTGATAACCAGCAGGACATGAATTATGAACTTTATTAAAATAATGTTAATCACAAAAATATCATAAAAACATTTACTTGCAGTTAAGTGATTAGCTAGAAAAATGACAAACAGTATGCCATTTGTGACCTGTGATTAAGACAAATGGTAAGCCATTTTGCCTAATACCTGTCATCCAGCACGCTGTTTTACATAGAGCACATACCAAGTTGCATTCGAATGACTGAGAATCTTTCTTCAACAAGGGGTTTTGTGAAGATATCAGCTAGTTGGAATTCTGTTGGTACAAAGACCATCTCTATCTTCCCCTTAGCAACATTGTCTCTCAAGAAGTGGTGTCGAACATCAATATGCTTCGTTCTTGAGTGATTTACCGGATTTTTAGAAATGCTAATGGTGCTAGTATTGTCACAGTTGATTGGAACTTTTCTACATTTGATGTCAAAGTCCCTTAGTGTTTGTATCATCCATAATAATTGAGAACAACAGCTCCCAGCTGCTAGATATTCTCCTTCTGCAGTGGATAAAGCAACCGAGGTTTGTTTCTTGCTTTGCCATGAAACTAGACTTTGTCCAAGAAATGTACAAACACCACTAGTGCTCTTTCTATCAACTAGACACCCTGCATAATCTGCATCACTATACCCAACAAGATCAAAAGTATTTGTGATAGGGTAAAACAAACCAAGAGAAATGGTACCACTTAGATATCGAAATATTCTTTTAATGGCATTTAAATGAGATTCTTTGGGGTTTGATTGAAACCTTGCACAAACACAAACACTATACATTATGTCAGGTCTAGAAGCAGTTAAGTAAAGTAGGCTACCAATCATACCTCGATACCTTTTTATATCGACAGCCTTACCATTTTCATCAGCAAACAGCTTGCTGTTTTGGATCATAGGAGTTGATTTTGGTTTAACATCTTCATAACCAAATCTTTTGAGAAGACTTTTTGAATATTTAGATTGGTGCACAAATATTCCATCCTTAGATTGCTTAATTTGAAGACCCAAGAAATAATTGAGCTCGCCCATCATGCTCATTTCGAACTCACTATGCATACATTTTGAAAACCACTTGCACATAGATTCATTAGTAGCTCCAAAGATAATATCATCCACGTATATTTGAACAATTAAAATATCTTTACCATTTTGCATAATAAATAATGTGGGATCGATTTTACCTCGAATGAATCCATTTTGGATTAGATACTTACTAAGCCTTTTGTACCAAGCTCTAGGGGCCTGTTTTAATCCATAGAGAGCCTTCTTTAGCTTGAATACGTAGTTTGGAAATTGATCATGCTCGAAACCAGGAGGTTGTTTGACAAAAACTTCCTCTTCCAGCACGCCATTTAGGAATGCACTCTTCACGTCCATTTGATATAGCTTGATTTTCTTGAAACATGCATAGGCTAGAAGTATTCTTATTGATTCCAAACGAGCAACAGGAGCATAGGTTTGATCAAAGTCAATGCCTTCTTGTTGGTTATAGCCTTGAGCTACAAGCCTTGCTTTATTTCGAGTAACGGTGCCAAATTCATCAACTTTGTTTTTGAACACCCATTTTGTTCCTATAATTGAAGCATCTTCTGGAGGTTTGACAAGTTCCCAAACATCACACCTTTCAAATTGATTTAATTCTTCTTGCATGGCCACGATCCAATTATCATCTTCTAAAGCTTCATTGATATTTTTGGGTTCTTCTTGAGCTAGGAAGGCTGCATGAGCACAATAATTTGCCTTCCCTCTTTTTGTAGTAATTCCATCAGTAATATCACCAATGACTAACTCAGGTGGATGATTTTTAACCGTTCTTGTCGCCCTTGGTAAAGAGTGTCGAGCTATTTCTTCATGAGTTGTCTTTCTCATCTTTGATGGTGGTGACTGTTCTTCTCCATCATATAGAGGCAATTTTGCAGTAGCCCTTGATCCTCTAGGACCTTCCAAAGTCATTTTTGCCATTTTTGTAATGGAATCTTCTACTTCAGCTTGCTGTTTTGAACTTTCAGCTTGCTGATTGTCAATGTCTGCATCTTCTTTGGCTTGCTGACTTTCAGTGTCACTTTCATCTTCAGCATGCTGATTTGAACTGCCATTTTGCTGATTTTCACTTCCAGCTTGCTGATTTGCACTTCCAGCTTGCTGATTTGTACTTCCAGCTTGCTGATTGTCAGTGACTTGAGGATGCTCATTTTCTTCTTCACCTGCAAATCCTTCCTCAACTCTTGGTAGATCATTGTTAGGTTCTTGAAAAGTAACATCAATAGATTCTTCAACAATATGTTTATTAATATTATAAATTCTATAAGCTCTACTTGTTAAAGAATAACCAAGAAATATGGCTTCATAGGATTTAGCATCAAATTTACCATCTTTACCAATTGTTTTGAGGACAAAACACTTTGAACCAAAAATCTTGAAGTAACTGATATTTGGCTTCTTGTTTCTCAACACTTGATAAGGAGTTTTGTCCAATAATGGCCTGATTATGATTCGATTCAACAAATAGCATGCTGTATTTACAGCTTCGGCCCAAAAACTTCTAGGTAGCTTGCTTTCTTGCAGTAGAGTCCTTGCTGTTTCTTGGAGTGACCTATTCTTTCTTTCCACCACTCCATTTTGTTGAGGAGTCCTTGGAGCAGAAAATTCATGAGAGATTCCCTTTTGTTCACAATATGTGATAAATTTGTCATTGACAAATTCACCTCCTCTATCACTTCGAATACCTACAAGTCTTGCATCATGCTTGTTCTCAAGTAGTTTAATCAGTTTCTCAAATTCATCAAAAGCACAATCTTTAGTACTAAGGAACAATACCCAAGTAAATCTAGAATAATCATCTACAATTACAAAACCGTATTGTTTACCTCCAATACTTTTATAAGATTCTGGACCAAATAAATCTAAGTGCAGAAGCTCTAAGGGTTTAGAAGTAGATACCATTTTCTTAGCTTTGTGAGTGCTTCGAATTTGTTTACCCAATTGGCATGCTGAACATACTTCGATCTTAGAATACTTCAGTTTTGGCAGCCCTCTGACCAGATTCTTCCTTGAAAGTTTATTGATCAAGTCCAAGTGTGCATGTCCCAACCTCCTATGCCATATATATGGATCATTATCGATTGCAGCCAAACAGCATGCTGTTTCCTGCATTTCAAAGTCTAATACATATATATTTCCTTCCCTTCTAGCAACTAGTGGGATTTTGTTAGCACCAATAGTAATAATAGTTTTGTCTATGCCAAATTGAACAAAATGTCCATCATCAAATAATTGAGTGACACTAAGTAAATTATATGAAAGACCCTTGACATATTGAACTTTATCAATCGAAATATTACTATTGCCAATCGAACCAATACCAAGGATTCGAAGAGTTTTATTGTTGCCAATTGTAACCCTTCCTCCTTTCTTCATGTTGAGACTTATGAACTGAGACTTGTCTCCACACATATGTCTAGTGCAACCGCTATCCAAGATCCATTGTTTCGACTTTATTTTGGCGGCAAGACATATCTACAAAACAAACAAACACAAACTTAATGTTTTGGTACCCATATAGGTTTGGGTCCAAACTGGTTAGTAGCAAGAATATATAACACATTTAATTCAGCTTTCTTGATCCATTTTTGGATCACTTTTGGTGACTGTTGGCGTGCTGTTTGTCTTCTGTCAGGAGCAGTTTGGTATGCTGTTTGTCGCCTGGCTGGTCCATTCTGGTAAGCTGTTTTCCCTTTACCATTGATTTTGACCACACAATGAATTTCCAGATGGCCTTTTCCTCCACATTTGTTGCATGTTTTCCAAGGCATGGCATAATCATAAGGTATGCCATTTTTACCATCATATTTGAGGACTCCAAGCTTCTTGTGTATGTCCATGCCAACTCCTTCTCTTACTACAGGAACTTTTGCCTTTTTCATCATTGTCTTTAAGGTGTCTTCTCCTAGAACAAAAGTTTCCATTCCTTTCTGGAGGTCCTTGACCTCTTTTTCCAGAAGAGAAATCAAATCAGCTTGCTGGTTGATAAGTTCAGCTTGCTGTTTTCGCTTTTCCACAGATTTTGAGGATTCGGCTTGGTTTGACTCTGAGTTCTTGAATGATTGTATGCATTCATTCCTTTCTTCAATTTCTGACTTCAATCTCCTAAGTTCTTTCATAAGAACTTCATTTCTTTGTAGAATCACTTTGTTGACTCCTTCGAATTGAACTAATTTCTCCTTTAAATCAGTAATAAGATCATTGTGATTTGTTTCTGGATTCTTTTCATCCATTAAATCAGCAATCATCTTCTTCAACTGATTGTTGTTCTTTTCCAGCTTGCTATTCTTATGTTTTAGTTCCATAAACTCAATTATGGATACATGATTTGGTACCTGCACGGTTAGTTCTTCTAGCATATTATGAGATGAATTTAAATCAGAATATATTGAATTTACCTCACTTGCATCATCTTCTGAATTCGAATAATCACTATCCACACAATCTTCTTTTATGGATCCTAGTGAACTTTCTTCATCATGTAGACCTACAAGGGCCAAATTCACCATGTCCTCGCTTGAGTCATCACTGGAGTCTGAATCATCATCACTCCAAGTCAGTAGAGCCTTTGCTTTTCTCTTGTCCTTGAAAGCAGCTTGCTGTTTGGACTTTAGCTTAAAACAGTCCTTCTTAAAATGGCCTGGCTTGCCACATTCGAAACAGGTTTGTTCCTTGACCTTCCTTTTGGAGTATTCACCTCTTTCCTTTTTCATTCTATTTTTCTTTTCAATCAGTCTCTTGATCTTTTGTGAGATGAGTGCCATTTCTTCGTCAGATTCTTCATCAGATTCAAACAGCTTGCTGTTTGCAGACTCTGGCTTGCTGTTTGTAGAGTGAAGAGCCAAATTCCTCATTTTGGCTATGGGGACCCGAACATCTTCAGCCTGACCTTTGCTTATCTTGCTTTCAAATTGTTCTAGCTCTGCAAACACAGCTAGGTGATCCATAGTGTCGATTGTTGAGGATGATTCCAAAGCCGTGACCTTTGCTTCATAAATGAATGGTACCGCACTTAACACTTTCATGTTAATTTCATCTTGTGGAATGTCTTTTCCAAGTCTCTTTAATGAGTTTATAGTAACTTGGAACCTTGCTTGACCTTCTTTGATAGTTTCATTGTCCTTGAGCTTGAAGTTTCCAAAATCATTCATTAGTTTGCTAAGCTTTACCTTCCTCAAGGTTTTTGATCCTTCATGATAGGTTTCCAAGGCATCCCACATTTCTTTTGCTGTTTTTAGGGAGGAGACTTTGTCATACTCAGCTTGATCTAGAGCATTCATTATAGAATTTCTAGCTTCTCCATTAAAGCCGCATTTGATAATTTCATCCATAGTGAGATCATCAACGTCTTTCGGTTGATTCTTTTCATCCAGGAATTGATAATCTCCTTTCTGTACAACTCTTAACACCAGTGGCCTCTTGGATAAGAATGTTTCCATTCTACATTTCCACCAATTGTAATTTTCTGATCCAGTGAGGAGAGGATCCCTATAATCGGCTTTTGCTTCAAGATAATGTTCCGCCATGATCGATACTTTCCTGTTACAGAATTGTTAGTATACCACGCTCTGATACCAATTGAAAAACAACACCTAGAGGGGGGTGAATAGGTGTTTACGGTTAATAATGTGAATTTATGAACAGTTTTGAAAATTACTGAAAATAGCTTGCTGTTTGTAATAACACAGTTTGCAAACAGCACGCTGTTTGTATCTAAAATGCAATGCAGAGAGAGCAAGAACAGTAAGTAAAAGTGACACACAATCTTTTAGCCAGGTTCGACCCCTAATCCCCTATGGTCTACGTCCTGGTCCCTTACCTAAACTTGGTAAGAGAATATATTATTGATCAACTATAATCCAATTACAAGATACAACAATATATCTCCCTTAACCCTTGCTGCTTACAAATGGCTTGCTATTTACCTGTGCTGAACCAACCCTCTAAGTACTACTTCCCAAGTATACTTCTCTAGTCTAGTTCGACTCACCCTAAAACCTGAAGCCAATCTTGTACAGCAACAAAACAATACAATTTGAACAATACAAATGAATGATACAACTCAACCTATGACCCTCTGAATATATAGATATATATGAATGAAAAGGGTTCGAAAGGTTTGAAGGATATAGCAATGAAAGCTTTGAATTTCTGTAAGGCTCTTTTGTTTTCAGCACTGTATCGTTATTTGAACTGAATGAAATCAGTTCTCTTTATAGGCGAATGAAAACCAAGAGTGGAAATTAATTTCTTGAGCTCCAACGGACATAAATGTTACCGTTGCTTGAACAGATTCTGTTTGAAGAACAACGAAAGAGAGGAGCCTGAAGAAGTGATGTTCACGTGTGTTGCAAGTGTTGTATGGACTGAGTGTGCCAGAGATATGATGAAGGGATCACGTGAAGGAAGCTTTTTTAGAAGAAGTGATGACAACGTGTATAGCAGGTGATATATAGAATATGTATGACAAGGAACATATGATAGTGATATGAATCATATGAGTATTTGAGTGGAAGACAAGTGAATGTTTAAATTAATGAAAAGTAGAACCTTTACTTTTCTAAAATAACATAAGGAATATTGTTTTGTCTTCAAGCATGATTGAGGTATGGGAGTTTATATATTCATATATAATCAGAGGACCCATACAATTAACCCTAACAAAGATTCCACTTGATGTTCCTTGAAAACTTTATAATCGGCAAAACTGTCCAGACTGAAATCAGCACGCTGTTTTTGAAACTGGTACGCCATTTGTATAAATGGCTTGCTGTTTGATTTAAACTGATAGTCTAAACAGTAAGTTGTATTTCCTGCAACACCTGGTTAGAGTAAGTACAAATGGCATGCTGTTTTATATCTGAAAATAAGGCCAAAGCCTTACTAATTGTCATCATCAAAACCTAGGAGTTTCAATATCCTGTCTAAAACTGCAACTGGTTGTGGGTTAATGACCCCTGCAGTATCTGCTCCTGGAAGCACAGTTTGAACCACCTTAGCATCCCCTAATTTTTTCTTCAATTGGGAAACATGGAACACATCATGTATTTTAGGTTCAGCTGGTAATGCTAACTTGTAAGCCACTGTGCCAATTTTGTTGACAATTTGGTAGGGGTCGTAGTACCTTGCAGACAACTTGTGATTCTTCCTGTGGTTGAGAGACATCTGCCTGTATGGTTGCAGCTTTAGGAACACTTCATCCCCTACCTTGAACTCTCTTTCAGTTCTCTTTTTATCAGCAAACCATTTCATCCTCTCTTGTGCCTTAGTTAAGTTCTCCTTGAGTATCTGATGGGTAGCATATCTATCTCTCACTAGTACAAAAACTGCTTTACGCGTCTGTCAAAAAGGGTGATATGCAGCTGTTCACAACAGATGCATATGGAGGAGTCGTATCAGCTAAAAGTATATGCGTTTGTTGGGAAACAGACGCATATAGTCTATTGCGTCTGTCAATAACTGACACATATAATAGGAAACTGACGCAAAAAGTATAACTTCTGCGTCGGGTTTTTGTAACAACAGACGTATAAAGTATTTTTGCAACAGTTAACAACAGACGCATAAAACATAAGAACGGATGCAAAAAGTTTTATCTTTTGCTTCTGCTTTTCCGTAACAGACGGATAAAATATTTTTACATTTGTCTACAACAGATGTATTAAGTTCGAGAACAAAAGTATATAATAATGTATGAGATATCTGTTCTGCTAGAACAGACGAATTTTTTTTTATTTTTTAATATTTATTTTTTATTAATTTTTAGCTATACCTATCCATACCAATAATATGAATGTATTATCCTATATTCTCACTTAGCACCTATCAATGCCAATAATTTGCATATATACATTCTGCTCGACCAAATTCAAATCCAGTACTATACATCTCAATCCCAAAAATATTAAACTTACTAATTTGACAGAATGAAAATAGTACTTGATTAACAAAAACCGACAATAATCATATTAATTTTCAACTTGTTCCACCAAAATACAATGTTTCACCAAAATTAAAAAACTTAACTTCAAATATTTTCACAAACTAAATTAACAACTCTAGCATACCCCTACCAATCCTATAAATATTCCTTTGTAAAATAATCGGGCCAAATGTCTCGAATTTCATCAATTTCTTGTCGAGTGTAGGATGCCACCCTTCCAATACCCTACAGTAATATTTACATGCAGAGTATAAAGCACGATTCGGGAAAACACCTAAAGCAGCAGATGAAGTAATGAACAAAAAACATACCACAACAAATCCATTAAGACAAGAGATCCAACATCCGTGGTTTTGGGTCTTTTTAAGTTCTCTATCCACTCTACTGAATGTATTGATCTCCTTGTGCCTCCATGCATACAAATAATCTTTTTCTCAGTAAGGGTTGAAGTAAAAGATAGTTAAAAAGCTGATTGAACAGCGTCCATGCCCAGATTCCATCATTTTCACCCTGAAAATCCATTAAATATTGAAGCACAAAATATTAGTTAAAATAAAATAATAGCATACACATCATACCATTCTCTCGATGCATTCAAGACGAAAACCAAAAAGTGCTTCATATTCAACATACAACATACACATTAAAACTGGAGCAAAAAGCAAATAGTCATTACCTGAATAAGCTTTATCTTTAAAGATTAGTAAGCTCCGAGGTATTAATAAAATGGAGAAGGGACTATGATTTTTCTGCAGATGACCATCTAGAGCTCCTGTACAAGAAAGTTCATCGTCCATGTTTAGCTGCTGGTTCGTAGAAATTGTCAAACCCAAATGGGGACTAAAGTCCATTACAACGGGTTATCCCAGAGAAACAATAGCTACTATTGGAAAGTAAGCAGTGCCATCTTGATGAGGCTGGATGTCACAACAATAGTTTCAGCAAAATGAAAATTGGAAACAATACCACTAGATAATGTAAATATACAGATACACCCTTTTCTCAATACTATCCTTCTTTCAAATATGTTAGTTAAGGACATCATAATTAAGCAACTATCTCGTTGGGGGCATTTGGTTAATAAATGGCCCCAGTCAATGGAAATCAGAACCTTAACCCATGTGCTGCAGTGCTAGTGTTTAAATTAGTAATTTGATTGACCGGAATCGGAACTTTCTTCCTTTTAACCAAGTACATCATTTCCCAAGTACTACTTGGGAATCCAAATCATTCACATTCCCATTTACCCCATTCCCATACCTTTCATTCCATTTCACGTCAATAATCCTAACAGCCCCTGTCTTATTCACCCTCCGGACTAGTATCCATCGGAAAGAAATAATAGGGTACATAATGACCAAATGCAATAAAAAATGTCTAGTCCCTAAAAATGTGCAGTATTTTGAGCATACCATTATTCCTTGATTAGAAAGGTATTTATTGATAAGCATGTGATTAATTGCTGAAGGAAACAACCTTGATTCATTTAATATCTTTTGAATAATATTTGTTAGCCAAGGAGGTACTACAGACAACAAAAAATAGAGCATGTTAATTTTTTGCCTTCCATTAGTAGTTCTTTTTACTTTTTATGTGTGATACATATATTACTATATAATTACCTTACTAATTACTGTCCTTCATATCCAAAGCTAGCAGCCTAAAACACGCCATTCAAGGAATCTTAGAGGAAAAGTCAGTAGAGATAAGGATTGCACAGACTGTAGTGAGAGCTTATGTCATGAATAGAAAATATGAGAGTTGCTTAAGTAGCATCCCAAACAAATTGGAGAGAATTAGGGTAGATCTTAAGATCTTATTCTTTCTGTCGAATCTTGCAAGCCCAATATCATATAATTACCCTTATGTGCTCTTTAAGAATTTTTTGGTGATTATATATACTTTTCCTTGTTAAAAACAAGGCCATAAGAAAATGTGCGCTCAAGCACACATGACTAAACTAACCTGGTCTAAATGACGGTCCTGGTTGTTAATAGTTTCTACATTTCAGGTTTTATAATTTATTCAAGTAGGACTTCCAGCAAAAAAAGAAGACTGACTAGTCAGGTCAAGAAATACTAATATTATATGTTATTGAAAGATGGAGCACTATGCTCACAACATTATAGATTTATCTTTCTGCTAAAAGACATGATGTTATATAAACTAACCAACCTTTCTGCTTGGAAAATTGCACTCTTGATTTCACATTCTTCAGCAAATGCCACTTCTTCCGGTTTTCTATCTCTTACAGAACTAACTAAATCAAAAAGGTCAGCCGTAAAATGAATAAAATCTTTAGTTTTCCCAAACAATACAGAACTGACAGTGATGCTGAAAAACATCTTTAGAGATTATTTTAACAAAATTTAATCCATAAATTAAGTTAATCCATAATCACCTGCAATAAAAGGTCATATAAGTGGACAAGCTCCTCTGGCTTAGTTGGTCTGTCATTCTTGTCATCACGTGACTAATTAAGCTAACTCTCTTCTATGCTCACTAACAATTGATTTCACTCAATAGTTTGTTGTCCCAAAACAGCACCAATGGCCTTATCAAGGCCACTCAGATCATCTTTCATGTTTTCAGAGTTACCTGCATTAGCCTAAAACAAATGGTATTGCTACATCAAAATTCACTGCAACATGCATTTACGTGCCTATACATACCATAGATCTAGTACTCCACTTAAAGGTAAATTACCACCCTTATTAAGCTTTTTTCACACTTAATTACAAAAATGCCTTACCAAATCATTACGAATGCTGCTCCTTGCTTCATAATACGCCGAAAATATTTTGTCAGATATGACCAGCCTTTTTTCTGCTAGTACAGATTCTCCTTTTGGACCATGGATATCTTTCTCTGGCTCCTGAGCTAATAGAATATACAAACAATAACTATTAGTACTTGTTTTATATTAATGAAACATACGTGTAGATTTGACTAGAATTTTTACATAAGCTTATTTAGCAGTGAAAGCTATGGGCTATACAAGCTCTCACAACACACTGGGTTCAAAAAGATTATTTTTGAAAATTCATCGAGAGCATTGCTTCAGTGTAGTGATAGTAATTTTATCGCATCACATTTAATCAGAGCATGAATGTATATAGTTAGAAGCAGAACAATACTTAACAAATTAGAAGATGTCTTAATTTAACAATTCCCAATTCCCAAATGTGCCAGAACAATACACCCTCCCCCAAGATCTGAACTAATGCAAAGGGTTAGTCGTATATATAAATAATACATCTCACAATGCTTAGGAAGAGCTCAAGTCATCTCACAATGCTGAGGAAGAGCTCAAGTAACACTTGGAATTTTTTTATTTATCTCATACATAATAATGTTAAAGTAACATGGCGACAAGCCAGTCAATATTACACTTGATTCAGGTACGGAGCAGGAAATAATAAGATTACTTTTTCAAAATACTTATATTATCATTTAGATATCTAAATTTTGCTGTCTATTAGAAATATTCTAGAATATGAATAATTAGCAATTCATCTATTATAAATCTAGATAATTATTAGGATTAATTTCTTACATAAAGTTTAACCACTGTTTAGGTGCTAACAGTGCGCTCAAGCACACATGTGGGTAATCAAGAAAATGTGAAGGACAATTACAAGTCCTTTCAAGTATTCAAAGCCCAAATAAGCATTCGCTCTGCACACCCAAACTGACTCACTCAGTGTAAGAAAATATATTGGCACTTTAAAAGGACTCATTTAGGTTAAAGGACATGAACTTCAATAAAAGTCTGTCATAACACAGGATAGCAACAGATGCCAAAAGCACTTCTATTAGGTTTAATATGAACCACATAACAAGTGTCCGAGACATGATGCAGAATATCTGAATAACACAAACAGATGAACCTATTTCCAGTTCAATATTTATTCTCTTCAAACCAAAATACATTCTCTATCAAACTGGAACCCAGCAGCTGCTGCTGTTTGGGTGATGGTATCAGATTTACAAAGTAATCAGAAAATATAATAAGAGCACATCCACAATTTGTAACACAAAGTACTCAAAATCAGAATAATTACATATATATACACAAAAATAGAAAGAAGATTACAACATATACACAAACTTATATATATACATGTAGGTGTAAAGAGAGAAGGAGAGAGAGAGATAGAGAGAGATGAATACCTAGAATCGAATTGAGATGAATAAGATGTTGCTTCTAAACATATGAAGATGATGGATTCAGTAATTGAATTAGGTGTATAAGTAGTTAATTACGTGTATAAGTAGTGAATCAGAGCTCACTTTAGTTTTCGATGGACTGATGAGGTCGCAGGATTAGGGCTCGTAGGAAGAAGAAATGTCTGTACAATTGGGGATCGGTAGACTATGTTATAACTGACTAATAATAATATAGTTATATATATATTTTTTAATTTTTACTTGCTTATGCGGCTGATGCAAAACGAGAGTCACAAATAATTATTGCACAGATGTAAAAAAAGGAGAATATGCGTCTGTTTAGGAAAAGTGGATGCATAATCATAGCATATACGTCTGTTGAGGTTCCAACAGTCGTATAAACATATTTTATATGTCTGTTTTAACTATAACAGACGTAAAAAGAGTTTTATACATCTGTTTTGTCTATAACAGACGTAAAAAGGGAGACGCATATGGTACTTTTTGTACTAGTGTCTGAGGAAACTATTAGCAGCAGGGTCTTGGGTCTTGTAGTACTGGTAATTAATTGATGGTGGGCCTGTAGAATAGAGGGCTTGATAGGGTGACATGCCCAGGGCTGAATGGTGAGAGGTGTTATACCACCACTCAGCCATAGATAGCCATTCTGACCAGCAACTAGGTTTATTGCCTACCATACATCTCAAGTACATTTCAACACACTGGTTAACCCTTTCAGTTTGGCCATCTGATTGGGGGTGGTAGGCAGTGCTGTGCCTTAGTTTGGTGCCCAATCCAGCAAATAATTCCTTCCAGAATGTACTGAGAAAGATAGGGTCTCTGTCAGAAATTATGGCACTTGGAACACCATGTAATTTCACCACATGGTCAATGAATTTTTGAGCCACCTGAACTGCAGTATAGGGGTGGGACAGTGGGATTAGATGGCAATACTTTGTAAGTTTGTCCACCACAACTAGTATCACATCCTTGCCTTTTGACTTTGGCAGCCCCTCTACAAAATCCATTGACACTACCTCCCAAATTTGTGAGGGAATATAAATTTGCTGAAGTAAGCCAGGGTAAGCATTGTGCTAAGACTTGTTCCTCTGACAGGTTTCACACTCCTTTACAAATTGTGTGAGGTCAGATTTCATGGTTGGCCAAAAAAATAATCTTTCAGACCTTTTAATGGTTGCTGCCACTCCAGAATGCCCACCTTCCATGCTTCCATGAATTGTTGAACAGATATTTTTTCTCAAGTCAGTGTTGGAGCCAACATAATACTTGCCCCATCTTTTTAACTCTCCCTTGGTTAATGTGTAGCCCTCTGTATTAGTGGAGTTTATAGTTAAGCCTGCAATGAGTTGTTGAGCTTCTTCATCATTAACTAAGCTAGCCTGCAACTCCTCTTTCCAGATAGGTTTTAAGGTGTTGATTGCTGCACATTCACCCTCCTTGTTCAAACTGCCTAGAGAGAGCATCAGCTGCATGATTTTCCTTGCCCTTTTTGTACATCACAGAATAGTCATAACCCAAGAGTTTTGATAGCCATTTCTGTTGTAAGCTGGTACTTATCTTTTGCTCCATTAAATACTTCAAAGCCTCCTGATCAGTCTTTAGTATAAAGTGGTGTCCTAGGAGGTATGATCTCCACTTTTGTGTGGCCATAATGACAGCCAGTAGCTCCTTTTCATAAGTGGATAGGCCCATATGTTTAGCACTTAAGGCCTTACTGAGATATGCAATAGGTTGTCCATTCTGCATCATTACTGCCCCAATGCCATTAGCACAAGCATCTGTTTCCACTACAATTGGTTGGCTGAAATCAGGTAGAGTTAATACAGGAGTTTGTGACATCATTGCCTTCAGAGTTGTGAAAGCCCTCTCAGCATCAGGGTTCCACTTAAACCCTCCCTTCTTCAGCATTTGAGTAAGTGGTTTGCTTATAATCCCATAGTTTTGGATAAATCTCCTATAGTAGCCAGTGAGACCTAGGAAACCCCTCAAGGCCTTAAGATTTCTAGGTTTAGGCCACTCAACCATGGCCTTTATTTTGTCCTTATCAGCAGCAACTCCTTCAAATGAAATCACATGGCCCAAGTACTCAACTCTGTCCTTGAAGATTTCACATTTGCTCTTCTTAATAAACGGTTGATTTAACCTCAGTAGCTCAAAAACTTGCTGCAGGTGTGAGAGATGCTCTTCTTCAGATGCACTGTAGATGAGGATGTCATCGAAGAATACCAACATAAATTTTCCTATTTAGTCAACAAAGACATCATTCATCATTGCTTGAAAACTTGCAGGGGCATTTGTTAGCCCAAAGGGCATAACCAAGAACTCAAAGTGGCCGTTATGAGTTTTGAAGGCAGTTTTGAATATGTCTTCAGTGCTCACCCTGATTTGGTGATATCCACTTCTTAGATCTAGCTTAATAAATACTTTATTGCCCTTGAGTTCAGCTAGCAGCTCCTCGATTACTGGAATGGGGTATTTATTTTTAACAGTCACTGCATTGAGGGCTCTGTAGTCAATGACCAGCCTCCAGGAATTATCTTTTTTCCTAACCAACAGCACTGGAGAGGCAAATGGTGAAGAACTTGATCTTATAATCCCAACTTCAAGCATATCTTTACAAATCTTCTCTATTTCATTCTTGTGTGCAATGGGGCATCTATAGGGATTGGCTGATACAGGTTTAGCATCAGATTTCAATGGAATAGTATGATCATGTGATCTTACAAGTGGCAAGCCCTGTGGTGTAGCAAATATATCAGCATAGTTGGCTAAGACGTCTTTTACAGCTACTGGTAGATGCTGGTCTGTTCCTTCATTCTGCTCAGTAGCATTGATGGCTGTTAGCTGCACCAGAAAATAGGCCTCCTCTTGGTGATACTTGGGGTTGTTGGCACTGTTGATAATGTGCACACTGGCTGGTTTATTATGTTGGCTCAATGTGATCTTCTCATTCCTCCAATTAACTGCAATGGTATCATGCTGGTAATCGAATGTTACTGGACTAACATTTGCCATCCATTGTACCCCTAGAATAAGTTCATATCCTCCCAATGGAATAATATTAAATTCTCCAGAAAATTCCTTGCCAGACATTAACCAAGATATAGATCCTGTAGTAGAGCTGCAACTTAACTTTGCTCCATTGGCAACAGTCACATTGAAAGGTGAACAAGGCTTTGTTCTAAGTTGCAACTGTTTGGCCAGATTCTGAGAAATGAAATTATGGGTTGAGCCACTATCAACGAGGATATGGATCAATCTCCCCCTTAGACAACCTTGTATTTTCATAGTGCATACACCCTTAGACCCAGTCATTGTATTTAAAGATACCTTGGCCTCTTCTACATTTTCTGAATCTTGACAAGGCTCTTCCCAGATAAAGGCTAGTTGTTCTTCACTGGACTCCTCTGGAATGTCATCTCCCAGCAAAACAAATAGCTTCTTTTTCTGGCAAATGTGACCTGGTTCATATTTTTTGTCACAGTGAAAACGGAGCCCTTTTTTCCTCTTCCCCTTTTTTCTCTTCTCTGTGATTTCAGCAAGAGTGAGTTTCTTAAAACCATCTTGTGGTAGTTTAGTGGTGGAATCATCAGTTAGCCTCTTAGACACTGGAGCAGTTTTTTGATAAACTGAATTTGATTTTGTAAATCCACCTTGGGACTTATATCTTCTATCCAGGACAGTTAGAAACTGCTCTTGCCCCCTAGCTAAATCCCTAGCCTCTTGCATAGTTTTAGGTTTCTGGGTGTACACATATTGAGAGATTTCTTCCTTGAGCCCACTCACGAAATTATCCACATAGTAAGACTCTCTATGGTACCCTTCCTGAACCATTACATAGTTCTTGAGCTCATCAAATTGAGTGATGTATTCTTCCACCTTGCCTTTGTGGACAAACTTATTAAACTGGAAAACCATATTTTCATACCCAATCGTAGAAAACCTTTGACAAATCAGTTTCATAAATTCTGGCCACAACAGCTGGGGTTTTTCCAGTTCCACTGACCTATACCAAATGTTTGCCTCCCCTTCTAGGTATAGGGCAGCACACAAGACCTTGGCTCTTTCATCTGTGGTAGGGTTGAATTGGAAAAAATTTTCACACTTACTTAGCCAACTACTAGGGTCTTGCCCATTAAATTTCGGAAAATCCAGTTTTGGGCTCTTATAAATAGAAAAAGGGTTGGTAGACCTGGAATTTTGGAAGTCATGGTGAGGCCATGAGTTTAGTGGTGGTTGTGGCTGTGGTGTGTAAGTTGTCTGTTGGGTTTGTGGCATTGTAAAGGTAGCTGTGGGGTTTACAGTAGTGTTGGTGTAAACGGGGTGTGGTGTGGAGACTTAGTTTTGAGTGAAGTGGGGATAAATGGGTAAGGCATAGGGGTTTAACGTTGAAGCAACTTGTGGGTTGAAAAAGGTGTTGAAGGGAGGTGGACGGAATGAGAAACTTGGGTTATTGATCTGGTAAAACTCTAAGGGATGTGGTATGTCTGAAGGTTTAGTAACTAAATCATGAACATTAAATTTAGGAATATTACTAGAACCCTCTCCTGGCAAGGGTTGAGATTTGCCAGATTCAAGCCGTAAAATAGTATCATTAACAGTACCAAAATGAGTAGGAGTAATAGAGTCGAGCTTACTGTTGATATTGCCTTATCCAAGGAGTGAGGAGTTACAGAGCTATCCTCCCCTGCATTTTTTTCTCTGGTTGCAAATCCTGCCTTCATCATCTCCTTTAACTCGTCGATACTCCGTTGCATACCAGCGGGTTCAAGCCCGAATCTCTCCTCCATCTTCAAGAGTTGTTCCTTAGTCTCATTCTGAGATGTTTCTAAGGAGCCCAGCTTGTTCTCCAAGGTTGAAATAGATTTTTCATGTTTCTGTAAGGTTTTGTCCGCCATTAGAACTGAATTTGTGTTTTTTTTTTTTTTTTGTGCCGAGGAGTGAACGCTTTGATACCAAATGTAACAAATTACAGAGATCTAGGGTTTCATTTTTGGGTTTTTTGATAAGTAAAAGAAGAGAAGGAAATAAAAGAAACTTGAACAAGAAGAAAATTCACATTCATTCAAATAGGATCAAAATACAGCTAAGTTCAATACTAATACAGCTCAACTGGTACCACCACTACTTGTCACTACAGGACAAAATATTATAACAATGATACTAAAACGCTGTCGTTCGACTAATGCAAATAGAGATTAAGATTGAGTATTGAAACGACATCGTATCATGAAATGCTGATTTCCGGCCAAGCACATAACCTCCCAATAATTAATCAGAATTCAATAAATAATCAGAATAGAGTCAAATCATGACACCTAAATTTCACTACCTGCTAATTGATTGGGTTCGAATTTCTCTCCAAACTCGTGAAGCCTCTCTCCTGGTTGGGTTATCTCAGACACGCCTGTAAGTCTCTCTCTCTCTGCTAATACATAAATTTATTATACAAATATATGTACTTGTATGTATTTATGTTACTGTGATTTCACTTACTAGTAAGCTGAATTTCAAGATTTAGCAGTGAATTGTAGTTTTTTGAAGTTATTGAGTGAAGTTAGGGTTTCTTTTCTTGATTTGACTTTTTAGTGCTCAATTTGGGTAAATTTGGTTATAAAGTTTTGATTTTTAGGGATTAGGGTTTCAGGGATATAAAGTTATAAAGTTTTGATTTTTAGGAGTTGGGTGTTTGAATATGTGTTGTTTAATATGGGCGTAATTATGAATAAATATTGTGTGCATCTGTTTTTCTGGAGGTGCGTGGGTACTGAGTATATACTGCAGTCCCTGCTTGTCATAGAACAACTACTGAGTACTGAGTATATCTAATAAGTAGCCTGCATTTAACTTGTGAAGGCTGATGGTTGCTATCATAGAAGATGTGAGTTAGACTAGTGTCATACCTTTATTAGATTTTGGTCTTCTTTGTTCTTCTTATACACTACAATTGTTTGAAAATGCCTTGTTTTATAGTAAGAAATCAATAATTTTATAGTCATTTAAAGTATTACAATTTCATAGATGTCTTGCACTTGTTAACCCCCCTTGTTTGGTCATCCTAGCATGGCAAGTATGGTATCTTCAGTGTCTGCTTAATCTGGTTCTTTGTTTGGAACACCACAGATGTCATATGAAGACTACACTAATAAGTTGGGCATATACTGCCCTGGCGACCTGTGACCAGGGGGGAAGGGGCTGGGAAGAGAACCCGTGTCACTACTCACTAGGCTAGTGTGAATACTCAGCATCGCTTTTAATTGCTAGTCTTGTAATCTGCATAAAGTCTGGTATATGTATGTTCTGCCTCAGGGATCTTGCTTATATTTGTTGTGAGCGCCTGAATTTAATTCATACTTAAGCTATACACTCAGGGCCGACCCCTTGTCATATGGTTATCTTATTATTCCATGTTATCCATATACCCTGTGAAAAATAGATTTATTTGTGCTGCCAACTGTGAGGGTAAACAAATGAAGTTGAATTATATCCCCATTTAGGTTGTACTTTTATATCTTGAGGACCTTGCTCAGCCGGGTTGTGCTTTAATAGTTTTATAAGCTTACGCCGTGACAACTGCATTCTCTGCACAAAATAAACTGGAGTTGTGTGCTAGTCTCAAATTCAAGGAAGATGGTCCAAATTTGCTTACCAATATAATAAAAATTAACTTGTACGTACTGTGATTGAAAATAGACTTATTAATAGGCAATTTTAGGCTGACATATTTTAATTTTCTTTTCTGTTGCGCGTAATTGTTTTGTAGGTCATAAAGCATCCACTACCTAAACCTAGAAGATCCAGTAGCCAGCCACCACCAACATTTATTGCAGAGCCAGTTACACAATCAAATTCATTTGTTGGAACTGAAGAATATATTGCTCCAGTAAGCTGCTTTACACTTCTATCTTCAGATCGTACTGTCTTGACTAATGCTCTTAAATATTTCAAGTAAAACTGGAGGGAAGAAAAATACATAAACATTGTGTATACTGTAGATGTGGAATATAAACATATAGTATTATATTATTACACCAACGCAACCTTATGTTGGAGATCTTAGCATACTGATTTGGGAATTCGTACCACAACTGATCTCGAGAAAGAAACAAATTTTCATTGAGAGAATAGTAATAACATCAATAATCAACAATTATATCTGATTAATAATGTGATGTACAAGAGTTTGTATTGAAATTCTGACCTAAAAATTATGTAAAAAGCTAATAAAGTAAATAAAATACAAGGATTTATTGATAGCCTAGTGACAAGGCCCTTTTCCCCTCCTGAGCAAGGTCATTTATTAATTACTTACTTCCCCTTCCTGTATATCTGAAAATAATGTATTAGAAATATAGCATATACCACACAAAAGAAGAAATGACCAGTTAGAAGCAATGGAAACGGTACAAAATTCCTTCTGGCTAAAGCATGTGTTTTTATCATTTCCTTGCCCTGAGATTGTTCTAATTCAGTTTGGAACTACGAAAAAATTCAGATGTTTAAAGTAGTGTACACCAGATTTTCAGTTTCAGATTTGTATAGATTTGAGCTTCATATATCCAGTTTATATCGTTCAAGATGTTCTGAAAAGCTTGAGAAATTGTCTAAAATCTATACAAATCTGAAACTGAAAATAAATTCCATATAAAGTAGACCAAGTTGCTTTAGTCTGATTGGTTAATATACATGTTGGTGCCTGTCTTCGTAAGTAGATTATTTTTACTAAAATTGTGCTTCCTGTATACAAGTGTTATTATTGGACCAACCACATTCTAGTAATCTACAGTGGTTAAACTTTTTGTTACTGCCTTGTCAAAAATGTGTAACTGCTTTTAGAGGAATGTTACCCAAGTACTGTCACTCTCTGCATATGTATACCATCGTTGGTGTCTGTGTGAGTGAGATGATCTACCTGTTTGTCTCCTACAGTTATACATATTTATACCTCTGCATATTTATACCTATAGTTTAATGTTTTGTTCTTTATTTTTACTCGTGAATATATGTGATCGGGTACATGACTCCTAAGTTCAAAAAATATTTTCATTTTTAAATATAAAAAAAATACTCCAGAATTTTTTACTTGTGATATTTTATTTGTACTTTTGTGCTAACAAGTTCAAATACATAAATTTTGCAGGTGCTGGAAAGAGGGAGTATGATATGATCTTACCTTGCAGCAATCGGAAAATGGATACTATATTTTTGATTTATGACATGTGTTGAATTAAATGTATGACATGGTTAATTACTTGGATCAAGAATTTATAAATATTGTGGATATATTTTCAAGTATGTAATAATTAATTATTTTAATTTAATTAGTCATTTTGTTGAGAAATCGCCCTTTTTATCACATTATACGTCGCCCTTTTTAGTCTAACACGTCGCCTTTTTTATGACATTATATGTCGCACTTTTTGGTCTTGTACGTCGTCCTTTTTGGTCTTGTACGTCGCCTTTTTTAAGACATTATACGTCGTCCTTTTTTGTCTTATACGTTGTCTATTTTGTGACATTATACGTTGGCCTTCCTTAACGTTATACGTCGGTCTTTTTACTGGCGTATATGAAACTTTATATGTCGCATTTTTAACCGACGTAAAGGACACCTATTTTATATAACGTCCCTCTATACGTCGCCAATTAGCAGACGTATAAGACCAAAAGAGGAGATGTAATAGGTCAGTTTTGTACTATTAGAAGTAACAATTAGAGGTTGTACCATTGCAAATTAAAATTAAATTTCATATGTGATTTTCTTTGAATTCCATATATTTAACATGCATAAATACTAGATGAAATATTTAAATAAAATAATACTTTTAAAATGTCATAAATAATCTATCTATTATATATATATATATATATATATATATATATATATATATATATATATATATATAGTCCAACAAGGGGCTTTAATATTTTATTCCATATAAAATCATGAGATATTTTATTCCATCTAAAATGATTGATTTGCCCTACTATTTACTATTTTTGAAAAAAATGTTGTTGAAAGGAATCGAAATTGGGTCTCCATATTAACTTACACATTAGTTTACCAATAGATCTCTCACTCACATGTGAATTAAATTTTACACATTATATGTGTTTGTTGCGTGAAAGAATACATGACATTTTAATTAGTGTGACATATTAGCAATTCTCGTCATGAGTTTATTTTTACATTTATTAAATAGGACTATTTTGTACCAAAATATAAATTAATGATAATCTATAGTTTGTTCATACATTTTTGGATTGTAATCTATACTATTATATAATAGCCGGAACATTAAAAGTTTTGGTACCTATTTTTTGGTACTTCGTGAATTTACTTATTTACCCTTCATTATAAAGAAAAATATATACAATATCTATACTATTAAAACTTCTAAAATAAATATAACATAATATAATTAATGGTAATTAGTTGATTGCCTTTTTTCACATTTACTTTTAATTGAAGATATTACCTTTTGTAAACACCTAAAAACATCAATCATATCATATCTTCTAATCATTAATATTTTCTTTTGAATTAAAACACGTTACCTTTTTAATTTAAAACTAATCTTACAATCATTAATATATATCCGAAAATAACACACTATATTTTTCAATTATTAATAAAATATAATTAAAATCTGTATACGTTGTTTATAATAAGGAAACGTTAGTATAATCCGCAAACATGAATATATTTAATTAAATTAAATTAAAATTAATTAATTAAATAATACCCGAAACATTAAAATTTTTTGTACCTATTTTTTGGTATATGTTTTTTGGTATTTCGTGAATTTACTCTTCATTATAAAGAAAAATATATACGATATCTATACTATTAAAACACCTAAAATAAATAATAACATAATATCATTAATGGTAATTAGTCGATTGCCTTTATTAAATTACTTTTATTTGAAGATATTATCTTTTATAAACACCTAAAAACATTAATCATATCATATCTTCCAATCATATCATATCTAGCAATAATTAATATATATACCCAAAAAAATCACACCGTATCTTCTACGTAATCACTAACAAAATATAATAGAAATCCGTTTACTACGAATAATGACCATTAGATTTTTAGTAAACAATCAAAATCGTTAGATCTAATAATTAATTATATTATATGATTAAATTAATTTACTAAAATTTCAAGGTTCAAATTCTATCAACGACATATTTATTTTGAAACTTTTTGATATAAGTTTTAAACCATGCATATCATTAACTAAATTTATATTAAATTATTAATATTAAAATTTAAATAAAATATCATAAATAATGATTATATAAAAATATAATTTTAACATAAAATGAAATTTATTACATATAAAAAATTCGTGCATGGCACGGGTTATAAGCGAGTAATAATAACAATCAAAATAATCAAAATTGACTATACATTGATAATTCCGTAACACAATCAAACCATTCATTCATACGTGATTTTCAATCATAAACATAATATCTCTATGTGTGGGTCTCATGAGCAAGACAATATTTAGGTTTAGGACAATATTTAGGTTTACATGAAGAAAATATATGAAATGCATAATATATTTTCAATAAATAACAATTAAATGTAAGAGTAGGTTAATAACTAAAGTATATCAAAATTGTTAGTTATTTTGGACTAACTTGTGATACATTGGTATATTTGGAACTTGACTAATGTTTAAAAAATATTCAATTTTTAATCCGGTTGTCATAAGATAGATTATGGAAGTAAATTTTTAAATATTATTTTTCATATTCTACTCCTTAATAATAAAAATTGAGTTAATATCACAATTTAAAATAAAAACTTGCGACATCTTTAATGATGACGAGTTCTGCATTAGATAATTACTGGATCATAATTTATTATGTCATGCAAATTTAGGAAGAATAAATTAATTTTTTAATATAATTAAAATATTTTTTTACCAACTAATAGAATTTTGGTAAATGCTTAGATATGTAAAGCTTTTGAACATCGCCCTCATTGAAAATATATAAGTTATATATTCTTATTTAATTAAGACCATATTTGTATTTAAACATTTGTAACCAAAATTTTAAACTCAGTACATTTGATCACTTTAATATAGTTAGTTTTATGTTTAAGAAAATAAATTAATATATCATTTATTAGAAGTAATCTTATAAATTTTATAGTAGAAATTTATTGATGTGTAAAATAACTGCAAGCGCACAGTGTTTAATTGTAGCAATCACAGATCGATCCTCAGAGACTATGTATTTTCAAAACCCTAATAATTAACTCTGGCGAACTAGACAATAATATTTGAGATGGAATTTAATTAACCTAATTAGCGAAGATTATCAAATAATATGGAAAACCTAGGAATCCGAATCCATTAATCAATCACAATTAATATCGACTCGCCCTAAAACCAATTCTCTTTCCTTCACAAATAAGGTATATCAATTAACGAGACAAGCATATACTATGAAACTTGTTATCTAACAATAACCTATCAAAACTTCAAGGAGCAAGCATAGGCTATGAAAAATAAATCCGGTAACAATAATATATCAAAATCACTTTGTCAATTGAACAATTAAGCACCAAGAAAAATTATGAGAATCAATTAATAGGAACGAGAAGAGATCAAAAGTAATTAAATTAACTTCATCTTCATCCTAAGGTAAGAACTTTAGCTACGCATAATTATATTATAAACTAAACAAATAATATAAAAGCTAACACTAATAAACATAAAATCAAGACCAATTAATAACTTAAGATAATTAATACAAAAACATGAATTAACCAGGCCAAAAGCTTTTTAGCTAATATGCGAATACAAGAAAACTAAAGTGTTTAAAACAAGCAGGCAATGATTATGAATTAAAAACAAAGCACGTGAATGGTAAATATGAGCAGAGTGGACAAAACTAATATTAATAAAGTAAAGAACACTTCCTGGTCGAATGGAAATAATAACCCGCTGTCACCGAGTAAATAAACCAACGCTGGAAGAAATTGAACGAACTGAAATTGCTAAATTAAATAATAGAAAAAGTGTTTGAACAAAATAAAAAGTGTTGAATTGAAAGATAATTAAATCTACTCTACTCCTAAATTATGAATCTAGATTGGTGTCTAAATTGGTGTTCCAAATACAAGAGATAAGGCCATATATATAGGGGAAAATATTGGGTTTGACCCCTTTGATTACAATCCAATCTTGAATATAATTTCTTCAATTTCCTTTTCTTCTCGGATAAGTATTCGATTTTTCCTCCAATTTCCTTGACTTCAAGTATTTTCCACCTCCTTTCCCTTTTTGCACCTTTTCCTGCTTGAAATTTGTTTTTATTTATTTTCCTACAAAACAAAATAAAACAATTTATTAATTAATAAAATTACGAAAGCGAACATAAAATAGGTATTAAAAATATGATTAATCATGGACCTATCAAATGCCCCCATACCTATCTTTTGCTCGTCCTCGAGAAAAATATAATATAAAATACTATCTAATATATAATACCACTTCCGTAGGTGATCACGGTTGCATTTGGCATATGCAACAAGCCCTTTAAACCCCTAGGCAGTCCCAGTGGACGAGTGAGGTCTCGTGAGGGTCTATAGTGAATGTACCCACAAAATCCATCTAGCTCATGTAAAAGATTGTTCAATGCAACACCACACATACAAGTCATCTCATGCTACATCAACTTAAGAAATCAAAGTGAATTTGCAATGTCTTGGTGTGTAAGGTGCAAGTATTCACATAGTCTACTCAAAGAAATATGCATAGGTACTCAAAAGTCCATGTCAAGTGTAAAAATAAGTTGGTAACCATGCTAAGCCCACAAGAGTACACCTTAGAGTCAAAACTTGGGATCTCATATGAAAAAAAACAAGTAACAACTCACCTTTCACTCACAAAAGAATAATCACTCAAGAACAAGGGTAAGTGTATCACTCAATTCCAACAAAATCATAAGCATACTTGACATTTGATATCAATCTAACTTTAACACAACATACATTAATGATGATAATCAAAAGGTCTTTATTTGCGTTGTAACGGGGCTAAGGACAAGGTATGTCAAGTAAGGCCAAATAAGGTGAAGTGTCAAAAGCTAGTATAATCCATAATATATCATACACAACACCATACTTTCTCCCCATACATGGATTTCTAATTTTCTTCCAACAAACTGCTTGACTAGTCGAATGAAGAAGGTTCACAAATAACAGAAACATAATTATGCTCTCATATGATTTTTTTTTTTGGAGAGCTAAGATAAATATATACGCAACCACAATCCTTCATCAAAAATTTCTTGAACGACTAACAAGTAAGCAACAAAATCCAATATTTCCTTAAAATTAATGAACAAAAGTAAATTCCATCTCACACACCTTATTACTCCCTCAACTTCCTACTAGCCTTTGACAACTGGGATCAAGTATACTTAAGGCTACAAAAGAAAAAGGTCTAGGCAATTAACGTGGTGTGTCACCGAAAAAATAGGATAAAGCTCAAAGGGGTAACTAATTGATCATATATAAAGGGTGTGGTAATTTGGATAATAATAGGTTATTCCTAAATGTCTTTATCATCTTATCATCAAATAATGTCATGCATTTCAAGAAAGGTCTCAAACAAGTGCTAGCAATGCAAACAACATGTGGTCACTCAAGCAAACGAATATAAAATGCAAAAGATATGCATATAGGCTCAAAATCTCACTTGGTGGCAAAAAATAATCAATCCCAAGCAAAAAATCTCTTTAATGCACCTACTTGTACTCAAAGCATACAAACCAAATCTTCTTGCATATATTCATGTCCTTTTAATTACTTACAACATTCAATAAGTCTACTAGTTTCAACTTGCTAGTGTATGTGTGTGCACAAGAACTTAGCATATCACTTCTCAATCAAAAGCTTCAGAAACACAAGAGTACTATAGCATGTAAGGGTGCATCAAGCCAACTTATAACAAGTAATCATTTCACAAGGCTAGAATTATTTTTTGATTTTTTTTTTTTCAATTTTTTTTTGGGTTTTTTTTTAAATAATAATACTACTAAATCCCTCCCCCATACCTAAATCATGCATTGTCCTCAATGTATGCAACTGAGAGAAAAATGACAAAGTAAAAGGACGAGAATACCTGATAAAGTATGACGGAGAAACATTATTACCTATAACACACACACACACACACAAAAACACACAACACACAGTTGTTCCCCCATACCTACACTTGACTATATGGGAGACACATTAAGAAAATGATATACTAACCAATACCGGATCGAGGGAAAACAACACATTTAACACAATCATCAAACATGTAAAACACACCCATAAAAATAACATTATCCACTAGAGAGTTATGATCATGCACCAGAATGAAACTCATACCACGAACATCATTCATAGACCAATTAGACGCTTCTTTATGTTGTTTAAGAAAATTAATCACTTGAAATTCTTGGTTATGAACTAAATCACTAGAAAGAACATGATAAGTTTCATTATCAACTATCAAAGACTGATCAAGAGTGGAAAAAGATAGATTATGAACGAAAGTGGGTGGCTCACCAACAGAAGTTTTAACAACAGACCTAGGATCAAAAGAAATATCCTCAAGTTGGGTTTCATGCTTAGAACAAATAGCATTCAATTCATCTAACATCTCATCAGAAGAATAATTTCTATAAAGCTCATGAAGTTCTTTATTACTCTCATACTCTAACAAAACATCTTCCTCAAGAAAAAACTCAATTGCACTATCCTCAAGATTCGACCACGAAACAAACTCATCTATCAAATTAACTCCTATATGTTGAATAGACATGACCACTAATGGAACTTTTACTTCTTTTGACTCAACTCTAGTGGGTGAAGAGAACTCGAGTTGTTTTAAATCTAGACCTTGCTCCTGACAATAAGATACTACTAAAAGTCACAACTCAAAAAGCATTCGTCCTGACTGGCCAGGCAGGTGCAAGCATTGCCAAGAGGCTAAACACCTTTCTAGACACCAATCCAAATTAGCCAGGTAAGCGTCACGCTTGCCTAGACACCAAACGAAAGAATACTTAGTGATTTGTTCCTCCTAGATTCTCTTCCTAATTGAGCGCGAGATCCTAGGGGCCAACGTCTACTTAATTTTATTAAGGAAAGGGTATGCAGGATGAACGAATTAGTGATTTGTGGGCCAAGGAAAGGGTGATGAAATCCCTCACCTTATCTTGTAATTGGGCGGCACCCTTAAGATTGATTGATTAATGCAACACACAAAGAACAAGAAAATAAACACTTTTGGATACACTAAACTACGTGTTCTATTCTAAATTGTACGTACCTCTTTCCTCCAGCAATCACCACAGTTATATAAGATGGAAAGCAATAAAAACAATAAAGAAATCTAGATGACGTGATCCTATGTGAGAGAATGAATGATGCAACAAATTGGTTTTTAACAATCAAATAACTAACTAATATTTTTGGATTTTTTTGAATATTTAATTTTTTTGTGTTTTTTAATAATAATAAAGAAAAAAAATAGAGAGAGGTGATACGGAATACCGAAAAGCGCTTTCAAAAATTTCAAAAGAGACAGTGAGGCCTTCCAGCGATCTTCTTGTCCAAGCTTTTCTCCACTTCACTATTCCCTAAAAAAAACAAACAAAAGAAAACAAGAAACTAATCCGAAGAATTAATATCAAGGAAAGAAAATTACCAATAGTCCCCGGCAGCGGCGCCAAAAACTTGATGTGTAAAATAACTGCAAGCGCACAGTATTTAATTGTAGCAATCACAAATTGATCCTCAGAGACTATGTATTTTCAAAACCCTAATAATTAACTCTGGCGAACTAGACAATAATATTTGAGATGGAATTTAATTAACCTAATTAGCGAAGATTATCAAATAATATGGAAAACCTAGGAATCCGAATCCATTAATCAATCACAATTAATATCAACTCGCCCTAAAACCAATTCTCTTTCCTTCACAAATAAGGTATATCAATTAACGAGACAAGCATATACTATGAAACTTGTTATCTAACAATAACCTATCAAAACTTCAAGGAGCAAGCATAGGCTATGAAAAATAAATCCGGTACCAATAATATATCAAAATCACTTTGTCAATTGAACAATTAAGCACCAAGAAAAATTATGAGAATCAATTAATAGGAACGAGAAGAGATCAAAAGTAATTAAATTAACTTCATCTTCATCCTAAGGTAAGAACTTTAGCTACGCATAATTATATTATAAACTAAACAAATAATATAAAAGCTAACACTAATAAACATAAAATCAAGACCAATTAATAACTTAAGATAATTAATACAAAAACATGAATTAACCAGGCCGAAAGCTTTTTAGCTAATATGCGAATACAAGAAAACTAAAGTGTTTAAAACAAGCAGGCAATGATTATGAATTAAAAACAAAGCACGTGAATGGTAAATATGAGTAGAGTGGACAAAACTAATATTAATAAAGTAAAGAACACTTCCTGGTCGAATGGAAATAATAACCCGCTGTCACCGAGTAAATAAACCAACGCCGGAAGAAATTGAACGAACTGAAATTGCTAAATTAAATAATAGAAAAAGTGTTTGAACAAAATAAAAAGTGTTGAATTGAAAGATAATTAAATCTACTCTACTCCTAAATTATGAATCTAGATTGGTGTCTAAATTGGTGTTCCAAATACAAGAGATAAGGCCATATATATAGGGTAAAATATTGGGTTTGGCCCCTTTGATTACAATCCAATCGTGAATATAATTTCTTCAATTTCCTTTTCTTCTCGGATAAGTATTCGATTTTTCCTCCAATTTCCTTGACTTCAAGTATTTTCCACCTCCTTTCCCTCTTTGCACCTTTTCCTGCTTGAAATTTGTTTTTATTTATTTTCCTACAAAACAAAATAAAACAATTTATTAATTAATAAAATTACGAAAACGAACATAAAATAGGTATTAAAAATATGATTAATTATGGACCTACCATTTATCAAAGATTAGAAAAATTGTCAATGTTTTTTTCAAAACTTAAATGAACTAAAGAATATTAAATTTGTGGAAGCAGTATTTGACGTCAACCATTATCGTACAAATATGGTGATTATTCAAAATATCACATATAAAATTAATAATGAGTGGTGATAAAAGTCACGAATAAATGAAATACACGATAGAAAAACATTTGTAATATTAAGAACGCTTCCCGTAATGAAAGGTTTAGATGCAAATGAGATAAACAAAATTACGAAAACTCAACTGAAAGGATGTAATCTTGAGAAAGGAGATAATGATCGGAGTTGACGGGTGTATTCGTGTAAAAGCTGACAAGTGATAAAGGAAAGACGAAGGGCTGATCGAGTAAAATGCAGTAATTAAGAAATAGAGACTGATGTACAATGAGTAAAGAATTGAGATGTGGAATTGGAAACTTCATGTATTGAGGCAAGTTATACTATCCCTCACTTATTGTTTAAGTGATGTGAACTCTCATTCGTTATTTTTATATTCTTTTGAATTTCTTCTTGCAAGCATCTATACCCTTCATTTTTATTTCGAATGATGTGAACCTGTTTCTATTAAGTGGAAGGTTTTCTTCTGAATCGCTTTGCTAGGGGCTATACCCCTTACTTTTGTTTCAAGTGATATTTTCTCTCAACTAGTATTCAAGTGTTTATTTTCAAAAATACTTTTCAATTGTTGATTCTCTCCACCTATTGTTCAGGTGTTGATTCTTTTAAAAAAAAATTATTTTTAAAAAATATTCCTAATTTTTATTAATATTCCAATAATTGATATTTTATCAGATTCTTCAATACCTATTGTTCAGGTGTTGATTCATTTAAAAATATTTTATATAAATATTCCTCATTTTTTATTAATATTCTAATACATGTTATTTTATCGGATTCCTCAGTCGTGTACTATTTTATATTCTTCAAAAGTGATTAAGTGATATTTTTAAACAGAGGAAATCCAAGATTTAAAAATTTATAAAAAAAAATCTTTTTGTAAAATTCCTGAATATGATTTATGATTTTCCCTCAATAAACACTTTTCAAGGAATGTTTTCTTCAAATTATTGTACAACTATTTACTCTAATATTATTTTAGCTATAAAAGAATGTAAAATAATTCGAGGTTTATACTGTCGTTGAAGCATGTGTTGCTCAGTGAAGGTTAAAACCAAGAATGAATTGCGATGTTCTTATTTATTAAACTCATTATTGTCGGGTCAGGTTGACAGCTAAAGCCTATGAGTGCTTAGCTGACAAGAGTGAGATTTTGAGTAATTGAGAATTTCTTAAATCTTCGTTTTAATTATTTAAACCTTTTATTTAAATTCGAATTATGCCATGAAAATTTTATCAGTTGGTAACCTTTGAAATAAGTGGTTATAGCTTGTGCAGTACTCAAATCTATTGTTGAACATCAGATCACTTTATTCCTTAATTTCCTTAGAACTGTTGTTCTATTTCTAGAATCTTAATGATTGCTTGTTCTCTAACTTATTAATGATACCTTGCTGATTTATTAATTTATAATTCTGTCTTGCTGAACTATACCCTGCTTAGTCCATCTTACTGCTTTTATTATGATTCCTTATATTGACTACTTCCTTGATTCTTAATCCTTTATTATTACTCATTAAAATGGACTAATTAATTAAAGATGTATTTAAAATTCCCTATACTGAGCTGATCTGTTATCAGTGAGTTTAAGGACTGAAAAGTGAAATATTTTAAATTATTAATAATAATTTTTTTTATAAATTGGAAAAGCGTAAGAGGCTAGGGTGGTCCTAGTCCAGCACTTTTATTTGCGTAAGAGGCTAGGGTGGTCCTAGTCCAGCATTAAAGGTCAATGTGTTGCCTAATTTGGATCCCAATTTCAAAGGAAGGAGGACTTTACGTGGCTGATCACCCGTATTGTCCGTAATCAGGATAACAATACAATCAACTTAAATGTTTTTAAAAAGTTTTATGAAACGTATGTTTGATGTAAAGAAATGTTTTTTTAGAAAAAGGTTATGATTTAAAGAAAAATGGAAAGTTTTATGCTATGATAGAAATTGAGTTATTCCCTTGAGATACTTTGATCATTGATATTGTTCATCAATGAAATATTGCAAAATCGTTGTTCACTATACTATGCACTTGCTAAGCGTTCTTTGGCTCACTCTTGCTTTATTTTACCTAACCCTTTGCAATTAGGTTAAGGATGATCTACTTATATTTCAAATGCGAATGAGAGCGAGGATGATCCTATTTGGAATAGATTTCAGAGCTAACGCGGGCGAGCACGGTTTTGGATTAAGCTACAGATTAGACAGTATAGTGATTTGTATTTATAGCAGAGATAGAAGTTGTAATAATTTGTATGATTTAGATTCTTGTTTCATACCATAACCTGAGATTGATCTTGGATGAGGGATCGTTTGTGTAAATAAGATTTATTAAAGGTATATTTCATTTTAATTGTTTTGTGGCACCAAATCCTGATCCCGGATTTGGGGGCGTCATAGGCTGGTATCAGAGCAACAGTTTATGATCACTGAAACAAGTTAGGATGATTAGTGTACGTATTTAGGTTAGACATTAGATAGAACAATTTAGGATTAGGTTCGCCTTAGGTTATTAGGTAGTTAACTCGGAGCCGCCTAGGCTAATTAGACGACTGGAGTTACCAGTTTGGAAGACGCCACCTAGATATCCTCATGTACCTTCTAGAATTTCTTCTACGACTTTAGCTATTTAGCGAACATTATAGAGAGTACGAAAAGGCTGCAAGCAAGATGCGAAACGTGATTTCTGGCATGTGTTGGAGTAAGGGTGTGGTTATTCACTACTTGTTGTTGATCTTATTTAATTTATTGTCTAAAGGGGATTTAACCCTCGTTTCTCTTCTTTCTATTTTTTTGGTGCTATATCTCATTTGACTATTAGTTTTGCTTCAATTGATGATGAGCTTTACATATCCGATTCACTTAAGCATATTCCTATTCTTTCAAAGATACATACTTCTATTCTTCAGGGGTATTTGATCCAACATTGTACCTATAAACTTTTATAACTCTAGAAATTCTTCCATTTTTCCCTGAATACTTAACCTTATTTATTGTGACTGGGATGAACAACCCTATGTATATAGGGGATTCAGGGACATCTTATCTATGTGATAGAAGTCTGGTGGGACGCCACTGATTGTGTTTTTCATGAAAGTACTGAAGGTTGACCCCCTCTTGTGCTATGGCGGTTGACCTAAGTGACAAATGCAACCTGAAATTAGTTCAATGATCATATTGATCTCTCAGTTAAATTCTTTTATAAAATTCTTATCAAACAGAACTCATCTTATATTCATACATGTTAACACTTTTATACTTCATTGATTCCTTTTGATACAGACCCTTGTGATTCTTGAAGTTATGAGTAATTGACAGCAGTAAGGGTGGAGACGATGAAATTTGAATGGTGTAAGCTATATTTATGTCGAATGAGAATTTGATGAGCAGGTTTGAGAATTGAGGTTAAAGCAAAGAGTGAATATCAAGTTAGAGTACACAGTGGATTGACAATACACATACATGATTCGATAATACGGAGAAACTGATTATAATTAAGGAACATATGATAAGGACATGAAATGATAATGTTGCTGTAGTTGGAAATAGAGTGATTATTGGTATAATTGGTATGTGATAGTTATCGTGAAGAAAGATTGTTGAAGAGCACTTGTTTATTATATATTTTTACTGTGGATACAGTAGGTAAAATATTACAAGAATTTGGATGTTGAGATAAATTTTTAGATATAAAAGTTTAGAGACGGAACGGGATAACTTGAGCAAGACAAGGTAGAGTTGGATGGTTTGTTTTTAAGGAATTTTAGCAAGAATTGAAGCTTTGGATAAGGAAGTAAAGTGATTATGTAGAGTTAATAACTTGTACGAAAATAGTCAGAGGATCATTAATATTAAGAGTAAGAGTGAGTTTACGCAGATGGAACGAGATGGTAAGAAAAGAAAGACAGGGAACCAGGAAATTTTCAAGAATGGTGTTAATAAGGGATGTGAAATTTGGATGGAAAGGAATGTAAGATCTAGGAGATTTTTTATATATATATATAAAACAGGAAAAGGAGGCAAGATAACTATCTACAGGATATGAATTACTGAGACTAGCATGACCACTATGATTGGAAGGTAAGATTTCGAGAGGAAGCCTATTTTAATTGTACTAAGATTAATATGAAAAGCTGTAATGGTAAGCAGAAAGAACAGTATGGTGAGAAGTGACTGAATTAGAAACTAGAAGTTCAATATGATTATGAATGACGATATGAAGAATATGAATGTGATGGCAGTTAAAAGAGCTGAGTGTGAGTTAGTATTGGATTGTATAGTTAACTATAAAGTACAGGCAGGGTATGAGGATAAAAAGGTAAAATTATGATTTCCAAGAGATATGTAAGTTGTCCTTCAAGTCAGAAAGTGGATAAAGGAGTTTTAATGTTTACACAGACTAAAAGGTTATCATAATGAGATTTTAATGTTAGTTTATACATGTGGGAGATATCAGTAAGGAGATAATTAAAGTGAAGCATATTTCAGTGGTCAAGATTTCGTGGATAGATGACTTGATGAATTGCCAGGATTATCACCAGACAGAGATATAAAGTTGATTAATTAATTACAACTAGGAATGTAATCAGTTTTGAGGATTCAAGATCGGAAGACATAGTAAGATATTTAAGGATATAGAAAGAGCGCACATAAGGTTCTAAGTATGAGTATTGGAATGGGAAGAATTATAATTTTCAGGATATGACGAAAGGATCGAAGTGAATTATGTGAAGACGAAACAGTAATGAATCGGGAAAGGCCTAAAATGCCTGCAGAGATCTAAAGTTTTGATGGATCAGCTAGGAATTTTCGTAGATTGTCAAAGATTTTACCAAGATAGTTATAGCAGTGGACAAGACTATAAGTCAAGAAATGAATGGACAAAGGTGAAGAGAGCTTTAAGGAATCAAAGAAGAGATCGACAACCGCTCAAGTGTCAGTGTAACCAGATGAACCAGGAAAGATTAAATAGGCATACAATGCTCAAGGAAATGTTCAAAGAATTTGTGAAGTTATAGATGGAAGATCCAAAGGTATATATTGTTGTGAATGAATCGTTAGAGGAAGTAGGAAGTACCAAGCGGAGTTGACAGAAGCAGAAGGTGAAGTTGATGAATGTAGAAGAATGAAATAGTTCAAGGAAATGAGTTATGGATAAATGTAGGAGTTGTAATGTGTAGAGTTTAAATATGTAGAGTAATGGTTCGGAAGTCGAGTTTTGATATTAGGGGATAATAGAGTTGGAGTTTGATTTTGAATGGTATTGAGGGGCAGTGACCCCAGAATAGTTTGTATTGCGAATAAGATATACGTTTCAAGGTAATGGTTATTAGTTTCGAAAAAATTACTCAGTAAAACAATGGGATTGAGGATGGATAGAATTTTCCCAGTTATTCCCTCCTCGAGTAACATTGTACGTTGAAAGGGGAGTAAGAATGATTGGGGGATTTCTTGATATTTTTTTCCCAAAGTTTTATCTGAGCAAATCTGATTTTGAGTAGGAGCGTGGAAGTTGTACCAATTGTTTTAGTTGAGTGGATTTCGTTTTGAAAGACTTATTTAGTTATCATGTATTTTCAGTCGAGACAGATTTCGTTTTAGTATTATATATATATATATATATATATATATCCGAATTATTATGGATGATTGGGTTAGTACATGAGGCGTTGTGTACAGGGCATAGACCATTATACGAATAGGCCATGTTCGATTTTCGGTAGAAAAGGGATCGTCACGTGCGAGTGAGCAGTATCTAGAATTAACGAGACATGCAAACCAAAGGATTAAGTTTATGGTAGAAATTCGAAGGCGTACAGGATGAGATTTTTCATTTTCTATATGTTAAAAATTTATTTGAGATTTTTCTCAAATGCTACCTATTTAATTTTTATTTTATAAGATGGTTTTAAGTTATTTTTAAACAAAAATTTCAATTGGTAAGTTACCCTTTTATTCCATCCCCTTTAATTCTAATCCCTAATTCCTAAATTGCTAAGGCAACAGTGGGCTTCTTCGTTGTTTATCTTGTTCGAGAACTCTCTCGAACTTATATACCTCTCTCGGAAGTTCTAAATTTCTCTCCATCAATCTCTCTCTAATCTCCTCAATCTCTCCCCCGATTAATCCCTCAAATCTCTCTTTCTTTCACCCCTTTTCATTTCCCCAACGGTTATGTATATGTATGTGTGTGCTGTGATATCCGTATATACGGTGTATGGGTTTGTGCACGCGGGCTGTGTGCTCGTGTGATTGCGTGTGTGTGGTGTACCTGTGTGTGTGCATGGGTGTTGTGTGTGTATACGAGCTATTGTGTGTGTATGGGTAAGTCATGCGATGCCATCGAACCTCTTCTGCCAAACTTGTTCTCTTCTTTAATTCTAACGCAATCTTGTTGCTATGCTTTTGATTATGTGTCTGGTTTATTTTGTTCATATAAACCGAAATGGGGCTTGGATTTTTCCTTGCTTTACTCGGATTTTGGATGATGAAAAATTTGTGCTATGCTTGATTTATTCAGTGAAAGTAATGGCTAATGGTCCGTATAATTAATCCGTGGAAATTCGTGTTGGAAGCCCCAAAAAGGGGAATCCCAAATTTTTGCCGCCACTGGTGATGAACTCCGGTGAGCCGGTGGTGGGGCCGATGATGAAATTGAGGCCCCTAAATTATATTTTTACTGCTTAAGTTTGTAATATGAACTGTATGTGTGATTATGAATATTAGTGAATTTTGAGTCAATTATTATCGCTTATGTGAAATTGATAAAAAGGGGATTATGGGATTGTTAAATCGTATTAAGGATATTAATTTGATTTTAAGAATATAAGAAGTTATATGTGTATCATATTTCGAGTAGGTTAAGTGTTTGCACTAATTCACGCAAGCGTATGTGGTCACAAGTAATATATGAATAAGTCAAGTTCGTTCCCACAAAGATCTGGTTTAGGTTTCAATTCAGTTAATGCACCTATGAAACAATGTATGGTTTTTATTCACTGCTAAGACAATTAACAAATTTCGGTTTTGATTAACTAAGATTAGCTAACAAGCAATTTAACAAACTAAGAATTACTTAACTAATGAGAATTGAATTCGAATTACTTATGAGATAAAAACATGGGATCCTAACTTCATTAAATACTTTTCTTAGAGATGATGCCTCTAATCAATGCATGTGATGGTTATGATATCTGATCAGACAACACGAAACAAGTTCACGCTACTTCTCAGTATACGAATACCAAATTAAACATACATCCACAAAAGAGATAGAAGATGAATAGACACCAATTATGCATAGACCCTATATCTCTATAGAATTTGAAAACATAACAGTTAAAGAACAAGTTGTCCATTAAGATCACATAGGTCAGCATAATATTTCTCAATTTATGCTAGCATGGCAAGTTCTAAGTCTCAAGATCCACTCTCGCTTCACAAGAGATTAACAATCTAGATGTTAGCTACGCATCTAAAAATATTAAGGACAACCATACGAGGATATCAATATACAACACACAGATCTTTAAAGCATCATAATACTAAAGCTCCATAAATAAATTCGTTAGAATCCCATGACAACGATTAGTTCATAATCGAACCGCTCGTCATCATGGGATCTGATGAAACCATGATAAATAACAAAGTCTGAATTAAAATAATAATGCTAGAGTAATAAGTTAAGAAAACAAATCCAAAATCCAAGAGTATCGCCTAATTAGAAGAAACAAAAGTAGATTTAGATGTCTGAATGCTGTCACGAGCGTTGGGAATCCTTCTCCAAGTCTGAATCTCTGTCTCTTAGCTCTCTCTATGTTATTCTAAGTGTTTGTATGGTGCTCCCCGTTTTATGTTGGTAGGATGTGTTTATATAGGCCATAGGAGTCTTTTCCAGCAAGAAACTACCAATACGTTTCCTAAACTGATTCAGTTTTGAAGGAAAATTCATAACTGACTCTTCTTCAATATTTTTGGGCTGTTCCATTTGTGTTTTGACATTTGGACCACTTTAGAATGAAAGAGAATCTTGTTAGCTTCGCGTGGACTGTAAGATCGTCCAAAACAGACTTGTAGAACTCAAGATATGGCCAAAACAGTGAATCAAAAATTTTCCAAGCGGCTGGTTGCGCTGACTGCGCCGTAGTAGCGCTGACTGCGCCCATCTACACTATTCTGGCGCTAGCTGCGCCCGGAGTAGCGCTGCCTGCACCCGTGCCTTCTGTCGGAAGCTGATTTTGGCTGATTTTCTTTGTTTTAACTCCTTTTTCCTTCGTTTCTTTTGCAAATTGTCATTCTTCACTTCTTGTACTCAAATCCACCGTAAAATATGCAATTTATATCTTCCAACCTCAAGTTAGTAACCCTACACAAACTCACTAAAACGGATCAAAAACACGACATAGTTGAGGTCAAGACACCAATTTAAGCCAAAATGAAGCGTTCCCAGTGGATAATAAATCCACTTATCACACCCACAAACTTAAACCGATGTTTGTCCTCAAGCATAAACAGACTCGATACTACCTACTGCAACGCAATGCATGAATGCAACTAACATGAAAATGCAACGATCCCCTTAGACTAACCAAAACCAATCAATACGCAAATATCTCAAAGAAATGCAATACATGCAAATAGAGCTCGACTAAGTCCCCGTATACTAACAATACATGAACAGAAATGTGGGTGTGTGCAATTCTCATCAGATATACTCCTAACACTAGATCAAAACCATACTCATTCTTCGCCAAGACAATCACAGGTTTATAAATAGAATAGATGCTAGACACTTCATAACCTAGGAACACCTCCATCATCATTTGAGTTAGACAAAAATTCATGCTTTATTACTAAAAAACAACTACACACAATACCATACACAAAACGCATGCTTATTTAACCGTGCAATGGATGAGACCCCTAAAGGATTATACAATAATACCCATGTAGCGAGCGTTAGGTTAGTGGATCCCAGGCCGGAAAAGTCTTAGGTCACTAGGCATAAAGTCCCCCAGAACTTAATTGCTCGAGTATTAAAGAGCTCACCCTGGTTAATTCTGCAATTAAACTATTTACATAACTCTTTTTTTCTTCTTTTTTTTTCTTCTGATTTTTTCTGTTTTTTATTTTTTTGCTTTTTTTCAACGCAATCTGGAATGAGTATTCTCATCCAATCCTAGACTACTCATAAAAATATGAGCCGGCTACTAGCCATTTGACGCCTAGCCATTATTAACAACTATTAACAATTAGCATGAAATCCCTGGTTTCCGCCAAACTTAGACTTTAGTGCACCTACGCCATCAAGGGAATAACGAAAATTCTAAATATAATCAAGTGATTAAATATTAAACAACCAAACAAGCATAATCTCAACCTAGCCCAAAAGCAAACGATGAAACTGTGAAAAGAATTTGTTTCTGAAGCATGCAAGTCAATTTCATAAGAACTATAAATCAACCCTGTATTCATCATTACCACACTCAAATTGGCATCTACCTACCAATCAGAATTAGCTCATCCTAAGGGATCATGAAATATGCATGCTATGCAATTGCAACTATATGAACTCACATTGTATACGAAAACAAAATAACAGAACGTCCTATATGAAACAAACATGCAATAATATGAACAAAACATGAATGAATTACTACTAACACGCAAAATATGATTTCCTACATGAACAAATGACACACTAACACTACTTATCCCCAAATTACCCCCAAACTTAGAATATTACAAGGGATAACAGGAAACATACCTACTCATTGGCAGGATCACCCTCCTCGGGTGGGGAATCTGGTGGTAGATAAACAGAATGAGCTCCAAAAATTGGACAAAGAAAACTCGCACCTTGAATCCCCCAAACTTGAATTAGAGAGTCCTTGAAAGCATGAATGGGGTGAAAGTTTGGAAGTAGAGATAGGGCTGCTCCTCACTTTTCATCAATTTTTTTTAAATAACGAAAAACTACCGAAACACGTGGGTTGCCTCCCACGAAGTGCTGTCGTTGACGTCATTTAGCCGGACGTTGCTTCCTCACTTCATGGCGGTTTCAAGAGAATAATAGGATCGCCCTTATTAGAAAGACCATTCACACAAATTTTGACATCTTGTTTGCTTACTCCCAACACAACTTTTCTTTCACTCTTCATCTTGATTTTTCCACCCGTCGACTTCTTCGCCTTCTTTTTCTTTCTCACACCTCTAAGGTGTTTATCCCTCTCAGCCGACTGAATAGAACACTCTTCTACCTCATCATCAACTATCCACCTCTTGAACACATTATCATGACCCTCTTCAAAAATCATTAACTCATCATTCAAAAGGACATACCTCAAATGCGGTGGAAGTTTTCCGAGCTTTACATTCGAGAGATCTTGTGTGGAAGATTTAACAGCATCAATTTCCTCGAGCATCTTAACTGAATCAGAGTTCTTCGAAAAATTTGGAACACTAGACACTGCATCCAATTTCAAATCACCTTTTTCTTCTTGGAAAGACAATGCAAGGGATTCCAAAGAAAAGCACACTTCTGGATCATCTGAAATCTTCGTAGGAGCAAACACACTAAAGGTGGCCTTATCATCTTGCACCCGCATAGTTAGCTCCCCTTTTGCACATCAATCAAAGTTTGGTCGATAGCTAGAAATGGCCTTCCCAAGATGATGGGAATCTTCTTATCTTCCTCAAAGTCTAGAATGACAAAATCAGCAGGAAAGATAAACTCATCCACCTTTACCAAGATATCCTCTACTATACCTCTAGGATATGTGATCGACCGATCAGCCAGCTATAACGAGATATTTGTAGGTTTCGGACCGGGCAGACCAAGTTGCAAGAAAATAGACAGAGGCATGAGATTGATGCTAGCTCCCAAGTCACACAAACACTTATCGAAAGATAAGTTGCCAACAGTGCACGGTATGGTGAAACTTCTCGGATCTTTAAGTTTAGGCGGCAACTTCTGCTGCAGAACAACACTGCACTCTTGTGTCAAAGCAACGGTCTCTAATTCATCGAGCTTCAACTTCCTTGATAAAATCCCCCGCATGAAATTAGCATAGCTCGGCATCTTTTCTAGAGCTTCCGCAAAAGGAATATTAATGGACAATTTCTTGAAGACGTCCAAAAATTTCTGAAATTTCTTTTCTTGACTTTTCTGCAAGCGTCGAGGATACGGAGGAGGCGGATAGATCTGATTGCTCTTTGTAGACTGCTCCGGAATACACTTTTCAACAGACTTCTTACTCTTTTCCACTTCACCGTTCAACTGATCAGCCACCAAGTCAGATTTCTCAATTATGGCCCTGCAGATTTTTCAACCTGCTGATTCTGAACTTCTTCATCTTCCTTAGCTGCTGATTTCTGCTCGGTTGTAACCTTTTCGGATCTCAAAGTGACTGCCTTCACCTGCTGATGGACTTCCCTCTTGCCCGGATTAGGCTCCGTGTCACTAGGAAGAGTTCCTTGCGGCCTATTCAACAAGGCATTAGCAATCTGGCCAATCTGATTCTCCAAGGTCTTGATCGAAACTGCTTGACTCTTACACATCAACCTCAATTCTTCCAATTCAGATTTTTCAGTAGAAGACTGCCCCGCACTTGCATGAGGCTGTTGCTGAAATCCCGGAGGTTGGAATTGTTGCCTTGGAGCATACTGCTGCTGATAACCTTGGTTGAACGGCTTAGCTCCGTATTTCTGACCATGAAACTACTGATAACGCTGTGGTTGTTGAGCACCTTGATTGTTGCTCCAGCTGAAATTAGGATGATTCCTGTTATTGGGATGATAGGTGGCTGGAGCTGGTTGCAAAGGATGCTGAAAGTTGCTTACAAACTACGTCGATTCACTAGATATGGCACACTGATTCGTCTCATGTGCACCCGCATAAAGCTCACAAACACTAGCAACCTGCTATACTCCATAGTTGGTAAGAGAATCCACCTTCATAGTCAAAGCCTTCAACTGAGCTGCTATAGCTGTAGCTGCATCCGCTTCAAGAATTCCTGCTACTTTGCCTTGAGATAGTCTCTTAGTTAGATTCTGATATTCATTAGCAGCCATCGTCTCAATTAGCTCATAAGCTTCCACGTAGCTCATAGCCCATAGAGCTCCACCTGTTGCTGCGTCTAGCAAAGGTCTAGATTGTGCTCCCAACCCATTATAGAAACCATTAATCACTATCCAGTCAGGCATCCCACGATGAGGACACTTCCTAAGCATCTCTTTGTAGCGCTCCCATGCTTCACATAGAGATTCACCAGATTGCTGTGCAAATTGAGTAAGAGCGCTCCTTATTGCTGCTGTTTTAGCTATAGGGAAGAATTTAGTAAGAAACGTCTGAGCAAGATCCTCCCACGTAGTAATGGAACTGGCTGGTAGAGAGTGTAACCAGCCCTTAGCTTTATCCCTCAAAGAGAATGGGAAAAGTCTCAATTTGATAGCATCATCTGACACACCGTTGCACTTGAAAGTGTTGCAGATCTCGATAAAGTCCCGGATGTGCATGGTAGGATCTTCCGTAGGAGCACCCCCAAACTGAACTGAATTCTGTACCATCTGAATCGTGCTAGGCTTGATTTCGAAAGTGTTAGCTGCAATGGCTGGCCTGACAATACTAGATTGGATGTCATTGATTTTCGGCTGAGAATAGTCCTTCAAAGCTTTAATTTCTGCTGCTACTCGATCACCCATCTCTACTGTTGGTTAAAGTTCCTCTTCGCTTTTATCTACTACTAGCTCTGTGTCCTCCAAGTTTCGAGTTTCAGAATGTGTTCGCATACACGCTCAAGTACCTGAAACACACAAACAAAGTAACTTAGTAAGTAACAATCCGAGTCAGTGAACTTTAACGACCACTGATGACAAGCACATAAACTAAAAATAAAACACCGATGATCCCCGGCAGTGGCGCCAAAAACTTGTTTGCACTAATTCACGCAAGCGTACGTGGTTACAAGTAATATATGAATAAGTCAAGTTCGTTCCCACAGAGATCTGGTTTATGTTTCAATTCAGTTAATGCACCTATGCAACAATGTATGGTTTTTATTCACCGCTAAGACAATTAACAAATTTGGGTTTTGATTAACTAAGATTAACTAACAAGCAATTTAACAAACTAAGAATTACTTAACTAATGAGAATTGAATTCGAATTACTTATGAGAATAAAAACATGGGATCCTAACTTCATTAAATACTTCGCTTAGAGATGATGCCTCTAATCAATGCATGTGATGGTTATGATATCTGATCGGACAACACGAAACAAGTACACGCTACTTCTCAGTATACAAATACTAAACTAAACATACATCCACAAAAGAGATAGAAGATAAATAGACACCAATTACGCTTAGACCCTATATCTCTATAGAATTTGAAAACATAACGGTTGAAGAACAAGTTATCCATTAAGATCACATAGGGCAGCATAATATTTCTCAATTTACGCTACAAATCATGATATCACTCATACATCAACTTATCCTATGCTAGCATGACAAGTTCTAAATCTCAAGATCCACTCTCGCTTCACAAGAGATTAACAATCTAGATGTTAGCTACGCATCTAAAAACATTAAGCACAACCATACGAGGATATCAATATGCATCACACACAGATCTTTAAAGCATCATAATACTAAAGATCCATAAATAAATCTGTTAGAATCCCATAACAACGATTAGTTCATAATCGAACCGCTCGTCATCATGGCATCTGATGAAACCATGATAAATAACAAAGTCTGAATTAAAATAATAATGCTAGAGTAATAAGTTAAGAAAACAAATCCAAAATCCAAGAGTATCGCCTAATTAGAAGAAACAAAAGTAGATCTAGATCTCCGAATGTTGTCACGAGCGTTGGGAATCCTTCTCCAAGTCTAAATCTCCATCTCTTGGCTCTCTCTGTGTTATTCTAAGTGTTTGTAGGGTGTTCCCCGTTTTATGATGGTAGGATGTGTTTATATAGGCCATAGGAGTCTTTTCCAGTAAGAAACTACCAATACGTTTCCTAAACCGATTATGTTTTGAAGGAAAATTCGTAACTGATTCTTCTTCAGTATTTTTTGGCCGTTACATTTGTGTTTTGAAATCTGGACCACTTTAGAATGAAAGAGAATCTCGTTAGCTTCGCGTGGACTGTAAGATCGTCCAAAACGGACTTGTAGAACTCAAGATATTGCCAAAACAGTGAATCAGAAATTTTCCAAGCGGCTGGTAGCGCTGACTGCGCCGTAGTAGCGCTGACTTCGCCCATCTACACTATTTTGGCGCTAGCTGCGCCCGGAGTAGCGCTGACTGCGCCCGTGGCTTCTGCCGGAAGCTGATTTTGGCTGATTTTCTTCGTTTTAACTCCTTTTTCCTTCATTTCTTTTGCAATTTGTCATTCTTCACTTCTTGAACTCAAATCCACCATAAAATATGCAATTTATATCTTCCAACTTCAAGTTAGTAACCCTACACAAACTCACTAAAATGGATCAAAAACACGACATAGTTGAGGTCAAGACACCAATTTAAGCCGAAATGAAGCGTTCTTAGTGGATAATAAATCCACTTATCATTAAGTTGGATTTTGAATTTGATATTAGGTTTGCGAGATTGTTGTTTAGGTCGGTTGTATTCCGACATACTAGCCATTTTATAAAGGAAGTGCTGTCCGATTTTCGTCAGAATTACTTTCTAAATCTTATAGCAGTTCGATTATAGTATTTGTGAATCAATGTGCTATATGTGTTATAAGGTATGAGTGTAAGTAAACGATATGTGTTTAGTGCTTATGTAATTTGTATGGTTATAATGTACTATTTTGAGAATGTGATTAATGTGTGCTATATGTGTTATGTTGTAAAGCGTAATAGGACACGTTTGGGTAGAACAGAGTTATACGATTAAGGTTACGAGTGTACTGAAGTAGTACCTTACCTGTATATAGGTACTAGTAGGAGGTCGATAAGAGCCAGTACGTAAGGATGGAATCTTGAGAAAGGAGATAATGATCGGAGTTGACGGGTGTATTCGCGTAGAAGCTGACAACTGATAAAGGAAATTCGAAGGGCTGATCGAGTAAAAGGCAGTAATTAAGAAATAGAGACTGATGTACAATGAGTAAAGAATTGAGATGTGGAATTGGAAACTTCATGTATTGAGGCAAGTTATACTATCCCTCACTTATTGTTTAAGTGATGTGAACTCTCATTCGTTATTTTTATATTCTTTTGAATTTCTTCTTGCAAGCATCTATACCCTTCATTTTTATTTCGAATGATGTGAACATGTTTCTATTGAGTGGAAGGTTTTCTTCCAAATCGGTATGCTAGGGGCTATACCCCTTACTTTTGTTTCAAGTGATATTTTCTCTCAACTAGTATTCAAGTGTTTATTTTCAAAAATACTTTTCAATTATTGATTCTCTCCACCTATTGTTCAGGTGTTGATTCTTTTTAAAAAAAATTATTTTAAATAAATATTCTTAATTTTTATTAATATTCCAATAATCGATATTTTATCAGATTCTTCAATACCTATTGTTCAGGTGTTGATTCATTTAAAAATATTTTATATAAATATTCCTCATTTTTTTTATTAATATTCTAATACATGGTATTTTACCGGATTCCTCAGCCGTGTACTATTTTATATTCTTCAAAAGTGATTAAGTGATATTTTTAAACAGAGGAAATTCAAGATTTAAAAATAAAAAAAAAAATCTTTTGTAAAATTCCTGAATATGATTTATGATTTTCCCTCAATAAATACTTTTCAAGGAATGTTTTTTTCAAATAATTGCACAACTATTTACTCTGATATTATTTTAGCAATAAAAGAATGTAAAATAATTTGAGGTTTATACTGTCGTTGAAGCATGTGTTGCTCAGTGACGATTAAAACCAATGCTCATTGACGATTAAAACCAAGAATGAATTGAGATCTTCTTATTTATTCGACTCATTATTGTCGGGTCAGGTTGGCAGCTAAAGCCTATGAGTGCTTAGCTGACAAGAGTGAGACTTTGAGTAATTGCGAATTTCTTAAATCTTCGTTTTAAATTATTCAAATATTTTATTTAAATTCGAATTTTGCCATGAAAATTTTATCATTTGGTAACCTTTGAAATAAGTGGTTATAGCTTGTGCAGTACTCAAATCTATTGTTGAACTTCAGATCACTTTATTCCTTAATTTCCTTATAATTGCTGTTCAATTTCTAGAATTTTATGATTGATTGTTCTCTAACTTATTAATGATACTTTGCTGATTTATTAATTTATAATTCTGTCTTGCTGAACTATACCCTGCTTAGTCCATCTTACTGCTTTGATTATGATTCCTTATATTGACTACTTCCCCGATTCTTAATCCTTTATTGTCGCTCATTAAAATGGACTAATTAATTAAAGATATTTTTAAAATTCTTTATACTGGGCTGATATGTTATCAGTGAGTTTAAGGACTGAAAAGTGAAATGTTTATATTATTAATAATAATTTTTTTTATAAATTGGAAAAGTGAAAGAGGCTAGGGTGGTCCTGGTCCAACACTTTTATTTAGCGTAAGAGGCTAGGGTGGTCCGAGTCCAGCATTAAAGGCCAATGTGTTGCCTAATTGGGAACCCAATTTCAAAGGAATGGGGACTTTACGTGGCTGATCACCCGTATTGTCCATAATCAGGAAAATAATACAATCAACTTAAATGCTTTTAAAAAGTTTTATGAAAAGTATGTTTGATGGAAAGAAACGTTTTTGAGAAAAAGGTTATGATTTAAAGAAAAATGGAAAGTTTTATGCTATGATAGAAATTGAGTTATTCCCTTGAGATAGTTTGATCATTGATATTGTTCATCAATGAAATATTGTAAAATCGTTGTTCACTATACTATGCACTTGCTGAGCGTTCTTTGGCTCACTCTTGCTTTGTTTTACCTAACCCTTTGCAGTTAGGTTTAAGGATGATCTACTTATATTTTCAAATGCGAATGAGAGCGAGGATGATCTTAATCGGAATAGATTTCAGAGCTAACGCGGGCGAGCACGGATTTGGATTAAGCTACAGATTAGACGGTATAGTGATTTGTATTTTACCAGATATAGAAGTTGTAATAATTTGTATGATTTAGATTCCTGTTTCATACCATAACCTGAGATTGATCTTGGATGAGGGACCATTTGTGTAAATAAGATTTATTAAAGGTATATTTCATTTTAATTATTTTGTGCACCAAATCCTGATCCCGAATTTGGGGGCGTCACAATTATGCTAGTTAATTGTAAGTGACCCAATCCCTTTTAGAAAATTTTCTCGACATAACTGAGCTCGTGAAAAGAACTTTAAAATAGTAAAATAAATCTACACTTAATTATTATAATTGCATAAACAAAAAAAATAATTTGTGATTTGTAATAATTTTGACTAACATACTAAGAAAAAAAAACTTACAACAATTTAAAAGAAAAAGAAAAATTAAAACGTATTAACTTATAGCCCATGCAAAGTATGAGTTATTTTAATTATTATTTTTTTAATTTACTTATAGTGCAGTGAAGGTAGTGTTTTTCGTAGTTCGTTCACAGGGAAGGACTGTCAATATTGATTTCAAGTAGATTATCTCTTACAATCTACAATTATGGAAAATGGGGGGGGGGGTTTGAGTTTGATTGAGGTGTTTTATCAAACACCTTGCATACAATAAATAAATTGCTACAAAAATACAACTAAGTTAATGGCAACTATCCAAATTTACCAACAAAATGAGTAAATGAGCAAGATAAGAGATATACTTGACCCAAGTATATAGCAAATCAAGCACTTCAACCCATCAAGCAAAATATATCCAACTCTACCTAACCAAGATAGTTGGTGAAGCACAAAATCACTTATTTCTCTTCTAAAAATACTAATTTAGTGAAGCACATAAATTAGCTCTCTTGATAATAACTACCAATAATGAAGCACTACTAGTATAACCAAATCAAGGAATTAAACAAAGAGAGGTTAGGACAAACCCAAGGATGAGAAGCTCAACCTAGGTATTTGTACTTGAATCTTGAAGTTTAGGCACGCCAAACCTTGTGCTACCACAATGAATGTACTAACAATTACGGATTAGCACAAACAATTAGCAATTGAAATTACAAGAAGAGCAAGATGAAGCAACTTACAAATCTCCAAGCAAAATCATAAACAATACAACACAAGTATTCAAGATAGAGTGAAATAGATCTTACTTAAAATGGAGTGGGTTTAGTACAAGAAATGCTTCCTTGAGCCAAATAAATGGAGTTAGTACTCATAATCAATGCTAGATTACAAGTAATTAATGTCTCCTCTCTAATTCCTACTAACCCTAATCGAGTTCTTGAAGAGGCCAAGAAGATGATGAAGATAGATATTAAGATATGAAGATAAAATGTTTATTTTGTTGGGTTTTACTTCTTTTAGTACACAGCAAGTGCTGCACAGCCTGTTGCACGGCCGTGCAGCAGCCCGTGAGAAAGACTGCCCAATCTGCACTACTTGTAACGCTCTGCACAGCCTGTTGCACGGCCGTGCAGTAGCCCGTGCGAGACAAAATCTTCAAGATTATACAATAAAAATCTCCCGGAAATGCGAGCTTGCATCTTCTAACTTCCCTCTTGAATAATCTTTGCTTTCATGCACGAAATAAGCCATCTTTTCAACAATTAAGCATGAGGCACTGAAAGATGAAAAACACAATTAATATCGATAAAACTACATTCGAAACTAACAAAAATGCAAGAGAATAAAGGACAAAACGTGTATAAAATACACATTATCATGCAGTATATAAAATATTATAAATATTATTTTTATTATGTTGTTAGAAGGATCGAACCATTGATTTTTGTATATAAAACTTTTAGTATTCAATCTAAATTGATATGTTGTTGGCGGGAATCGAACCTTCAACTTTTTTATATAACTTTTTTTAGTGTTAATTTTAAATTAAATGTTTTTGGTGTGATTCGAACCCTAAACATATATGTATAACAATTTTTAGTATTGTGTCTAACGACCATCATATAATTGAGTTGAAACTCTAACAATTGAAATGAAATGTATAACCAAAATTGAAAGAATAACAAAAATATAGGATTAATCAAAATACAAAATATATTCCTTTTTTCGCTAAATAAATATATTTCCCTTTTACTTATATAATTATATCCTTATATATAATAAGTGTAAGAGGCATCTTATCCATAATTATGGTTTGGTCACTGTACCGCCAAAAATATCTCAACTGTCGAATATAATATTTTTAAAAATAGACGATCAAGATTATATCATATTAAAAGGAAAATTAAAATATAAAATGGATATAATTAAAAATCAAGATTATATCATATTAAAAAGAAAATTAAAATCTAAAATGGATATAATTAAAAAGGTTGTATTATAATTAAATTTTAAAAAGAAGTTATAATCTGAAAAGGATATAAAAGATTGTATTAGAACTGAATTTTATTTATTTATTTATTAATATTAAAAAAAGGTTCATATTTACTATTTAGGCTCTATCTCGAGATATAGAAATCAGATTTGGATGATTTTACAGTTCACGCTAAACTCATAAAATTATCTTTAATTTGGTGATGATTTAACAATTATTATCCAAATGAAAACACTCAGAATCTCAATAGAAAATATAAATACGAATTTTTACATTAATCCTATTTAGTGTAGAATATCTACATTCATAATCCTATTCAATATAGAAAATCTAATTATATATGATTTAAATCATTGACAAGCACTTTTTCGTATTTCAATATAAATACACTTTTTAGTTTACATGTTAAAATATTAAATATTTTTTATGCTAGATCCAACTTTTTTAATATATTTGTTTTAAGATCTAATAGTTCTTATTTATTTTATCGTACTGACGACCCGACTACCAACTACCAAAGTTTTGGATAAAATCCCTCCTACACTTATTATTAAACTGTATTTGGTTGTTAGTACAACTATCTTCAAATACTAACAAGGTTATTTTGATAATCAAAACAAAATATATGTAGATTTCCTAAATAGAATAGAATTTTCAATATAAAAAATCATCAATTTCATCTCTTTTCTGTTTCTTGGTAGTTTTAATTGGAGAAAATTATTAAATCATCACTAAATTATATTTTGTTAATTTCACATAGGCTATAAAATCATTCAAATCAAGTTTTATGAATTCAAGAGAAAACACATAATAAATTGAACGTATAAAATTATATATATATATATATATATATATATATATATATATATATTTATATCAATTTCATAACAACAATTTCATATATAAACTAATAAAAAATAAATAATAAAAAAATTATATAATAAATATTAGGAAAAAAAAGCTAGCGGGTTATAATATAGATACCTCCTTGTATTCGCATCAAATCGTATTCACAACAAAAACATGTACATATATATATTTTTCCACCATATTTCAGCGTAAGTTGCCTACCCGCGTGTATAATCTCCATTCATATGTTATTGTCATACTCAAAACCTGTGCAGAGTGATAAGAACTTCAAAATATCTTGACCAATAAATTTACATGCATTGAACTATATATATTTATTTATATTATAATAATCAAAATATTAAAAATTTGGTTGGACAATCGATTGGTACAATATTTATTGTTTCTACTAATTAATTATCTTTACTTAAATATGTATAACATCTCTTTTAATAACTGTGTTACTTAATTACTCTTATTTAAATATATATAAAAACTCTCCTAATAACCAATTAATATTTTTTTGAGATACGATACTTATATTTTTACACTTACACTTTAATCCTTTAATTGTTCTAACTTCTTTTTTGTCTGTCATTCTATTTAATAAAAAGATATTATAATATTATAGTTACTAATAATTAATCAATTTTCCTTTTCAAATAAAACATGGCACCTTTTTTTTTTCTTTCGAAAACTACTCAATTTTCTTTTTCACTTAAAAAATAATATCTTTTATATTTTATCTAACTAAATTTTGTCCTCTTCTAAAATCACTACGACAATTCTATTTAACATATAAAATAATAATATAATAATTACTAATAACTTACCAATTACCTTTTTCTAGCTAAAACACATTACATTTTTTTCTGACTAAAAGTAATTTAAATAAAATTAAATTATGGGGTGAGCGAAAATGGAACCTGAGATAATCTTTTATCCCCTATAACTATCTCATCGCATTAACGGTATAATATTATCATAACCAATAATTAATTGATTATCTTATTCACTATAAACATATCATCTTTTCTATATTGTTAAACTAAAATCTCTCTTCTAACAATATTACGGACAATATATATATATATATATATATATATATATATATATATATATATATATATATATTATTAAATCATATTATTTAAAATTATATTCATTCAAAATTTATGTTTAAAACATTTTAATTCAAATTTAAAAAATTTTATATAATTATAAAGAACATCCGTGGCATCGTACGAGTTTTAAGTTAGTACATATATAATGTAAATTTAAAATAAAAATAAAAATACATATGCATATATTGTTATTAATTACCATTTTGTTGAAAAGTGTCGGTACATTAACTTTGACGTATGGTCTCATCCGAAGTAAGCAATCGATAAAAAGCATTAAAAGTGTATTCACCTTCCAAATAACAACGAAGACATTTAATGACAACATTGTGTTGAATTTTTATAAAAGCTCTAAAATCTTTTTACATATCCAGAAAATCAGACATGCGATTCATAAGGTAAATCCACGTATAACCAGTGAAATCATCAATAAACGAAACATAATATCTAGATCTTTCTTTTGTAGGCATAGGAGCAGGTCCTCACACATCCGAATGCATAATATCAAATGGAGTAAGAGAATATGTAACACTTTTATGAAAAGGTAAAGCAACAAATTTTACTAATTTACAACAACTACAATAAGAAATATCATGAGATTTCAACTGTTCCAAGGCTCCAGTTGAGACCAAAAACTTTAAGCGAGACATGACCTAAACGAGCATGCCATAGGTAAAAGTCAGAAGATGAATCATGTTGAGACATACATGTCTATAGACGATGATAACAAATACCACAAGGAAGAAAATGAATCAAGGACTCGAAGCTGACAAATAAATCACGAAACTAGCTGAAATGCAGATCAACTAAAGCAACATCTTAGGAAGGGATCTCTGCAAAAAGTTAGGAAGTATTTCTGTAACAAGCCATGAAATGCTAAAATCAAGTATTAGTAATCAGAAGAGAGTTTGCTGTAACCATGCAAGTAATTTCGAGAAATCAAGAAAAGAAGAGTTCGAGAAGTCATTCGAGAACTCTAACAAAAAGGGTTATTCGAGAAGTCCCAGTTCGAGAAGTCAGACTGCTTTCTTATTCGAGAAGTCTACAATATACACTAATCGAGAAGTCTACATAATAGGCTATTCGAGAAGTCATTCGAGAACTCAATAAAAGGGACTATTCGAGAAGTCAACATTCGAGATTTCAAGACTCATCAATTAGAGAACTCGGCCTGTATTCTTAATAATGCCAGAGTTCTCTAATGGAACATATCTAATGAAGATCAAAACCCATAATTACTCTACAACCCGTGACTTATAGACAGTGATAAATTACATAGAGGTTGTTACGAGTAGGGAGTCAAACTTTAAATATTTGAAGGCTCAAACTCTTCCAAGTGAAAGGTGAAATCAGTCACTGTTTATCCGACTTCAAGGGTAACAATAAGAGTGGAAGCAACCTCCAACATGATTACATTACTACTGAAGAATTCAAAGGATATCTTGATGAATGCATAAGGATCAGTTATTTTATCTGGTGTAACACCCCCAGATCCGGGGTCAGGGATCTGGTCATTACGGTCTCAATTTCTATCCACAAAATCAACATAAATATTAAATTACAACTTTGTGACCCAAAACAACAACATAAAACACACCCGTTATAGTCCCAGAGATGAAATCAGAGTAACTACCAAATTTTATTAATCACAAGATTCAGATCTTACAACCCAAAAGATTTACAATTTAACCATTACATACTCTTTGCCATCCATTTGTTTATGTCATATAATAAATACCTTTGATATTCAAAGGCTAACAACTAGCCTACCAATAGCTTCCTTTTTAGCAGTGGTAGTTATAACATAAGCGGTAATCCTCTGGCGGCTGACACCTGCTTACGCTGAATGCGCCTTGTGCGGCCATCTGATTTAGCTTTTGTTGCGATATAATACATAAATCAAGGGTGAGCAATAGCTCACCAAAAGTAATATATGACTGAACAATAATATATATATATATATATATATATATATATATATATATATATATATATATATATATATATAGGGGGCTACTCCAATACAAACCTCCTTAAAATACAAACCTACAAACCAAGCATAATCTAATATTTCAAGCTAATCTAATGACCAAACTAGGGGTACCCCAATAAAAAAAAATGCTTAAAATAATTGGCTCTATCCAACAAAAAAAATAAATAATAAAAAAAAAAAAAATTCACTGTTCACGTGATGACGTGGCAGTGGATTTCACTGCTTAACGGTGCTTCGCACCTTCTTGTACGGCGCTTCGCGCCTTTATCATTCTAAAGTTGTAAGGAATGGCAATCAATGGTAAAGGCAATAGACGATTGACGGGTGTGTCGAGGGCCTGCGGCCCTCATGACTACCTAACTCATCCGTTTACTGTCTTAAATGCTTCGCATTTCCATGGCAAGTTTTTTTTTTTTTTTTTTTTTTTATGGATAGAGCCAATTATTTTAAGCATTTTTTGTGAAGGTACCCTTGGCGGGAACCTTAGAATAAATGAAATATAATTAATTTAGTGTTGGTTTGTAGGTTTGTATTTTAAAAGTGGTTTGTATTTGAGCACTTGCCTATATATATATATAATAAGTCAACAATATCGTTGAAGCCATATGCCATGCATTTACGAAGATAGTACCAGTATAATGTAAATGATGAAGTTACAAGGTAACTCAAAACATATATCCTGTGAAAATATCTGATGCCAAAGGTAAGCAAGATATCACCAGTTATCATAAAAGAGGAATTTGCAGGAGAAATATTACAGTTCCAGTTTTAACACTTTTTCACCCTACCAACACCGATGATGCTGCAGAACATTTCCAACTTTGAATGATGAACTAATACTGGAGTATTCACCGCGCCCGCTGTTCGAATCCTTACGATGATCAGTCGCAGATTGTACAGTTCAAATTAGTTTTACTACCGGTAGAAGGAAGAACTGACGGATTTACTTGTCTACCGCCCTGCTAGATCTCTCCGGCCAACGGTTGGGCCAATGGGATGGACCGGCGCTACTCGGCCTCCTACACGACTCCTAGTTCGAATAACATTCATAACTTTGAAACGTAAAGATCCTCCCCCTTTCCCCAAGTATGATACTTGTTGATAAGACTCCACAAAGTAGTCGTATCTAGTTGGAAAGGAAAATTCACCAATACTTCCCAAGCTGCTGCTTGTTAATAGATATCAACTTGTTGTTGATTCGAAAACTAACTGCGCAAGTGTACGCGGTCACAAGTAATATAATAAATTCGTTCCCACGAAGACTTGGTGTTTGTTCAGAAATAATGTTTAAGCAACGACGTATGATTAAACAACAAACTGCTTGAATAAATACAAAGGGGGGTTTTGTTTGTATTTTTCTAATTGATTAATTAAATTAATAATAAATAATTCAAACTAATTAATTTAATTAAATGAGAATTTATATGTGAGAAAAACATGGGATTCTAATTTCATTATTTATTTCATTTAGAATTGATGCCTTAATTTCAAAGTAATTTTGATAATTTAAGAAAGCTAGTCGGGAACACGAAACTAACATAAGCGTCTTTCAGCCTTAACTCATATCAAACCATACGAACATCCACTTAAAAAGATAGAAGTCGCGTGGACACCTTTTATGCTTAGACCCTATATGTCTATAAGATTTGAAAACATAATTGGTTTACGAATAAATTCCTTTATTATGACTACATAGGGTGATGTGATCCAAAATCCTACCACTTATCGTAAATGTACATGACAATTACGAACCTATGCTAACATGGAAAATTCTAAATTCCTAAATCCACTTTCGCATTCATTAGGAATTAATAATTTAGACGTTAGCTACGCATCTAATAAATTAAGCACAACCACATTAGGCAATCTGAATTTTTATCATAATACAGATTACTAAGGCATCGAATTACTAAATTACGTAAATAAATCCATTAGAACCCCATGACGGCGATTAGTTCATAATCGAACGAATCGTCATCATGGGATTAAATGAAAACATAATAATAATAATAATAATAATAATAATAATAATAATAATAATAATAATAATAATAATAATAATAATAATAATAATAATAATAATAACTAAATTAAAAATTGCGATAAATTAAATATGAAAATTACAAGAGTTAGAAAGTAGAACCGAAATAGCTTCCAATGAAAGAAAAGAGCACTCCAAATAATCCCCGTAAATTCTTCAACCAATATAACACTTATACTAAATTTGCAAAAATTAAAAGTGTATGAAAATGAAACTTAAAATTACAAGAACTAGAGAGAATACAAGAGATGATTGTTGCTCTCGAAGAAATGGTGTGTTTTGAAACTTAGAACCTACACCTATTTATAGCAAAAATTTAGCACACCAAATTAATAAAAAAAAATGAAAAGCATTAAAAAGAAATAAAAAAAAAACAAACAGCACACAACAATAACACTACAGCCGAAAGTATCAAACCAACTATACTCCACAACTGTTCGGCCACTCAGCAAATAAAAAAAAATCGCAGGCCACGCGCGTGCAACACACGCGCGGCAATTGGCAGGACAGACTTGGCGCGTGTCTCCCACGCACGCGTGGGAGAGTGGACAAAAAAAGAAACTGTTGCCGACAGAAACCAATCCAGCCACTCTTTGAATTGTTTATATTATTTTTGTAATCAATTGTCGACCCAGCATATTTCCAACCAATAATTCGACCTGTTTTGAATAAATAAGCTTCGTCAAATTATTTTTTAACCCGCACAACTTATAATCTTTAATTAATAAATAATTAATTTAATTCAGAAATTATAAAAATAAATATCTAATATTATTAGATATTTAAAAATATAATTTTTTTAATTAAATAAAATATTTATTAATATAAATAAATCCTTCAGTCCTAAGTTGCGGTATTTTGAGGGTCAGAAACCGGACTCCTTTTGCTTAACAAAAAATATATCAATTCAAACCGGGGTTTTCTCTTTAAGAATATATCACTTTCTATCTTTTTGTGATAATTCTATTTTCTCATTGCTCGTCCAGGTGTAAACTACGGTCTCTTGAGGATCTGAAACCAGACTCTTTTTTCTTGGAAAAAAATTTATCAATTCCAACCAGGATTTTCTCTTTAAGAATGTATCACTAAGAATTTCTTTATGATAATTCTTTTTCCTCATAGCCAGTCCACTTGATAAAATTGAGATAGAAATCCACCGTTTTTAGCCTTTTATCGCCACAATACCTCAAGTTGCGAGTTCTGCACAACAAAAACTCAATTAACAAAAATGAATTAAAAGACACAACATACTTAAGGAAAAACCACCAATCTAGATCCAATTAGCGGAAAATAAGTGGATATAAAATCCACTTATCACACCCCCAAACTTAAACTGATGCTTGTCCTCAAGCGAAAACAGACTCGACTACCTCTAATGCATGAATGCAACTGATGCAAGGATCCCATAAGCAAAGCAATAACCAATTTAGCGGAGTGTCTCAGAGAATGTGATAACTCCAAATAGAGATCGACTAAATATCAGCATATTAACATTTACAAGTACAGAAACGTGCGTGTGTGCAATGCTCATCAGAAATACTCTTAGCACTAGATCAAAACCATACCTATTCTTCGCCAAGACAATCACAAGTTTATATATAGAATGAACGCTAGACCCTTCATAACCTAGAAACACCTCCATCATCATTTGAGTTAGACAGGAATTCATGCTTTATTACTAACAACTATGACGCATAAAACTATACACAACACACATGCTTATTTGACCGTGCAATGGATGAGACCCCAAAAGGCTTATACAATAATACCCATGTAGCGAGCGTTAGGTTAGTGGATCCCAGACCGGAAAAGTCTTAGGTCACTAGGCTTGAGTCCCCTAGAACTTAATTGCTCGAGTATTAAAGAGCTCACCCTGGCCATCTCTGCATACTCACACTCTCATAAACACTTTTTATTTTTATTTTTATTTTTTGTTTTATTTTTATTATTATTATTATTTTTTTTTTTTTTACAAATGCAATCTGGAATAAAAATTCTCAATTCCAACCCTAGACTACTCATATAAATATGAGTTGGCTACTAGCCAATTGACACCTATCCATTATTAACAACTACACACAAACTAGCATGAACCCTGGTTTCCCCCAAACTTATATTTAGTGATTCTACACTATCAAGGGAATAAAGAAAATTCCAAATATAATCAGGTGATTAAATTTCAACAACCAAACAAGCATGACCTTAACCTAGCCCCAAAAGCAAATGATGAGTTGTGTAAGATTATGTTTCGGCAACATGCACGTCAATTCATAAGTATTTAAATCAGCCCTCTATCCATCATTATCACACTCAAATTCATCACTGACAACTAAACGGAACCACCAAGTGCTACGGGATCAAGGAAAATATGATATGCAACTAATCATGAATTTTTTTTTTTTTTGGTATAATTATGAATTATATTAAACTAGCATGGTGTATTATGAACTACATGAAACTATATGCAATATTATGACTTGATTAATCAAACATCCTAAATCACCCCCAAACTTAAAATATTCAATGTCCTCATTGAAGGTATAGATAAAGGATGAAAGAGAACTCCCCTAACTATCGGCATCGTCGCCCTCCTCGGGCGGTGAATCAGGTGGTGGAAATGAGCATGAGCTCCAAACTGAGGCTAGTCTACCTTGAAAGAAGCAATTTCCTGCAACTCGCCAATGACCTGCAAACTTGACATAATACTGAACAAAATCACACAAAATCAAACCCACACATAAAAACACCAAACCTATGGGTTGCTTCCCATAAAGCGCTATCATTAACGTCATTTAGCCGGACGTTACTTCCTCAACTCACGACGGTTTCAAGAGAATAACTGAACCGTCCTCAACAGAAAGACCATTCATACGAACGTTGACATCTTGTTTGCTTCCTCCCAACACAACTCTTCTTTCACTCTTCACCTTGAGTTTTCCACTCGTCGACTTCTTTGCCTTCTTTTTCTTCCTCACACCTCTAAGGTGTTTATCCCTCTCAGCCGATTGAACAGAACTCTCTTCTTTCGCATCATCAACTATCCACCTTCTTAACACATTATCATGCCCTTCTTCAAAAATTACTAACTCATCATTCAAAAGGACATACCTCAAACGCGGTGGAAGTTTTCTGAGCTTTACATTCGAGAGATCTCGAACTGAAGAACTGCCAATGAAATCACTGATGTGATGCTCTAGCATGTGCATATCTGACTTTTCACTAAACAACTGATCAAACTCCTCTGCCTGGCTCGTATCAACCATTTCCATGCTGAAACACTCTTCAACTTCTGCCGGAAATTTCATGGCCTTGAACACATTAAAGGTGACATTCTGGTCTTGTACCCTCATTGTAAGCTCTCCTTTTTGCACATCGATCAAAGTACGACCCGTAGCTAGAAAAGGCCTTCCCAAAATTATTGGAATCTTCTTGTCCTCTTCGAAATCTAGAATCACAAAATCGGCAGGAAATATGAGCTTATCAACCTTCACCAAGACATTCTCTACTATACCCCTTGGATAAGTGATTGACCGATCAGCCAGCTGCAACGAGATATTGGTAGGTTTTGGATCAGGCAGACCAAGTTGCTTGAAAACAGACAAGGGCATGAGATTAATGCTGGCTCCCAAATCACATAAGCATTTGTCAAAAGACAACTTTCCAATGGTGCATGGAATTGTAAAGCTTCCTGGATCCTTAAGTTTAGGAGGTAATTTCTGTTGCAACACCGCACTACACTCCTCTATCAATGCCACTGTTTCAAATTCTTCCAACCTTATCTTTCGTCACAAAATATCCTTCATGAACTTTGCATATCTCGGCATCTGCTCCAATGCTTCAACAAAAGGAATGTTAATGGATAGTTTCTTGAAGACCTCCATAAACTTCTGAAATTGTTTTTCTTGATCTTGTTTCTGCAAGCGTTGAGGGAATGGAGGAGGTGGATAAATATGCTTTTCTGGTATTGGTGCTTTAACTGGTTCATCTTTTCTGGATTCTTCATGCACCAACGCTTGAGGCTTTTCATTAGACTCAGATTCCTTGATAACCTCTTCATCAGCTTTCTTTGAGGTCCCTTCAATCTCCTTACCACTTCTTAACGATACTGCATTGGAAGTTTCCTTCCGCTCATTCTTTGGATTTGGCTCGGTGTCACTAGGAAGAGTTCCTTGTGGTCTGTTTAACAAGGCATTAGCAAGCTGCCCAATCTGATTCTCTAACGTCTTGAGAGATACTGCTTGACTTTTAACCAACAACTTCAATTCATCCAATTCATATTTTTCATTAAAAGATTGCCCCGCACTAGCCTGAGGCTGCTGCTGAAATCCCGGAGGTTGGAATTCTTGCCTTGGAGCATACTGCTGCTGATAGCCCTGATTGAATGGCCTAGCTTGCTGACCCTGGAACTGATGATAAGGCTGTTGTGGTTGTTGAACACTTTGATTGTTGTTCCAGCTGAAATTGGGATGGTTCCGATTGTTCGGATGATAAGTTGCTGGAGCTGGTTGCGAAGGTCGCTGAAAATTGCTCACAAACTGTGCTGATTCAGAAGAGATTGCACACTAATTCGTATCATGTGCACCTGCACATAGCTCACAAATACTAGCAACCTGCTGAACTCCATAATTAGTAAGAGAATCCACCTTCATCGTAAGAGCTTTCAACTGAGCTGTTATAGCTGTTGCTGCATTAACTTCAAAAATTCCTCCTACCTTACCTTGAGAAAGCCTTTGGGTTGGATTTTGATATTCATTCGCAGCCATCATCTCAATAAGCTCATAAGCTTCATCATAGCTCTTAGCCCACAGAGCTCCGCCTGATGCTGCATCTAGCAAAGGTCTAGACTGTGCTCCCAACCCATTGTAGAAACCATTAATAACCATCCAATCAGGCATCCCATGATGAGGACACTTTCGCAGTATCTCCTTATAACGTTCCCAAGCCTCACACAAAGATTCACCATATTGCTGTGCAAATTGAGTTAGCACGTTCCTTATTGCTGCAGTTTTAGCCATGTGGAAGAATTTTGTAAGAAACTTCTGAGCAAGATCCTCCCAAGTAGTGATGGAACCAGCTAGTAGAGAATGTAACCAGCCCTTTGCCTTATCCCTTAAAGAGAATGGGAAAAGTCTTAATTTGATAGCATCATCGGACACACCATTGAATTTGAAAGTGTCACAAATCTCGATAAAGTCCCTGATGTGCATATTAGGATCCTCCGTTGAAGCTCCCCCAAACTGAACTGAGTTCTGCACCATTTGAATTGTGCTTGGCTTGATTTCAAAAGAATTAGCTGCAATGGCTGGCCTGACAATGCTAGACTGAATGTCATCGATCTTTGGCTGGGAATAGTCCTTCAAAGCCTTCGTAGCTATTGCTACTCTGTCGCCCATTGTTGCTTCTACTATCACTTCAAGCTCTTTTGTTGCTTCAAGCTCTTCTTCTTCCAGCTTATCTTTCAAAGTTTGAGAACGTGTTCGCATAAACAACTTTAAATCCTTATACTGGCAGAGCGAGAAAACACGTCGTGAGAGAAAAAAAACTACCCAAGTCAGTTAAGTTTAACCTCCGTTGATGTTAAACACAAATTCTGAAAATAACACCGAAGTTCCCGGCAGCGGCGCCAAAAACTTGTTGATTCGAAAACTAACTGCGCAAGTGTACGCGGTCACAAGTAATATAATAAATTCTTTCCCACGAAGACTTGGTGTTTGTTCAGAAATAATGTTTAAGCAACGACGTATGATTAAACAACAAACTGCTTGAATAAATACAAAGGGGGGTTTTGTTTGTATTTTTCTAATTGATTAATTAAATTAATTATAAATAATTCAAACTAATTAATTTAATTAAATGAGAATTTATATGTGAGAAAAACACGGGATTCTAATTTTATTATTTATTTCATTTAGAATTGATGCCTTAATTTCAAAGTAATTTTGATAATTTACGAAAGCTAGTCGAGAACACGAAACTAACATAAGCGTCTTTCAGCCTTAACTCATATCAAACCATACGAACATCCACTTAAAAAGATAGAAGTCGCGTGGACACCTTTTATGCTTAGACCCTATATGTCTATAAGATTTGAAAACATAATTGGTTTACGAATAAATTCCTTTATTATGACTACATAGGGTGATGTGATCCAAAATCCTACCACTTATCGTAAATGTACATGACAATTACGAACCTATGCTAACATGGCAAATTCTAAATTCCTAAATCCACTTTCGCATTCATTAGGAATTAATAATTTAGACGTTAGCTACGCATCTAATAAATTAAGCGCAACCACATTAGGCAATCTGAATTTTTATCATAATACAGATTATTAAGGCATCGAATTACTAAATTACGTAAATAAATCCATTAGAACCCCATGATGGCGATTAGTTCATAATCGAACGAATCGTCATCATGGGATTAAATGAAAACATAATAATAATAATAATAATAATAATAATAATAATAATAATAATAATAATAATAATAATAATAATAATAATAATAATAATAATAATAACTAAATTAAAAATTGCGATAAATTAAATATGAAAATTACAAGAGTTAGAAAGTAGAACCGAAATAGCTTCCAATGAAAGAAAAGAGCACTCCAAATAATCCCCGTAAATTCTTCAACCAATATAACACTTATAATAAATTTGCAAAAATTAAAAGTGTATGAAAATGAAACTTAAAATTACAAGAACTAGAGAGAATACAAGAGATGATTGTTGCTCTCGAAGAAATGGTGTGTTTTGAAACTTAGAACCTACACCTATTTATAGTAAAAATTTAGCACACCAAATTAATAAAAAAAAAATGAAAAGCATTAAAAAGAAATAAAAAAAACAAACAGCACACAACAATAACACTACAGCCAAAAGTATCAAACCAACTATACTCCACAACTGTTCGGCCACTCAGCAAATAAAAAAAAAATCGTAGGCCACGCGCGTGCAACACACGCGCGGCAATTGGCAGGACAAACTTGGCGCGTGTCTCCCACGCGCGCGTGGGAGATTGGACAAAAAAAGAAACTGTTGCCGACAGAAACCAATCCAGCCACTCTTTGAATTGTTTATATTATTTGTGTAATCAATTGTCGACCCAGCATATTTCCAACCAATAATTCGACCTGTTTTGAATAAATAAGCTTCGTCAAATTATTTTTTAACCCGCACAACTTATAATCTTTAATTAATAAATAATTAATTTAATTCAGAAATTATAAAAATAAATATCTAATATTATTAGATATTTAAAAATATAATTTTTTAATTAAATAAAATGTTTATTAATATAAATAAATCCTTCAGTCCTAAGTTGCGGTATTTTGAGGGTCAGAAATCGGACTCCTTTTGCTTAACAAAAAATATATCAATTCAAATCGGAGTTTTCTCTTTAAGAATATATCACTTTCTATCTCTTTGTGATAATTCTATTTTCTCATTGCTCGTCTAGGTGTAAATTACGGTCTCTTGAGGATCTGAAACCAGGCTCTTTTTTCTTGGAAAAAAATATATCAATTCCAACCGGGATTTTCTCTTTAAGAATATATCACTAAGAATTTCTTTATGATAATTCTTTTTTTTCATAGCCAGACCACTTGATAAAATTGAGATAGAAATCCACCGTTTTTAGCCTTTTATCGCCACAATACCTCAAGTTGCGAGTTCTGCACAACAAAAACTTAATTAACAAAAATGAATTAAAAGACACAACATACTTAAGGAAAAGCCACCAATCTAGGTCCAATTAGCGGAAAATAAGTGGATATAAAATCCACTTATCACTTGTTCCAACAATATTACCCCTCGAATGATGAGAAGGTACACAAGATTCAATAAGCACTTAGCAACCAAGTTGCGAGTGACAAGAATAATTTTAAAGGATTTATGATCGGGAAGTCAACAAGATAAATCACATTTCTCAAGTAAGGTTCCCTTATTATTTGGAAGATAGATTCGAAGGAAGAATAAAATTTTGAGAACCTTTCTTGATATAATATTAATAATAATCCGACTCCGAAGAAATTTTATAATAATCGAAGGTCGAAGATAATATTTGAAGTCATTTCAGAGTATTGGATAAATATTCCGAGAATATTTATTGAATAAAAAATAGTTAAAGAAGACTTATAACTATGAACGAATATTTAAATCGAAGTATTTCTCAGAATAATTCTCGAATGAATAAGGAGAAAATATTTATTGAATAATTAAATATTTAAATGAATATTAAAAATAATATTTTTAATTAATAAGACTTGAAAGGAATATTAAAAATAATATTCGATAAATAAATAGAATATCAGATGAATATTTAAAATAATATTCATTTAAGTAAATACGAACTTAAATGAATATTCAAAAAGTAATATTCATTTAATGAATAATATTCTAAATGAATATCAAAATAATATTCATTTGGTAATCCAAGCTTTAAAGGAATATTCGAAATAATATTCGATAAATGAGTCGACTTTGAATGAATATTGAAAAATAATATTCATTGAATAGATAACGTTCAAATAAATATTTGAAGTAATGATCGTTAATTAAATAATCTCGGACGAATATTCAAAATAATATTCGTCAACCAAATAATGGAAATTATTTACTTAAATATTTCCCTCGAAAGTAATTACGATATATCAAGAAGTACTGACTCCCGGTCTATATTCAACAAATACGATATATATGCCCTTCTCTAAGGGACTTAACAACATCCGGCTTATAACTGATACGTTATCTATCTAGCTTATAAGCCAACAATAATCAAGGAACAAGTATAACAATATGAATTGAGAACAGGCATGCATGCAATGGCATATGTATAACAACAGTCATATATATATATATATATATATATATATATATATATATATATATATATATATATATAAATATATATTATCACAACAACAGTTCCAAGTATTGGAAACTTGCCTGGTAGTCGGGTGGAGATAGTGTGTCCTGGGTCAGCTAGGTGATCTATAAATAATCAGAATATTCGAGATTAATCACTTAACGTTGTTTAAAAATCTAAGTATAAACTTAACTTAGGTTAAAACACGTTTTCGAATTATCTCGTTATGCATCCTTTTTGTGTACTCTTATTAACCTCGTTTTGACCCGACATTTGTTCGTTATTACGGCTCGTCATTACTCTTACACATGGTATACACTTAAGTCATATAAGTTCTAGGGTCGATCGTTTATGAACCAAGATTTTAACTCGAGTTTTATCGTCCATTTTCTAAGTGGTTTTCCAAAGTTAAACCAAGTATTCTGATAAGTGGATTTTATATCCACTTGGATCGCTTCAATTCGGCTTAAATTGATTCACTTGGCCTCAAGTTTATTGTAGTTTTGATGTGTTTTGCTTAGTTGTGCATATTTACAAGAATGTCGATTATGGTTGATGCTTCTATCGTTTTTGGAGGACTAATTGATTAAAATTCGGATTTTCCGGGAAGGTTGCGCAGTCTACACTGTTTTGGCCATATCTGGAGTTCTAGAAGTCCATTTTCAGCGATCTTACAGCTCACGCGAAGCTTGAGAGATTTTCTACAACCTGGGATAGATAGCAGGTGCAGGGAGCGTGTAGTTAAAATTCGCGCACGTGTTCTTTGTGAAGCAAGGCTGAAAGATTACTGTTTTGCCCTTTTTCTAATTCTAATTATATTTTGGGCAGTTTTTGGTACCTTAATCGAATTCTAATTGTAATAGAAGGTAATTTCTTGCTGGGTAAGACTTCTAGAGTCCATTTAAACACATCCTACCATGTAATTTGTATTGTTTTTATTATTGTATCATAACGTAGAACTGCAAGAGAGAAAAGTGGAGAAGGATTCAACGCTCGTGACAAGCAAAGATCTAGATCTACTTCATCTTTTGTATACTTTGGATTATAGATTTGTTCTTTCAACTTTTTGTTTTATTAATATTATTGCTTCTTTCTTTCATATCTTGTTTAATATCATGTTTTCATCTAATCCCATGGTGACGAACGGTTCAACTATGAACTAATCGTTGTCATGGGATCCTAATAGATTTATCTATGTAGCTTAGTAGTTTGATTGCTTTAAAGATTTATGTGTGATGATCTTGATATCCTTGTATGGTTGTACTTCATGAATTTAGATGCGTAGCTAACATCTAATATGTTAATCTCTTGCTAAACGAGAGTGGATCTTGAGATTTAGAACTTGCCATGCTAGCATAGGATAGGTTGATGTTTTAACATCTTGATTTGTGGTGTAAATTGAGATATTATGCTACCCTATGTGATCTAAGTGGATAACTTGTGCTTAAACCTTTATGTTTTCAAATTCTATAGAGATATAGGGTCTAAACATAATTGGTGTCTACCCATCTTCTATCTCTTTTGTGGATGTATGCGTAGTTTGGTATTAGTATACCGAGAGGTAACTTTTACTTGTTCCGTGTTATTCGATCAGATATCAAAACCATCACATGTATTGATTAAAGGCATCGACTCTAAGTGAAGTAGATATTGAAGTTAGGATTCCATGTTTATTCTCATATAAGTAATTTGATTTTAGATCTCGTTAATTAATTAATTTTTAATTTCTTAATTTGCATCTTAGTTTAATTTAGTTAATTAAAACCTCAATTTGTTAATTGTCTTAACAGTGAATTAAAATCATACATTGTTGAATAGGTGCATTAACTGAAAAGAACTTAACCAGATCTCGGTGGAACGAACTTTAATTGTATTACTTGTGACCACGTATACTTGCATGAAATTATGTTAACAAGTTTTTGGCGCCGCTGTCGGAGATCATCGGTGTTTAATTTAGTTTATGTGCTTGTCATCAGTGGTTGTTAGCGTTCACTGACTCGGATTTCTTACTTAGTTTGTTGTTTCTTGGTGTTTCAGGTACTTGAACGTGTATGCGAACACGTTTGCAAACTCGTAAACTGGCAGAAGAAGAATTTACAGCAGCAAAAGAGATGGTAGATTTACTAGCAGCAGCTAAGGCTTTGAAGGATTATTCTCAGCCTAAGATCAATGACATTCAGTCTAGCATTGTCAGGCCAGCTATTTCAGCTAATACTTTCGAAATCAAGCCGGGCACGATTTAGATGGTGCAGAACTCAGTTCAGTTTAGGGGTGCTCCTACGGAGGATCCTAACATGCATATCAGGGACTTCATTGAGATCTGTGACACTTTCAATTTTAATGGTGTGCCGGATGATGTGATCAAATTGAGGCTTTTCCCATTCTCTCTGAGGGATAAGGCTAAGGGCTGGTTACCCTCTTTACCAGCCGGTTCCATTACTACATGGGAGGATCTTGCTCAGAAATTTCTTACTAAATTCTTCCCTATGGCGAAAACTGCAGCAATAAGGAACCAACTAACTCAATTTCAGCAGCAATCTGGTGAATCTTTGTGTGAGGCTTGGGAACGTTATAAGGAGATGCTTCGAAAGTGTCCTCATCATGGCATGCCTGATTGGATGGTTATTAATGGTTTTTACAATGGGTTGGGAGCACTGTCTAGACCTTTGCTAGATGGAGCATCAGGTGGAGCTATGTGGGCTAAGAGCTATGAGGAGGCTTATGATCTTATTGAAACGATGGCTGCTAATGAATATCAAAATCTAACCCAGAGGCTTTCTCAAGGCAAGGTAGCAGGTGTTCTTGAAGTTGATGCGGCTACAGCCATTGCAGCTCAGTTGAAGGCTCTCACTATAAAGGTGGATTCTCTTGCTAATTGTGGAATTCAGCAGGTTGCTAGTATTTGTGAGTTATGTGCAGGCGCACATGAGACAAGCCAGTGTGCTATCTCTTCTGAATCAGCACAGTTCGTGAGTAATTTCTAGAGACCTACTGCACCAGTTCCAGGCACTTATCATCCTAATAATCGGAATCATCCCAATTTCAGCTGGAGCAATACTCAAGGTGCTCAACAACAACAGCCTTATTAGTAGCAAGCAAGGCCGTTCAATCAAGGTTTTTTAGCAGCAGTATGCTCCAAGGCAACCATATCAGCCTCCGGGATTTCAGCAGCAACAGCCCCAGGCTAATGCGGGGCAATCTTCTAATGAAAAATCAGAGATGGATGAATTGCGAATGATGGTTAAGAGCAACGCAGTTGCTCTCAAGACCTTGGAGAACCATATGGGATAGCTTGCAAGTGCTTTACTTAGTAGGCAACAAGGAACTCTTCCTAGTGATACGGAGGCTAATCCAGGTAGGAGAGACAACAAAGAACAAGTGAAAGCAGTGACTTTGAGATCGGGAAAAGTTACAGTAGGCCCTAAATCAGCAGCTGAAGATGATGAAGATGTTCAGAATCAGCAGGTTGAGAAATCTGCAGTGCCCGAAATTGCTAAATCTGATTTGGTGGCTGATCAGCAAGATGGTGAAGTGGAAAAGAGCAAGGAACCTGTTGAAGAAGCTTCTCCGGAGCAGTCTATGAAGAATACTCAGATTTATCCTCCTCCTCCTTATCCTAGAAGACTCCAAAAGCAACAGTTGGATAAGAAATTTGCTAAGTTCTTAGAGGTGTTCAAGAAGTTGCAGATTAACAATCCTTTTGCGGAAGCTCTTGAACAGATGCCGAGCTATGCCAAGTTCATGAAAGGTATTCTTTCTCGTAAGTTGAAGCTCGAGGAGTTGGAGACCGTTGCTTTGACGGAAGAGTATAGTTCAGTTCTGCAGCAGAAGTTGCCTCCTAAACTTAAAGATCCGGGAAGTTTCACCATCCCAAGTACTATTGGCAATCTTTCTTTCAGCAAGTGCTTATGTGATTTGGGGGCTAGCATCAATCTCATGCCCTTGTCGATTTACATGCAACTTGGTCTACCAGAGCCAAAGCCAACCAACATCTCTTTGCAGTTGGCTGATCGATCTATCACATATCCAAGGGGCATAGTGGAGGACGTTTTGGTAAAAGTTGATAAGCTTATCTTTCCAGCTGTTTTTGTTATCTTGGATTTCGAGGAGGATAAGAAGATTCCCATAATCTTGGGAAGACCGTTCTTAGCTACTGGTAGAACCTTGATCGATGTGCAGAAAGGGGAGCTCACCATGAGGTGAAAGACCAGAATATCACTTTTAATGTGTTCAATGCGATGAAATTTCCCACAGATGAAGAAGAATGCTTGAAGGTGGATTTGGTTGATTCTGCAGTCAATACGGAGATTGAGCAGTTGTTAAAGTCTGATTCTTTGAAGAGGGTTCTAGTTGGTGATTCTGATTTTGAAGAGGAAGACGTAGCCGAACAGCTACAACAATTAAATTCAGCTCCTTGGAGAAGGAGAATTGACATAACTTTTGAATCTCTTGGGTTAGCGGAGCTGAAAAATTCTACGGAGCGTCTTAAGCCATCTATTGGAGAAGCTCCTATACTTGAACTCAAACCATTGCCTGAGCACTTGAGGTATGCTTTTCTAGGTGATGCATCTACATTACCTGTTATTATTTCATCTAACCTGTAAGATAGTGAAGAAGAAAAGCTCTTGTGAATTTTGAGGGAGTTCAAGTCGGCAATTGGTTGGACCATAGCAGATATCAAGGGAATCAGCCCTTCTTATTGCATGCACAAAATTCTGCTAGAGGAAGGAGCTAAGCCTACTGTTGAACATCAGTGAAGACTTAATCCTATTATGAAAGAGGTGGTGAAGAAGGAAATTCTAAAGTGGTTAGATGCGGGTATTATCTATCCTATCTCGGACAGTTCTTGGGTGAGTCCGGTTCAATGTGTGCCAAAGAAAGGCGGCATGACAGTTGTTGCTAATCAGAAGAACGAGCTCATCCCTACTCGGACAGTCACGGGATGGAGAGTTTGCATGGATTATCGGAAGCTCAACAAAGCCACAAGAAAAGATCACGTTCCTCTTCCATTCGTTGATCAGATGTTAGACAGATTGGCTGGTCACGAGTATTATTGTTTGCTTGATGGTTATTCCTGATATAATCAGATTTGCATTGCTCCGGAAGATCAAGAGAAGACTACTTTCACATGTCCTTTTGGCACTTTTGCTTTTCGTCGAGTTTCTTTCGGACTGTGTGGTGCTCCTGCCACTTTTCAAAGGTGTATGATGGCTATTTTCTCAGACATGATTGGCACTAATGTGGAGGTTTTCATGGATGCTTCTCTATTTTTGGTACTTCTTATGACGAGTGTTTGCATAACCTTGGCTTGGTTTTGAAAAGGTGTGTGGAGTCTAATTTGGTTCTTAATTGGGAAAAATATCACTTCATGATCGAGAAGGAATTATTCTTGGGCACAAGGTATCTGGTAGAGGACTTGAGGTAGATAGGGCTAAGGTGGAAACAATTGAAAATCTTCCTCCACCTATTTCAGTTAAAGGAATTCGCAGTTTTCTTGGTCATGCGGGTTTCTATCGGTGATTCATCAAGGATTTCTCGAAAATTTCTAAACCTTTGTGCAATCTTTTGGAGAAGGATGTTCCTTTCAAGTTTGATGATGATTGCTTAGCAGCTTTTGAGCTGTTAAAGAAGAAGTTGACAACCACACCTGTCATTACCGCACTTAATTGGGAGGAACCATTCGAGCTAATGTGTGATGCTAGTGACTATGCTGTGGGAGCTGTGCTTGGGCAAAGGAAGGAGAAAGTTTTTCATGTGATTTACTATGCTAGTAAAACCCTTAATGATGCTCAGCTTAACTACACTACTACGGAGAAGGAGTTGCTAGCAGTTGTCTACGCTTTTGAGAAGTTCAGATCTTATTTGCTTGGTACGAAGGTGATTGTTTATACGGATCATGAAGCGATTCGATATCTCATATCGAAGAAGGATTCAAAGCCTAGGTTGATTCGTTGGGTGCTGCTATTGCAAGAATTTGATTTGGAGATCAAAGATAGGAAGGGCACAGAAAATCAAGTAACGGATCATCTCTCACGTTTGGAGGACCATGGTAAGGATTCACATGGCAAATCTCTTACTAATGAATTTTTTTCCCGGTGAGTAGCTTTTTAGGGTGCAAGGTGAAGAGCCATGGTTTGTAGATTATGTGAACTATCTTGTTAGTAATGTCATCCCTCCGAAATTTTCTTATGCTCAAAAGAAAAAGTTTTTGCATGATGTGAAGTGGTATCGTTGGGACGAGCCATTCTTGTTCAAGCTTGGTGTGGATCAGATTTTGAGGAGGTGCATTCCGTATAGTGAAACGGAAGGTATTTTGCATGATTGTCATTCTACCGCATATGGAGGCCACTACGGTGGTGATAAAACAGCTCAGAAAGTACTTCAGGCGGGATTTTATTGGTCAACTCTGTTTAAAGATTCTCATAGGTTCGTGATGAGTTATGATCGATGTCAAAAGGCTGGTAATATTTCTAGGAGGAACGAGATGCCTCTTAGTAAGATTCTTGAAGTTGAGATTTTTGATGTGTGAGGGATTGATTTTATGGGTCCGTTTGTTTCATCTTACAATAATCAGTACATTCTCTTAGCAGTGGATTATGTTTCTAAATGGGTCGAGGTGAAGGCTTTACCGACCAATGATGCTAAGGTGGTGCTGAATTTTCTTCACAAGAAGATTTTCACACGTTTTGGAACTCCACGAGCTATAATCAGTGATGAGGGGACACACTTCTGTAATCGTCAATTTACTGCTATGATGGCAAGGTATAATGTGACTTATCGTATTGCCACAGCTTATCATCCTCAAACTAATGGTCAAGCGGAGGTTTCGAATCGTGAAATCAAGAGAATTCTTGAGCAAGTGGTAAATACATCAAGGAAGGATTGGTCTTTGAAGTTAGACGAAGCGGTTTGGGCATATAGAACTGCTTACAAGACACCCCTGGGTATGTCTCCTTATCAGTTGGTATTTGGTAAGGCTTGTCATTTGCCGGCAGAGTTAGAGCACAAGGCCTATTGGGCGTTGAAGAAGTTAAACTTAGATATTTCAGCTGCGGGTGAGAAACGTCTACTTCAGTTAAATGAGCTCGAGGAATTTTGTGAGCAGGCTTACGAGAATGCTAATATGTACAAGGAGAAAGTAAAGAGGTGGCATGATAAGAAGTTGGCGCATAAGTCGTTTGTGTCGGCCAACAGGTTTTGCTTTACAATTCTCGCATTAAACTTTTTCCTGGTAAGCTCAAGTCAAAGTGGCCGGGTCCGTTTACAGTCAAAACCGTGTTTCCACACGGAGCAGTGGAGATATAAAGGGGTTCTTTCGATGATGCTTTCAAGGTGAATGGACAGAGACTCAAGCCGTATTATGGAGGAATGGTGAACCGCGAGAAGGTTGCCGCAGTTTTATCTTGTTCATGATTTTTTGGAAGAATGTCAAGCTAATGACATTAAACGAGCGCTTCTTGGGAGGCAACCCAAGTGATGTAGTACTTGTTGTATACCTTTTTCTTTCAAAAAAAAAAATTGTTCTTCGCGCAGGTTGCGCCTGCGTGACGCAGGTTGCGCCTGCGTTCCTGTTTGTCATGCAACTTGCGCCTGCGTGACGCAACTTGCGCCTGCGTTACTGTATGAAGCGCAGTTTGTGCCGCCCACGCGCAAATTGCGCTGAATGCAGTAGTATACTCGATTTTTTTCAGCTATTTTCAGCTGTTCTGTATATAAAAAAAAAATTTCTTTCAACCCCAATTCTTTTCTCCTCTTATACTATCATTCTTAAACCCAATCCTAATTCTATATCAATTCCAAATCCTCCATCTCCTCTTCATATTCTTAAACCCATATCAATTCTAATTCAAATTTTATTCTTCTCTTTTATATCTCCATTCAAATTTCCTACCTTATATACCTATACTTACACATATATATATACACCCAATCCCTAATTTAAAATCTCTAAACCTCCATTCAAATTTCAGGGAGCAAGAAGGATTCAAGTTTGGGGGATTTTCATTGCAAGTTACACCTCTTCAATTCGTATTGGGTAAATTTCTTCTTTAATTCTAATTACGAATTTGTGTTCTTGTAAATTTGGGGATTTTGTGGTGTTCTTGTTAAAAGGGGATTTTTGTGTGCAATTGCTTGGTTCATTGCTATTGGTGGATTTTGGTGATATTGTTGAGTTGAGAATTGATTGTGATGGCTCCTAAGCGAATGAGAGGTGGTTCTAGTAGGGTGGAGAGATTTTCTTCTCCGGAGGCGGAGGTTGAGTATAACTGATTGTTGTCAAGGTCGGTGGCGAAGGAAAGGGGGGTTTTGCCAACTCATCATTATGGGTTGGTTGAGGTGATTAATGAGTTACGATGGGGAGGGATTTGTAAGGCACCTGCTCCGGTTCCAGTGAATGTTGTTAGGGAATTTTATGCGAGTGCTAAAGGTGAGCAGAATGGTGTGTGTATTGTTCGTGGTAAACGGGTGGATTATAGGCCAGATGCTATTCGTCCGATTTTGGGACAACCACCTAAGCTTGTGGGGGATGAAAATTGGGCATTAAAGACTAGTGATGATGTGGATATGGAGGCGATTGTTCTTGAACTTTGTGTTCCCGGTACAAGTTGGAAGTATAAATTGGGAACTAATGAGCCACTTTCTTTTCCGTCTTCTGCGATGAATAAGTTTGCACGAGCATGGTATCATTTTCTTTGTGCCGATATTATGCCTACTTCTCATACGGGTGAGGTCACAGCTGACAGAACGATTATTCTTTGGGGCATTCTAAAGGGAAAGTACATTGGTGTCGGCTATATTGTTCATCAGAATATTCGCAGGTGTTTAAAGTCTAGTGCACTGTCATCAATGCCCCATGCTTCTATCGTAGTTGGGTTGTGTATGGTTAGTGGTATTACATGGGGTGCGGATGAGGAGTTGCAGTCACCTTTGGCTTCCATTGTTGACGTGTCTATTGATTGGATGCCGGAATGTCAAGGCGGAATCCCACATCCTAGGGGGCTCAGGTATGATGTTTGTGGTGCTGGTACTAGTGGTCAGGGAGCGGGCACTCTCCCACGGGTTTCGACAGTACCGAGGGTTTTGGATGCTCACTTTAGACATTTTTATAGGCGTATGAATGCTATACATGCTAGTAACCGGGAGTATGCTGAGGATATGGTTACAACTTTGAGAGATGCGGGTATTCAGGCCCGGTGGCCCGTTTATGGAGCTCGTACACCGTATCCACCGCCAGATTCTGATTCATCCGAGGATGAGGACGAGTAGGTATGTTTTCTGCTATCCCTCGTATTTACTTCCATTCAATGCGGACATTGAATATTTTATGTTTGGGGGTTGTTTGAGGGATTAGTAGTTGTTGTTGTATTATGTGTGCATATAGATATCATGTTTTGCATATTAGTAGTAATTCATGCATGTTTGTTCGTATTAATTATGTTTGTTTAATGTAGGGCATTCTGTTTTTGTTTCTTATACCATGTGAGTTCATATTAGTTGCATTTCATGGCATGCATATTTCATGATCCCTTAGAGCGAGCTAATTCTGATTGGTAGGTAGGTGTCTAATTGAGTGTGGTAATGATGAATAGAGGGTTGACTTATAGTTTCTATGAAATTGACTTATGTGTTTCAGAAACAAAGCTAATTACACAGTCTCATTGGGTGCTTTTGGGCTAGGTTAGGGTCATGCTTGTTTGGATGTTTTGAGATTTAATCACTTGTTTATATTTAAAATTTTCATTATTCCCTTTATAGCATAGGAGCACTTAAGTCTAAGTTTGGGGGAAAACAGGGATTTCATGCTTAATGGTAAATAATTGTCAATAATTGCTAGATGTCAAATGGCTAGTAGCCGGCTCATATTTATATGAGCAGTCTAGGGTTGGAATTGAGAATTCTCATTCTAGATGGCATATATGAAAAAAAAATAGAAAAAAAGAAAGAAAAAAAAAAGAGTCAAAAGTTTCAATTGTTTATATGCAAAATTTACCAGGGTGAGCTCTTTAATACTCGATCAATTAAGTTCGCGGGGACTTTATGCCTAGTGACCTAAGGCTTTTTATAGTTTGGGATCGACTAACCTAATGCTCGCTACATGGGTATTATTGTATAAGCCTTTTGGGGTCTGATTCATTGCATGGTTAAATAAGCATGCTTGTATATATGTGTCGTAGTAGTTAGTAATAAAGCATGAATTTATGTCTACCTTGGATAAGGATGGAGGTGTTTCTAGGTTATGAAGTGTCTACAGTCTATTCTATTTATAAACCTATGATTGTCTTGACGAAGAGCATGTATGATTTTGATCTAGTGTTGGGAGTATTTCTGATGAGCATTGCACACACGCACGTTTGTGTTCATGTATTGTTAGTATACGGGAACTTAGTCGAGCTCTATTTGGATTTAGTTGCATTCTCTAAGATATTTGCTTGCTAGTTGGTTTTGGTTAGTTTGAAGGGGATCGTTGCATTTTCATTTTAGTTGCATTCATGCATTGCATTGTTATTGAATTGTTTAGTTAGATGGATTTTTCCTAGGGGTTTAAAAGGCTTGTTGCATATGCCAAATGCAACCGTGATCACCTACGGAAGTGGTACTAGTTAGTTAGTTAGTTGTAATTGTTTATGCTTGAGGACAAGCATCGGTTTAAGTTTGGGGGTGTGATAAGTGGATTTTATATCCACTTAGATCGCTTCAATTCGGCTTAAATTGATTCACTTGGCCTCAAGTTTATTGTAGTTTTGATGTGTTTTGCTTAGTTGTAAGATTTACAAGAATGTCGATTATGGTTGATGCTTCTATCGTTTTTGGAGGATTAATTGATTAAAATTCGGATTTTCCGGGAAGGTTGCGCAGTCTACACTATTTTGGCCATATCTAGAGTTCTAGAACTCCGTTTTCAGCGATCTTATAGCTCACGCGAAGCTTGAGAGATTTTATACAACCTGGGACAGATAGTAGGTGCAGGAAGCGTGTAGTTAAAATTCGCGCACATGTTCTTTGTGAAGCAAGGCTGAAAGATTACTGTTTTGGCCTTTTTCTAATTCTAATTGTATTTTGGGCAGTTTTTGGTACCTTAATCGAATTCTAATTGTAATAGAAGGTAATTTCTTACTGGTCAAGACTTCTAGAGTCTACTTAAACACATCCTACCATGTAATTTGTATTGTTTTTATTACTGTATCATAACGTAGAACTGCAAGAGAAAAAAGTGGAGAAGGATTCAACGCTCGTGACAAGCAAAGATCTAGATCTACTTCATCTTTTTTATACTTTGGATTATAGATTTGTTCTCTCAACTTTTTGTTTTATTAATATTATTGCTTCTTTCTTTCATATCTTGTTTAATATCATGTTTTCATCTAATCCCATGGTGACGAACGGTTCAACTATGAACTAATCGTTGTCATGAGATCCTAATGGATTTATCTATGTAGCTTAGTAGTTTGATTGCTTTAAAAATTTATGTGTGATAAATTCTTGATATCCTTGTATGGTTGTGCTTCATAAATTTAGATTCGTAGCTAACATCTAATATGTTAATCTCTTGCTAAACGAGAGTGGATCTTGAGATTTAGAACTTGCCATGCTAGCATAGGATAGGTTGATATTTTAACATCATGATTTGTGGCGTAAATAGAGATATTATGCTACCCTATGTGATCTAAGTGGATAACTTGTGCTTAAACCTTTATGTTTTCAAATTCTATAGAGATATAGGGTCTAAACATAATTGGTGTCTACCCATCTTCTATCTCTTTTGTGGATGTATGCGTAGTTTGGTATTAATATACCGAGAGGTAACTTTTACTTGTTCCGTGTTATTCGATCAGATATCAAAACCATCACATGTATTGATTAAAGGCATCGACTCTAAGTGAAGTAGATATTGAAGTTAGGATTCCATGTTTATTCTCATATAAGTAATTTGATTTTAGATCTCGTTAATTAATTAATTTTTAATTTTTTAATTTGCATCTTAGTTTAATTTAGTTAATTAAAACCTCAATTTTTTAATTGTCTTAGCAGTGAATTAAAATCATACATTGTTGAATAGGTGCATTAACTGAAAAGAACTTAACCAGATCTCAGTGGAACGAACTTTAATTGTATTACTTGTGACCACGTAAACTTGCGTGATATTGTGTTAACATATTCGTTTTAGGGGTTCGTTCGTATTTAACCTCGACTCGAACATTTTTATAAAATCGAAAAACGATCCGATTGACATGTTGTTTTCTTTCACATCTTCCTCATGACCTCTAATATTTAATTACCATGATTCGTCACTAACTTACACATTTTACCGAGGTTCAATTTCACTTACGAACTTTCATTTACGGTTTCGAATCACTTTTACGAATTTAACCATAATTCCTAAACCGTATGTCCATTTCACACGAGCCTTATATCAAAACGAAGCTTATAACATAATCTAGCTTGTCATGGCAGAATACGAAACTGGACAGTGAGTTATAGCTACTGTCAAACACGAATTCTTAAGGTTAACGAAATTTCAGCATTACGACGGCTATAAATCGAACGTTCCATAATTCGTAATATCAAAACCAAGCCACACCGGGCAAACCAAACATCTTACATTCATGATATACACCTCATAAGTCCAGGAACATCTCAACTCATCCTCTTAATCATTATATGGCTAAATCAACTAAATCAACTAAATCAACTACATAATCATGCTTATATGCTTAAAACAACATCATCATCAAAACTAATCCAATAATCACAAAAACTCAAAATAAGTTCTAGGGTTTCTTAAGAGTTATACCTTCCTTGGAGTATCCTAATACATGACTAGGCCTTGGTTTGTCCTTGTATAGCCTTAGGATTGCTTAGATCATCCAAACAAAACAAGAAATCAAAGTTAGTTCATGAAGGTTACTATTCATCAGTTCAAAGATCTGCAAAAACGAGGCCCTTACCATGCTTTTCTGGACAAGGCTTCTAAAGGAGAGTTGTAGAGCATCTAACCAGATTTCCAACAAGCTAAAGAACACCAAATTCCATTGATTAATGAAGGAGATATGGCTGTTTGAAAATCGTTACAGAAAACTGTCAAGAACAGGCAGTTTGGTTTCTTCAATTTGGGGAAGGTATTTGACTAGGGTACACTCATTAGATTGCCATGAAATTTTGAACGAATGTTTCCCATGGAGTGGAGAAGCTATGGTTAAAATTTGGTGATTTTATCATGGATAGAAATGGAGATATGAATTTTCTTCTTGGAGGAGGTTCTGCTGGGCAGTTTGTTCAAAATGGAGAGAAATGGAGTTGCTTGGTCTTGCTTGCATCTAATCTTGCATTATTGTGTTTGTATGGATAATATCTAGCCTAAAACCACTTTATTAAAGTGCTTTGGTCATGGATGAGCTAATCAAGTGGACAAGTGTTGCATTCTTGTGGTAAGGTGTGTGTTGTAAGCTAAGTGTTTGGTTAGTTTTGTAATGATGCCAGTTAACTTGTAACTAGCTTGGTTACTTGCCTTTATCCACTTGCACATGACTATGTCTTGACTCTATGCTTGTTTCTTTGTCCGTTTATTGCTCAATTCGTTGATCGTTTGGAGGAATAACTCAATCGTTTCTAGTTGGGGTTTTACCAGAAACCTTCCTAATATTAATACTATCATTCTCAATCCTCCTTTATAATTCTTGAATTTAAATTTCTTAATTCCTCTTAATAAAACCTTAAGTCTTTCAGTGTTCAGGGAATTCTCGAAGAAAATAAAAGTGCTATTTTTCTGAATCCGATATCGTTTACATACACTCATTTCGCCCCTGGATCATGAATACGAACTCAGAAATCCGTTCTGAATACTTCTATATAGCGTCGCCTAATAATATTCTCATTTCCACCAGAACACTATTCATTCTTTATTCCATCTTTATTCCTTGTATTTATAAAATTGTCCTTGTTCTCTTTCGAGCGTTCCTTAACCCTTTCATGGAACCACTGGACTAATAACAGATATTGATTTGGATGACATGAGAATAACTTCCCTATTTGGAATTGCCATATCTTATTACCCTAGGAGATAGATTATTCTAATCTAAGTTGTCAACCCATTGCATTCTTCATGGCATATAATCATTGGAATCTATAACCCTTCAACCTTCATTTATTAGAACTGTTAATACCTTGTAGTCGGAATCATTGTTCCTCCTTTTATCAATGCTTAAAAAAAAGTTTTAATTCTATCGAAAATTTGGGTTCTTACAGTCTCCCCTCCTTAAAAGGATTCCATCCTGGAATCAGGTAGAAGACAATTGGGTACTTGTTGGTTATTTCACTTTCCAATTCCCCAGTCAATCCTTAATCAATCCCAATCCTTTTCAGCACATCTTACTAGTGCGACAATACATCCTTTATCCTTTTTCATTAATCTTTTCTACTTTTCGTGCAACACACTGTCCGGGTTATGCTCTTACCCAGTCACATACTATTACTCTTGTTGGTATTTGCAGTGGTTTCGGTATTACTATCGCGCTGCGAATTCAGAGATAGCCTCACTCGTAATTACGCATTTCCTGATCGCTTTAATCTTCGCAATCTCAATCACTATATAGAATTAGAAGAATTTATTGAGAGATCATTGTGATCAATGAATATTCGTTATATTGCATAGTTAGTACAGAAGGGGGCCAGCCTTTAGTACTTGACAAGCAATTAAACAATTAATGGCATTCCACTTAGACTTCTATCACACAGACAGAGAGTCACGTAGCAGTACCTCCCCTCCTTAAAGGGTTGTTCTTCTCAATTAAAAGAATATGAATAAGAGAGAAGAAAAGAAAAGAATTCCAGAGAATTATAGAAAATTTCATAATTGCAAAAATATCATACTTAGAATTTACCTCTGAACTATAGAGGTTTATCAGAGAAGAAAAATAATTGAAATCCTATCAAATACTAATTTATCGTAATCACACGTGTCAACGTATTCTTGCTGCTCTATCCATCATCCTATGGACCTATACTCTTTTTTGATCTTAGCAATACTCACTTTTGGAAACTCCTTCAACCTCTCAGGTTAAATCTTAGATTTCTCGCTTGACATCATTGTTACTGGCATTTCACGCTACGCCACTGGCTCTTTCATATTTATGATACTAACACTATTAGGTTATCATCCCGATAGCTCGTTAGAAAACCCATTCATCCATCCATTCATAACATTCTTTGCTTCACATTCCATAATTACTTCCCAATCTTTTCTTTATCAATCACATCCTTCTGATTATCTGATTCTTATTCACTTCTGCTATTTCTCCATCATTATCTCATTATTGGGACACCCTTTGCATCTAGTACCTTCCTATTGATATACCGTCACATATGCTCAGTAAGCATCACATTTTTGGGTCAAACTTCCCTTTGTTCAACCATCTAACTTCTCACTTTCTCGATCCATGAGTCTCCTTGTTACTCAACTGATCTATCCCAAATTTCCTCGAATTTTCCAAACTTAAAAGGAGTTATCCTTTATGTCATTTATGCTTTCAATTTCAACTTTCCGTTGTGGCCAATAACTTTACCATGTCAATTTCATACTTTTCTAGCTTCATTGCTGGGGTTTCTCAGGAGTCCGCATATTTAATTCCCTTATTGATCCTCAACTCTATTTCCTTTATATCAGCCGTCTTGTTTCTATTTTGACTATAATCTCTTTATGAGCCCTCACAGCATTCTCATTTAATTCAAACATCATATCATTCCAATTTATACACTCTGAAATAAATCTTGTCGATTTCTCTAACTTAGATCCATTATAATCTATTCCTGCCAAACTTGCCTCTTAGCACTATGAATCTCCAACCTCATATTCTCTATCTTGTTTGCGCAAAGCAAAAAAAAAAAATTACACCATATAAACTTGCTTGTCATTCATCAACATGCCATTTAGCTTATCAATAGCAGTACTAACTTTATCTTTGCGTAGTCATCACATTTCTTAAACGAATCGCCACTACATTAATGTAGCCCTTTGTTGAATCACCATCGTTTGTCATTTACGTAGCGCTTTAATAGCTAATCATACGAGTTTCATAATTGTCAGATCAAAATCCTCTAAGAAGACAAAATAATCACTATTCTTTATCCATAAGGATTACTTCCTGAACTTGATGTAGATATTACATGAAGCAGATAAAATTGCAAAAGAGCTTCAAGCATCGCAGCTATGATAGGTTGATGAAATTACTAACCATATATCTTTAGTAGAAGGCTGGAAGCTTAACGGTTCACTTAATCAATTTCGCATCGTGGTCCTGGTTTACCTCAAAATAGGACCTCCTAATGCGGGTAATATGCTTAAGACGACATCAGGAATCGAATGTTTACTTAAACTATTCTTATGGTTGACTCTTGCACAATCATCAGAAGGAATGTAAATCCTTGCTAGGAATATTTCATGAGTTGTGATGTTAAGAATAGAATTTTGCTAATACTTATTGTATATCCTGATCTAATAAAGGATTTAGCACTTTGTATAGGATATATGTGTTAGACAGTAATCTGTAGAGGTTAGTCAGGAACAGTGCGTCAGAGACTACATTTCAGGAACTAAGAGCAGATCCTGATCAAATACTGATGGGATGATCAGATCCTGATGCAATGGGAAATCCTGATATCAGTCGTGTTACTGATGATGTCATTATGGATGCTACAGAAACTAGCAAGTGCTATAAAACAGGATCTTTATTTTGGAGAACAAGCAAGAAGATATCGTGAAAGAAACGAATTCTCTATTGATGGAAACTATCAACTGGACGACAGAACATTGTCATAGATAGATTATAATTCTGTTATTAGTTGATAGGTAGCATTATAAATACTCTCTCAATATCATTGTAAAAAGAGCGATTTGAGAATTTTAGAGTGCATATCGTGTGAAGCTCTGTATAAGGTTTGTATTCGAGAGTTCGAAACAAACAGAGAGAGAGATTTGTATTGTCAGCAGCTGCTAAAGGTATTGTACACCTTTGGTAGAGTTTGTATTTGATTTATTTAATACAAACAAAGTTTGATTCATTCGTTTGTTCTTGTTCATCTAATCAAGCAAAAATCAGACACGATTATATAACTTGTATTCAACCCCCCCCTCTACAAGTTATTCGAGTTAACAATTGGTATCAGAGCAGGTTGATTTCGAATAATCATAAAGATCTGCATTCATGTCTGGTTACAATGATGGTAATACTAAGATCCCTATGCTCAAGAGAAACGAATATACTCTTTGGGAAGTGAAGATGTTGCATCACCTGGAAGCATCAGATCCTGATTATCTTGACAGAATCAGAGATGGGCCTTTTGTTCCAACAAGGCTTGTTCCTCAAGCAACTGTCGAAGGAAAAGTTGTTCCAGAACATACAGCAGAGAAGCCTAAATCTGAATGGACAGATAAGGAAAAGGAGAATGTTCTTAATGATGCTAAAGTGAGAAACATACTATTCAACAGTCTTGATTCTGTTCTCACTAACTATGTTCTCTCTTGTATGACTGCTAAGGAGATATGGGACAATCTAAAGGTCCACTGTGAAGGAACAAAACATGTCAGGAAGAATATGAGGACACTTCTCATACAACAGTATGAGTACTTTGAATCCAAGTCTGGTGAGTCACTTACTGACACCTTTGATAGATTTAATAAACTCATCAATGAGATGGCCATGCATGGTAAATATTATGACTTGGAGGATATGAATACAAAGTTCATGAAAGCTCTTCCTGATTTCTACAATGAGAAGATATCTGCAATTGAGGAAGCTAATGATCTGGATGAAATATCATTAGAAGCAGTTTATGGAAAATTGAGAGCTTATGAACTTGACAAGCAGCAGAAAAAGAGCAGGAGTGAAGGAAAGATGAAAACTGTTGCACTCACTGCTCAATCTGAATCAAAGAAGCTTCCAGAAGAAAAGTCTGAATCTACTGAAAGAGACTTGAGGAAGAACAAGAGCAAAGAAAGTTCTGAGTCAGAGACTACAGATATAGACTCTGAAGATAATGATTCTGAATCAGAGATGCAAGAACTCTTTGCTATGTTTGCTAAAGCTTTCAAGAAAGGAAGATTCAACAGGAGAATATTTAGCAAAGGCTCTTTTCAGAAGAAAGAGGAGAAGAAGAGTGACAAAGGCAAGAGTACAATTATCAAGCTTGATAAAGCCAAGATCAAGTGCTTTAACTGCAGTGAGCTTGGACACTTTGCTAGTGAGTGCAAGAAGCCTAGGAATTCAGGGAAGGGTAATGCACTTATGGTCACACAGAAGGATTGGGCAGACTCTAGTGATTCTGAAGATGAATTGGATTATGACAACATTGCATTGATGGCAAGTGCTTCAGACAAGCCTGGATCTCCAATGAAAACTTCTTCATCTTCTATTAAGGTATCACTTCACTCTCTTGATTCATTGGATAGCTTAGATTCTGATGATATTAGATCTATTCATGTTGAGTTTAAGAATCTTATGACTAATTTCAAAATTCTTGCTAGTGAAAAAGATGAACTTAAGGCTAAGAATGATGAATTAGTTAGTAGAAATAATTTTCTTGAATCTGAGTTAATTCAAATGGAAGAATATAGGTTAAGTTCTGATAAAGCTAAGCATGATTATAGTGTTATTCTTGAGGCTTATGACTATGTTAGAAAAGAACTAGAGGAAGAGAGAGATGTGATTAAAACCATTAACAATTCTGGTAAAAAGACTCAAGAAATCATTGAAAATCAAATTCTTGGTAAAGTTAATGGTTTAGGTTTTGATAAGGCTAGGCAAGAAGATAATGTAGCTATTGTCAATGATAATAGTAAAATTGAAGCTAGCACATCTAAGTCTGAAGGTAAGAAGATAGTTTCTGAACCTAAACATGTTAAATTTGTTGATTCTAAAGGTACCCCAGTTGTGCACAAAAGAATTAACAATAGCAGTTCAGATGAAAGAGTGTTAGAAAAACCTAAGAATGTCAACATAGGTTTTCTGTCTAAGTCTCAGTTGAAACAGAGACTAGAAAGTATTTCATAGTCTAGCAAGATCAGAAGAAATAGGAATGGAAAAGAAGGTATTAACAAAGAGAATAATTACAAGAATGTACCTGATGCACCTAGGAAGAAATGCTATAAATGTGGAAATCATAATCATTTGGCCCTAGACTGCAATCAAAAACCTTCTTGGAAAACTGAGTCCAGATTCCCCAAGACTCAGAGAATTCAATACCAACCACAAGAACCCTGTTATCATTGTGGTAGTTTACTTCATTCCATTTATATGTGTAAGGAATATCATGAACTGTATTATGACTATTATTCTCTGAAATCTGAAACTCCTAGTCACAAACAGTTTGTGAAATCTAAGTCTAAGGTTGACTCTGCAACAGGTAAATCAAAAGCAAAATCTTCAAAGCCTGTTGGTTCAAAAGTTAGTAAGAAAGGATCCAATCAAAGTTGGGTCCTAAAAAATTCTAACTAGCTACTTTTTGTTTGCAGGGCACTGGAAAGAAGCATTCAATTATTTTGGACAGTGGATGCTCTGGACATGTGACTGGAAAGAAGTCCCTGCTTACAAAGTTTGAGAGGAAAGCTGGCCCAGTAATATCCATTGGAGATGGCAACAAAGGAGAAACTCTGGGATATGGCTCAGTTATTTTGGGGAATGTCATCATAGAAAACGTAGCGCTGGTTGAAGGCTTGAAACACACACTTTTAAGCATAAGTCAACTGGGTGATAAGGGTTACCAATCAATCTTTGACAGTAAAGGATGCAAAATCTTGAATATGAAGAATGGAGACATTGTTTTGACTGGTTAGAGACATGGTAACATATATGAAGCCATCTTGAGTGACACATTTAAAGGAACTGTCAGATGTCTTTACAGCAAAGCATCAAATGATGAAAGCTGGAACTGGCACAAGAAGCTCTCACATCTCAACTTCAAGAAGCTTAATCAACTTATTAAGCACCATCTGGTGAGAGGCCTACCTCAGGCAAATTATGTGCAAGATGGACTTTGTGATGCTTGTCAGCTTGGAAAACAAAGAAGAACCACTTTCAAGAGCAAGACAGAAAATTCAATTACTGAACCATTTCACATGCTGCATCTTGATTTATTTGGTCCAGTAAATATTATGTCTATCAACAAGAAAAGATATACTCTAGTTATAGTGGATGATTACACAAGGTTCACATGGGTATTCTTTCTACACAACAAGGATGAAGCTCCTCAGCAAATCATTGAACTTGTCAAGAATATTCAAAATAGCTCTGAGTACAAGGTCAAAGTGCTCAGAAGTGACAATGGTACAGAATTTAAGAATTCTACAATGGAGGAGTATTGTGCAGACAAAGGAATTACTCAACAGTTTTCTATACCTGGAACACCTCAGCAGAATGGTGTAGTAGAAAGAAAGAACAGAACTCTCATAGAGGCAGCAAGAACCATGCTTGCAGATGCAAAGCTTCCAACCTATTTCTGGGCGGAAGCTATCAACACTTCATGTTTCACTCAAAACTGTGCCTTGGTAAATGCTCATGGTACACTACGCCATAGATGGCCTATCTCAACCTTTTGGCATGGGTGTTACCATCTTGGATGTTACCATAGCTATGAAAATTTTGAGCTATCGCAACCTTTTGATTGTGGTGTTACCAAATCCACAAAAGTATGTTACCATAGCTATGAAAGGTGTTACATTAGGTAACACCATGAGCTGTGTTACCATAGAGTATTCATGAACACAATTTTTATTTTATTTAAAATTAATGATTTAATAATTATTGGACTTTAAAAATAATTAATTTTAACAAAATTGTTGAAGTAATCATTTTAAAACGTAATATTCCATCACAAATGACCATTTTAAAAATTAATATTTTAAAACGTAATACTTTTTTTAAAGTTTTTTTTATATTAAAAATCTATATTAATATTATATATCACAAATGACCATTTTAAAAATTACTAATAATAGACATTTGTGATATGATAAATCGATAGAAAAGAGTAATAGTTTAATTTTGACTACATACATATGCTCTAGAATAATATTGAAAATAAGGTGGTAAAATTATTAATAATTATATTAAAATATTTATAGTGATATGTTACTATTAATATTCTTTACAATGTACTATGAATAAATTTTTATAATTTTTATATAATATTACCATTTTATGAGTTAGATATAGCCGGGAAATGAAATTTTTGGAAAATTTTCAATCCCCCGCCTAAGAGTAAAGTGAACAAATGGGTCAAAGCCCTTAAGTGAATAGATAGTACAGATCTCACCCAAATATATCTCTTGCTCTGTCTCCCCTCTTTAATCCAATCCTCACTTCGACAGAGTCCTTCTGCGGTTCGTCTTCAATTCGATATATTGGGTAAGTTTGTTCATTTGCTTTGTTCTAGTTGCTTGGCCTTTGTTCATTTGCTTTTGTTCGTCTTCATTTTTTGTGTATGTATCTATATTTTTGAAATGTTGAGCAATTGGGGGTTTTATATTTATTTGTGTTTAGCAATTACTAGCCGTCCTATGATGAAGTTTGAGAGTGGATACACTGTCGAGACAGTTTTCGATGGAAGTAAGCTTGGGATTGAGCCTTATACTGTCGAGGTTTTGTCGAGTGGAGACCTTTTGGTTTTGGATTCTGTGAATAGTAATCTTAACAAGATTTCCTCCTCTTTGTCACAATGTAAGTAGCTATAATTTGATTCTTCCTTGATTAATTATGCGTAGTCCTCAAATTTAGAAGTATTTGCTCTCATTGGCCATATATGTTTGATAGATTTTATCATGATGACAGCTTTGGGAAGCTTATTTGTTTTCGTTTTTTTGTCCATTAGCAATTAAGCATAGCTCAGCAACTAGTATAACGCCATAAGGTGTTTTGAGTAGGGGTTATACAATTTGGCAGCTTGTTATGATATTCTTTTCTTGCTTAAGTTTTGCTAACTTTTTAAATCATACATACTCATACTAATTAATGGTATTGTAGTACTTAAAGATCTACTATTAATCAAATTCAACCTTTCACTGGACTAGGTGGCATTATATATTTTTTGCTGCATTATATTGAGGCATCTCTTCAACTACAATGTATAAACCTTCTTTCTTGTTTATCAGACTTGAGCATGTATCTCTTCCGAAGGGACTTACTGCGGATGACAGAGGAAACATATTGGGTATGTTCTTTGTCATTCTGACCTATGCTCACACACACACACACACACACATCTATATACGAGTTAATGATTTTTTATTGCAATAAATGAGTTGGTTTTATGTCACAGTGATTAGGTCATTTAGGAACTCTATTTTGTTATTCAAGTCTTTCAATTGGTTAACTAATATTTAATTACTTGCTGCAGGTACATGCGACCTGAAACTGCACAAGGTATTTTTGTTAACTTGAAGGACCTGTACTATTACAATGGGAGCAAGCTTCCATTTGCTGCTGCTCATATTTAATTACTTCCATTTGTTTTTTACATACTCGATTTCTCAGTAAATGATTACTGTTGTTTCCGTTGTACATCCCCAAATTGTTCTGCTGGACAATATAATGAGCTCTTAGTAGGCCGTAATTATCATGTTCAGAAAAGGGAAGCTCTTTAATCTTGTTTTGGGCGATTATTATGGTGAACTAATGAGAGTCACCAGTCATACTTGTCTGGATTATTACTAAAGATTTACATATCATCTTACATGAACAATAGTCATACTTGTCTGGATCCGCTGAGGAAGATTTGCTGTTCGACAGTGACACTCCGATGGTCTCTGTTGAGATAGGGCTTGGAAGTGTGCTTATTAGGCATCCAAGTACAATAGCTCGTGAAGAGGAGTCTGAAGCTAGCTCCCTTTCAATTGAGAACAAGCACCACTCTATCAGTGAGGCTTATTCTCAGTTTTCTTCCCTTTATGTGCACACTTCTAGCAAGGGTGTTAAATTTTCAAGTCCTGGAGTTCAGAGCACTAATAATCCTGGTCCAGAAATGAAACAAGACCAACTTATAAGGTACCAAGGTTAAATTCTTCTGTATAACATGCAATAATAGAGTCCAAATGATACTGATACAGTTCATAGGCTATGGGTGTTTCATGGAATAAATTATTCCAGACTGCAAGGAAATTTGCTATTGATTTTTACGACATTTAGTTTCGATATTCTAGAGATTATAAATCTTGCAAACAAACCCACAGCGAACATGCAAAAACCTGAGATCTGATCATCTGATTAAACCACAGCGACACAAAATTTGATGAAACTTGTAATAAATTCTTAATTTGTGAAGAGATTAAAATGGTTTGTTTTTATGTGTTTTCATACATTTTTTGCCTGACAACTTCTTTTTAAATTGCAGAGAAATCGTCCAGGAAGAAAAACTGTAGCTTCTTGCCAATCATTATTCACCGCTGTGCTACATAGATCTAAAAGTACCCTCTAAATCTCTTTACTATACTTGCTGATTGAGATGGAGTGCCTGTCTCTTATTTTAATATTTTTTTGGAAACTTAAAGATTAAATGTAGTAGGCTGTGAACTAATTCCTGTTGTGTTCTTTGCCAGTAATTCAGACAGTACAATCTGCGCCCACTGCAAAGGAAGAGAAGCGGAACTTTATTACAAAACTGTATCAACTGGTATATAGTTATTTCCTTGTCATCTATTTAAAGTTATCGATTAACTCTATTAACTATGTTTTTTTGAAAGAAAAGTTAACAAGTTCTATTGCATTAGTATACTTTTTTCTCCTTGTACATCTAATTGTTACAACTTATTATTTATTTTTTATAATCTTTGACTGGTTACAAGCCTTACATATTACCTACATGTGGAATAAAATACAGGCAAAGAGGCAAAGAGCTGCATATATTATGCAGAGAGCAAAGATCCAGAATTCTATTCCGGTTAATTGGATAAAAAGATAGCAAGCTCACCACCTATCTAGAAAATTATCAAGGTATGTCGTTCCTCTACTATTATCTTCAGATATGTATTTTTAAGTTGGTGAACTTGTTTTACATTCCTTTTTGAAATCAAATCTACACTTGTAAGAGTATTGATAGCTTGAATTTTCTTATATTATTTATTGTAGCTAATCGTTTCAAAATATTGTTTTTTGAACATGCGCTGGCCAGGATTACTAAGAAGTTCATTGAAGAGTTTGAATTACTTGTAAAAGATGCAGAATCATTAGCAGAGGATATGGTGAGAGCTTCCTGCCATCTTCAGCTCTCCATGATGCAAAAATGCAAGCCAACTCAAGAAGATGCTAGTACTCCGCTAATGATTTGAAGGCAATACAGAAATTGCATAGTTACGTTTGACCTAGTATATCTTCTTTTAGTACTTGTATGTTTTAGTTTATGTTCTATAGTGCTGGTGGATTTGATGATGTTGTTGGCTACTTGACTTCTTATGTTGTTAATTAATTGGTGGTTGGTTTGTATAATGGGAAATTCAATATTCAAGCAATACATTTTTATTTTGTTACACTTGTGGTGTTACAATAGGTACAAAGTGTGTTGCAATAGGCTGTTATTTTTATCATATTGAATTTATTGCAGTAGGTCATATTAGGTGTTACAATAGGCCTTGCATATTTAGTAGGTGGGCCCCACAGTAGGCCCAAAAGTGGGCCCCACATATAGATCCCACGTGTGGCCCCGCATGTGGATCCCAGGTGTGGCCCCACGTGTGGGCCCTATAATATTATGCAAATTTGTATCATCTATTGTAACACACAAACTATGTTGCTGTAGAGTGTTTAAGGTGTTGCTATAGAGGTCTTTAGTAACCGCATTTGCCGTGTTACCATAGGTTGTTTTTTATGTTACCTTTGATACCTGTAGTTACTGCTGAGAAGCTAACATGGCTGAAGTGTTACCATAGCCCGATTTTGGCCTATGGCAACTTCAAACAGGGGTCTATGGTAACACAGTTTTGGGGTTGCTATAAGCAATCTATGGCGTAGTGGTAAGACTCCCTATGAGATGATCAAATTAAAGAAACCAAGTGTGAAATACTTTCACATCTTTGGATGCAAATGCTATGTCTTGAATGTTCATCCAGAACAACTTGGAAAATTTGAAGCCAAATTGGATGAAGCAATCTTTCTAGGATATTCAGCATCAAAGGCCTTCAAAGTATACAATCTCAGAACTCACATTGTTATGGAATCAATTCATGTTGCATTTGATGATAAGAAGTTTGGAATTTAGCAAACTGATGAAAGCCACGACAATCTGGAATTTGAAAATCTTAATTATTCTGAGATTCTCTCCAGCGATGATGAAGGTTCTCCAGAGGAAATCTCTATTGCTTCTCAAAGGAATGCTGCTGTTGAGTGGGATCAATTCAATCAAGGAGAACACAGTACTGGTCAGGATCAGACTAGTCTTTCAGAGTCTACTTCATCAGGAACTGATCCTTCAGAGTCTAATGAAGGAAGATCAAAAACTAGCAGCAGTATTGAATCCACTGATTCTATTGATCAAGGGGGAGCTTTTGAAGGAAATGAACACTCTTCTACAAGAAATACCACTAACTTAGGGGGAGAGTCTAGCAGGAGAAATCTACCACCTGTTAGAAAATGGATAAGGGATCATACTAAGGATTTGATAATTGGTGATCCAAATAGTAGTGTTCGAACTAGAAGATCAATTCAAAATGAATGCTTGTGTGACACCCCTAGATCCGGGGTCAAGGATCCAGGTCATCACGGTCCAATTTCCGATCAATATCAATATCTCTTTAGTCTTTTTTTTTTAACTTAATACTTATGCAATTGACCCCACACTAAAACACACACACACACACCAGTCATATGCTCATAGAACAACATCCACAATATTTAAAAGTTTAAAGTTAACAATTATTATAAGCCCAGAATTCTACTAAGTACATTGTTGAATAATGCTTCTACAGGAAGCATTTCAACAACCAAAAGTTTATTACAACTTACACACTTAATTTACATAAGTCTACTAAGCCCCTTTCGCTTGTCACTACCTCGGGGATGGTCGCCAGCACTCGCTCAAAAGGTCGCCTTTCCCTTACCCTCTTGCGTGGTGTGGTGTGTAGTATTGGCATAGGACCTAGCTGCTATATACATAAGTAGCAAGAGTGAGCAATAATAGCTCAGCAAGATCATAATGTAAACTGGAAATCAGCATTTTAAACATATATGCATATATATATAATCGGAAACCAATTATAAACCTTACGGAAGAATAGAATTTTTATTTAATAATACATCATCCACTTACTATTATAAGAAAAGAAATCTAGGATAATATAGTATCAGTTTCTCTTCTTAAATAATATAACAATCAATATACCCTTTCAGTGTAATATTTCAAGATAATATGGATATTTGAACAAATCTCTCACTATCATCTTCTCATTTCCTTCTTATGCAACAATTATATAAATTAATATAAAATCAGTTTCTCTTCATCTGTAACAATAATTCCATCATTTCATATCATTATTCTGTTTTCAGTATAGAAATCTGAAAACCATTTTCAATTCTTTCTTTCAAGTTTTGGGGGTTTTCGCTATTGCCGAATACGTGAGGCACGATGATCAGTCGTCCTCCGTACCCGTCCCTTTTTACTACCGGTAGAAGGAATGAAGGCCACCTGCTAACATCATCCTTGGAGGAAGGCCACCTGCTAACATCCTCCCTTGGCATCTTCGTGCCGAATAATATAATGAATGCTGGACTGTGCAACTCCCACACAACCTCTTACGCAAATATTTAAGTGCTGGACTGTGCAACTCCCACACAGCCTCTTACGCTTACTGTTGAAATCCCCCTTTTTAATAAATCATTTTCCATATATATATAACATCATTTCACATACACCTTTCTATTCACATTTCTTTTCACAATTCTTTTTCACATTTATCAATCACTCATATCATTTCCATTCTCGCACATTATTTCTATAAAATATATGTATATATACCATAATACTTTGATTATGATTCAGACATCTCTTTTATATTCAAGAAATCAAATACACTTTTATATTCATAAAATATTCCGTCTATTTCGAGAGTAGTAAATAATAATCAAATAATATTTATTAAACCACTAATTCTCAAAAAGAATATTTTTAGTATAACATTATAACCCATATAACCCTAGATAACAACTGATACCATTCTCTTTCATATCCCTTTTCCATAAAGCATACTCGCTCCGTTCGTAATCATCTCTATATTCAGATTTCATAAATCATATCCATCTCTCTTTAATTTCCCAAAATCAAGGGAATATATTCTTTGCAATATAGCAACACAAGCATCACATATGTATATATATATTCCATGATATCATTATTATTCCGAAGATAAATAATTTTCAAAGTAGGGATAGAAAAGATCTTGCCTGGATCTCTAAAGCGAGTATGTGGAATCCTGAGTTCGTCTCCCGTTTCTATAGGAACGAAAGGATCACCATTAGTATATATCACACTTAATCACTTAATCTCTACACCATAACACCCTTAACTCATATTATAAGTTTAACATGGTTTTTATGCACCAAAAGTTTACATGCACTTAACCATTTTTAAACTCGATCTAAGTTTTAGCATATTCCACCATTCCCCTTAATAACCACACTCGACTGTAAAAATTCTCAGAAAATATAGATTTCGAATTTTAATGCAAGGTCAACTGTCAAGGGTCCTCTGACCACCCTACTACACTATCCCAAAATTTCGTGACTTATAAAAATGTCTAAGTATGGTAACTTTAGCCTCAAAGTTGATACAATTACGTTTTCTCGGTTTTCGAACGTCTTTCACTAAAACTGACTTTTCTCCTAAACCGTTCATCAGATTTTAACGCACTTTATATCAAAATGATCTATGAACCAAGCTCTATCATCTCATGGTCACTTGGGAGTCTGGACAGTAAGGTACCGTACGGGTATAGGGTCCAAAAACAGGGCAGTTTCCTGGTCTAATGGAAATCGGACATTATAACGGCTATATTTTCATACTTTCCAAAATCAAACTCTTCCAAATCAATCATCCACCTTATACACCATCACCTACACCATGTGGTCATCTTACCAACCATGGTTACAAGCACATACTCCTTCCATATTCAACTTTAATCACTTACAAACACATATAACATCATGATTTCATCACTTATAACTACTTAACCACTAATACCACCAATATTCATCATAAACTCAAGAGGGGTGAAGAGATTATACCTTCCTTGAAGCTTTAACAACACTTAATAATCCTTGGGATATCCTTAAACAACCTTGTACTAGCTTGAATCAACTAAAGAAACCATAAAAACAAAGTTAGTTTCTAAGGGTTACTATTCATCATCACTTTTGTAAAAATCATAACAAATCGAAAAATAAGAGTTTGGCTCTCAAATTTTTTACCACATCTTGGCATCTGTATAAGCTTTGATTTGAGCTATAGATCACGAAAAACAAAGCTTCCTAGCTATGGTTTTGAGCTCCATCTTTCCGCTGGATAGAAACTGGACAGATTGGGTTGTCCAACTTTGAGCATGGATTTGGCTAGGCTATACTAATTGGATTCTCATGAAATTTGGGGCGAATAATACCCATGGAGTGGAGAGGTTGTGGTTCAAATTTAGTGATTTTATCATGTATAGAAATGGAGATATGAATTTTTCTTTGAGTTGTGTTCTGGTTTGGCAGTTTTGAAGAAAATGAGATGGAGAGCTTTTTCCTTTCTTTCTTTCACTTGTTCAACTAAGTTTTGATCAAATAATGTTGATAAGATCAGATGGGGTGGCTGAGTATGATCCTTGGGATTTGTGCAAGGTGTATCTGTAACACCCTCACTTTACCATATTAATAAACGGGCTTTTATAAGAAAATAAATGTTTTCATAGGAAAATTTCCAAAAATTTTGACATGATGTATTTATAAATATGACTAACCACCTGTCCAAATCTGCTCACCACATATAATTGACAAAATCATAAAGAAATATAAATTCTAACTAACCAAGACCGCTCACAGGTCACAGTATGAAACAACTACTAATTAACTATTACAACCCGAATCCGAATAAAATAATATACAATTAATTGGGAATAAATAATGTCACCGTCTAACTAGATGTTTAACCTTGTCCAGCTCCCAACCACTAACCAACGGGAATCTGTAACCAGGACGTTTCCTCTCGCTGCCTATAGAGCGATACCAACTGATCACTAATTCCTCTGATCATCTCTACAACTGGAGAAATAAACAGAAACAAGAGTGAGCCAACAATGCTCAGCAAGTGCAATAGTGATAGCAATTTTAAAATAAACGTTGACAACTCTGATAACAAAAGGAGTTTCATCTCATTATTTGAAAGAATAAGCTATAACAACTTTTAGATTGCCACGAGGGCCAACAAATCACCATTAATAAGGTGCATCAGGAAATAGAACTGATAAAAGTTCTGATATCAAATATTACTGGAACAGACTTCCAAGGAGTCAAGAACTAACATCTCAATCGCAGAATATAGCTTAGAATTGGAATTTTTGTTTATTTTAAAAAAAACAATAAGGTTAGGCTGTTGATCAGTCAGCACTAACCCCGGACAAACGCACACAGCAATGTCCTAGGACAAACGCGCACAGCAATGTCCTTAATTGGATCTATGGCACACATTGGCCTTAACTTACGACCACGAATCTGGTCCCACCCTGAAGGGTTTTACGCCCCAAGGGCCACATTTAAAAACATTTCCAATTCTAAATCATCCACACTAGGTGTCGGGACAATCGACAACCTGTGATCTCCAAACAACTGGAAACTCACGTCCAAAATAATAACTCAAGATTAAGAGTTAATAATAAACAACAACTTCGCTTAGTATCGACAATTTCGATACATTACAGGGAGCAAACGAATAGTTAAGATTTTTTTAAAAGATATCGACAAGTTCAATACATCGAAAAATTATAAAGAACGTCAATTTCAAAGGTATCAACAAGATCGATACGGATACTTCGAATTATAACCACAACAGATTATGCAAAGAGAAATTTCATTTGAGCAAGAATGGGGATATAATTTGCAATAAGATTCCAACAATGAAATTCTAGACTAAAGCAATGATATGGTCAAGTACCGACATTTAATAAAACTTATACTTACTGAAGAATTTGAGCTTCCATAAGCAGAGAAAACAAATTAGAACAATAATTGTAAAAACAGTTTTAATAGAGAAAGGTTTAAATCAGCTCAGGGGACATTGTCCGAGTGGAAGTCCGTTGACGAAAATATACTAGATCAGACATTGTGCCAGCGGATTCTCATAAAAGATAAGAAAACTTAGATGTCCTTGTTTAGAAGATTTCTTAAAAATATTTGACAAAACTAAAAGAAATGGCATTCCGCTGACAACATGTAAAAAAAAAGTTATTTACAAGATTCTTGGTTAAATCGACATATGAATTATGGGTGGGGGAAAGTCACCAACATCATTCTAATGTGAAGAAGTATATATATATCATCGTTCAATTATACTTGACCAACTCATTTCATACGATAAATAAACTAAATTGCATCACTTGAACAATAAGTGAATAGCAATGACACTTGCCTCGATTCACCTTGATCCCCAACTCAGTTTCATGACAGCCTTTAGTTGCTAGCCTTCTATTTGGCCCTACTTCCCTTTCCTACTTCGTAACTCATCAATCTCCAGGTCTATTCATCCATCGGCTTTGATACTCGTCCTTCTGTTCATCTTTCAGATTACCCGCGCTCTGTCCTCGACCAAGTTTCCTATTCAAACCATTTCAAGGCCAAATACTATTTTAGCATCCAACTAAGCAAAATCTTATCATTGGCTCTATTCTACCCATGCGCGTCTTATAACGATTACATATACAATACATATAGACATATCCATTCATACTCACATAATAGTCTTACTATAATCAACTAGGTCATATAAACACATCACATAACCATTTCAAAACAACACACCATCAAATTCTCAAAACTATAATATATACTTGAAATACTCCTCTGACACATATACTTAACCCTTTAAAAATCATAACATACTTTCAAGCCTTGAAATCAAATAACTCAAATAGATTTTTAAATAAATTTGCAGGGGATTTTTAGAAAATTTCGGCATGAAGTATTCGTTTATCGGACTATGGGCACAGCCCTCAAATACAATTTAATCCCCGTTTTTAAACTCAACTTCCCAAGGAAATCAAACTGCTTCTATGGCAGTAACTTAAAAGTAAACATATAAGGAAAAGTACCTGCCCATACATGCGGCAACTAATCACATAAAAAAAATTATATTACACTACTACTTACGCTACACCAATGATCGTATTCTCACGCATTTTGATGATACACGTGACAACCAATCACTGATGTTCGTAAGCCCTAGGGAACAACCCCTAGCACTAACTATTATTTACGCTATATCGATGATTACACCACTCAAGTATATTGATTATACTCGTGATAGTTAAATCATGGATATTCGTAAGCCCGAGGAACTAGTTGTAGAGAATTACACAAGTACTTAAATATTAACATTTAAGACTCGTGATCTCATTACAACTCCTCGCAGATAAACACTTAACACATAAAATAAATCTCATAATAAATCTTTGATAATTCACATTTTAAAACTATATAAATAACTTACCACCACATATACTTTACTACCAGGTACTCGACAATATTATTATAACTTGGCTTTATGCATTAAGTACATAAACATTTATAACTCGATAAAACCATATATCTCAATATATCATTCAACATTAATACTTAACCACTGCTAGCCCGAACACATAATCGGGTCCACAATTAAGTAACAATCATAACTAAAATCCCCAAATTATATTATCAAACTCGCAATAAATCTCCACAATAATATTTAACCACCACGATACTAAATAACTATATTCTCCAAATTATTCACAGAATTACAATAATGATATTGAAATTTAAACTAATTAAATTACAACAATAAGTAGAACACAAATCCCATGTACAAATAACTAACTATAATTTTAACAGTTAACTTATAACCAAAACACAATTTAAAAAAAAAACACCTTATAGATCCATAAGTTGAAATTTTATCAACTAAGGATTTAATAGTTTTCGAATACTAGTTCCCTCATTTTTTTATTTTATTTTTTTTTTCCAACAATTTGAACTATAACACACGCACACACATATATATAGATAGATTCTAAATTCGACTACTAACCCCAATTAAATCAATTCCATTATCACCATTCTACCTTACAAAATATCCAGACTTAATCCATCAGCCTTCTACACAAAATCATCTGAATTAACATCACTATAAAAGTTAGCTAACAAATTAATTCGAAAAAAAAAACTAACATAATCTAAAATTTACATAAACCCATAGCCCCACACGTAGTCACCCATACCTGCACAGCCGAAATGGCTCCTTCCTGTCGTTATCTCGCCGGAGACGAGCCGGTGCCGCCCGACTGAAGAAACGCCGCCACCGCCGAGCGGTGACCTCCGACCGTCGCCCCTCCTCCCTCGCGCGCACACACAGACACGCACAGAGATACACACACGATTGTTTATATACACACTCACAGATTCTATGTATGTATATATATGTGCTGATTATATCTCCCCTTCTCTGCTTTCTCCAACTCTCTCGAAGTCTCCCACCAATTTCTTTTTTTTTTTCTGCCGAGCTGCTGTCTGTGTTAACAATTTAAATGGGTTTGGCCCAATATATCTAATACTACTCTTACATATGCTACTTATACACTTTTAAAACAATAAACGACTTATACAAATCGAATTAAAATAAAACGTTCGGAAAATTACACCTTTCATTTTTAAAATAAAGAATATAAAATTATGAGCACCCACATATTTTCGAAATATTTTTCGGATCAAAAATGAATTAAATATGGATTTTCAAAGTTTTGATCCTTTAAATAGAAATAAAACTCTTAAAATCATTTTAAAATACTAAAACACCCACAATAATTCTCCCGAAAATTTTAAAAATTAAATAATATTATAAAGATAATATTACAAAAGATTTTGGGATTTTTAGTCCTTCCGATAATTTTATAAAATTTATAGAAGGTCAAAATATATGATTTAAATATACTTAAATCCTCAAAAATACAAATAAAAATACATGGACCTCCACAACACACATATATCATCATATAACACATAAACATCATCTCACATACATTTCACCTTTACAACAATATTCACATAATATAATTTATAATTTATAATACATAAATAATTTTAAATTCGAAATTTTCTAGGTCGTTATAGTATCCAAGAAGTTTGATAGATATTTGTTTGGTTTTTGGTTTGTTTTTACCACCTTATCCTTGCATTTTCATAATTCTTCAACTCTTGCCCTTGCCCCTTGGCTTTCACCATAAGCCACTTAATTAAATCAATAAATCAACTCCTTGTTTTGTATTGGGCCGAAGTTTGGGCTTCGTTCAAATTTCTCTCGTCATTTGATTCATCGATTGATTTTTGCGATCGTCTCAGTGGTTTCTCCTTTGTAAATTCCTTGGATATATAATATCCTCTCCCACATCATATATTAGTGTGTTAGGGTGATTCTAATCCTCAAGTAGGTATTAGATCCAATATTCTTGGTATATTCTCTTTTTCTCAGAAGTTGCTCTCCCGGTTATCTCTCGGGTTCTCAAACATTCTCAAACTCGTTTAACAATCTAAATTCCCTTGGCATTTCCTTGACTTGATCACTCTTTGGTTTAACCTAATTTCACTATTTCCTCAAGATATAAACCCTTTAACATTTCTATACTCCTTAATATCACATTCGATAGAGTCTCAATCGAAATCGAAAATCCTTAAAGTCCATATTCAGGAATTTCTGAAATCCATTATCATTTTGAGTCACTCATTTTCATAGTACAACATCAATATGGTTCCTGATTATTCATTTTCCATTTCAAATCTAGGGTACTTACATACCATTTCCCTAAATCCTCAAAATTACTATTCATTTAGGCACTGCAGCATTCTAAAAGTTAGGGTTATTACAGCTTGTACAGTTGTTTTCTCTCAAAGAATGAACCTAAGAAGGTTGGAGAAGCCTTACAGGATCCTGATTGGGTAATAGCAATGCAGGAAGAATTGAATGAGTTTAAGAGGAACAAAGTTTGGAAACTGGTACCAAGACCTAAAGATAGATCTATTGTTGGTGCTAAATGGGTTTTCAGAAACAAGCTAGATGAATCTGGTATGATTGTAAGAAACAAAGTATGATTGTAAGAAACAAAGCAAGACTGGTGGCCAAGGGTTATTCTCAGGAAGAAGGAATTGACTATGATGAAACCTTTGCACCTGTAGCAAGATTGGAAGCAATCAGAATGTTTCTTGCATTTGCAGCTCATTCAAAATTCAAGGTATACCAGATGGATGTAAAGAATGCTTTTCTAAATGGCAAACTTGATGAGGAAGTGTATGTGGAACAACCATTTGGTTTTGTTGATCCAAAGTTTCCAAATCATGTCTACAAACTTGACAAGGCACTCCATGGACTAAAGTAGGCACCAAGAGCATGGTATGAGACTTTGTCTAAATTTCTTCTTGAAAATGGCTTCACAAGAGGTACAATTGACAAAACTCTATTCTTTAGAAAGATAAAAGGTGATTTGCTTTTAGTTCAAGTTTATGTTGATGATATTATATTTGGTTCTACTAATGAAAAGTTATGTGCTAAGTTTAGCAAGCTTATGCAGTCTAAGTATCAGATGAGCATGATGGGTGAACTAAATTACTTTTTAGGCTTGCAGGTCAAACAGACTGAGACTGGTATTTTCATTAATCAGTCAAAGTATATCAAAGATCTTTTAAAAAGGTTTGACTTTCAAAATTGTGCAATTGCAAAGACACCCATGGCAACAACCACTAAGCTAGACTCTGATCCTAAGGGAAAGAGTGTTGATAACACTAGCTATAGAGGCATGATAGGTTCACTGTTATATCTAATTGCAAGTAGACCAGATATAATGTTCTCTACCTGTTTATGTGCTAGATTTCAAAGTGATCCTAAGGAATCTCATTTAATTGTTGTGAAGAGAATTTTTAGATATCTCAAGGGAACTCCAAATCTTGGTTTGTGGTATCCAAGAGAATCTGATTTCTCTCTAATTGGCTATTCAGACTCTGATTATGCAGGGTGTAAAATAGATAGGAAAAGCACTACAGGTACATGTCAATTCTTAGGAAACAGATTGATTTCTTGGGCAAGCAAGAAGCAGCAATCAGTTTCAACCTCAACTACAGAAGCTGAATACATTGCAGTAGGCAGTTGTTGTGCTCAACTCCTTTGGATAAGAAATCAGTTGATGGATTATGGTTTGACACTTAGTAATATTCCTATGTTTTGTGATAATACTAGTGCTATCAAAATTGTAGAAAATCCAGTTCAACACTCAAGGACTAAGCACATTGATGTCAGGCATCATTTTATTAGAGAACATATTGAAAATGGTACTGTGGAACTTCATTTTGTTCCTACTGACAAACAGCTTGCAGATAATCTAACTAAACCACTTGATGAGGCTACATTCATTAGATTGGTTAGTGAGTTAGGAATGTTAAATTTTTAGACCTTTAACATCTGTATAAGTAGCAAGGTATGTTGTTTCAGCTTATAGACTTGATATTTTTGTCAGGATCTATACTTGATTGTTAAATGCTTAAGCTGTAACACTTTACTTTGATAAATTACAGTATGATAGACTTGTTAATAAACATCAGGATTGCTATCAGTATGCTGCCGTCATCAGTATTGACATCAGGATTGTATCGTCAGTATCAGGATTGTGAAATTTGTGTGTCTTACTGTTTCAAATTCTAAAGTTCATGTTATTTAGTGGTTCAATTCTGAGTTTTTTTAAGTCTATGTTAGCAAGTTTTATTATATGCATACTGATAATTTATATCATTATTCATGTCAGTTAATAAACAACGACAAACAAGTAGATATTAAGAAAACTTGTATTTTCATTAATCAAAAACATTACATACATGAAAATGAAATACAATTCTTCTTTTTGGCTAACTACTACTGATAATTCTATTCTTGTCTAAAGCTGTTACTGCTTCAATCCTCAACGATCGACTTCAGGACAAGGAGCATCTCAAGATTGGATTTCTTGTCTGGGCGACTTGAATGAAAGCAGCTAACTCATCTTCATGCTTATTGAAGAAGATGAATAGCATCTCCATCAAGATCAACCTCAGACTCTTCACCAAATTCTTCATCCTCAAGGTGTGAAGAGATTAGAGGAGGATTGTATCCAACTGGTAGATGTTTTAGAGGAGATTCGTGGAAATTATCTGGGTTAAGACCAACCATATCTGACTCAATGAGAAAAGTCATCTTTTCTAAGAGATAGTTTACTTGCTCCTGATCATCAAAAGTAAAGAACTTCTCAGTGGTAATGAACCAAAAGCTAGGGTTCATATGAAGATTTGGGTTGGAAGTCATGATGGAAAGAGAAAAGAATGAAAAGGTTTTGGAGAATGGCATAAGACGTCGGTTTCTTTTAAAGAAAGACATGAGAAGCTGAACAGTCATTTGGGAAATATCAATGCAGACAGTCATAATTATGTGTAACTATATTTCTTGTATTTTCAAGAAATATTGAATGAATTTAACCAATTGATTTTGTTCAGATTTTATTTAATTTCTTTTACAGGTAAGAAAATGCCATTTGGAAACTTCATTTAGTCTCTGGAATCAGGATGATATTGATCAGGAATACAATTGTGTTCACATCAGGATTAGTAATTCTTTTTATTCAGAAATCACATTGAATCGTGTGATTATCCTGATGAGAAGATCACATCAGGAAAAGGAAGCTGATCAGTATTGATTTTTATCTTGATTTTACCTTGACTTATTTACTTGAAATTATTTTTGGATTTTATTTTCCAAAAGTCGTAGGTAATTGCATTTTTCAGGGACTGACACCTGTCAACCTACGTATCAACGTGGGATAATGGGTCTGAAGGATTTTTGAAATATAATTATTTTGACACTCTAATCGTGTAATTGTGTTAGATATTGATTCAAGTGATGATCAGGATCTGGACTACTGATCAGATACTGATGCTGACGTCATCAGTATTGCACCGTCAGGATTGTGTTATCATCAGGATTGGAAGCTGATCAGGATTTCATGAGGATATACATCAGTCCAGGAATCTAGGAAGATTAACATGTCGGTTCCTGATTTATAGGAATGCAGCTATCATTCAAGATATGTATTAAGAAACGTATGTAATTGATTTGATATATCTTGTAATTGATAGTGTATTCGTGTACTGTATATAAACACAGTTTAGGTTTTACTTAACAGTAATCGCTTACACGAATTATCTTGTAACCTAGCAGCTCTCAAGAACATAAGAATTTCTTGAGAGAGTTTGTAACAGTTTTATAGCAGAGTTTATAAAGCTGTTATTTATTCATACTTGTGTTATTATTTCTGTTTAAGTCGAAAATCTTATACAATTGTATTCAACCCCCCTTCTACAATTGTTAATTACTGGGCAACAATTGGTATCAGAGCAAACTGATTTACTACAATCAGAAATGATCTTAACATGTCGACAAGCAAGTATGAAAGTATTAAAATCCCTGTTCTCAAAAAGGCTGAATACCCCACATGGAGGGTAAAGATGTTGATGTATCTGGAGGCAACTGATCCTAACTATCTCGATCGAATATATGATGGACCATATATCCCTAAGAGACTGGTTGCTAGAACAGATACTATACCTAAGCACTATGTTCAGAAGACAAAGGCTGAATGGACTCCTGAGGAAAAGGTTGAAGTACTCAGAGATGCAAAGGTGAAGAACATTCTTCATAATAGTCTTGATGCTGTCATGTAAAATAGAGTGATAGCACGTAAAACTGCTAAGGAAATCTGGGAAACTTTGGAGACTCAATGCCAGGGTACTGAATCTATCAAAAGAAACAGAAGGGCTCTGTTGATTCAAGAGTACGAGCAGCTTGATGCAAAATCTGATGAGAGTCTCACTGATCTGTATGATAGATTTCTGACACTATTGAATAATCTATCTCTGGTGGGTAAAGAGTATGAACCAGAAGACTCAAATACCAAGTTTCTTAGAGCTCTGCCTGAGGAGTGGGATACTCAAACCTCTATCATTAGGCATAAGTATGATCTTAATACTATATCTCTTTATGAAGTCTATGGGATGTTAAGAACCCATGATCTTGAGGTTCAACAGAGGAAGAATAAGAAGACCAACAATGCAAAGGCTGTTGCTTTGAATGTTGAATCAAAATCAAAAAGAAAAAGCGTGGAGGTTTCAAGAAGGAGAAGTAGAGTCGTTGAGTCCAATACTGATGAGTCATCATCAGATCCTGATGCAAATCCTGATACTGATACTGATGATGACTCTACTGATTCTGATATGATGGAAATGGTTGCTATGATAGTCAAGGGTTTCAAGAAGATGAAGTTCAGAAAAGCTAGAAGACAAGGCAACTTTCAGAAGAAACCTGTCAATACTGACAAGAACAGGTACAAGAAGAATGAAAGCAAAAGCAGCAAGTTTGACAAGTCAAAAGTCAAATGCTACAATTGTGATGGAATGGGTCACTTTGCAACTGAATGCAAAAAGGCCAAAACCAAAGCTCTAATCTCATCTAGCAAGGATTTGATGGACTCTTCCTCAGACTCTGAAGAGGAAAAAGTGAACTATGCATTAATGGCAAACGTGGATGAGATTGCTGCTCCTGAAAATAAGGTACCTGAAGTTGTTTTTGATTTTGATACTGATAATGTCTCTGAGTTAAGATCTTTCTTAAAGTCTCTGCATATTAGCTTTAAAAGTCAATCTCTTGAAAATGCTAGAATAATATCTGAGATGTCAGAATTGACTAAAAGAAATGATCATCTAGAAGCTGAGTTACTCTTCATGGAAGAAGTACAAAATGAATGTGATAAGGCTAAGCACATGAAGCTAGAAATGGAGTTTAAATGTACTGCACTTGAAAATGAACTTAATGAAACTAACGAGAAACTCAGAACCTGGACACACTCTGGAAAGAAAACACACGATCTTATCATAGATAAGAACTGGAAAGAAGGTCTAGGTTATAAACCAGAGGACAAAAAGATAAATAAAGGTAAAGTTGTTACTGCTGAAACAACTAAATCAGGAAGAGTTGTTGTGAATGAGTCAACAAATCCAAAAACCTATAGACATGTAATGGACAGAACAAAGACCAAATTAAAATCTGTCAAGTGTGTGTATCCAGAAGATCCCAACTCTACTTTAGAAAAGGGATCTACTTCTGCACAAAGTTCTAAGTCTAAGTCTGTCAAAAATATAGGTCTTTTGTCAAAGAAACAGCTCAGAGACAGAATCTGTGAAGTGACAGATAGAGAGAAAACCACTACTGCTAAGAGGAATAGAAATGGTAAAATTAAAATAAACAAAGAGAATAATTATAACTATATTCCAAATGCACCAAGGAAAACATGCTTTAATTGTGGTAACTCTAATCATCTTGCTATTGATTGCAGGAGGAGTAAAAAGAAGGCTACTGTAGTTCCTAAGTCTGACATTAGGAATAGATCAGTGTTTTATAAACCACAGAATCCTTGCTTTCACTGTGGCAGTAAATGGCATTCTATCTATACATGTGAAGAATACCATAGTTTGTACTACAACTATTATGATCCCTTGCCAAAATTTAATAAAAGTGCAAATTCTAGTAGAACAAAGAGTCTGAATACTAAGCATGCATTTGTTAATTCTGATAATGACAAAGCAAATTCTGATGGATTTAAATCTGACAGAACTGCTTTTGTTAAAAAGACTTCTGCTGCTAATAGTGTTAAATTGCATGCAAAAAGAACCCAACAAGTGTGGGTTCTTAAAAAATTATAACTGAGCTCTTTGTGTTTCTGATTGCACGGTAAAAAGAAAAATGTGTTAGTCATGGATAGTGGATGCTCTGTGCACATGACGGGAAACAAAACCTTGCTATCAGAATTTGAGGAGAAAGCTGGCCCAACAGTGTCTTATGAAGATGGCAACATTGGACAAACTTTGGGATATGGCAATATAATCATTGGAAATGTCATCATTGAAAAGGTAGCTCTGGTGAACGGACTCAAACACAATCTGCTTATTGTGAGTCAAATCACAGACAGAGGTTATCATGTCGACTTCAATGATACTCACTTTGAAGTGATCAGTAAAACATCTGGAAGGATTGTCTTTACTGGTCAAAGACGTGGTAACATTTATGAAGCCAATGTCTACACCAATACTGATGGTCCCTCAACATGTCTCATCAGTAAAGCAACAGTATATGAAAGTTGGAATTGGCACAAGAAGCTTTCTCATCTCAACTTTAACAACATCAATGAGTTGGTTAAGAAAGATTTGGTAAGAGGATTACCAAAGGCGTTATATACTCCTGATGGACTCTGTGATGCTTGTCAGAAGGCTAAACAGAGAAGGACATCATTCAAGAGTAAATCTGGATCCTCAATTGATGAACCATATCACATGTTACATCTTGACTTGTTTGGACCAGTCAACGTTATGTCCATCAGTAAGAAAATGTATACTCTAGTCATTTTTGGTGAATATACTAGATTTACCTGGGTGTATTTTCTGCACAGAAAAGATGAAATAGCAGAGATAATTTTGGACCACGTAAGACTCATTGAGACTGGCACAAAGTACAAAGTTAAGATTCTAAGAAGTGATAATGGAACTGAATTCAAGAATTCAGTAATGGAAGAGTTCTGCAAGTATAAAGGAATAGTTCAACAAATCTCTGCTCCTGGCACACACCAACAAAATGGAGTAGTTGAAAGAAAGAACAGAACTCTTATTGAAGCTGGCAGAACAATGTTGGAAGAAGCTAAACTACCTACATATTTCTGGGCAGAAGCAGTCAACACAGCATGCTACACTCAGAACATTACTCTAATCAACAGACATGGTGTCACTACTTATCAAATGATTAAAGAGAAGAAGCCTAGTCTGAAACACTTGCATGTGTTTGGTTGCAAGTGCTTTGTTCTTAGACCTCATCCTGAACAGCTAGGAAAATTTGAAACTAAAGCTGATGAGGGCATTTTTATTGGTTATCCAACTTCAAGAGCCTTTAAAGTATACAACCTAAGAACAAGGACAGTCATGGAGTCTATCAATGTTTCTTTTGATGATAAGAAGATAACAGGAATTGCTGAAGACTCGCATGACAGTTTGATCTTTTCGAATGAAGCTACCAAGAATTCTGATGAAGTAATGTCAGAAACTGATACTCCATCAGATCCTGATGATCGACCAATGCCTGATGAAACAACAGTTACTGATGATGATTCAAATAATGCAAATGTTGAGGGGGAGCAACAGCAAAATACCATCAGTACTGAAACAACTCAAACATCAGGAGGAGAATCATCAGAAACAGATTCAAGTGATAATCCTGACAGCACTTCAGGAGGAGATAGCACTATCTCAGGGGAGCTTCTAATAATTCTTGTTCTTTTGAAGATAACACTAATCAAGGGGGAGCATCCAACTCAAGAAATGATCTACCATCAGCAAGGAAATGGACCAAAAGCCATAATCTTGATTTAATTATTGGGAATCCTGATACAGGTGTTAAAACCAGAAGTGCAACACAAAATGAATGCCTCTATAATAATTTTCTGTCAAAGGAGGAGCCTAAAAAGGTTGAAGATGCACTCAAGGATGCTGATTAGGTTACAGCAATGCAAGAAGAACTGAATGAATTTGAAAGAAATAAAGTCTGGAAACTTGTACCAAGACCAAAAGGTAGATCAATTGTTGGTAAAAGTGGGTGTGTAGAAACAAGACAGATTCAGATGGCACTATTGTGAGGAATAAAGCAAGACTAGTTGCAAAGGGGTACTCTCAACAGGAAGGAATAGACTATGATGAGACTTTTGCTCCTGTTACAAGGCTAAAAGCCATCAGAATTTTTCTGGCATATGCAGCCCATAAGCAATTCAAAGTTTTCCAGATGGATGTTAAAAGTGCTTTTCTGAATGGAGAATTGGAAGAGGAGGTATATGTTGAACAACCTCCTGGTTTCATTGATCCTAAATATCCAGATCATGTCTATAGATTGGATAAAGCACTTTATGGACTAAAGCAAGCTCCAAGAGCCTGGTATGAAACTCTAGCTCAATTCTTACTGGAAAGTGGTTTCAAAAGAGGTACAATTGATAAAACCTTGTTTTATTTGAATCATGGGAAGGACTTGCTATTAGTTCAGATTTATGTTGATGATATCATTTTTGGGTCAACTAACCTCAAATTGTGTGAGAAATTTTCAAAACTGATGCAGTCTAGATATCAAATGAGCATGATGGGAGAAATGAGCTATTTCTTAGGTCCGCAAGTTAAACAGACTGATGATGGAATTTTTATCAATCAGTCAAAGTACACAAAGAATCTATTGAAGAAGTTTAATATGCAAGACAGTTCTACTGCTACAACTCCCATAGCTACAGCTACAAAGCTTGATCCTGATCAAGGCGAACCCCAGAGAACCACATCTCATTGCTGTTAAAAGGATTTTCAAATACTTGAAAGGCACTCCATCACTTGGCCTTTGGTATGCTAGAGAGTCTGACTTAATCTATGTGGTTACTCAGATGCTGATTTTGCAGGATGCAAAATAGACAGGAAAAGTACTTCAGGCAGTTGTCAGTTTCTTGGAGGAAGACTAGTTTCTTGGTTTAGTAAAAAGCAAAAGTCTATATCCACGTCAACTGCAGAAGCTGAGTACATAGCTACAGGAAGCTGTTGTGCTCAGATCATGTGGATGAGGAATCAGCTAATGGACTATGGTTTGTCATATTCAAAAATACCTATTTATTGTGATAATCAGAGTGCTATTTCTATGACAGGAAATCCAGTTCAGCATTCTCTTACTAAGCATATCAGTATCAGATATCATTTCATAAGAGAACAAGTACTGGAAGGGACAATCGAACTCCACTTTGTTCCTACTGATCAACAGCTAGCTGATATATTCACCAAGCCACTACCTGAAGTTACTTTTACAAAATTGGTGAATGAATTGGGAATGGTAAACTATGAGAGTTTCTGAGAACAAGGGGAGACCAAATACTGATGAGTGTCAGATCCTGATGCATGTCGAATACTGATGAGAAGTCAATCCTGACGTCAGTCAAACATCAGATCCTGATGCAATGGTTTGGTAATCAGTACAATATGTATACTACAAGTAATCCCTAATTGTTCTGTTCCTGATTTAACTGTGGTTATTGTTGATGAATTTGTTACTTATATGATTACTTTAATTAGTTTTCATTTTCTTTGATTTAATTCTTTGAAGAACAATTCATAAACATAAAATTTGCAGAACACATTGAATAAATTAGAGAAATAGGATTCTTCATTAATGTTAAGAAAGAGATTACATGCAAGTATTACATCTTTTTGTTCTCTCTATCTACTAATCTATTCAACAAGAAAATAAAAAGTGAAGTCCAAACCACTCCAATGTTAGCAGCCATCCCAGATCCCATCTTTGCCACTTTGTTTGGGTGGAAGTTGAAGGGATAAGGTTATTTTTGCTGACATATTCATTAACAATGGTTGGTGGTGTTGGATGAGGATGCCTTAGAGGAAAGCCATGTTAATGTTGCTTGAAGAGCAGCATCGATGTCGATCACTCTTGCAGGCTTTTCTCTCTCGATTTCTTCAAGACTGGCATCCATCTACAGCCACAGAGTTTCAAGCTGCCTTTCCCAGTCAAAGGCATCAAACTCTTCACGAGTATAACTGAAGATATCTCTGTTCTCTACGAGATGGAGATTCTTTTCCTTGATGGTATGTTTTGACATTGTTTAACGGAGTGTTGTGTGAAGGGTTTTTGATTTTCAGGAGAGAATGAAAGATTAAAGGGATAGTGAACAAGTCTCTAGGCGTTAAATAGAGATGGGTGAGTAACGAAGTACTAAAACGCTTCGTATTCTGGTTTTTAATGGTTCCAGGTATTTTAAGAGAGTGTTATTTAATTTTTTTTTTAAATCAAATATTTTATTGTTATATTCACAAATGCACTTCTTAAAATTACGAGCGCGTGTATTTCACTCACTGATACATATAGATACACAACGTGTCATATACGGTTAACACCACTCTCTCACGTCACACAAATCGCTTACTGACACCTGTTTTGAGAAATTATTAGTTGTCTAAAATCAATTTAATTCACTAAAGTGATTCATTATTCTCAAAACTATCAGTATTGTTCTCTTCTCTGCGCGAATATAAACCCTAATTGCACAAAATTTCAATCTCTCTTTGTCACACCAAAAATGGAGAATTCATCATTTGTAAACAATAAAGTTGTTCTCAATGGTGTTACTTTTGCTCCCAATAATTATGTTGCTATTCTTGACCATCAGGAACTATCGAATGATTTTCATATCATTCAGGATTTCTTGGCGTCTAGTTCGATTCATTATGCTTTAACGGCACCCGTCAAAGTCTCTTTCAAGTGTGTGATGCAGGTTTGGAAGATTGCTGTCTTTGGTGTTCTTGAACCTTCAGGAAGACCTAATCTGACCTTTACGCACAATGGAGTTACACATCATGTTACTCCAGAAGTAGTTTGTGAAGCTCTGCACTTACCTTCTATAAATGGTAAGACTCCGGCAACAATTTCTGATGCTTCATTGTTGGAATTTGCTACGAGTCTTGGTTACAATGGAAATCCAAGAAAGTTTGGAGAGCTACACAGAATTAAGCTAAAGAAGGAATGGAATTTCTTCTTTAATACCATCAGTAGGTGCTTCTTGAACAAAGTCTCTAACTTTGATGCACTACCGATGGCTTCAGTGTTCACATTGGGTACTCTCTAATCCATGATACTGTATTTGATTATGGGTCTTTCATTCTGAGAGCATTAAATGCTAGGAAAACAGATAAATGTGGTTATGTCTGTTTTATTAAATTTTTTTAACTAATATTCTCTCACTTATGTCCCAATGTTGATTTTGAAAATGATACAGTATTGCCTATCTGCAAGATTTCAGAAAATAATATCAAATCTTTGATTAAATCAGATAAGGCTAATGGTTTTGAGGGAAATCCATATATTCCTAAGGGGGTCTGGCTTCTCTTGAAAAAGAGATTGCCTGAACTTTATGGCCCAGCTACAGGTGCTATGGGACAGGACCAAAGACATTCTGTTCCTGACACAAGCATACATCATAAATAGTTACCTAAACAGTCAACCACCTCTGGTGTCTCTCAAAAGACATCAGTTGTAAAAGAAAAGAAATCAGCTAGATCTGATGTGTCTGGCAGACAATCTGGATCAAAGGATTTCTCCACTTCAACCCTCACTAAAAAGAAGTCACAAGGAGGTAAACAAGAAGTTCAGATTGATGAATCTTTGATGAAGGCTAGAGCATCTAAATTAGAAACAGGTGAAAAGAGGAAGTTTTTGCAACAGGTCTCTGATTCTGATAGTGATGATGACAAGACCATCTCTATAATCATGAAGAAAAAGGAAATTGCTGCTCCTATTGTTGCTGAATTGGTTAAGCCAATAAAGCAAAAGAAGTGAAGAAGAATAGTCAACAAGAGTAAGTATTCTATTCCTGAAGATATGCAAAAGCTTAATGATGATATTGATCTTGATGAGTCATCAGTTCCTGACACATCTATCATTCCTGATCTCTCTACTCATGATACATCACCTATGAAGATTGTTGAAATTTCTGATTCTCCAGCACCTACATCTCCTAAGAGAAGAATAATTGAGATGTCTGTGGATGAAGTAAATGCTATTGCTGCTCAGCTTGGTCATAAACCAACACCTCTTCAGATAAAGAGACAAGCTGAAGCAAAGGTTTTTAGCAGACTAAAGAAACAGAGGATCACTTTGCCTCTAAAAGGATCAAGCCCACAAGAACCTGAACTTCAAAGGAATTCAGAAGCTATTGAAGATCCAGTCACACAAGAACCACCCACTCAAAGTGTGGGTGCAGACATTTCTGAAGGAACGGTCCCACAAGAACCACTTTCTCAAAGGGAAGGTGAAGACAAGAACATTCCTGCCCCACAACAACCATCTTCTCAAAGTGAAGATGCAGGCAAGCTCACATCAGCACAGGAGATTTCTAACACTGCATTTGAGGGAAGCACACAAGAACCTTTGACTCAAATTGTTAAAGCAGCTTCACAACCTCAGACTACACAAGAACCATTGGTAGTAAATACTGATGCAAGTCATTCTCCAGTTACAGATGTCCATCCTGATGAAAATATTTCTGATCCAAATATTCCACTGCTCATTGAACCACTTTCTTCAAGACCAATGGAATCTATCTCAACTTCATCAGGTAATACTTCTATTTTTGCTTCTCTTACTGATAGTATGATTACAGATAGACCTGAAACATGGGATACCTCTATCTGTATGACTTCAGTCCACTCCTCTCAGCCACCTCTTATTTCTTTGCATTTGTTGACCTAGAACCTTTCTTGTGAGAAAGAGAGTGAACATTTAGAGAAAAAGAAGAGTGAAGAGAGGCAGTCTCCTGAACTGGCAAAAGGAGAGGTAGAAAAGAGTGAGAAGTTTCAAACTTCTGGTGAGGTAGCAGTTACTATTGAAAGTAACTTAGGTAATGTTGTGAGAAGTGATGAGATCACTTTACAAAAACTGAGAGATTTAGGAATTGTTTCTACTTTGAATGCAGGTTTTCAGGATACAACAGTCCCATCTGCTGTTGATTTAAAAATGAAAGGAGTTATGAATCCTGAAGACAATGTGGATGATAAAATTCCTGAGGCTAAATATAGCTCAGATGATGATGATGATGATGATGCTGATCATGATTCTGAAGCAGCTCAGCTTAAAGCTGTCATGAAAGCAAGTCTAGGATCTACTTATGGATCATCCAGTCACTTTATGGAGTCTATGGGTAAATCTACAGCTGCTCCAGTTGAGATCATAGGAGGTCACAACAATCTTATTCCTGAACATATTCAAGCTGCTAGAAGATCTGAATGGTATACTGAGTGGAATCAGTCTTCTGCTGATATAAATTTCAATAATGCACTTTTTCACTCAGGGCATATCGCTACTAAGATTTCTGATCCTAATCTCAAAGCTCATCTGAAGACAACAACTATTCTGGCAAAAGGGCTGAAGGATGAAATTAATTCTGTCAAGAGTGATAATGAAAAATTTTATTCTCGGTTTATTAAGGATTATTCTGAAATTGCCACTGCTAAACAGCTTTAACGTTTAAGCACTGCCTTCACCACAAGGATGGATACCTTGGAAGATAAGGTTGTCACTATGTCCTTCAGAATGACAAATATTGAAGATTCTCTACAACTTATCTTATCTTTATTGACTGATCCTGATGATGCTACTGATGTCAAAAAGGGGGAAGGTAGTCAAAACAAAATGCACACCTGATCTAGTTGTAAGAAAGGATGATGATACTTCTGGAAATGATGGTGGTGCTCAGTCACATATACCAGGAACCTCTGATGCTGCTTTGGTAACATGGAGAAGTCAGTCACAAACTCAAACCAAGCGGTCAACTCATGTTTCTGAATCTGGGAAGAAAACAGTAAGAACAATGGTGCAATCTCAAATCCTGATAGAAGAACAATTTTTGTCACCTGGTCAAAAATTCTTGAAGGTGATGAAGATTTGCTAATTACTGATGTAGAAGATGCTCTTCATCTTTTTGAGAAGATTACTACTGGGACAGGTGATAGTGAAATTGTATATCACACTAGTGCTAAGGTTGATCAGTATCATGCTGAGAAGGCACTTGCTTTAACTTCTGAAGAAAATCCAAATATGACTACTGATGAGATCTTAGAAGAACAAAACAGGATTCTTGAAGAGATTTCTAGACAAAAAGAAGCTCCTGCTGCAAGAAGAGGGAGAGGCAGAGGAGATAGAAGAAGAGGAAGAGGAAGAAAGCCTACTCAAACAAGTTCAAGACAGACAAGGTCTGGTGGAATAACGATTGAGGAGATACCTGAAGTTTCTCAGAAAGTAAAGAAGAAGAAATCTCCGTTACTTCTTACATTGACTCCAGATAATAAATTTAATGTACCTGAAGAAGCTGCTGATGAAAGACCTCAGTTAGCTAGAAAAGGTAAAGTTACTGTGAGGACTACTCAATCTGCTGTTCTTGATTCTGATGAAGCTGAAATCTTGAAAGAACTTGAGGTTATGATTCTTGTTGATGTGGTTGAAATTCACAATCTGGAAGTTGATGAACAAGAAAAGGAGGCCAGAAAAAGATCAAAAGATACTGAGGTTGAAGAAACCAGAAAGTACTTGGAAGATCTGGCTGGTTCAAACAGATTGTTGTGGTATGATCGAAATAGACTTGTTCTAGAACATCGACAGAATGATACACCAGTAATAGGAAAGAAAAACAAGAATTGGAAGAGCAGAGTAAGCAACTATAGAAAACCAGGTGTTTTCAAATCTGTTGGAGTAATTATTGGACCTTCACTGTCTGATGAATCTTCATTGGTTGCTAAAGTTGAATCTGCTGAATCTCTGCCACTGTGGACGAGTATGCAGTCTGGTTTGAGGGGTTTAGAACCTGGAACAAGAGGAGGTATTGGATTTCATAATGCAGAAGTTGTTTTTATATCTCAAACAGATCAACATTTTCTTGTTAAGAGGTTTGGTGATGAACTAACTGTTGATGATCTTTGGGAACTAGAATCTGTTGCTATTGTTGCTTGCAATGTGGACTCAAAGAAGATAGAGAAATTGATGTATTTCATGAAAGACAAAAGTGTCAAGAAGCTTTCTATTCATGAGGTGTTGTGCAAATCAACAAAAGAGTTAAAATATGTTCTCTATTTGCTTGAAAATAGAAAGATCCCTGATAAAGAAGCCAGTGTTTACAATAACTGGTGTACCATGATCTTCAGAACAATCAAGTCCAAATATTTAGAAGGAGGATCAAGGTATAATGGTAATTACACTCCCATGTACTTGAATACAGAAGGACAAGAAGTTGAAATGCAAAAGGGTTCAGCTGTTAAGGAAGTGATATTTTATCAAGAACAATTATCTCTGAATCCTGGTGGAAGAGATCTTGCATACTTACTATTGGGAGAGTTAGATTTACCAAGAAGTTCAATTCAGAATCTTAGAGCTGGAATCTTTCAGATTGGTAAAGGTGATGAAGAACTCAGAAATCTGAAGAAAAGGTTAATTCAAATTCTCTGTGATAAAGAAGAAGAGTTATTATCAAATTTCTTGCAGATGAGTAATTTCTTTGTGAGAATTTCTGAGACTAAGCCTGAGGATTTCTTGTAATATTTTGTTTTGAGTTTTTGACATCACTGAATCAAGGAATTTGTACTTTATTTCATAAAGTACAAATTGGGGGAGATTGTTAGATATTGATGCTGATGCTGGATTACTGATCAGATACTGATGCTGACATCATTAGTATTGTACCGTTAGGATTGTGTTATCATCAGGATTGGAAGCTGATCCGGATTTCATGAGGATATACATCAGTCCAGGAATCTAGGAAGATTAACATATCTATTCCTGATTTATAGGAATGCAGCTATCATTCAAGATATGTATTAAGAAACGTATGTAATTGATTTGATATATCTTGTAATTGATAGTGTATCTGTGTACTGTATATAAACACAGTTTAGGTTTTACTTAACAGTAATCGCTTACATGAATTATCTTGTAACCTAGTAGCTCTCAAGAACATAAGAATTTCTTGAGAGAGTTTCTGACAGTTTTATATCAGAGTTAATAAAGCTGTTATTTATTCATACTTGTGTTATTATTTCTGTTTAAGTCGAAAATCTTATACAATTGTATTCAACCCCCCTTCTACAATTGTTAATTACTGGGCAACAAATTGCTTTCTCTAATTTCATTTTCTAAAGCAAAAACACTCTCGAGTTCTCAAAATCACTAATCAATTTCAAATATTTCTTAAGTTCTTTTCAGATCAAAATGGCAACTCAAAAAAGACTACCCAAATCAGTAGCTTTCAAGTTTGGTGACTTTGATTTTATGATGAACAATCATGTTGCAGCTATCACCAACAAGGAAGGGGTGTCAACTGATTTTTACCAAATTATGGACTTTATGGTGAAAGGACCATTAAGTTATGCCTTGACAGCATCTCCATAAATTAATCAAGTAGCTGTTTCACAAGCTTGGGAGAATGCTGAGGTAATTGATTCTACTCAGAGTCAATCAAGTAAGATTGTTCTACACTTAGGACAAGACTCATTTGATATTACTGAATCGGTTGTTAATTCAGTACTTCACTTACCTGTTAGTACGAATTTTGAGAATGTACCATCTGATGATGATGTGAGAAATATGTTATCTGAATTAGGTTATAATGGACCTCTAGATAACATGAGCCAGTTAAATAAATCCTTTCTTAGGAAAGAATGGTCTTTCTTCTTTGACCAACTTACTAAATGTTTTACTGGTAAATGTAGTTCTTTTCAACAAATTACTGCTGTTACATCACATATTGCATATGGTTTGCTTTATAATAGAGTAATTAATTTTGGTCACATTATCTTAAGTCAGATGTGTATTAAACTTGGGTCAAGAGATCATGACAGGAATATGGTTTATTATCACAGATTCATGCAACTGTTTATTAACCATTTCATTCCTGATGTTGAAGCTAGATTTGGTAGAGAATATTGTGTTTCTTCTTATGTACAGCAAAAGTGAATTTTCTCTGACATTACAAAGAAGGACGGTGCAAAGAATCTAGATGAAATACCTGCATTACACTATCAAAATCATGTTCAGGTACTTCTAAGAACTCATCTTCCTATTATCTATAATTCTTCTTTCTTTGGTGGTGAAATGACTCAGGAATCTCAATTGGAGGAGAACCCCCCTGTGTCTACCCAAGTAGCCAAAAACATTATAGTCTCTGGAACAAGTCTAGAACCAAATTTTGATCCACAGCCTATTGTTTCAAAGAAGCCAACCTCTGGTGTTTCTCAAAAGACATCAGTTGTAAGGAAGAGAAGATTTGTCATTTCAAGTAGTAGTTCTAGTGAAGATGATGATAATATATCTCTTGCTGAGAGAGCAGAATTGAAGGTTGCAATTCAACTTTCTATGCTAGGACAAAGAGATGGAACAACTAGTCACAGCCAGGCTGCAGTCTCCCAAAAGACTATAGTTCTTAAAAAGGGAAAACAGTTACTGGATACTGTCTCTCAAAAGACTGCGTCTATTGAAAAAAGATCTCATCCCAAGTTCACTTCTATGTCTACACCTCTTGAGTACAAATCTGTTGCTCACTATACTAGGAGAACAAAGAGAAAGATTCATTTGTCACCTACACACACAGTGTCAAGTCCAACTAACATTATGCAGGTCTCTACAATAATGCTATATCCAAGTCAGTATCTGACAAGAGAGATGTGGATCTTGATTCTTCATGGGAAACTACATTGACATACAGACTGGCTATGGAACTTATTTCTCTACAAGTGAAGCTTTCCAGGCCTGTTCTAGATTTTCTGATTGAAAGAGTTCCCAAACTTTCATTTCCTGGAGAATATGGACTGTTACATCAAAGGCTTGATTTAATGAAGATGTACTTCTATGTATCAGTCAGAAAAGAACTGCACAAGAAATTTGGACTTCCTAAGCATGTTGCACTTCAATCACTTCATGCATATCTATTTGACAAGGATGTCATTGTTGAAGATGCTTCAGCTCAAGGTGAACAAGAGGAGGTAGTTGATAGAGGGAAGCAGTCATCAGAAGATACTATTGCACCAGTGGTGAATAGTGGAATAGATCAGATCACAGTCACTGCAACACAAGAACCATCTAGTCAGAGGTTGGATGACTCAGGAACTGTGATGGCTGATGCTGAAAGGTCTTCTGTGATGACTGAAATTGCAAGTGAGAAACCCTATGATATGGGAGGAATGACTTTGATTGATTTTTCTGAAGATCAAACCAATATTGTTCTTTCAGAGTCTATCCACCTTGAGGGTGTGTCTCAGCAACCAACACTTAAAGACGGTGACATACTAGCTATGGTGTCTAATGAAGTATTACTGAAGACATCAGAGTCTAGTGTAAAACCTGAAAGTGGTATACTGGATCCTGTAGTTTCTGGAAAGAAAGTAGATGTCTGTAAGGGTTCAGAGACTATAGCAGCTCACTCCCTGGAGAAACCTCAAGCCCCATGCCATATGAGGAACCCTCTCTCCATGTGAGTTCAGGTATAAAAACTTCTTCTAACCCCTATTTTTCTGTAGGTCATGAGAGCACTTATCCAAATTTGAGTGATACACTTGAAAAGATGGATATAGATCCACACATAAAGAGGCTGGCTCCCGACCAGGCAAAAGGAGAGGTAGAAAGAGTGTTGACTTTAGATAGTCAAAGTGAGAATGAGGGTATGGATGATCAACTCCATAGTGAGGGAGAGAAAATTAGGAAACCACCATCGTTTGATTTCTGGGATCAGGTTTTTCCTGAATCTTGGTCTGAAAATCTTGGTATGGATGCTGGTACTTATTCTTTTATCAAGATGTATGAGAAGCATGACTTAGCACATCATAATGCAAAGCCAGAAGTTAAAGCTCAGAAACAGAAAGAAAGGCTTGCAGGGATCATTAATAGAAGAGGTGAAAGGCTAAGACAAACTTCTACTCAACCAGTACCAGAAGATATTCTTAATGATCCTAGTATTCCTTTGTATGTACTTCCAATTTCAGCTAGAATTGAGACATCAACAGTATCTGATCAATCTAAAGAGGAGTCAGGATTTGTAGATCAAATTTGTAGATGTTAGTACACAGAATACTGGTGAAGGACAGGATGATCATACTTCAGCTCCAGATCAGAGAGATGAAGATGTTTGTACTTCTACTCAAGTATTATTACTTGAATATCATTCTAAACAGGCAACTTCTTCTACAAGACTTGAAGATAAGGTTCTTTCTGCATCTGAATCTGAAGATAAAACAAGCACTTCCAACATTGAAGTCAATTCTGAACTTCTTAAGGACATTCAGAAATCTCAAAGTGATATTCAATCGAGACTTCAAATTCTTGAAAATAACCAAGTCACTATCATGGAAAATCAAGCAGTTCTGATGAATCTCATTTGTTCTGTTATTGAATCTCTTGGAGTTAATGTTGCTGATGTCAAAAAGGGGGAGATAAAGACAATTCAGAAACAACAACAACAACAACAACAGACTGGGGGAGATAAACAGACTGGGAGTAGAACTAAGGGTGACAGAGTTGGTAAATTTCATCATGGAAGTGTTAAAGGAAAAGAAGCATCAAATAGTTGAATTCTTTCTTCTAAGTACTAGATACATATCTACATCTGAAGAAGGGGGTACTAAACTTCATGATCTTAAATTCATAAATTCTATTCTGGTTGTATTGTTATATGTTTCGACATCTACAACTTAGATTTATGCTTCAGATTCTAAAGCATAAATAGGGGGAGATTGTTAGGAATAATTCATGAGTTGTGATGTTAAGAATAGAATTTTGCTAATACTTCTTGTATATCCTGATCTTATAAAGGATTTAGCACTTTGTATAGGATATATATGTTAGACAGTAATCTGTAGAGGTTAGTCAGGAACAGTGCGTCAGAGACTACATTTCAGGAACTAAGAGCAGATCCTGATACAGCAAGTCAGATCCTGATCAAATACTGATGGGATGATCAGATCCTGATGCAATGGGAAATCCTGATATCAGTTGTGTTACTGATGATGTCATTATGGATGCTACAGAAACTGGCAAGTGCTATAAAACAGGATCTTTGTTTTGGAGAACAAGCAAGAAGATATCGTGAAGGAAACGAATTCTCTATTGATGGAAACTATCAACTGGATGGCAGAACATTGTCATAGATAGATTATAATTATGTTATTAGTTGATAGGTAGCATTATAAATACTATCTCAATATCATTGTAAAAAGAGCGATTTGAGAATTTTAGAGTGCATATCGTGTGAAGCTCTGTATAAGGTTTGTATTCGAGAGTTCGAAACAAACACAGAGAGAGATTTGTATTGTCAGCAGCTGCTAAAGGTATTGTACACCTTTGGTAGAGTTTGTATTTGATTTATTTAATAGAAACAAAGTTTGATTCATTCGTTTGTTCTTGTTCATCTAATCAAGCAAAAATCAGACACGATTATATAACTTGTATTCAACCCCCCTTCTACAAGTTACTCGAGTTAACAATCCTCCATCACATTATGACCTTCAAGGTTCTCCTCGATGTAATAACCCTAACTTTAGAAAGGCTACAGTGCCCAAATGAATAGTGATTTTGAGGAATCCATGGAAATGGTGTGTAGGTACTCTATATTAGGGATGGAAAATGAGTAAACAGAAACCATATTAGTGTTGTACCTTAAAAATAAGTGACTCGAAATGACGATGGATTTTAGAAATTCCTGAATTTTGATTTTGAGGATTTTGAGCTCGAACGAACTTCCATATCTTGGATATTAAGGAGTATAGAAATATTAAAGGAATTATATATTGAGGGATTAGTGAATTTAGATTAAACCAAGGGATTATTAAGTTAAGAGAATAATAAAGGAAATTGGATTCGTAAATGATTTCGAAAACCACTGAGATAATGAGGTATACTCGAAACGAACCACAATTAGACGAGTATGGAAACCAAGCAACCAAGATTAGTAATTTAACAAGGATGCATACCACATTATTATTATCCAAGATTATTAGCATAATACTTAGAAAAACAAGAAAAGAGAATTATTAGGTCATCAAGATGACATCACTTTCCATTAAGTGTTTTTAAGGGTAAATTAGTACTTTTGCTTGGCTTAAATCACAAATATCTTTCAAGGCTTCCAAGGTAATCTAGAATACACAAGATTAAGCTAGATAATTATCAAAGAAACACAAAAAAATCTCTCTCCCCTTGCTATTACTCCATTCGGCCAACTAGAAGAAAAAGGAAGAAAGAAAAAAAAATTAAAAACACAAACCCTTGCTAGCATCAACATTAATTCAAGGGATAAATCATGGGTGTTCTTGGAGGATAGGAAGGATCATATACAAAGTTTCAAAGACAATCATCATCATTTGCCAAGGTAATAAAATCATGGAAGTTGTTAGAAAAGATGATGAATAGTGTTTTCAAGTGTTAACTTTGTTTTAATGATTTCTTTTAGTGATTCAAGCTAGTATAAGGTTGATTAAGGATATATCAAGGCTTGTTAAGGGTTATCAAGGCTTCAAGAAGGTATAATCATGCTTGCTCATTTATATTTATGGTGGATATTGTTTGGTTTAGTGATTAAGTAGTGTAAATGTTAAGACTATGATGATCCATGTGTTGGTAAGTGATTAAAGTTGAATATAAAAGTGTTTGGGATTGTAACCATGGCTGGTAATGAAGACCACATGGTGTAGGTGAAGATTATTGTGTTTGATAATTGATTTGGAGGAGTTGGATTTATGGAAAGTACGAAATTATAGCCGTTATAATGCCCGATTTTCGTTAGGAAGAAAACTGCCCTGTTTTGTGACCCCTGTATTCGTACGGTACCCTACTGTCCAGGTTCCTAATTAAATTATAAAATGATAGAGATTAGTTCATAGATCGTTTTGATATAAGGTGCGTTAAAATCTGATGAACGGTTTAGGAGAAAAGTCAGTTTTAGTGAAAGCGGTTCAGAAACCGAGAAACCGTAAATGTATCAAACTTGAGGTTACAATTACCATACTTTAACATTGTTAAAAGTCACGAAATTTTGGGATATGGTAGTAGTGTGGTCAAAGAACTATTTCCAGTTGACCTTACATTAAAATTCGAAATTTAAAAATTATAAGAAATTCTGCAGTCGAGTGTGGTCGTTAAGGGAAATGGTGAAAACCCCTGAAACTTCGATTTAGGTTATAAATGGTTAAGTTCTTGAACCTTTGGGGTAATAGGAATACGTTAAACAAATATTAAAGTTTCAAAAGATAATGTTATACAAGAGTGTAGTGAGTAAGAGATGTGGTTCTAACGACGGTCCTTTTGTGTTTATAGAAACTCCGGAGGAGGGACGAGCCATACCGTCAGGATATCGAAACCGAGGCAAGATTTCTCCTATCCCTATTTGTAAAACTACTTATCTTCACAAAGAAACTTGATTTCATGGAATATATATGTGATGCTATTATTACTATATTGTGAAGAAATTGTCTTTCTTGAGTATTGATATTGAAAAGAAGAGTATGCGAAGATGTATACGAATAAGACTATGAGTACGAAAATGTATATGAATATGAATAAGAGTATGAGATGGATATGTATAGAGATGATTATGCATGAATTGAACATGCCTTATGATTAAGAGAATAAGAGAGAATGGTATCAGTTGTTATCGAGGGTTATATGGTTATAATATTATATTAAAAATGTTCTTATTGAGTATCAGTGGTTTAATAAACATTATTTGATTATCATGCATTACTCTTAAAATAGATGGAATATTTTACGAATATAAAAGTATATTTGATTTCTGAATTTGAAAGAGAGGTCTGAATCATAATCAAAGCATTATGATATATATATATATATATATATATATATATATATATATATATTTTATAGAAGTAATGTGCGAGAATGGAAATGATATGAGAGAATGATATGTGGAAATGAAAGTGAGAAAATGGAAATGTGGAATGATATTTTAAAAAGAGAATAATGATGTGATAAAGAGGGGGATTGCAACAGACTTGCGTAAGTGGCTGTGTCAGGGTTGTGTGCGACACAGTCCAGCATTTATTATTTTTATTACGGCACGAAGATGCCAAGGGAGGATGTTAGCAGGTGGCCTTCCTCCAGGGATGATCTTCATTCCTTCTACCGGTAGTAAAAAGAGAGCAGGTACGATTAGGCGACTGATCATCGTCCTAACGTATCAGGCGACAGCAGACATCCCCAATGTTTTTGAAAAGAAAGTGTAGACAATGGTTTTCAGATTTCTATACTGAAAACAGAATATTGATATGAGATGATGGAATGATAGTTACAGATGAAGAAAAACTGATATTATATTATTTCAGATTTCTATACTGAAAACAGAATAATGATATGAGATGATGGTATTATGGTTGCAGATGAAGAAAAACTGATATTATATTAATTTAGATTTCTTTCTTATAATAGTGAGTGGATGATGTATTATTAAATAAGAGCTTTACTCTTCCTTAAGGATTTTAATTGTTTCCTGTTACTACATCTGCATATACATATATGTATACTTGTTCACATTTTAAATTTTAGTTACAGTATGATCTTGCTGAGCTATTATAGCTCACTCTTGCTACTTATGTATATAGCAGCTAGGTCCCATGCCGATACTACGTACCACACCCCGCAAGAGGGTAAGGGAAAGGCGACCTTTTGAGCGAGTGCTGGCGACCATCCCCGAGGTAGTGACAAGCGAAGGGGCTTAGTATACTTATGTAAATTAAGTGTGTAAGTTGTAATAAACTTTAGTTGTTGAAGTGCTTCCTGTAGAAGCTTTGTTCAACAATGTACTTAGTAAATTCTGGGCTTGTAATAACTGTTAACTTTAAAACTTTTAAATATTGTGGTTGTTGTTCTATGAGCATATGACTGGTGTGTGTGTGTGTATTAGTGTGGGGTCAACTGCTTATTTATTTATTTATTTATTTATAAAAAAAAGGACTACAGAGATATTGATATTGATCGGAAATTGGACCGTGATGACCTGGATCCTTGACCCCGGATCTAGGGGCGTCACAGATGGTATCAGAGCTAAGAGTCATAATGCTCAAGAACAAAAGTAATAATAATAAATGTATCAGTTATAATATAAATTGTGAACTTCCATCAAGTTCAGGGGTGGTATATCGCAGGTAGTATTTACTTTAAGCATATATTATAATTTTATAGACTGTTACTAATAGAATTTTATGTTTTATTATAGGGAGCGGAGATGGGTGAGCCGAGTCAGGACCCCCAGTGGCTAGGGATGTCAGAGCAGGAGCTATTAGATCTTCAGCTGGCCGGGGTAGAGGTCCCCGAGTATGCAGTTGAGGACCTCAGGGAGAGACGCCGGGCGGCGGCTAGAGAGCGATTAGAGAGAGAGGAGGCAGAGGAGCAGAGACGGAGAGATGCTGTGGCCCTAGTGCCATATATGGGTAGACCTTCTGCAGGATCTAACGAGGCAGGTCCTTCCAGAGTGAGATCGGAGATCCCTGAGGAGGAGAGGCCACTGCGTAAGAGGCCTAGGTTGTTAGTTATACCTGAGGAGCCGATTGAGTGGAGGGATATTCAGATGGTTCCCACTCCTGTCCGACCCGTCCCAGTGCCGTCACCAGTTCCATCCCCTCTACCTAGTCCTGACCCTATAGATGATCCTTTTGAGCAGTTTACCCCTCCAGGGCATTTTGGTTTTTTTGAGGAGGAGGGGGATCCTTCAGAGGATGCTGAGACAGAGTCGGTTCCTCCATCCCCACCCTTTGCACCTCCACCACCTCCACCTGTAGGTGCACCTCCCCTAGCTGTACCCCCTCAGGAGGCACCCCTACCGGCGGGTGACCCACTTTCAGCTACCTTATTGACCGAGTACTTTGCCCTTCAGGGACAGTTGGAGGAGTCCCGCAGGACTATAGACACCCTTCTACAGAGGTTAGAGAGAGGGAGAGGAGGGGTTATCCCGGATGGGATGTCTCTGGGGATGATCAGTATTGAGCTACGAGCATTAGGAGATATTAGGAGGTTGTTGGGTGATAGAGGAGACCCGGCATGGAGGGCCCAGATAGTTGATACGGTTACTACCATGGTAGTCCAGATACGGGATGTTGTTAGGGCAGGGTTGTGAGCCGGGATAGTAGTTTCGTCACTAATCAGACTAGTCATCTTGTTGATGTCATTTTGGGGATTAGTTTAGTTGTTCACTGTTTTAATCCCAGTCTGATTAGAGGACAGTTAGTAGTACTTTTGTGATATCGGATTAGTATGTACGGCTATGTTTTAGGTTTCGAACCTTGTATTAGATGATGTATATTATTAGCAGTAAAAGATGTTGTACCCAAATTGTAAAATATTTATGTACATTAATGAAGTTTGTGCATTTCTATCTAAATTTTTGCTGCATCTTTTTTTTATAATAAATGTTGAGACTCAGAAATATTGATGTATAAAAGGTGATTGACTTAATGAAAAGGCTATCGTGTTAAGGGCGATACGCTTACCTAATAAAGTTATGGTATAACTAGATGTAAATCGCGTGATAAAGATATTGTGATGTGCAAATGAGCTAATTAATGATATAATTGTGTATATAGAAATGATGTATATAGTAACCCGAATTCGGGTAATTAATAAGGACTATTGTTATGTACAGAACTATGCCGCCTAGACGTGACAGTAGAGCGAATGCAAGGGAAAATGAGAGAGACGAAAGAAGTCGAAATATCGAAGGTACTAGACTGAACGAAAATGCTCATAATGAAGAAAATCATGAAGAAGGAGAAGAGGAATCAACTGGCCAACAAAGGAATCCGGGAGGTGATCCCTTTGCCCAATTCATGGACTTATTAAGGCAGAATAGCAAATCCACAGAATCCTCAACCACCACCTGTTCTCCCCAATCAGGCAGCTAATTCCTTTCGTGCCTTTAAGTCATTAAAGCCCCCAGAATTCGAGGGAACCACTAACCCAGTAGTAGCTAGGGCATGGCTAAAAGAAATGGAGAAAGCTTTCGAAATACTGAGGATAGAGGAAGATCAGAAAACAGTTTTTGCAGCCTATCTCTTAAAGGGAGAGGCAAATTACTGGTGGGAAGCCAGGAAGAACCTAGAGGAAGCGGGAGTGATAACCTGGGAGCGTTTCACTAGGGTGTTCCTAGAAAAGTATTCTCCTAGGTATTTAGAAAACCAAATGGAATTAAAGTTTCTGGAGTTAAAACAGGATAACCTAACAGTAGCAGAGTATGAAAATAAATTTACAGAACTGTCGAGTTTTGTTCCCGAGTTTGTGCGTACTGAAGAACAACGAGCAAAAAGGTTTCAACAAGGGTTGAAACCCTGGTTACGAACGAGAGTGGCCCCATTTGAGTTGACTGATTATGCTGCAGTGGTTCAAAAGGCATCAATTATAGAGGCCGAGAGTGAACAGGCTCAAATAGGTCGAGAGAATAAGAAAAGAAGATTTGAGGGCCCAAAAGGAGGTTCAAGTGAGGGAAGCTACTTTAACAAAGGAGGTAAAGGACAAAAATCTCAATTTGTGGGAAAGTCGGGGGGTAAGAAGACTACTAGTGAGACGGTGAGTCAGGGTGGAAAATCTTCAGGAACATTTCAGTCCAATCAATCACGACCACCATTACCAGATTGTGAGACGTGTGGTAAGAAGCATATAGGAGTCTGTAGAGTGCTGGGAGTAACTTGTTTTAAGTGTGGACAAAAAGGACACTACTTTAACCAGTGCCCATCAACTGATGCAAACCCTAAAAGAGATGTTAAGTGTTACCAGTGTGGGAAACTAGGACACATTGCTAGAGATTGCCGTTCAGGTGGGTCATACGCGTCAGGACAGAGTGGGGCTGCTTCAAATAGGCCTACTGCTAGAGTGTACAACATGACTTTAGGGGAAGCGTTGACGAAACCAGATGCGGATACAGGTACTTGCTTTCCGATTTAAATTTTTGTGTAAGTCTTTGGCTAAGGATCGACTTAATCAATTAATGGAATAAATAAGTTAATAATATAGATAAGGAAAATCAGTATCTGCTAAGGGCCAGGAAACGTTATGAAAAGAAAAGTAGGAGTGTTTTGGGAAAACACAAACTCGTTGAGACGAACAGGAAATATATATTATAGGTAGTATTTTCTTACAATTGTTTTAAAGAATATTATTAGAGCTTATTTTCTGGAAAATTTTACAGAGAGGACCTATAGGAATATTGAGGAATTAATATTTATGTCATGATAGAGATCAGAAGATGGTCAAACCATAAGTGAGATACACTACCATTCAGAAAAGGTCAATGTAGTGGCGGATATCTTCGTCAAAAGAGGAAGGAGAGACGAGATAACATGGAATGACTTGAAACAGGAGGAGATTTGTGAGGAAAAGACAATAAAAGGACTGCTATTGATAAACTAAATGGCATGTTGATGAATGACAAGGAAGTTATGTTAGTGTATTTCTGTGCAAACAAGATAGAGATATTAAAACAGGAAAAGGATAAAGGAAATAGTGTGGAAGTTAGAAGGTGTGGATGAAAAAGATATTTATAAACATTTTCAACATGATTCCGGGACGGAATCCTTTTAAGGGGGAAGACTGTAATAACCCTAACTTTAGAAAGGCTACAGTGCCCAAATGAATAGTGATTTTGAGGAATCCATGGAAATGGTGTGTAGGTACTCTATATTAGGGATGGAAAATGAGTAAACAGAAACCATATTAGTGTTGTACCTTAAAAATAAGTGACTCGAAATGACGATGGATTTTAGAAATTCCTGAATTTTGATTTTGAGGATTTTGAGCTCGAACGAACTTCCATATCTTGGATATTAAGGAGTATAGAAATATTAAAGGAATTATATATTGAGGGATTAGTGAATTTAGATTAAACCAAGGGATTATTAAGTTAAGAGAATAATAAAGGAAATTGGATTCGTAAATGATTTCGAAAACCACTGAGATAATGAGGTATACTCGAAACGAACCACAATTAGACGAGTGTGGAAACCAAGCAACCAAGATTAGTAATTTAACAAGGATGCATACCACATTATTATTATCCAAGATTATTAGCATAATACTTAGAAAAACAAGAAAAGAGAATTATTAGGTCATCAAGATGACATCACTTTCCATTAAGTGTTTTTAAGGGTAAATTAGTACTTTTGCTTGGCTTAAATCACAAATATCTTTCAAGGCTTCCAAGGTAATCTAGAATACACAAGATTAAGCTAGATAATTATCAAAGAAACACAAAAAAATCTCTCTCCCCTTGCTATTACTCCATTCGGCCAACTAGAAGAAAAAGGAAGAAAGAAAAAAAAAAAACACAAACCCTTGCTAGCATCAACATTAATTCAAGGGATAAATCATGGGTGTTCTTGGAGGATAGGAAGGATCATATACAAAGTTTCAAAGCCAATCATCATCATTTGCCAAGGTAATAAAATCATGGAAGTTGTTAGAAAAGATGATGAATAGTGTTTTCAAGTGTTAACTTTGTTTTAATGATTTCTTTTAGTGATTCAAGCTAGTATAAGGTTGATTAAGGATATATCAAGGCTTTTTAAGGGTTATCAAGGCTTCAAGAAGGTATAATCATGCTTGCTCATTTATATTTATGGTGGATATTGTTTGGTTTAGTGATTAAGTAGTGTAAATGTTAAGACTATGATGATCCATGTGTTGGTAAGTGATTAAAGTTGAATATGAAAGTGTTTGGGATTGTAACCATGGCTGGTAATGAAGACCACATGGTGTAGGTGAAGATTATTGTGTTTGATAATTGATTTGGAGGAGTTGGATTTATGGAAAGTACGAAATTATAGCCGTTATAATGCCCGATTTTCGTTAGGAAGAAAACTGCCCTGTTTTGTGACCCCTGTATTCGTACGGTACCCTACTGTCCAGGTTCCTAATTAAATTATGAAATGATAGAGCTTAGTTCATAGATCGTTTTGATATAAGGTGCGTTAAAATCTGATGAACGGTTTAGGAGAAAAGTCAGTTTTAGTGAAAGCGGTTCAGAAACCGAGAAACCGTAAATGTATCAAACTTGAGGTTACAATTACCATACTTTAACATTGTTAAAAGTCACGAAATTTTGGGATATGGTAGTAGTGTGGTCAAAGAACTATTTCCAGTTGACCTTACATTAAAATTCGAAATTTAAAAATTATAAGAAATTCTGCAGTCGAGTGTGGTCGTTAAGGGAAATGGTGAAAACCCCTGAAACTTCGATTTAGGTTATAAATGGTTAAGTTCTTGAACCTTTGGGGTAATAGGAATACGTTAAACATATATTAAAGTTTGAAAAGGTAATGTTATACAAGAGTGTAGTGAGTAAGAGATGTGGTTCTAACGACGGTCCTTTTGTGTTTATAGAAACTCCGGAGGAGGGACGAGCCATACCGTCAGGATATCGAAACCGAGGCAAGATTTCTCCTATCCCTATTTGTAAAACTACTTATCTTCACAAAGAAACTTGATTTCATGGAATATATATGTGATGCTATTATTACTATATTGTGAAGAAATTGTCTTTCTTGAGTATTGATATTGAAAAGAAGAGTATGCGAAGATGTATACGAATAAGACTATGAGTACGAAAATGTATATGAATATGAATAAGAGTATGAGATGGATATGTATAGAGATGATTATGCATGAATTGAACATGCCTTATGATTAAGAGAATAAGAAAGAATGGTATCAGTTGTTATCGAGGGTTATATGGTTATAATATTATATTAAAAATGTTCTTATTGAGTATCAGTGGTTTAATAAACATTATTTGATTATCATGCATTACTCTTAAAATAGATGGAATATTTTACGAATATAAAAGTATATTTGATTTCTGAATTTGAAAGAGAGGTCTGAATCATAATCAAAGCATTATGATATATATATATATATATATATATATATATATATATATATATTTTATAGAAGTAATGTGCGAGAATGGAAATGATATGAGAGAATGATATGTGGAAATGAAAGTGAGAAAATGGAAATGTGGAATGATATTTTAAAAAGAGAATAATGATGTGATAAAGAGGGGGATTGCAACAGACTTGCGTAAGTGGCTGTGTCAGGGCTGTGTGCGACACAGTCCAGCATTTATTATTTTTATTACGGCACGAAGATGCCAAGGGAGGATGTTAGCAGGTGGCCTTCCTCCAGGGATGATCTTCATTCCTTCTACCGGTAGTAAAAAGAGAGCAGGTACGATTAGGCGACTGATCATCGTCCTAACGTATCAGGCGACAGCAGACATCCCCAATGTTTTTGAAAAGAAAGTGTAGACAATGGTTTTCAGATTTCTATACTGAAAACAGAATATTGATATGAGATGATGGAATGATAGTTACAGATGAAGAAAAACTGATATTATATTATTTCAGATTTCTATACTGAAAACAGAATAATGATATGAGATAATGGTATTATGGTTGCAGATGAAGAAAAACTGATATTATATTAATTTAGATTTCTTTCTTATAATAGTGAGTGGATGATGTATTATTAAATAAGAGCTTTACTCTTCCTTAAGGATTTTAATTGTTTCCTGTTATTACATCTGCATATACATATATGTATACTTGTTCACATTTTAAATTTTAGTTACAGTATGATCTTGCTGAGCTATTATAGCTCACTCTTGCTACTTATGTATATAGCAGCTAGGTCCCATGCCGATACTACGTACCACACCCCGCAAGAGGGTAAGGGAAAGGCGACCTTTTGAGCGAGTGCTGGCGACCATCCCCGAGGTAGTGACAAGCGAAGGGGCTTAGTATACTTATGTAAATTAAGTGTGTAAGTTGTAATAAACTTTAGTTGTTGAAGTGCTTCCTGTAGAAGCTTTGTTCAACAATGTACTTAGTAAATTCTGGGCTTGTAATAACTGTTAACTTTACAACTTTTAAATATTGTGGTTGTTGTTCTATGAGCATATGACTGGTGTGTGTGTGTGTATTAGTGTGGGGTCAACTGCTTATTTATTTATTTATAAAAAAAAAGGACTACAGAGATATTGATATTGATCGGAAATTGGACCGTGATGACCTGGATCCTTGACCCCGGATCTAGGGGCATCACACTCGATATCATCCTGTCTCTTTGGCATAAGCATTCATAATTACTCCTTTATATATACACAAAGTGTCGGCCACCTCATTGGCCTTTCCTGATAATGATAATTCCTCGCAATCAATGTTTTCTGGGTCTGTTCCAACTTAAATTTTTCTATCTCATTCCCATCACTGCTTGGTGAAAGCATTCTCCCTTAAACTCTGCTGAAGGAGAGAAGATATAGGTCAGTCTTTTTCCATGAGTCACTGCTTTCACCTTTCCATGTGGACTTTATCACAGTTACTCCCAATCATACTTAGGATATTTCTCCTCTTAGTTCTTCCTTGTTTTAGGATAATCTCAACCTTTATTGGTTCAATCCATAACTCCTCATGGTTTCATACTTGCCTCATCTGACATTATTAGTATTATCATGTCATACATTCCCTATCAAACTTCCATTCTGGAAACTCTCTTTTGACTCCATATATGTGGGCACCTGATATCTATGAGGGTTCTTAGGTCATCCTCATCATTCATCAATCTTTTAACAATTCTGTCTATGTGCTTTTCAAAATTCCTTTAAATAAATCCTTAAAGGTTGTTGTTGCCTTAGTCAATCCAACTTATACCATCCAAATTCATAATGCCTTTATTAGGGTAATGCCATCCTTTGTGCATCCCCAGGGTTCATCCTAATTTATGGATATTCCATCCCCAATTCTATTTTCAAGGAATAATTACATCCTGAAATTGGCAACCAAATCATATATCCTTAATAAGGGTCTCTTTTCAATCATTCTCATCTTAATAATCTATAGGTAGCTTAATGCTAACCTCTTCTTTCAAACGAATGTTGGTCTACATGACCTTCCAAAAGACAACATATGTTTATCTGTAATTTCTTACAAAACTTGGTAATGGTAGCAAGGATGTCCTGGAAGATATTGATCGTGTTCAACGTGAATCTCTTAGTACCTATTACTCTTCTTAAAGACCCTAAGTTCAGATAACATTGGTGCATCACACTGCACCATCTCTGACAATCTTCATAACTCTTCGTTGGTCGCTATCCTCAATCCTAATACATCCATGGTATTTATAAAATCCATCATGTATCTCAATTCATTTTATATTAAAAGTCCTCGCGGTTGGCACTTGGTTAGAAGCGCCACGCTTTGTCCTTACCTTGCTGGTTTAGTCAATTGATAATCCTTTGTGACTTGTCCCCAACTGGCCATGCTAAAATATGTGAGTTTAGGGGTTGGCTAATAGCATTACTTTTCTAGCAATTGCTGGCATAGTGCCTTCTTCTTTGATACCTTTTGATCTTTTCAAAACTTTACTCCATATCAGTCTCAATCGACTTCTCGGTACCGTCTCCGATCACCTTTCCCTTACTTTTATCCTTTCAACTATTCTTATTAACTCCACGTGCCACAAAAGCTTAACACTTCTGGCATAATAACCTTTTCATTTAAGTCAATCCCGGAATTTCTCAGTCCGGCTTGTTTCTTAATTATATTTCCCTTTTTCCGCCTAATCTCAACTTCATAATTTTTATCTTTATAATCAATCGTAACAATCGGGGTCTGTTTACCAACCCGTATAGCGACTACCTTACCCAATCCATAGGGTTCGCTCCAGTTCCTACTCTCTTCGGTGACGTATTTTGATAATCAGAAAGACAAGGTTTGCCAAAATTCGTCAAATTCCTTTTCCAGGATTAGGGAAATTTCAGTCAAGCATCCAAGCGGGTCGAACCAGAAACGGTTATAATAACGAAATGATTGACATAAAGTTGGGAGTTTAACCATTGGAAAGAAACCAAATATACGTTCCATAGAAGGGAAATTAAAAGTTTCCAACTGAAACATGCCACATCTCCCTGGTACATATTCGTCCTAATAGTCGACACTACCGAATACCAGTCTACCTAACAACTAGTTTCAGAAGGAACACTACCGTCGGAGTCAGTCATTCCACAAAATTGGCACTACCAAGGCCATCTGAATCTGGTGAACCATGTTGCCCAAATGTATTCAAAATTACGCTGCCGTGCTGCATAAGCACAGAACCTATACCTGTATGAGTTGCATTATAATATATCCCAAAGTTTCCTTCTTCCATTAGGCAACGCCAACACTGGGTCGTCATCGACTTCATCTTTAGCTCCAGGAAGATCTCTAACATTTTCCTTGCCCACTCAAACTTTTAGTCTTACAAATAAGTCGTGTGACGGGACTGCAATCTTTGTAAAGTGCTGAACAATTCTTTGGTAATACCTTGCGAATCTTATGAAATTTCTCACCTTTACTGGTGTGGTTGGCCTTTCTTAATTTGAAATTGTCTTTAACTTGGCGGGGTCGACCAACACTACTCACTATTGATCGCATATCCTAATAACGGAACTTCATTTGCCAGAATTCGTACTCCGAGAACTTGGCAGACACTTGCCCCTTTAGGTCTCATCTTTAAAATATTTTCCATTATCTCTTAAACGCTGATCGTATTGCTCGATCCATTTATGATTCAGTGCCAGAATAAAATTAAGATAACTACCATAATCCGTTCAAGGAAAAGAAAGAATTTAATATCCCTCTGAATCCCATGCATTTAAGGTTTCTGGTTCATCATTTAACTGAGTTAGATTAACCTTATACTCGGTCTCTAACACTAGCCTTATCACGAGTTTATTATAGACTCACTGGTCTTTCCTTGTGTAGGTTCTGAGATCATCGTCTCGCTTGCTACTTCCTTATATAACTTTATCCAATCATGCCATCATTTTCCACTATCTTTACTTTCTAAGTTGATCCCCTTATAAAATGGACCTCTCACCGAATAAAACCACCTCAGCAATCTTAATTTGGTTTCATAATTTATAACCTATGAAATCTGCCTTCTCATGGCGAATTACCATTGACAATATTCACACAAATCCCTTTTTATCAAATAGTATGGCACTTACTGCCTCCATCTCAACTGCTCCGGGAGACTCTGCTCCTCGTCCGATATTGATGTCTTTGATAATCATGCATCCTTCTAACTCTTTTCTCATTAATCTGGAAGTCTCTATGGATTCTTATCTTATCCCAAATAAGACCTAAAGTAATTCTTCAAATCCGTCTTGCTTGCTGGTACTTCACCCGGCAGTCCAGCTATGAATTCAATATGCCTCTTTAATTCCCTTAATAATATCTCAGTTCTTTTACGCCCACCTCTCTGAGCACTATCCCTTAACTCTTACAATCTCTCTGGCTGCAGCCCTCATTTCCTCAAGGGTAACTCCTTATCCATAACAGGATTCTCCTCCTTAGCTGGAACCTCCTTTGGGTCCTCAGTAGGGTACCCTATCGAGTCTTCAAGTCGATCTTCAACATATACTAAAGCATCCTCGTGCTGCTGCTCGCAAGCCTCAAGGTCCGTCGCCTTACTCGTCGATACGATATCGAGCTAAGTTACTATCATGATATTTAAGAGTTCCCATAAGGGTTTTTATATGTCAGTACTACATTATGTAGTTCGACTATGAACTTGGCAAGAGTTCTTATTATCTTAGTGAATTTATTGTTTTAACGTCGCATCATCTCTGGGATTTATAACGTATCGCTCTGATACCATTTCTGTAACACCCCCAGATCCCTAACCCCGGATTTGGGGGTGTTACATCTGGGAAGTTCAAGCACAGCTCAATAAGCAGAAAAGCTTATTGACTTTCAAAAAGATTATATTTTTGATTGAAGCTACTTTTCAGAGATAAATATCCAAAGCAAAAAGATCTTTTGCGTAAAGCATCACGTGATCTTGGAAGCTAAGTCAACTCAAGAACTTAGTAACTTATGAAGAAAGAAACATACAATGACTTGAAGCATACTGGGATTGTCCAAATCAAGGAAAGAAGATCTTCAAGACATTTCCAAAAATGGCTACCACTTCAAGCATGTGTGTGTGACAAGTTATACCAAAAATGTATCATTACATTCTACGTAGCTTACTTGTCTTCATATAGTTTAAATAAGATGTATGAGCAACATAGTTTTAGTAGAGAAGAAAACACTGAGCATAACGCGCATTACATTAGGTTTTCTTGTAAACACTAAGACCTTGTAACCCGCAGCTGTGTATTTCTACACAGAGTATTTTCTTCAAATACAACCATCAGGTGGACCGAACAAACCCACCTGAGATTTTTATATCTTGTGCTGCATGTGTCTTAGGTAATTTGTTTACCTTGTTTACTTTTTGTTCTTATAACACTCTATCTTAAGAACTCACCAAGTTGAAAAAATTTAGTCAAGATTGTATTCAACCCCCCCTTCTACAATCTCGTGGTGCATAACTGGAAAATAACAAATCACTCAAACGAAAAGAGGACAAATCAACACTAGGAGTTCCAATAACAAATATATTAAGTTCATCCAAAACATAAAGTCCTTCCTATTTACGACCTTTCCCGATAACTTTTTGAGATCTTGGATACGTAACACAACAAGTAGTAGGAGAAAAATAAACAAAGTAATAGACTCACATAATTGACTAACCGAAATAAGATTTAACTTAAGATCCAGAATAAAATGAAAATCAAAGAGAGACATAGTTGGAGTAACAACAGAACCAACACCTTTCAATGGCATAGGAGTGCCATCAGCAGTCATGATGGATAAAGATGTATGATCATCAATGAAACGAAAGATGACCAATGCGGAGACATATGGTGAGATGCACCCGAATCTAGAATCCATAAAGAAGAAAACATACTTGAAATATCCGTTGACAAAAGTCCTGTTAACGATGAGATATACATGGCAAAAGAAATTGCAGAAAACAAATTCGAATCCAGATATGAAACTAAACCCGAAACCAAATCCAAAGTCAAAATAAACAATTCTACAATCCAAAATAGCATCCGAAAACAAATCCAAATTCGTATCCAAATCCAAAATCTAATTCCAATTTTGAATCAAATCCAAAGCCAATACTAAGTCTAAAGCAAATAAACCAATAACTACAACTAGAATATCTCTATAATCAAGTAATATACATGTCAATCAATCAAAAACACCCAACTTATAAGATCAAGAACGACGTAAAGAATGAATTAGAAGCAATCTATTTGAACCTTTAAAATCTGATATTCCGGAACTCCAAATACGATCTCTACCGTTCAAAACTTAGATACTGATGCAAAGAAGACTCAATCAAAATTTCAGGCCGATCCAACGGTTGAGATTCCGGGAACTTCAAAAAGAAGTTGGCTGATCTTGGCAGAAAATTTTCTACGAATTTTCAAAAATAAATTTGTTTTTGTAGCGTAACTCTACCTCTCTAACGATTCGGTTAAATATCCTTGATTATTCCTCGACAGACGATGAATTTGATTATCATCTCCCTCGAAATTTAGCTCTTGATATCATGTTAGAATAAAGAGAAAAGTCAAATATTATTATGATCAAGCCAAAATTTATAATCATGTCTCAATAATTATATAATAAATCTATATAAAATAAAGTATCGAAAATATCTTTAATAGAATAATACATATGTACTCTAACGAATTAAACAAACAAACTCCTCAAATTCTTTGGGCAATGGACCATTTCTGTTCTTATATATGTTTACAAGCACGTTGAAGTACTAAAAAAGTGAAGGTCATGGAGTAACAAAAAAATGAAATCTATCCCTAATATAGGGATCATAGTTGTCTTAAATTATGTATGTAATGTAATCATGTATACACACAGACACTTGCAAGGGAACAAAGGCTAACAATGATTGGACAATTCGAAATTCAGAATAATTTTGATATAGAAAGTTGTGATATGTAACAGGAGAAACCTAGGTCGAGGCACATAAAAGGAAGCAATTGCAAGTTATATATAGCCACTTGCTTAAGCGTGCTAGCATGTGTCAGCACCAACTTTGAGTTACATTTATATATCAAATCTAACCATGATTTATCTATTCTTTTATTTTGTTTATATCAAATCCAAATCCAAATTCTGAATATTTGTAAATTATAATCAATGTGGTTTGATTTATTAGGGCTTGATTTATTTTATACAAGAAAGATTACACTTGAAAGCACCTGACATCAGTTAAAATTTCATAGAGATAATACTTTAACGTACATGATATTTTGGACACCGTGAGTCAGTGAGTGAATGAAAAGAGATTGTACTGTGCTGTTTGTATAAGAAGAGTTTGTCATCTTTTTAATACCTACTAGCTTATAGCGCAAAGCACGGTTAATTTTAAATACTTTTAAAATTATATGATTAAATAAATTAGAGTATAATAATTTATTAGGGATATAATTTAACTTTGTAATTAATTAATAAAATTACTAGTAATAATAATAGTTATTTAATTAATGATATGTATTGATTAGGACTAATAATATAAAATTTTAATAAAAATTTGTTGTTGACGGGATTCGAATCTTGGATCTTTAGAAGAGGGATTTAAATAAAGAATATTCCTTATTATTAGATCTAACGGCTATTATCTATTTACTAAATATCTAACGGTCACTATTTTAGATGGTTGAACCAAGTTGAACCAAACAACCAAATTATTGGGATGTTTGGGGGAACTTTTTTTCCAAAATAAGTCAACTTATTTTAAGACAAAGTTAGAGATTTCTAACTTTTTCCTGAAAAAAGTTAACTTTTTTTTGGAACTTATAGAATCTGAAACGTACATTAAATACTTGTATAAAAAGAAATTATCAAAATATGAAAATTTTACCCCGAAAATAAGTCCATAAGTACTTAAAAAAAGGTACGCCAAATGTTAGCACAAAATCACGCAAGTACACGTGGTCACAAGTAATATTCGATAAGTTAAGTTCGTTCCCACAGAGACTGACCATTTCTATGTAAATATGCTCAAGCAACAATGTATGATCAATTTCAATTGCTTAGACAAGTAACAAATTTGGGTTTGTAATTATCTAAATTAACTAAGAAACAAATTAACAAACTAAGAATTAATTAACTAACAAGAATTGGAATCGAATTACTTCTACAAGAGTAACATGGGATCCTAACTTCATTAAATACTTCGCTTAGATCTGACGCCTTTAATCACTATATGCAATGGTTATGATATCTGATCGGATAACACGAAACAAGTATACGCTACATCTCAGTATACGAATACCAAACTAAACATACATCCACAAAAGAGATAGAAGATGAATAGACACCAATTATGTTTAGACCCTATATATCTATAGAATTTGAAAACATAAAGGTTTAAGCACAAGTTATCCACATAGATCACATAGGGTAGCATAATATCTCTATTTACGACACAAATCATGATGTTAAAACATCAACCTATCCTATGCTAGTATGGCAAGTTCTAAATCTCAAGATCCACTCTCGTTTCGCAAGAGATTAACAAATTAGATGTTCGCGACGCATCTAAATACATGAAACACAACCATACAAGGATATCAAGAATTCACCACACATAAATCTTTAAAGCATACAAACTACTAAGCTACATAGATAAATCCGTTAGAATCCCATGACAACGATTAGTTCGTAATCGAACCTCTCGTCATCATGGGATCTGATGAAACTAGGGCTGCACATGGGCTGGGTCGGCCGGGTTATAATCATTTTAGTGACCCAACCCAATTACTTCGGCCTACAAAATTTTAACCCATTAATCCTGAAAAAATTATACAACCCAACCCTACCAATTATATGATGGGTTGGGTCGGAACGGGTTGGGTTGATCGGGTCAACAAAAAAGAATAACCTGTTAAAATCATCTTCAGTTCCAAATATTAAAAACTTAAAACAGGAAATCAAGTCATAAAGTAAAATATTACAGTCATCCAAAATATTACAAGCATCCATGTTTCACAGTGGAAACTACATAAGTCTTTTCTAGCTTCAAACAAAAGCATTAAACTAGTGGAAAATTAATCATCAATGACACTGATTGTCTTGGTTTTGGCCTTGTCAGTTGATGCACCCTTCATTTTGTCCTTAGCATCTACAATAGTCAATAAAAAACCTGATAAAGCATATATTTAAACATATATAAAATATGTTGCAAGAAGAGTATAAAATAAAATCATTAAGAGAGTAAACACTTAATATTTAATAAAATGAGCTTACTATGTGTTACAGTATTACCTTCTACTTCAAGGAACTCATAAGAATGAGTTTCATCCAAATACATATTGGGATTTATTCCGCTATGACTGCCCTTCAACCAACTTTGAGTGCATACTAGTGCCTCCACCATTTTCGGACTCAAAGAACTCCTAAATGGATCCAATATACGTCCACTCGTGCTAAACGCAGATTTCGAAGCAACAGTAGACATTGGAATAGCAAGTATATCTTTAGCAATCAGTGCCAAAGTCTTAAACCTACTAGCATTGTCTTTCCACCAAAGTAGTATGTTGAACTTTTCGATCATTGGGTTGAGAGGTTCTTCAGCGAGGTAGACATCAATATCATTCTTTTTTTCTGTTGTTTCCATTCGTTGTTATTGCATATAATTGTCCAACAATCTCCTCGTACGTGTTTCTTTGCTGGTTGTCTTTGGGGGGGAATCACCCGTGCAATTCTGTTAACAACGAATTAACAAATAATGTTACAACATATTTAGTACAACTAGTACAAAAGTCACAGCATGAAAGATATTAAGTACAACATATAACTGAAACTATCTAGTTGCATATAATGTTAGTTTATTAACTCCATGTGCTTAAACTGTTCTAAGTTTGTTGTTTTAACCACGTCAATCAAAGAAACAGAATATATAGACAGTAACCATGATTTAGGTGCATTTTGCTACTGAAATGGTTCTGGAAACTCTATATTTTCATTGTTAAAAAGTCTAAACAAAGTAAACCAGGTTTGCCAGGAAATATCTCAAGGGACCCCGATGAGCTGCTCAGCCTAATTATTAAACAAAGTGAATATTGTGATTCCAGACTTGTCTGATTGGCACATTGAATTAATTAGTTTCAACATACATACAAGACATGAGTGCATGTGTAGACCAAGTTACGTGTGCCTTGACAAAGTTATTGTTTTACATAGCTGCCATAGCAAGTGTACAATTTAGAGAATTCCAATGCATATTACATGTTACAAAAGTATTTGGACTATAAAAACAGATGATAGTGTCTTAATTATGATAGCAGACACCAGCATTCCAGTCTATTAAAAAATAAAAGTCAAAAGTAGATATTGTGTTGCTATTATTGTTACCCTGTGACCATTTTCGTGGTTGCATCACAATTTTAATAATTAAAAAAAGATGGGGAGGAATGTATACATTTCAAATTCTTGAGTTGTGTAACATACTTTTTATAATCTGTCATTGTTACTGAAATGGTTCTGGAAACTCTATATTTTCATTGTTAAAAAGTCTAAACAATCATTAAAAAGAGAAATATTCTACAAAGGACACAACCACAATGAAAACCAGGTTTGCCAGGAAATATCTCAAGGGCCTGTGTGCATATTACTAGAAAAAAGAAATCCTAGAGACAGTTCTGATGTCAACTGTGGCTCGAGCTAAGAAAGTCCAGAACAGGACTTAACAAACTAACATAATAACATTCACTACTAACATATACAAAGTACTAAGTACTAACCTTAGTGCAGTGACCATCTTCTCCATTTCCAACATTATAAGAATCATATAAGCTTTGCAAAACCGATTCCACTTTGACAACAATCCTAGCAACTGTCTCAATGTCATACACAGATTCAAAACAGTACTTAAGATACCTCATTTTGTACCTGGGATCAAGTACAACAGCCAAAAACAACATGGGATTTATGTTATCAGCATTTCCCCAGTACTTATCATACTTCCCTTTCATGCTAGCGGCCATAGTAGACAATAAGGGATGATTAGCATCTGTTAACTCGGTCAACTGAGTATGAATCTCGCAGATCTCGTGATAGAAGTTGTTCGAAGTCACGTGCAAAGTGCCACTAAACTTCAAAGTAACTTCATAAAAGGTGGACAGAAATTTGACAAACACAGATGCTGCCTCCCAATCAACAGAGGTTGGAGGTCCAATCCTCTTTTTACCATTTTCTTTTTCCAAAAAGTAGCTCAGAAATTTGTCATCTTCCTCTTCATACCTGGTAAATGCTTTTTCAAATTTAAGAGCCACCTCTAGCATCATATAAGTGCTGTTCCACCTTGTTGGCACATCTAAAATCAGTCCCCCCTTATAATCAATTCTTTCCTTCTCCACACAAGCTCTAAATTTCAGAAGCCTTGCCGGAGATGCCCGAATGTATCTCACAGAGTTGCGGATGGAAGCTATTGAGTCATGCAATTTTGTTAGCCCATCATTGACAATTAGGTTTATGATGTGAGCACCACATCTAATATGAAGATGTTCGCCGTTAAGAGCAGAACCTTTCCACGCATTGACCCTTCTCCTTATAAAACCAACTGCTACGTCATTGGCTGTTGCATTGTCAAGTGTAACAGAAAATACTTTCTCTATACCCCAATCAAGCAAACAAGCCTCAATTACCTTGCCGATGGTCTCACCTTTATGATTCGAAACTTGACAAAAATTTATAATCCTTTTTTGTAGCAGAACTGATCGGAGGGAAAAAAATTTCCATTTCTTTAATCCTGAAAATACAAAAAAAAACATGACATAAAAATCACAATTACACAGATATTTAAAGTATGTATATTCTCATACTCAAGACCTGAGAACTAGTTGGTCTGCTGATGATATTTCTACCAACACAGCAACTTTTAACATAATAAGTTTAGTGCAGAAACGACTACCATAAAATTAGTGCTTCAATAAAAATGATTCATCTGGAAGCAAAATTAGTGGACCTGCCTTGAACAGGTATTATAAGTCTGCTGGGATGATAACTAGACTTGCCTAGAACAGCTCTAGTTAAAAATGTAAAATGATAACTTCATTCCACATTACACATCTCATCAGATGTTGGCATGTTGCCAGCCAAATTTTCCTCATGGGTATCCATCTAATTAAGAAGATATCTATGCATTGAAACATAACTAAGAAAATCTACATCTTGATTAATGGATTTCTATAAAATTACCATTAAACAATCTTATGATATCTAGTTCTCAGGTCTTCACAGCAAACTACATTATATATTTAAAGTATGTATATTCTCATACTCAAAAACTAACAAATGGCACAAGATTTATAAATCAAGATTTCAAGAAAAGCTCAAAAGATCAAATAAATCTTTCAAAGAAAAACAGAAATTCGTATACACAAACATACAAGATAGTTAGGAAATTGCAAACCTCAATTGACATAATAAACCCAAAACAGATGATTGTAATAAATCCATAAAATTGAACGAATACAATACAATAGATGGAGAGATTAAGTGAAGAATAGATTAAACTTACAATGGATTAAGCGAACTGCGATGTTTGAGAATTGATTTGAGACCTTGAGGCTTGAGTGATAGAAGTTTGATTGTTTGTGACTTTGTGTCTTTGTGACTGAGTATCGCAGCTGCTCAAACTAGGTTTAGGTTATAAGTTGTTATACAAATGATATGTAATTACGTATCTGTGTTACAGTGTTAGGGTGTTAGTACTGAAGTTTGGACTCTGGACTAGAATAGTCGAATGGACTAGGTATGATATAAATGGGCTAGGCCTATAACATTCATCGGTCTGGGTTGGGTTGGTTTAGGGTTTTAAATAGTTAAACTCTAACCCAACCCAATATATTCGGCCCAATAGAAAATTGACCCATTCGGAGTTCGGTTTTGGATGGTTTGGTTCAATCGGCCCAAACAAGGGTTGGGTTGGGTTGGTTATTTCGGGTTGGGCCAAATATGTGCAGCCCTAGATGAAACCATGATAAAAACAAAGTATGAAAAGATACAAATAAACTTAAGTAATTGATATGTAATGGTGATTTAAATTACAATGGTAGGATGTGTTTAAATAGGCTCTAGAAGTCTTGCCCAGCAAGGAAACTACCAAAACAGACTTATAATAGAATTTCTGCGAAATACGTTTCCTAAACTAATTCTGTTTTGAAGGAAAATTCGTAGCAGACTTTTCTTTAATATTTCTGGGCCGTTCAAGTTGTATTTGGACTTTTCTTTAATATTTGTTCACCCAAAAAGTTCTTAAAACATATACTCAATTGTAAGGCATATAAACTTACATAGTAAAAAAAAAACATTTGAATGTAATTTCTGATTTCAACTATTTGGATACTTCAGGCTCGGATCGGAGTGGGGAAAATACAAAATGGGTATTGATATTACAAATTCAGTGACGGTATAGAATATTTGTTCCCACTGCGTCTCTCAGAATTGAAAGCTATCATATATTATTATTATTATGAATTAATATTTTAATTATTTGATTTAATGTAAAATTTTAATTTATTTTAAAAAAATTATTATTAATTTTAAATTTACATATGTCCCATACTTAATTTCATGCCATAAATAAATATCATAAATTTAACGTTATTTTTAAATTTATTGTTAAATATCTTAAGAATTCAATAGATTTTTTTAAAAAAATTATTTAGTGTAACCCAAAATCTTAGAAAAAAGAATCGTAGGAAAAAATGTGTTCAGACGATGATTCTAATTGGGATATAATTGAAAATGCTTATATTTTTATAAAATATGTGTTTTTTATTTTTAATAAATTATATATTTTAACTTTTTAACACGTTTTCAAATTTTAAAAAAATATATTTTTGTACCTTAGTTCGTTTGTTAGTTAGTTAACACCTTCCTAAAAAGTTTGTTAACACTAAAATATTTGTTAACACCTTCCAAAAAATAAAAAACAAATCAGAATGTATTTAATTTTAATTAAAAAAATTAACCATGTGTTTTATATACTATTTCGATTATATTTCCATTAGAATTCTCCACCAACACCCAACTTCTCTTCAACTCTTTCGAGAAACCAATATCTTTTAAAATTAATTTAAACAATTTCAATAAAAAATTTATTAATAAGTACACAAATTAAAAAAAGGAAATAAAAAAATAATACTATCTATCTGTACTATACTTTTATAAGAAAAATAGTGTATAATTAGTTGATTAGTTAAAACCTTTCTAAAAAATTTATTCGCATTGATTAGTTAAAAACCTTCTAAAAAATTTATTCGCACCTTCTAAAAAAAAATTAAAATGCATACATAAATTTCCTAAAAAAATAAAACACATATTTTACATAAATACATACTCTATCAGTTATACTTCAATAAAAATTCAACTACATTCTCTTGTAAATATATTTATAAATTGTAATATAATATTTTTTAATGTGTTATTTTTAGCAATGTGTTAACAATTTTTTTGGAAGGCGTTAACCAACCAATCAACCAACCAATTATACCCTGTTTCGCTTATAATAGTATAGTATAGATTGATTAGTTAAAAACTTTCTAAATAATTTATTCACACCTTCTAAAAAAATAAATTAAAATGCATATATAAATTTACTAAAAAAAATAAAAAATATATTTTACATAAATACATACTCTATCAGTTACACCTCAATTGACTTTCAACTACTTACTCTTTTAATTATATTTGTAATATATTTTTTTTTAGTTTGTTATTTTTAGAAAAATGTTAACAATTTTTTTGAAAAGTGTTAACCGACGTTAACCAACCAAACAACCAACCAATTAGATAGATGTATCTTATTCATTATACTCGTCCAAGTACTTAAAAATAAAAAAAATTATATTCATTTTTTTCCAGTAAAAGTGGTCATATTTAACATGATCCATTGTCTCTCTTAATTATAAATTTTATTTTTAAGTGATTAATTTAAAAATTTGGAAGGAGAGAAAATCAGACAGGAACAATAAAAAAATAAATCCTTATCAACCAAATTATTTTCATCGCGTTCCTTCTACTTGTAAATTAATTTTTTGACTAAAAGAAATAGAAATATACAACATACATTTGTTAGGTATACATAAAAAGAGCTCCTTAGCTTTTATAGTACATGTGAACACAAGCTTTTCATTTGTTATAGCATCTTCAAGGTTAGAAAATTGTTAGCTAAAATATTTTTGTGTCACCCCAAATATCATTTAGGTGATCTTTTTAGATGATATATAAAAAATATTGCCCTCCAACCATCACCCCTTATCAAAAAGAATATAGATAATCATGTATGATTTGATATATTTGTTAAATTAAAAAAGTTTTTAGGTATAATTTTAGCTTAACATAATTATACATAACATCATGTAAAAAATTGTATAATCCATTTTGATAAGCATTATAGCTAACAAAGGATATGCTCTTACATTCATTTTTTTCAAAAATGGTATTGGGCGCAATATCAAATGGCGACCCAGTAAAATTCACCACTTGAAGTGGCAACCAGTTTAATTCCTTTTTATTTTTCCTTTTGTTCTTCTTGCGGTGCAAGTAATATTTGGATTCTCCGCAGCTTAATTTTTTTTTTTTTTTCCTTTTGTTCTTGCAAACAAACAAACAAATATTATTTGGATCTCAAATTTTTTTTCTTAATACATGAATATGAATTAATAATAAATTTATAGTGAAAAATATTTGAAATTTTTGAAAATAAAAGATATGGTTTTTTGAAAATAAAAGTGAAATAATCAATTTTATATAAGTTAAGTCAAGTGAAATTTTCATGGATAGAAAAAAAATGTTTTTAAAATTTTATTTTTCATTTTGTTGCTTCATATATTGTTTCTCATTTTCCGTAATATTTTAAATTTGATTAAAAATATGTGTTTCAAGTTATTAAAATGTGATTATCTTCTACTATCTAAACAATTTTAAATTTTATATCACAACACTCCTTTTTTTTCTTCTCTCTAATCACTATTTTTTAAGGGTAAAAAAATTTGTTTTGACATATTTTTTTTATTCATGCACAAAATTAACCACAATACTTTAACATAAAAAAGAATTTAAATACTTTATCCACAATAATTTTATATTTCATAGAAATTGGCATAAAAAATTAAATTAACATCTTAAATTAACATATTTCAAAAATTAAATTAACATATTTCAAATTTAAATTTAAATTTAAATTTAAATTTAAATTAACATACGAATATAATACCTAACATATTTCAAATTTATCTAACACAATGTATGTTGAATTTAAATATTATACAATAAAAAAATTTAAAATCAATAATTTAAAAGTTACATAAGAATAAATTTCAACAATAAAAAAGATAAATCTAAATAATACCAATTCAATCAAATAAAATACAAATCAACAAAGTAATTAATTAATCAATATTATTAATTAACGTATTAATGTCATTATTTAAGTATATATATAATTACAAAATATATATATATATATATAATTTTTATTAAAAGTGAAAAATACAATTTAAAACAATATGAAAAAAAAAAATTTGGGAAAAATATTTCAAATAAAGTTTTCTAAAAAATATTGTTAATGTAACCGGTGTATGGCAGCTAGCATATATAATTGGTGTAAAAGAGCTTTCATGATTTTGGTCGTCATGGGTCCAAGTTATAACTGTATGTTAATAAGACGTGTTAATAAAACGTTGGGAAACGTTGGACAGAGTTGTATTAACACAAAACCTAAAATAGGATTAACAAAAATATCCAAAAAAAAAAAATCGAAATGTAAAAAGATATCTTAAACTAAATTTTAAAATATAATTTTAAAAAAAAAATTAACACAAAAAAGGGTTTCAAGAAAACATATTATTTTTAAAAAAAATCTTAAAAAATTTTACTTTTAGATTTTACAACAAACATTTTTATAAAATTTATACAAAGAAAATTCAACACAAATCAATAAATTAACATTTTATTATTTTGCAAAGATTCTAGATTCGATACTAAAATTGTAAATAAATTAAAAAACAATTCGAAAATCTAAAATAAAATAATTCAGAAAGAATGTAAATACGATATACCACAAAAAATCCCATAATAATTTAAAAGTTACAAAAATATTAAATTTCATCAACAATAAAATTTAAAGTAAATTAATAAAGAATGAAAATAATAAATTATTCATCATCAATTTAACTAATTATTATTATAAGTTAACATATTTCCCGTAATAATTTTAGTATATATATAAGTAAAAAATATATGTATATTATTAATTTATTATCATTAAAAATAAAAAAACAATTCAAAATGTTATAAAAACTACTTTTGACAAAAACAATCATAATAAAAAATATAATATCAAATGTTAATAAAGCAACCCATGCAATACTTTCATACGGAATAAAAAAAATGAAAAACAATATGTCTTCTAGGTCCCTAAATATGCCTCCACAAAAAAATTGTTACAAATTTGATGTGGACTGATCATAATGGGATCAAATTTTATCATAGTTAAATAATTTATTTTTTTGACATTTCTGATTTATCTAAAAGTAGAACGTCAAAATTCTAATAGGAAACGAAAAAACATAAAAAAATTAATTTCTAAAATGACATTTTTTTTTGGCACTTCATATTGTGAGTAATGCATTTTGAAATGGTAAATAAGAAAGGAAGGAAGGAAGGAAGAAAGGACGGAAGAAAAAATATATATATTAAAGCTGATCGCCACTTCAAGTGGCAAACTTTCCCTGGTCGAAGTGGCGCCCCAGTTTTAAAAGTTTAAGTTCAGCTAGACCAGTTTTGCAACACTTCCATTTTTTATACCAAAAAAAGCAAAGGAGCCCAAAAGAAGCAACATACACATGGTTGGCGAAAAAGTAGTACAAAATTGTTGACACACAAGTGGAAGTTAACATCCAAGTTAGCATCTTCATTGGGAAGTTAACATCCAAGTTAGCATCTTCATTGGGAAAACAACTAGATTAAGAAAGCATGTTGTAACCCTCTGGCATCTCCAATAATTTGATTCAAATCTGAATCAAACTTCTTTTTAATTTCAATAATTTAATCCAAATTTTCAATTCAAATTATTAAATAATTTTCATTTTCATTTTCTAATATAATGATATAATATTAATAGTTAATCATAAATTAATAACACAATCTTCAATATATATATATATAAAGGAGGATAGCGGGAGTTTAGGTGGCGCTCTAATATCGTCTCAATCGATTTTTCTAATTTTCTAGAATTTTAAACACTAATAAATATAAAAATATCAATTAGCATATTAGAAGTAGAAATAGAATAGGTGTTCAAATTTATAAAGGATAAGAGCTCGAATTTATAGGGAATACATATGATTAGAAGTTCTATTGGAAGTATAATAAGTATTTATAAGGCATACGATTAAAAGTTCTATTGAAAGTAGAATAGGAGTTCGAATTTATAGAGAATAAGAGTTTGAATTTATAGAAAAAATATATAAATAAAAGTTCTACTAGAACTAGAATCGGTGTTTGAATATATAGAGCAGACATATAATTAAATATTTTATAGAAAGTACAATCTTCTTAAATTATATATTTTTTATATACGTTAATTATACTTATATTAGGAAAATTTATTCATAAATCCAATACTATTGTCATGAAAAAAGTCACCGTATTTAAAAAGAAAAGAATTGATGTGTTAACATAATAAAAGAACAATGAGTAAAAGAACAATCTCATGCAGGAATCCTAAATAAATACAGGAGTATCTATAATATAAAGAGAAAATAAGATGTGTTTTCATTTTCTAAAACTCCAAAAATTTTAGAAAATCTAGAAAGTATAAATTGGAATTCACTCTATTTTTTAGGTTTTGATTTCAAGGAAAAAAATTGTTGTGTAAGATAAGTATCATCAATAATATGTAATGAAGTTAGAATTTCGATCCCAAACGAGAGCGGCTCGAAATGTGTATAACGGGAAGACGGCTCACTATAAAATACCGTACTAGCTATTAAAATATCATATGATGTTATAAATTTTATTTTATTTTTAGGATTTGATTTTTATGGATAAACATTATCATACAAGTAATATATGTAAAAGTTAGGTTTTTGGTCTTAACGAGAGAGCTAATCAATAGTAATAACTGTGTTTAACAAGAAAGCGGTTCATTATACGATTTTTTAAAACTATACATCTTTTTTCCTAGAAATCCTTTATTTTAACTTTTTTATACAAGTTAATTATACTTGCATTATAAAAATATATCCATAAATGTAATATTATTCCCGTAACGAAAAGTCTTCGTATTTTAAATTTTTTTTAATATGTTAACATAACAGAAAGACATTCCCATGTTGAAACTGTAAATCAATACAAGAATATCTATAATATACAGAAAATATAAGATGTATTTTCATCTTTTAAGACTCCATAAATATTAGAAAGTTTAAAGAATATAAAAATTGGAATTTACTCTCTTTATATAATGAAGTTAGAATTTCGGTTTCAAATAAGAGCGGCTAGAAACGTATTTAACGGGAAGACGGCTCGCTAGAAAAGATTGTATTAGCTATTAGAATTTGATACTGAAGCCATAATTTTTTTTTATTTTTACGGTTCGATTTTATAGATAAAAAATTATTATATAAGTCTTTATAATATATGTTAAAAAGTTTGGATTTCGGTTTTAACGAGAGAGCGGCTCAATCGAAAGAATCGTATTTAACAAGAAATTGATTCATTAGAGAAGATTATTTAATTATTAAAATTTAATATTAATATTATAATATAACATAAATGTATTGAATTTTTTTAAAAATATTGTAACGCCGCCGCGAAGCGCGGCTTTATCAACTAGTTACATATAAATAATAAATAATTTATGTAATTCTAATAGTAGTAAACGAGTTTAATTATTAATTTTATAATAAATGCATTATATATTAAACATTACATCCAAATAAGAAAAATACAATATTAATTACATAAAAAACATTGTCAATTAATACTAGTTCTTAAAATTAGTTTTTTTTTTTCATAAATGCCCAATTAGTGCATCTCGAAACTTAATATGAATCTCCTTATTTCTAATTTGAAAATGTTAGAAGCATGCAAATTGTGAGAAATTCTCCAATTCAGATTCAATGCTAACTCCAACTAATTGCGCATCGTTCAACTTTCATCGATGATATTGGTACAAACATGTTTGCATTTGACAGTAACCCAATTGATGAGGAAGTTGGGACAATATCAACCGATCATCTAACTGGAGTGGAGAAGACAAAAGGAAAATGCAAACACGATGAAGGAATTGCTAAAATTATTCAACTGAATAATCAACTTGTAGAACTAATGAAAAAAAGAACATATCAAGATTCACAATGAAAATTATCTTTTGCAAAATATAAGCAACAAAATAAGATTTTATTAAAAAATTTGAACTCTATATCTGTTCCAAACTTATTTGAATTTGTTATCTCAAAATCGAGACTCTGAAGATGAAGGTCAAGTATCTCAAAGTAACCTAAATAGCTACAGGCAATATTTCGACTACCTAGATGGAAATAGATTTAATTTGGACGGATAATTTAGTTCGCATTGCATATTCATTTAAATTGCATTATAATTTAAATTTTATGTGTTGTGTCTTTATTTTAAGTTTATGTGTTTGAATATAATTTTAATTTAATTTATGTATTGTCAATTTAAATTTAAAATACAAACATGTTTGATTTAATTATGTTTTAGTATTTTGCTAATATTAAATTAAAAATAAATAATAATTATGTTCTGTTACTAGTTAATTATATATACAAATATCTTTAATCAAATTTTATCAAATAAATTAAATAAACAAAATTGAAAATTATTATTTTAATATTAAATTACGTTTGAATCCATGAAAAATTTATATTATCAATTCAAATTTGGATGGATAACATATATCCAAATTTGAATCGAGATTTAGATCATTACCGAATAAATATGAACCAAAATGGATCCAAATTTGACTTAGTGTATGTTTGGGGTATCTTAAAATAAGTAGCTTATGACTTATAAGCACTTATGTCATATAAGTGATAAGTAGAGTAGAGATTAGAGTGTTTGGTAAATCAGAACTTATAATCAGTAGACTGTTTGGGTAAATCAGAACTTATAAGTTAACTTTTTTTTTTTATAATTTTCAAAATACTTGTTTTTTTATATCAATGAATAGATCTCGATGAATAGGGAAATTTGATATATACATATCAATTTTCTATTGAATGGATCAAGAGATATATGGTTTTGAAGATTTGAAGGATATTATATATTACGTATATCGAGAATAAGTTATAAGTTGAAAGTTAAGAATTCTAACATTCAACTTATGAACTTATAAGTCATAAGTTTAGCTAAAACTTATTTTGGCAAACACCCCCCATAAGGACTTATGGCCTTATAAGCCATAAGTTGGGTGGAAAATGAGGAAAATGAAAAGCCAAACAGACCCTTAGTATTGTAGATGGCCCCGGGACCGCATATAGTTAGGGTTTTCAGTACAAAGGTAGGACCCACAACCCACATGTATTATGTTTGTCCTTCTGCCTTTGTGTCCTACAAGTAATTCACAAATCATAAAAACACCCCTATGCGTTTTCGAACTCCCTTTGGTCCAGTTGTCTACCTACCTACGTTGTACCCCACACACACAAGTTTTTCTCGTACGGACATTAGAATTTTTAATACCCTCTTTTTCTCTATTTGCCTTTCCTTATTTATGTTTCAATTTCATTCAACTCCCCCTTCAATTTCAATCTCATATTGTTATGTTTGTTTCTTCCATAAAAAGATAAAGGTTAGCAAGCTTCATATTTCCATCACTCACTCACACACACATGCACACACACATATATATATATATATATATTTATATGATATATAAAGTCCGTTTTATAATAATGTAATCGATATACAAAATTCTATTTATTTTTTTGGTTTTGATTTGATGAGCTTTGGTTGATGAAAAAGAAGGGTTGGAGAAAATATTAGATATGGGAAAAGATGTGTACACTTTACAAATTTGTAGTAGATGAATGGTTGGTACAGTGAGTGATTAAGAACAGTTGAGAACATATAACAATAAATATTTGGTAAAAGGCACCAGTTACACTCAATATAACTGCATTTTGTACCTATTTTTTCAGCCATTCTTGGACTAGCTACTGTGTGTTTCTTGGTATTTTTAGCTTTCTTTGCCCCTCTCTCTCTCTCTCTCTCTGTACCTTACCTTTTTGAGCCCTATTCTTCCTAGTGTTTTCCAAAACCTTTTTTTCCCTACTATTTCTAACACACAGATACATAGACGTACGTATCTATAAATAGGTACATTACATATATTTGATACAGATTCTTACATAGCTAGATCTTGTGTAAGCTTTTCCATACTTTATGATTCGTTAGAAATCTTGTGTTGTTGATAGGTGTTGTTCGATCAGTGTGTTTAATGTATTTTGTTGGATGCTTAGATTTAGTTTACAAATGTTGGGTTTTGTTTGTATGAAGGTATATATTAGGAGTGAAGTGAAAATGGTGAGGGGAAAGACCCAGATGAGGAGGATAGAGAACGCCACAAGCAGGCAAGTGACCTTCTCGAAAAGGCGAAACGGACTGCTAAAGAAAGCTTTTGAGCTTTCTGTTCTTTGTGATGCTGAGGTTGCTTTGATCATCTTCTCAACCAGAAGCAAGCTTTTTGAATTTGCCAGTTCAAGGTATGTAGTATACCATATATATGATTTTATTTATTTTCACAAATATTGCATGTTTTAGCAATATTTTCTGTGTAAATTTAATAATCCGCGTATCAATTGTCTCATTATGTCCTTGAGTTGCTAATAAACGCCATGAATATGTTGATATTCCATATATTCGATATTGTATGATAATTAAGTCTGTGCCTGAAGACGTAAATGATAATTAAGTCTTAATTAAGCATAATTAAGACGCGAACCAGGTGTTGCGATACTTGTTTCATCAAACATCATGCTGAGAGAATTTATTAACAAAAGTATTACTAGAGCAAGAAAGTACAGTTCTACACAACTGTTTCATTCATGATATCTTAATATTTAAATTTAGTTGTACCTTGTATCTAATACGGAACCAACATCCAAAAATTGATAAACATAAGAGCCTGATTTGATTCGTTTTCTATAGCACTTGAACATCAATTTGATATATCACAAAAATCTTATGTATCATTTTATAACACGACATAAATGAACTCCTCTCCATTTTAAGCATAATTTATTATTCAAAATTATGAATTAATAATAAATTAATTCAAAATTAATCAATTCAAAATTAATTTTAATTCATAATTTTAATTTGTCTTTTATTAATTCAAATTAATTCAAAATTTTAATTTGTTTTTTATTTTTTACTCTTTATGATTCAATCTTATAGTCATCGGAAACATGTATAACCACACTCTTTGGTGAGATGGCCAAATTAACAAGTTATTTAACTCTGGTTTCTTTGGGTGCCTCTATTAAGAGCATCTCCAATGATATTAGCTAAAAATGATTGGTTAAATCAGATAAAATACTGATTATGTAAAATTTGATGAACCTGTAAGAAGTTGTGCTCCGATGGTATATTAGCTATAATGTTGTATATATTGTAAATATAGTATGTTATTATTATTTCAGGTTGTTATTAATAGAATCTATTTTTTTTAATGTAATAGATCATGTAAAATCTTCTTTACAGGTCTCTAGAGGCTGGCCAAATATAGCCAACGAAAAGAGATTATGTAAATTTTTTGCTAACAATAATGTTCCATTGGAGTGATGTTTTTTTACATAATTTCTATAAATTTTATTTTTAATAATATATTTGTGATTTTAGCTAAGGGTCTTCTTTATTGGAGATGCTTTAACCACATCTATCTATAGATTTACCTGTAAATGTAGTTTCGTGCCAATGTCTAAGTAGGGAGAAAGTAGGGAGAGGGAGAGGAGAGGAAAAGTAGGATTTTATTATAACTAAACTTATTATTAATGATAATAGAAGAGAGATTTATATAACTAACAACAAAAGATAAGAAAAATTATCCTAACAAAAAAACTATTATAATAATAAATTTATTCAATAATAATAATATTATATATTTTAACAGTCTCTTTTCAAAACAAACACATCCATGAATGTATTCACCCATGTTTTTGCACCATCCCATGTTTTTCCACCATAGATGGTCCAACACAAGGACCACTCACTTAGTTGTCCCCGTTAGAAATACTCATTAATTTACCCATATGGGGGAAGGCTAGGGTTTTTTTAAAGACTCTGGCTCGGTTGACATCATGATCTTTGACATTTCATGCAACCAGTTGGCTACCAGTTCCACTGTATATTGAGGAATAACTTGGTTCATTTTTACATTTCAAACTACTACCAAAATTCAAATATGTTACCAATTCAATAGTAACCTTTGTACTTTTTATAATTTCATTTTTTTAACCAGCAGATCATGAAGAATAATAAAGATATTATCGAATGTAATTTTTTTTTAAACATATGAACCTTATTAGCTTACTTATGACCCGATGCACCGCCTTCTTTAAGATTTTTAGGAATTATGTTTGTTTTTAATATTCTGTTTGGTTTATGGTTGTCTTTTTTTTTTTTAACAAAATGTTTTTAAATCTGCCCACCTTAATTAGCTTGATTGAGTTCAAAGTTTAAATGTTGACTTCTAGTATATTGAGTATGATATTCGAATCCTATACCTTGGTTCTATATTTAGAGCAATATAATTTTACAAATTTTAAATTTTAATATATTATTAATGTCATTGAATTCAACGATTTTCTAAAATGCAAATAAAATTAAGTAGGTATTATCGATTAACTCTCAATTATAATCTTTGTAGTATTAGAAAAAAATACTACTAAAATGTTTATCTATGTTCAACAATTTAACACTATCATATAATGTCTAGCTATTTATGTTCAACAGTTTAAGTACAATGTCTATTTACTATCGTTAAATCTCGATAAATGAATATGCTTGGGAACAAAAAAAATTATTCATTAATCGAGATTATTCATTTATCGAAGTCAAAAATACACGATCTCTATTATGTCAGGACCGAAAAAAATTATTCATTTGATGAGATTATTCGTTTATCGAATACTCCTTCCGTCTCATTAAACGTTTCCTTTTGACTAAAAACACGGTGTTTAAGAAAAAGTGGGTATTGAATATTATATGTAAAAAGTAGTGGGTATTGAATATTGTTTTTAAGGAGTAGTGGGTATTGAATATTGTTTTTTTTTGAGTAGTGGGTGGAGTAGTGGGTATTGAATATTATTTTTAAGGAGTAGTGGGTGGAATAGTAGGTATTGAATATTGTTTTTTTGGAGTAGTGGGTGTTGAATATTATTTGTAATGATTAGTGGGTGGAGTAGTGGGTATTGAATATTATTTTTAAGGAGTAGTGGGTATTGAATATTATTTTTTATGGATTAAAATAGAAAGGAGAAGAGTATTTTGATAGTCCCGATTTAGTAAACAGGAAACGTTTTAAGAGACGGAAGGAGTATTAATTTATCGAGATCCTACTGTAGTCTATTGCTAGAAACACACACATTAATTTTGATACATTTATATAAGTCTTATTACTGTCTCGTGGTTATATAACGATATATAGTGCCCGTTTGGCTTAACTTAAAAAAAGTAACTTATGACTTTAAGCCCATAAGTTGATTATAAGTGATAAGTAAGCGTCTGTTTGGCGGAGGTCATAAGGAGCTCATAAGTTAGTAAAGTGTTTGGTAAATCAGAAATTATAAGTTTACTATAGAACAAATATTTTTATACAAATTTCCTAAATTGCGTCGAAATATAACATATATGGTATGCAAAATGATCGTTGGGAGATGGAGAAAAATATGGTGAAGTTAGATTTGAAAAAAATATCTCCGCTTGACGGCAAAAATCCAATTAAAAACGGAGGGATCAGTGAATAGTAAATAAGCTGGAAAAAAGTTGGGACTTTCTAACTTTCAACTTATGAACTTATAAGATCATAAGTCCTTAAAATAAGTTGGTAGGCAAACACTTCAAGATAAGGACTTATTGGCTTATTTGTCTTATAAGCCGACTTTAAGGTCAGCCAAACAGCTCGATAGTTCTACACATTGAAACAGAAATTGGGCTTGTATAAGACAATCAAAATACTAAATCCTTAAAATAAGTGTTGAATATGCAAAAATATGATATAGGAGTAATTTCTAATTGTTGTGAAACATTTTTTTTTTCTTATATATTATCCATCTTCAAATTACCATAAAGATGTGCTTAACTTCTTCAGCATGCACGACATGATAGAGCGCTATAGGAAGTGCACAAAGGATGTTCATAGTAACAAGACACCTGCAGTGCAAGACGATCAGGTCAGCCTCATGATTACATAAACAGTTGCTTGTAGATTTAAACACACACCACAATAATATTTATTATATTTATAGGGTGCTAGACTGCTGCTCTACGACTAGCTAGTATTGGTTGTGGCCAAATTTCCGGCATCAAAGATTAAAATTGATATATTCATACGACTGCCGATAAGTTATTCCTAAAAAAACTGGAAAAATGTAGGTTGTAACTATCGTTTGTTATGGACGTGGTATTATATATATTGAAAGTTCCGTCATTCTAAAACATCATCCAAATATGGATAAAGTTTAATCCTATAGATTGCTATTTACAAGTAGCTATCTTGAAATTATTGTTTTCTAAATGACAGAAGCTGAAGCTTGAAACAGCATGTTTGGCAAAGAAGATAGAGCTTCTTGAAGTTGCAAAGCGGTTTATAATCTATCTATCCGGATTTAATTGATTTTGGCAGTGGTATATTATAACTAGAAATCAAGTACTTCGCCCTAAAGCTTGATTAAATTTTGAAAATCGCAGTAAGCTATTGGGAGAAGGTCTAGGGTCGTGCACTTTGGAAGAACTACAGCAAGTTGAACAACAGTTAGAGAAGAGTGTATGCACCATAAGAGATAGAAAGGTAATTACTTCTTTAAATATATGGTAACACAATATTTTCTGTTACAAAAAGGGTGTACTCGAAATAAAATTCACAATTCAAACCCCAAAATTTGTCAATTTGTACAATTTTGTCCTTGAACATGTACTTTTGACAAGACTTAACTTGAACTCCTGTAAACGAAGTGTGGGCGACACCGCTAGAGAAAGAAACTCTTTGGTCCTCAACATGCAAATTAGTTAAGACAACCCTCAATCTTGATTATACATGTTGGACACAGCTGTCAATTGTTCCTGTATTAGTACGCGTGATTTGGTCTGTTTTTGCTTAAATAAATGTGTTAGCTTTGTAGTGATTCTAGTCCTAAAACATAAGAATTAAAGTAAAATTGACAATTTTTTCCACTGAACGCCAACAAACCAAATTGAGGGACGCATGGTCCAAAAAATGCAGTTCTAAATTCGTTTTAGACAACAAAGAAACGTTTAGGGTTTAAAAGTCTACAAAACCACAAAATTCAGGGCATATGATTCATGAACCATAGAATTGATCATGTCATGTAATGTAGAATCTAAACATGTTTTCATCTTTGTCTTTACTTGTGCATTCCAGATGCAGGTCTACAATGAACAAATTGAGCAACTTAAGGAAAAGGTAAACTGCAGAATGAAGGCAAAAACAGACATTGCTAGCATCATTTCTTCAAAGTTTGGATCTCCACAAACTATTCTTGGATTTATTATTTTACCCGGAACTGACAATAGAATAAGGCAGGCAGCTTGATTATGATCTATGTTTTCTAACACTATCGGTTTTGCCATCATAAATTTTCAGGAGAAGACCCTGGCAGCAGATAATGCAATCTTATCTGCTAAGGTAAATCGATTTCCCTTCTTCTGTCTCACTCTTCAATATCCAAATGTGTACATCTGAAAGATTAGGCATCAGGTTTGGCATATACATTTTTTTGCTTTGGATTACATACAAAAGTATACGTAAAGCAAATTAGGCATAACTAGTATGTCCAACTCGAGAGTAGGGTACGAGCGCAGACATTACCTCTATTAGGAGTGCTGAGACTAAACTGATTCAGTGGAACCTCGGATTTAAAGATATTTCTTGAATTTTTTGGAATATTTCCTCTGGTTTATAGAGTACCATTGCTCAAGCAATAAAGATCATGTGAAAATTCTTCCCAGTTTTTATATGTAACATGCCTGTTGGAAGAAAGGATTTCACACTAACTCACACAACTTAATTTAGGAGAAGAAGTATTTTGTATAAAATGTATTTACTTGGAATGACTTGATTACAAATGACTTGGTACAAGGCTTTATATAGGACTCCATAGAAGGATCTACACACTTACTTAATGCTAGATTACTAGAACTTTCTATGAATAGTTGTAGAGATTACATGCATCTAGACTAATACATTGAACATAGAAAAGACCAATACATGTATCAAGAATAATCTAGAATCACCCACACACTTCTAATATTTTATGAGTCAAAATTATATTTTATATTTTTAACACCCCCCTTAATTTTGACTATCCCAAGTAGACTTCGAAATTTGTTGAAAATGTCACTTTTGAGAGGCTTTGTAAATATGTCACTAATTTGATTTTGCGACTTTACATAATTGACCTCCACTTCATTCCTTCCGATGCACTCTCGGATATAATGATATTTTGTGTCAATATGCTTGCTTCGTTCATGGAACACCGGATTTTTTGCCAAAGCAATAGCCGACTTGTTATCAACCAATATTTCTGTGGATTCATTTTGTGGCATGTTGAGCTCCTCCAAAACTCTCCTTAACCATATATCTTGACAAACACAAGAGCATGCCGCCACATATTCCGCCTCACAAGTAGATAAAGTAACAATGGGTTGCTTCTTTGAACTCCATGAAAAAGATGTATCACCTATAAAGAACACATATCCGGTGGTACTCTTTCGATCATCAATGTCACCGTCCCAATCACTATCACAATAACCAACAAGCTTGAACTCATTAGAACGATGATAAAATAATCCATAATCAATCATACCTTTAAGATAACGAAGAATTCTTTTGGCCGCCTTCAAGTGTGTTGTTGTTGGAGCCTCTATATAACGACTAACAAGTCCAACACTAAAAAGTATACCGGGCCTTGTACATGTCAAATATCTCAAAATTCCCACAAGACTTTTGAAGTAAGTAGGATCCACCTTCTCACATTCTTCAATTTGCGATAATTTTGCTCCACATTCGATGGGGGTGCTAACGGCTTGACAATTTTCCATCTTGAACTTCTTCAAAATGTCTCTCGCATAACTTCCTTGAGATATTAGTATTCCATCATTCATTTGCTTTACTTCGATGCCAAGATAGTATGACATAAGTCCAATATAGGTCATCTCAAACTCTCTTGCCATGTCTTGCTTAAATTTTTCAAACATAGTTGGACTATTGCCCGTAAATATTAAATCATCCACATACAAGCACGCAAGAAGAAAATCTCCATTTTTAGTGACTTTGGCATATAGAGCATGTTCATGAGGACACTTGTAAAAACCTTGAGCTTGGAAGTATTTGTCAAGTCTACTATTCCAAGCCCTTGGTGCTTGTTTCAATCCGTATAGGGCCTTCTTCAACTTCAACACCTTTCCTTCTTGTCCTTTGATGATGTATCCAAATGGTTGCTCCACATACACAGTTTCTTCAAGAACACCATTCAAAAAAGCGGATTTTACATCCATTTGATGAATTTTCCATCCATTTTGTGCGGCCAAAGATATGATTAGCCTTATAGTCTCCATCCTTGCAACCGGTGCAAAACTTCGTCATAATCCACTCCATGTCTTTGATTGTAGCCTTTGGCCACCAATCTTGCCTTGTATTTTTCAACCATGTCTTGGGCATTTTTCTTCACCTTATATGCCCACTTTACACCAATAGGCTTTTGTCCTTTTGGAAGTGTTGCTAACTCCCATGTATCATTCTTCTTGATAGATTCTATCTCCTCATCCATTACTTTCTTCCATTTTTCGTCTTGGACGGCTTCTTTAAAACTTGTTGGTTCGGTTTCCGCTAGAAGGCAAAGAAGTGTTAAGTAAGAAATAGCGGGAACCTCTTCCGTTTCATCATATATTTCTTCAAGACTTCTATATCGCCTTGGCAGTGTCTCATCACTATCAGTTGATGAAGATGAAGGAGTTTCTTGTCCATCATTTGTTACTCGTGGTGATGTGGGAGGAGTGATATTTTGCTCATAATTTTCTTTACTTTCTTCTTCATCAACAAATGGGAAGAAATTATAATCTTCTTGTAAATTACTCCAATCCCATGAGCTTTCTTCATCAAATACAACATCACGGCTAATTAGTAATTTTCCATTGATGGGGTTGTAAAGTTTGTACCCCTTTGCTCTTGCATCATATCCAACAAACACATACTTCTCACTTTTGTAATCCAACTTTGTTCGTAGCTCATCATCAACATGTGCATAAGCGATGCTTCCAAAAACTCTTAAGTGAGTAATAGTTGGCCTCTTTCCCTTCCATGCTTGTTGTGGAGTCATGTCTTTAACACTTCTCTTGGGACATCGATTTGACAAGTAGACGGAACAATCTACCGTTTCGGTACAAAATTCCTTAGGCATATTCTTGCTCTTTAGCATGCTTCGAGCCATATTAAGAATGCTTCTATTTTTTCTTTCGGCGACTCCATTTTGTTGAGGTGATCTTGGCACCGTTGCGGGTCGTCTTATTTCATGATCTTCACAAAATTTTAAGAACTCCTTTGAATTGAATTCGCATCCTCGATCCGAACGGATAGCCTTTATTTGATACTTGCTCTCTCTTTCGACTTGGGCTTTGAATTTTTTGAAGCATTCAAAAACTTGAGACTTCACTTTGAGAAAGTACACCCATGTCTTGCGGCTAAAATCATCAATGAATGATAAGAAATAACGATTCTTACTAAAATATGGAGGATTAAAAGGCCCACAGACATCCGAATGGATAAGTTCAAGTGGCTCTCTTGCTCTTGTCATAGACTCCTTTTGAAAACTTCTCCTTGATTGCTTTCCGAAGTGACACCCTTTACAAATTTGATTTGGATGATTGATGTGAGGCAAGCCATTCAGCATGTGCTTCTTTGATAGTGAATTTAGTCCTTCAAAATTTAAGTGCCCAAACCTAAGATGCCAAAGCCAAGAAGAATCTCCAACACAAGCCTTTAGACATTTTGCAACATCATTTTGAATTTTGAGGATAAACATACGATTCTTGGTCATAGGCACCTTAGCAATTAAATTATCAAAAGAATCTCTCAAGTTAAGAAATCCATCTTTCATGACGATGGTGTAGCCTTTCTCCATAAGTTGCCCCAAACTCAAGATATTATTTTTCATACTAGGCACATAATAAACACTTGAAATAAAATCATGAATCTCCATTTTTCAAACGAATTAAGATGTTACCTTTGCCTTTGATGGGCACTCCTGAAGAGTCTCCAAAAGTGACTTTGCCATTCACATTTTCATCGAGATCCATGAACAAATTTTTATTTCCACACATATGATAACTTGCGCCACTATCAAGATACCATGAATTGTCTCCACAATTTTCTTCTCCTTTTTGTGCTAGAAGCAAAGTGGGCTCGTTTCCTTTGTCTTCAACAAAATTAGCTTTCTCCTCAACTTGATTTTGTGAAGTGTGGCACTCGAAAGCATAGTGACCATATTTTTGACAATTATAACACTTAACATTTGATTTGTCATACCTTGAAGTGTACCTTCCTCTTCCACGGCCTCTTGAATATCTAGTCTCGTACATTTTCTCACCTTTTTGATTTTCCTCCCTTTGTTGGCCACGTCCACGTCCATATACCAATCCTCGTCCATGTCCTCTTTCATGACCTCTTTGCATCCTTGTGTTTCTTCTATCATTATCTTTAAAAGATAATTTTGCTTGTAAGGCTTGTTCAATTGGCTCATTCCTTTTTAACATTTTTTCTTCATAGGCTTGTAGTGAACCCATGAGCTCATCAATCGTCATTTCATCTATATCTTTAGCTCCCTCATTTGCCACAACTTTGTAATCAAATTTAGAATCAAGTGAACGAAGAATTTTTTCAATAACACGAACATCACTTACCTCTTCTCCATTGCTTTTCATTTGGTTAACAACAGTCAAGACCCTAGAAAAGTAATCCGAGATTGATTCGGATTCCTTCATTTGCGATGCCTCAAACTCGCCACGAAGTGTTTGTAATCGAACTCTCTTTACTTTGGCATCTCCACTAAAAGAAGCTTTGAGAGTATCCCAAACTTTCTTTGATGTTGTTGCGGAAGCCACCTTTTGTAACATGGAATCATCCAAACATTGATGAATGATCATGATCACCTTTTGATCCTTCTTTCTTTGGGCTTGTAGTTGATCTCTTTGAGCTTGATCCAAATTTGCTTCATTTTCGGGCACCACCAATCCTTTCTCCACAATTTCCCACACATCACTTGATCCAAGGATCGCCTTCATACGAATGCACCAATTCTCATAGTTATCTTTGGTGAATTTTGGCATTTGCCATTGAGACATTCCACTTGGCATGATTTCCTTCTTCTTTGAAAAACACAAGCCTTCTTTGAAGACAAGTAGAACCTTTGGCTCTTGATACTACTTTGTTGGAAGAAAGGATTTCGCACTAACTCACACAACTTAATTTAGGAGAACAAGTATTTTGTATAAAATGTATTTACTTGGAATGACTTGATTACAAATGACTTGGTACAAGGCTTTATATAGGACTCCATAGAAGGATCTACACACTTACTTAAATGCTAGATTACTAGAACTTTCTATGAATAGTTGTAGAGATTACATGCATCTAGACTAATATATTGAACATAGAAAAGACCAATACATGTATCAAGAATAATCTAGAATCACCCACACACTTCTAATATTTTATGAGTCAAAATTATATTTTATATTTTTAACAATGCCTTTATGGTTGTCTCTGTGTATGTATAAACTAATCCTTGGAAAAAAAACATTTAATGAACTGTATATTGTGTGGTCAGCGTGTACAAACTAATACAGAAGTAGAACTGTATGTCATGTATACGTACACTGTGGCAATGAGCTAGTGGTTTTAGAACAGCTCAGCAAAGCTAATAGATCTACAGCTTTGAAACACTAATTCGGTGATTCCATATATTATAGCTTGATTTAGTATAATTGATACATTTTTCACAAGCCTGGTCTCAGAAATAGCATAATCAGATAGTGTATATGTTAAGTTACAGATTCTCGTAAAGTGTAGGAGGAGAGCTACGAGGATTATATATTATTATAACAGTTTATCTAGCAAGATTGTTTCTTCTGAAACTTTCCCAGTTATATATATATATATATATATATATATATATATATATATATATATATATATGTGTGTGTGTTTACTTTGGTATATGCGAGTGTAATCAATACATTTACTTGATCATCTTTGAACTTGTTAGTGTGAACTTCAACTGACACAAGAATCGAACGAAGACAAAGAATACGCGCCCTCAACCGAGACTGAGAATTCCGATGTCGAAACTGAACTCTACATTGGACTTGGAAAGAAGATATCAAGCACGGAAATGTAACAACGGATGATAAATGAAATCAGGTTGTGCACCTGTTTAGCTTTCCAGATCAAGTTTTGGAACATCCAAGAAAAAGTACTTGAATTTCATTACTCAGCGATAAAGAAAACAAATCGTCTGCTGGGTAATGTTATGTTCTTTTGACCTAGTATCATCATCTAAATTTTATCTGTAGCTACAGTTATAATAATAATGCAGCTGTTGAGATACAACTGTGATAAATTTTATCTTGCACATTTAATTTTTAAGAGTTTTTGAGACTTAAAAATGTTAATAACTAGGTGATTAATACTATGTTCTAAATAGAGTTACTAAATGAAAATAAATAAAATCACTTTTGCTTCTCTTTTTTTTTTTGGTCAAAAAATTGGCTTTTGCTTTGAAATTCAACTATTGCCGCTACTTCCTATCCCAATAAAAACGCTTAAATTTTATTAAGTACTAATTAGATAATCAAACATAAATGATTTGTAATTTACATAATTATATAAAACTAGCTTAAAAACCATGCGATATATGGATTTTTTTTAATATTAAATAATTTTTTTATTAATTTGAATTAATTTTTTTAAAACATGAATTTTGGAGGCTTAGATTTTAAAATGAGATGATTTGAAAATAATTATATAAATGTATCCGTGATATTTCTAGAAAATAAAAGATTTTTTGTTAGAAAATGTAGAAAAGATAATAGGTCTTAGTTGAAAAAGATAATCGGTTAATTATTAATAATTATAAAATTATTATTTAATTTTATTAAATAAAATTCCTGTGGTATAATTGAACAAAGAAAGGATTTAGTTAGAAAAAATTAAAAAAATAACATGTGTTAGGTGAAAAAGGTAATTGATTAGTTTATAGTAATTACAGTTTAATTACATTATTTTACTAAATAAAATTGTTCGTAATTTTTTTAGAAAAAGGAGAAATTAATGTCGTCCGTGATATATCTAGAAAAAAGGGAATTTAATTAGAAAAAGTTGGAAGAGATGATATGTTTAGCTGAAAAGGTAATCGGTTAATTATTAATATTGTAATTTTATTTTTATTTTTATTAAATAGAAAATGTCTGTTGATATGGGCTAAAAGTAAGCCCTAAAGACGCATTTAATGTGGCGTTAATTAGACCCAGTATGGTCCGAACGTGGGGTCCATTTACGAGGCCCTAAACTCTAATTAAATATTAATTTTCTAATTAATATTAAGGGTAATAAACAGCTCAGCAAATAAGAGTCAAATAAAGATACTACTCCTGCTAGACTTAGCCTCCAAGGAAGGAGTCTAGAACCTTCCTCAAGGAGGTGGCTTGCCCACCAAGTCTCCGAATCCTACCATAATTCTAAGGCTCTTGTAGCCTATATAAAGGGCCTGACCCCTCATTCTCAGAACTACGTCTTGGCTTGATTCTCAATAACGAGATACGTAGGCACTCTGTGAGGACCGATCAGTCTCGAAACACGGAAACAACCATTAATGCTCGAAGCTCAACAACCCTAGCATTAATCACACACAAACACTAGTTTTATTCCACGACATTTGGCACCGTTTGTGGGAAAACAACATCAACCATGGTTCAAACACGAAGAACAGCACCGACCTCTACCGAGGCCATACCCCTCAGCTCTGCTCCGCCCATCACTGAACAAGTGCCCCCAACAACAGGGGCGATCACCCAACCTCAAGTTTCTCAACCTATAGGGACGATTCCCCATGCTGAGAGTACGTTACCTGTGGTCGTTCATCCAGGTCAAGAAACCAACCCTCTTCAGATGGTGGTCTCTCCTCTTGTTAATCCTACTCATCCGCTACCACCGAGAGTACAGATCCACACTATGGATCTCCCCATGAATACCAACCCGATGTATGGGCTGCCTAATTATCCCCCTCAACAAAGGGAACCTGGACCAAGCGGTCATGCCTTACAGATCCGAGATCGAGAGTATGATGACTACTCCGGTCCTTATACTGATAATTTATCATCATCTGAGGACGATGATCGTGATGAAGCCCCGAGGAGGTGACGTGCTAGCAGAGAACCTCTAAGGAGGACACGAAGTATCCATGATGGACCTCCCTTGACAACTGAGGATCAAGGCTCATGAGGCCGAGATCTTAAAGTTGAAGGACGATATGGCGAGAGAACAAGCTAGATTGAATTAAACTCAGCCTCCTCCAACCACAGGGAGGATTCCTATTATCGACTTGGAGAGGTCTTCAAGGAGACAGAAAAGGGCTGATGCCCCAACTGGAAGAACAACAAGGGTGAAACCCCAAGGGTAACCCCAAAGATCTGATGCCACTAGGAGATCCTGATGATCCCACACCCCCGTTTACTGAGGAGGTGATGAGTGCTCGTATTTCAAAGAAGTTCAAGATGCCGACAAGCAAGGCTTATAATGGAACGGGAGATCCAGCAAATCACGTCAGGACGTTCTCAAACGCACTGCTGTTGCAGCCTGCAAGTGATGCTTTAAAGTGTAGGGCATTCCCTCAAACCCTGTCGGGCATGGCTCAAAGATGGTATAGTCGCTTGCCCGCGAATTCAATTGGCTCCTTTAAGGAGTTGAGTGCTACTTTTATTAGTCAGTTCATTAGCGGAGGAGTTCACGAGAAAAGCTTTACATCTCTTATGTATGTAGTACAAGGAAAGAATGAAAATTTGAGGGATTACCTCAAGAGATTCACTAAGGAGACATTGAATATCACTGATTTGGAGAATAAGGTCGCCATGGTAGCCCTCGAACATAGAGCTACTGATCTCTTCTTTAAAAGGTCATTGGTGAAACACCCCCTGAGAATATGGCTGAGCTCCAACGAAGGGCTGATAAGTACATTAAAGCTAAGGATAGCATGAAGAAAGAGGCCGCAGTAGGTAATGGAAAAGGTAACAATGATTCAAAGAAGCGAAAGCAAGAGCAAGAGTATGATGCTAGGGACAAGTATCCCCAAACTAGCAAGGACTCTGACTCACCGCCACCGAAGAAGAGTTTTGGACCAAGATTTTCTGACTATGCAAGGTTGAATGCTCCTAGGAGCCATATCTTGTTGGATATTGAGAAAGATAAGGACTTTCGATGGCCGAAGCCACTTAGGGGAGACCCCGCAAAATGAAACAAGGATCAGTACTGTAGGTACCATAAGGATGTGGGACATGATATCGATGATTGTAGGCAACTCAAGGACGAGATTGAATTCTTGATCCGAAGAGGGAAGCTAAGCCAGTTCACGAAGAGTGAAGATCGTGGAAATCAAAGGAGGGATTATGATAGGAAGAATAATGATCGTAGGGACAACGATCGTGATCGTAACCCACAGCCCCGAGGGCCAATTATTGTTAGGCCGAATACACAATTATAATCAACTAAGTATGAGAGAATAACAATAAGTTCTTAAAAGACTTTAAAAACTGTTTGGAAATAACTCCTCTCTAAGTGATGTAAAATATCACAGAGAGCTGCTTAGGTTACAATGAAAAGATATTGTGTTACACGATCGATACCCTTCTAGGGTTAACCTACTGTATTTATAAAGATATACAGCTACGTACAATCGATAATTGATTCTCCTATAAATCAGCTATAAAAATATTATCAATTACGATTGCTACACGTCTTTCTAGTCAGCACGACTTCCTTTGACAGCTATCCAATCTTCAAAGATATCGCTTCCATAATTATCTTCAATAATTCTGTTACTGACCAGCAAACGCTTCTGTTTAACAGAGTTTAGCTGCTTCCTCTTGTCAGCGTATAGCAAACTCTATCGAGCTTCCAACTGTCAGAGTTTAACTAAATTCTGACTGCTTCCTATTTCAAGTTAAACTCTGTTTTTCCCTGTAAAACTTAAACACTGATATTAACCACATCAATTATATTTAACAATCTCCCCCAGCTTGTTCATTAGTAAAAATGCACAAATTAACAGTAATTTATGATGTCAAAACAATTTTATACAAACACGGTGTTTATTCAAATAAGCAGAGTTCAATCTTGACTTAACAAAATTTACAGAAAATAAGAATTACTTACAGACTTTTTCTACCTAACCTCCTCAATATCTGGTGTTGTTCTAAGGTAGTCTATAAGCTGTCTTCTTTCTGCATTCTCGAGCTCTCTCTGCATTATCTCCTTGATCTCTTTCAATTTAGGATCATCTTCTCCAGTTTGGTAGATAGCAGCTCTCAGAGAATATATTTTTGTTTTTCCTCATTTCGTTTCAAAGCCTGATAAAATATACTTTCTCTGATTCAGAATTGAAGTCCAGCACAGTTATACCCAAGTCAGTCTTCAGTCGAGCACTATTCCTCTTCATTTCAACAAGATTTCCATGATTGTCTCTGTACTTAGGAACATACTCTTCTGTAATTTTTGAACCAGTAAGTACTTTGGCTTTCTTCATATATTCTCTTATAGAATCAGCAATAAGCGCTGTTCTTCGATTTGTAACCCTGAATAAGTACAGAACATATTGATGTTCTTCACACAGCTTCAGCTTGATGTCATCTTCATTCACCCTATACACTGTTCCATCCTCCATGAAGTACAATAAAAAGTATTTATCCAAACTCTTTTGACGAACCAGCTGAACTGACTCCAGTTTGTCTAAATTTTCTTGAATCATACCAGCTCCAGGAGAAATAAGTGATGAAGGATTTCTAGGACTGTTGCTTATTCTGACATCTTTGTGAGAACCCAAACCAGATGTGTTCTTACCAGGAGGTTTTCCTAAGAAACCTCTATCATGCTGAAAAGTACCAACTCCTTTCTTCTGAGCTTGAACAGGAATTGTAGGCTTGGAGAAAAATCTTTGCATATGAGCAGACAATGGATTATTTTGAACAGGTAGGGGTTCATTCACAACATGTGTAGAAACAGAGGTTGTATCTATTTCCCTTTATCTTCTTGACCCATTATACCTTTAAGCTTTAGCTTGGCATCAAGTGATGATTTTCTTATCAATTTTCCTTCTTCTTCTTCTAGACTACCAGCAAGATTTTCTTTAATCACTATCCCTTTTAGAACAGGCCTTGGGGCTTTAGCACTTTTCTTGGCCTTTCCAGATTTCATAGCTTTCAAATGCTCTTCTTGTAAGAGTAATTCTTCAGCATGAACATCTTCTAAGGTAGCTCCCTCAGCATTCTCTTCCAAGAAAATCTTAGCAGCAAGCTCTTCATCAGTTTGTGGATTGTCAGAGAATAACAAATCCCTGTGCCTTGAAGTACTCTGTACATTTATATCCACTGCTGTATTTGATCTTGTAAACTTGCCAGCTTTCAAATTAACACCAGACTTTGATCTCAGTCTCCTCTCTGAATTAGTCCTTTCATCATCAAGATCATCTTTCTTTGATTGGGTTTGAGGCTGCTGCTTACACTTAGATCTAGCAACTCTCTCCCCCTTTTTGACATCATCAGGGATTAAGATTGAAGTAATTAACTCAAGAGAGTTGGCAATAGATTCGATCTTGTCAGCTAATAAAGTCTGATTTTCTTCAACTTTGCCCAATCGTTGGATTAGAGTCTCCTGAGTCTTTGAGAAGGTTTGAAACAACTTGTTGTTGTCTCTCTGTAGACTCATCTCTCTTTGTACAACTTCATTTCTCAGATCCACAATTGACTTCTGATTTTCATTAAATCTGTGATTCAAGGCCTTAACCTGAATCACTGTGCCTTGCAAGCATGTCAGAATGTCTGGATTTGAAATCTTCTTAGAATTATCCCTGAGAAAATCAGCTGCTCTTCCAGTAGGAAATATGCAATCTTCTTTGTACCACTCTGCAGTTTGTTTTGCCAAATAATCATTTTCAATTTCTCTTGCAGAAGGTCCAGCAAAGTCTGTCTTCTCCCCTGTTTTCAGTCCATCAGTCTGAACTTCAACATTTGGAGCAGATCCAGCTTCTACACTCACTTCTTTAAAAGGATCATTTTCAGAATCATCTGCATCTGCAACTGAGGCAGTTTCTTCATTAAGTTCAGGAACAAGTTCTTCTTGAGGAACTTGGTCTTCTTGATTAGCAGAGTTTATCTTGACAATCTCTGAAGAGAGAAATTTTGCAGGCTGATCTATTTCCTCACCATGGTCAAAGACTTGATGTGCATCAGAGAATAACTCTGTGTGAGATGCAACCTATGTTTCTTCTAGCACCACAGTAGGTTGATCAGCAACACTAGTTTCAGCAGAGTTTGCAGCCATGGGTGTTGGAATAGGATCTTCAACTTCAACAGAGAATGACATGAAATTTTCACCAAACTCTTCCATTGCAGGTAACTCATTTCTATCATCTTTTTCAATTTGAACCTCAGCAAGTACAGGTTCATCAATTCTTGGTTCATGTTCTGCTACAGTAGGTTCTAAGATAACCTCTGTCTCAACAGCAGGAGTCTCCTTAGAGATATCCTCTGGAGCTTCAATTTGAGCTTCTATCTCATCATCAGATTCATCAATTAATACCCTTCTTCTCTTGGGCCTAGGAACTTCAGCCTCATCATCTTTTGGTCTGTTGGCTCTTTACTTTCTTGGTGGTCTTATAGCCCTGTATTTCTTGGACTTAGCAATTTTTTTGGATTGTGGTTGAGGTTGAGGTTGAGATGAAGGTTGTGATTGAGGTGGAGGTTGAGTTTGTGTTTGGGATTGGGATTGAGGTTGAGGTTGTGAAGTAGTAGCAACAGTGGATGGAATGGATGTAGATGTAGGTTTAGAGGGTGGTTCTGTATTTGTAGGTTCAGGATTTGGCTGTGGAGGTTCAAGTGCAGGTTCAGGTGCTTGTGCTTGTGGTTCCTGTGGTTGATTGAGAAAATTTCTGAGGGCAAGTGGAAAAATAAACTCTGGAACTTGATCCTTGTTTGCATCTTTGTTGGTCAAGTCAGAGAACATTCTCTTATGGACTTGGAAGGGTTGGATGACATCCTCATCAGAAATTTCCACATTAGGAAAATAAGCAGAGAATAGACTTTGACAAAAACGTGAGAAATAGACAGTTGTATTAGACTCTGATAGTTTTTCACCTAGATTCATAAGAACTAGTCTACCAAAATCGAAATTACTTCCATTGAGAAGAGAATACCCGATTTGAAGACTATCAGTGGGAATGGCATCCCAGTTGGTGACTTTCTTCCCGAACGCTCTAGTGATGCAGTCAAAGAAAAAGCTCCATTCCTTCCTGAGCCCTGGCCTTTTTACATTACCGAGCTTGTCCAAAAGGCCAGAAAACCGCAGCTGCTGCAACATCTCTTTCAATTCATTCTCACCAGCAACAGCGTATGAGGTGTGAGTGTCAAAGCCCATAGTATCTCTAATAGTTGCCGAGGTAATCACAAACTCTGTCTCTTCATAAGTAAAAATAATTGATGGATTCCCAGTCTCTCCACCATCATCATAGACAGAGTTATTCCAAAAGGTAGCAATCTGCGTGGCAGAGAGTTTTGTTGGTTCGACAAGAGCTTGACCTATTTCAGAATCCCTTAGAAAGTTCTGAATCAGATGAAACGGTTCTGGAGCTTTGTCAGTGTTTAGCGGTGCTGCATAGTTGTTAGGAACAAACGATAATCCCTGAACAACAAAAGGCTTGGATGCCATTAGAACAGTTTAGAAATTTTGAGAAAAGAGAATGTGTAGAAAAGTGTTTGTGAAAATGCTTAAGTGAAAATAACAGAGAAATTGTGTGTAAAGTTGTGTGTTCGTGGATGTAAAAGTGAAAAAGTGAATAATGAACCGAGTTTGATTAAATCTGTAATTGAAAATTAAAAACCCAATCGTTTTAGACATTAAACACGCAACCAATTTCTTGTTAAGTGTGTGAGTGGGACACGTGTCACGTAAATAGTGGAACAACCGTTTACACGCGCAGTAATAATGTCTATTATTACTGCTATTCTCTCTCCTATTACCAATACACTTTAACTGTCTGACACCAATAAACAGTTGGCACATATCACATGCAAATTTCAAAAACTCTTTTTGTACTCCAAGTATATACTTTGTCTGAAATAAAATATTACCTTAGAGTACTCAACAGAATCCAACAGTGTTTATCAATTCGCCAACTTTATTACTGTAATCCTTTCAAACACTGCACAGTTGTGAATATGAGTTTGTGTATAGCAGAGTTTACTAAATCAATATTTAAAGCATCTAATATTTCATAAAATCCATAAAATAAATCAGTAAACACTGGATGCACAAACTCTCATTTTAAACACTGAATGTATGATGAATGCTAAACTCTATAGTAAACAATTTATATACAGTAATATTTAATTAATTTATAACCCTTTTTTTTGTTTTTGATTTCTCCAGTAATCAGAGGTTGGAACTAGTCACCAAAAATCCTATAATTTTAGCCCTTATCAGTTTGATAAGTTCCTGGATCTTCCTAGTCTTCGACTAGTCACCAAAAATTAGAGAATTTTAGCCCTTCATGTATACCAGTAAGTTCCTGGGTCATCCTAGTTACACACATGATCTCAAAGGAGTTCTAACAGTCTATATACATAATCTTTAGGGGTATTCTAATAACAGAATCTAATTTAACAGTGTATAACTAACAGAGTTTAGAGCTCATCAACATCAGAAATTATTCATGAGAGGCAATGCACACAGTATTTACAGACTCAGAGTTTAGGATAAATAAACTAAGAGATGCTATAAATATGCAACAGTATCATGCTGTGTTAATTTTCTGCACAATCTAAGATTAGATCACAAATAACTTAGAAGGATTCATGATTAATTACTGAGAATCATGCTTCATACAAATTTCTTCATTGGTATTAACATTCAGACAAAAACATTATCAGAGTTTCTTAGAGTTTATCCAACATGTCAACAGTGTATGACTTACAGAGCATGCTAACAGAGTTTAACAGCCATCGAGCAGAGTTTGCATAACAGAGTTTAACATACCACAGAAATATGAGCAACACATTACATAAGTAGAATTTTGAGTCTAACCAATATCTCTAGTCAAAGCCAGAGACCATCCCTAGTTCATTTACCAGCCTTGTAAATACAGCTTCACTCAATGGCTTGGTGAAGATATCTACAAGCTGCTGTTCTGTAGACACAAAATGAAGCTCAATATTCCCTTCCCCTATATGTTCTCTGATAAAATGGTACCTTATGCTGATGTGCTTGGTCATTGAATGCTGTACTGGATTACCTGTCATAACAATAGCACTTTGATTATCACAATAAATAGGTATTTTACTGTACCTCAATCCATAATCCAGCAATTGATTCTTCATCCACAGAATCTGTGCACAACAGCTACCAGCAGCAATATACTCTGCTTTAGCTGTAGATGTAGAGATTGATTTCTGTTTCTTGATGTACCAAGAAACAAGTCTATCACCAAGAAATTGACAACTTCTACTGGTACTTTTTCTGTCTATCTTATAGCCTGCAAAGTCTGCATCAGAGTAACCAAGTAGCTTGAAGTCTGATTCTCTTGGATACCACAAACCTAAAGTTATGGTGCCCTTAAGATATTTGGAAATTCTCTTTACAGCTGTTAGATGTGGTTCTCTTGGATCTGCCTGAAATCTTGCACAAAGACATGTTGCATACATGATGTTAGGTCTGCTTGCTGTTAGATAAAGAAGAGACCCAATCATCCCTCTATAGCTTGTCATATCCACTGGTGAACCTGTGTCTTTATCCAACTTTGTTGCTGTTGCCATGGGAGTTGTTGCAGATGAGCAGTCAAGCAAGCCAAATTTCTTGAAAAGATTTCTGGTATATTTTGCTTGATTGATAAAGATTCCATCATCTATTTACTTCACCTGTAGGCCTAGAAAATAACTAAGCTCTCCCATCATGCTCATTTGATATTCGGACTGCATGAGCTTGGCAAACTTCTTACAGAGTTTATCATTAGTAGATCCAAAGATTATGTCATCTACATATATTTGAACTAATAACAGATCAGTACCAAGTTTGAAGTAGAACAAGGTTTTATCAATTGTACCTCTGTTGAACCCACTTTCCAAAAGAAATTGAGCCAAAGTCTCATACCATGCTCTTGGTGCCTGCTTAAGTCCATAGAGTGCCTTGTCAAGCCTGTAGACATAATCTGGATACTTGGGATCTACAAATCCTGGTGGTTGTTCAACAAACACTTCTTCTTCAAGTTTTCCATTCAGAAAAGCACTTTTCACATCCATCTGAAAAACCTTGAATTTCTTGTGAGAAGCATATGCTAGAAAGATTCGTATTGCCTCCAACCTTGCAACTGGAGCAAAAGTTTCATCATAGTCTATGCCTTCTTGCTGTGAATATCCTTTGGCCACAAGTCTGGCCTTGTTTCTTGTAACAACCCCATCACTGTCAGTTTTGTTTCTGAAAACCCATCTAGTACCAACAACAGATCTATTCTTTGGTCTAGGTACAAGGGTCCATACTTCATTTCTCTCAAATTCATTCAACTCCTCCTGCATTGCTGTTATCCAGTCAGCATCTTGAAGAGCTTCTTCCACTTTCTTTGGTTCAGATTTGGATAGAAATGCATGAAACAAACATTCATTTATTGTAGCACTTCTTGTCCTGACTTTTGCATCTGGATCTCCAATTATTAGATCAGCTGTATGTGATTTTGTCCATTTCCTAGCTGAAGGTAAATGACTTCTGTCAACAGTTGATCCTCCCCCTTGATCAATGTTCTCCTGATCATCTTGTTGCCTTTCTTCATTCTCTAAGGCTCCCCCTGAATTTGATCGCTCAGAGTTTAAGTTGTCAGATTTTGAACTATCAGAGTTTGAGTCATCAGAGATTGATCCAGATTTTTCAGTTGACTCACTATTAGAATTTGAGTCATCATTTTGATCATGCTCCTCCTCAACTGGTTCTCCCCTTTGTTCTGGCTGTACGGTTTCTTTTGTGTGTACCAGTAGAGGTTCAGAGTTTGCATCAACAGAGTTTGTTGAACTGGTTTCATCAGAGTTTATTTCATCAGAGATTAGATCTTCATTTTCGAAGTGCAACTGATCATGTTCATCAACATCTTTAAGTCCAGTTATTTTCCTGTCATCAAATGACACATGAATAGATTCCATAATCACCTTTGTTATCAGATTATAAACTCTGAATGCCTTAGTTGACACTGGATAGCCAACAAAAATTCCTTCATCTGCTTTCAACTCAAATTTGGTCAACTGTTCAGGATGAGTTTTCAACACAAAGCATTTGCACCCAAAAATATGAAAATATTTCAGGTTTAGCTTCTTTTCTCTCACCATCTCATATGGTGTTTTTCCATGCTTGTTGATTAGTGTGGCATTTTGAGTAAAACAGGCTGTTTGAACTGCTTCTGCCCAGAAATAGGGTGGCAATTTTGCTTCATCAAGCATAGTTCTGGCAGCTTCTATCAAGGTTCTGTTCTTCCTCTCAACTACACCATTTTGCTGTGAAGTGCCAGGTGCAGAAAACTCTTTCTTCAATCCTCTGTTCTTGCAGAATTCTTCCATTGTTGCATTCCTGAATTCAGTTCCATTATCACTCCTGATTATTTTGACTTTGTGTTTTGATCCTTTGTCCAGCAGCTTTACATGCTCCATTAGAGTTAATGCAGTTTCATCCTTCTTTGCTAGAAAATACACCCAGGTATATCTGGTGTGTTCATCAACAATGACTAGAGCATATTTCTTTCTTCCAATTGACAAGACATTCACTGGTCCAAAGAGATCAACATGTAGAAGATGATATGGATCAAAAATTGAAGATTCAGACTTGCTCTTGAAAGAAGTCTTCCTCTGTTTGGCCTTTTGACATGAATCACACAGACCATCAACATTTAACAAAGACTTTGGAAGTCCTCTAACAAGATCCTTTCTTATCAACTCATTGATGTTGTTCAGATTCAAATGAGAGAGTTTCTTATGCCACTTCCAACTCTCTTCATTAGACATTCTTGTTGACAAGCACATAGTTTTTCCATCAGAGTTTGTCAACAAGCTTGCTTCATAGATATTGTTGCGCCTTTGTACAACTAAAACAACTTTCCCTGTGGTTTTGCTGATAACTTCACAGTATTCAGGTTGAAAATCTACATGAAAACCTCTATCACAGATTTGACTCACAGATAGCAGATCATGCTTGAGTCCTGGAATCAGAGCTATATTTGTGATGATGACACTTCCAAGATTGATATTGCCATATCCCAGAGTATGTCCTATGTTGCCATCTCCATAGGAAACTTTTGGGCCAGCCTTCTCCACATACTCTGATAGCAGGGCTTTATTTCCAGTCATGTGTCCTGAACATCCACTATCCACGACTAGGATACTCTCCTTGATGCCCTGCAATCATAAATAATTACTGAAGATTAGATTTAAGGATCCAGACTTGCTTGGATCCTTTGGCTTTCTGAATTTTGTTAGCTTTAGCAGCGGAATTTACACTATCAGAGTTTAAGCTAACTTTATCAGAGTTTACACTTGCAGAATTAACCCTAACCCATTTCAGATTAGGTTTCAGTTCATAGTAATTATGATAAATAGCATGATAATTTCTGCAAGTATAAATAGAATGCCAAGTGCTTCCACAGTGTTTGCATAAAGTCTGTGATCTAGTTCTAACATTATCTTTCTTTACTTCAGACTTGGAAGGTAAAGAATTAATGTTTTTGTTCTTCCTGAAAAAACTAGAAAGATTGTTAGTGCTACCACAGTTATGACATGTCTTTCTTGGAGCTAAAGTAGCAAGCATTTGATAATTACCTTAAGTGATGCCTACTTTACCATTTCTGTTCTTTCTAAAAACTTTCTGTTTCTTAACAGATTTTAACTCCTTAAGCTTATGCTTGAGTTGTTTATCTGTCATTAAACCAATATTAACTTGTTTAACACTAGTTTTTACTGGTTCTTTCTTAACATCTTCTTTTCCACATTCAAACCTAGGTTCACTTATTCCATTAACAAATGTTCCAGATTTCTTAGGTGGAAGAGGTGGTCTAATCTTGACTGTATTCTGAAACCTAAGTTTATCTTCCTCAGAATAACCTAGACCTACAGTATCAGATTGAAAAACTTCTTGAGTGTCTTTTCCAGAGTGAGTCCAAGTTTTAATAATGTGATTTGCCTTCTCCAATTCAGATTCTAGTTGTTTATACTTACTTAACAACTCTTGTTCAAGATAGACAGCATCATCTCTCTCCTTTTGAACTTGCTGCGTGTTAGCAAGTTTCTCTTCTACAACCTTATTTCTCTCTTTGAGTTTAGAATTCTCAGTTTTGATTCTCTCATTCTCTAAAGTCTGATCCCTGTAACTGATATGCAAAGCCTTAAGATATATTCTCAATTCAGTTATATCATCAGTATTATCAACAGTAGTAGCCATGAGAGCATAGTTCACATCCTCATCTGAGTCAGAGGTGTCTGCCCAATCTCTACCTTTAGTGAAGAGTGCCTTCTCAGTTTTACCCTTCTTGCACTCAGGAGCATAGTGACCCATCTCCTTACACTTGTAGCACTGAATCTCAGACTTGTCTCTCTTCCCAGATTTGGTATCCTTTCTCTCAGATTTTCTGAAATTCTTCTTGTCAGACTTTGAATCATTCTTGGAGAATCTCTTTCCCTTCTTGAAGTTCTTAAATCCCATCTTCTTGAAGGTCTTTACCATCAAAGCAGCCATTTGCATCATTTCCTCGTCATCTTCAGAATCAGATGATCCATCTGTGTTTGAGTCAACATCAGACTTTGATGACTCATTTTCAGAATGAATGACCAAAGCTTTTCCTTTTGCTTTCTTCCTTGATGCTTCCTTCTTTGAGGGTCTTTCTTCAACTCTTAGAGCAACAGACTTTGACTTCCTTCCTGATCTTCTGCTTCTCTGTTCCATTTCCAGTTCATGAGTCTTGAGCAACCCATAGATCTCATCAATATCAGTGTCAGCCAGATCATAGTTGTCTCTAATAGTGGTTGTCTTAACATCCCACTTTTCAGGTAGAGAAAGAAGAAACTTGAGATTTGAATCTTCTAGATCATATTCTTTATTAACCAGTGACAGATCATTGAGTAGCTTACAGAATCTATCAAAGGTTTCTGTCATTGATTCTTTAGATCTAGCCTCAAAGTGTTCATACTCCTGTGTGAGTATGTTCCTCCTATTCTTCTTGATTGCAGCAGTTCCCTGGCATCTAACCTCCAGGGCATCCCAGATCTCTTTTGCAGTTTTACAATTGATCACTTTGTTAGACATAACATTATCCAATGAACTATGAAGCAGATGTCTAACCTTTGCATCCTTAGCAATGGATGAAATGTCCTCAGGAGTCAAATATTTCTTCTCCTTTGGAATAGATTTAGCTTCCTGTCCAGCAGTAACAACAGATAATTTTGTAGGCTTATGAGGGCCTTCATAAATTCTGTCAAGATATTTTGGATCTGTGGCCTCCAGAAACATAGCCATTTTCACCTTCCAGGTTGAGTATTCTGCTGGCTTGAGAATAGGAACCCTGATTGTCTCATATCGGCTCACAGTTGCAGGTTGAGCCTTCTCAGCACTAGAGCCTGTTGTTGGAGGAGGAATTTCTGCCATTGATTATAGTTGTGTGTGTGTGTGTGTGTGGATCTAAAACTGTATTAAATTAATAGATTAAGCTCTGATACCAATTTTTAGGCCAAATACACAATTATAATCAACTAAGTATGAAAGAATAACAATAAGTTCTTAAAAGACTTTAAAAATTGTTTGGAAATAACTCCTCTCTCAGTGATGTAAAATATCACAGAGAGCTACTTAGGTTACAATGAAAAGATATTGTGTTACACGATCGATACCCTTCTAGGGTTAACCTAACTGTATTTATAAAGATATACAGCTACGTACAATCGATAATTGATTCTCCTATAAATCAGCTATACAAATATTATCAATTACGATTGCTACACGTCTTTCTAGTCAGCACGACTTCCTTTGACAGCTTTCCAATATTCAAAGATATCGCTTCCATAATTATCTTCAATAATTCTGTTACTGACCAGCAAACGCTTCTGTTCAACAGAGGTTAGCTGCTTCCTCTTGTCAACGTATAGCAAACTCTGTCGAGCTTCCAACTGTCAGAGTTTAACTAAATTCTGACTGCTTCCTATTTCAAGTTAAACTCTATTTTTCCCTGTAAAACTTAAACACTGATATTAACCACATCAATTATATTTAACAGTTATCAATATGATCTGGGGAGGCCCGACAGCGGCCGGCACAACTCGAAACTCTCGAAAGGCATATTCCAGAGAAGTGATGCACATCATGGGAGAGGCCCCGAAACGTGCTAAGACTAAAATAGTGATTATTTTTTATGATTCAGACCTCGAAGGGGTGAAGATCCCCCATGACGACCCGTTGGTCATAACCCCTGTAATTGGAAACTCGGAAGTAAAGCGAGTCCTGATAAATAATGGAGCTTCGGTTGACATTCTATTTCATGACGCGTTTGTGAAGATGGGGTACACTGACTCTCAGTTGGCCCCGACCAACATGCCTATCTATGCATTTAATGGAGTTGAATCCAAGTTTGAAGGAACCATTCAGCTGCCTGTGACTATTGGGCAAGAACCTAAAGAGGCCACTCGGAAGCTGAATTCTTAGTAATCAAGGCTGCCTCAACATATAATGCGATCCTAGGAAGGACTGAGCTTCATACGTTTAAGGTTGTGGCCTCTACCTATCACATGAAGGTTAAGTTTCCAACTCGCAATGATGTTAGAGAATAAAGAGGAGATCAAAAAATGGCTAGATGTTTCTATGTAGCTGCTTTAAGAGCCAATGTAGTCGGGGGGCAGGTCTTTCCGATTGAAGACATGGATGTCCGAGGAGATGATGAACACCGAGGGAGGCCGACAAAAGATTTGGTTCCTATACCTCTAGATCTCGGAGACTCCGAAAAGGTTACGTATATTGGAGCCTCTTTGAAGGAACCCTTGAAAGGCAGGTTGATGACTTTCTTACCAGAAAACAGTGATGTGTTAGCTTGGACAGCGGGCGACAATCCAGGGATTGATCCCCAACTCATAACTCACAAGCTGAATGTCGATCCAAAGCGGAAGACAATAAAGCAGAAGAAGAGAAATTTTGTTCCTGAAAGGCAAGAGACCATTAAGCAAGAAGCTGACAAGCTCTTAGAGGCTGGGTTTATTGAAGAGATTTAGTTTCCCGAATGGTTGGCTAACCCTGTGATGGTCAAGAAGGCAAATGGAAAGTGGAGGATGTGTATAGACTTCACTGATCTGAATGATGCATGTCCCAAGGATTGTTTCCCTCAACCAAGAATTGACACACTGATAGATGCCACTGCTGGGCATGAGATGTTGAGTTTCATGGATGGTTTCAGTGGCTACAACCAGATTAAGATGCATAAGGATGACATCCCAAAGGTATCTTTCATAACTAACTTTGGTGTTTTCTGTTATCTAGTTATGGCTTTTGGACTAAAAATGCAGGAGCTACTTATCAACGATTGGTGAATAAGATATTCGCTCATCTAATTGGGAAAACCATGGAGGTCTATGTTGATGACATGTTAGTCAAGAGCCTATTCAAGGAAGACCACATTAAGCACCTCAGAGAGGCATTTGAAGTTCTGAGGCACCACAAGATGATGTTGAATCCAGCCAAGCGTGCTTTTTGCGTTGGATCAGGAAAGTTTTTGGGATTGATGGTTTCGAAGAGAGGCATAGAGGCCAACCCTGATAAGATCAAAGTGATTTTGGATATGGAACCACCCCGCTCTATACGAGATTTATAGAAGCTAACGGACCGAGTTGCAGCCCTAGGGAGATTTATATCCAAGTCTGGTGATAAGTGCTTGCCTTTCTTTCAAGCATTGAAGAAGGTAAAAAAACTTTGAGTGGACACCTGAAAGCCAAGAGGACTTTGAACAGTTAAAGAAGTACATGACTGAGGCCCCGTTGTTAGCCAAACCTAGTCCCGGAGAGATATTGTATTTATACTTGGCGGTATTTGAACAAGCATTGAGTGTCGTCCTCATCCGAGAAGAAAGAAAGGTTCAGAAACCTATCTACTACGTGAGCAAGGTGTTGCATGGAGCTGAGTTGAATTACTCTCCCATTGAAAAATTTGCTTTGGCATTGTTGACAGCCGCGAGGAAGTTACGCCCATACTTTTAGGCACATAAGATTGAAGTCCTGGCGGACCATCAGCTGAGAAATATATTGCATAGCCCAAAAACAAGTGGAAGGCTGATTAGGTGGGCGATCGAACTCGAAGAATTTGACATCATATACAAGCCTCGAACAGCCATCAAAGCTCAGGAATTGGCTGACTTCGTGGTTGAATGTACCATTGGCAACCAAGAAGTCGGGGGGCAGGAGATAGTACCCACCCCTGAAGGCAAGGATAAAGATGAAGAGATATTGCTAGATCAGAAGGAATATTGGGTGCTCTATTTTGATGGGGCATCAAAAACAAAATCTAATGGTGCAAGAATGGTTTTGCAAAGCCCCGATGGGTTCACAGTTGAGTATGCTTTAAAGTTGGATTTGTTGGGACAATCAGATCTTGGCACTGCGAATTTCGATACAATAAATTAACGAGTACGAATAGAAAAATCACCTTGTTAACGGTTGATTCCACGCTCTTCTATTGTATTCCCAAATTCCCTTGAGCGAAGTGTGGCCTTCGTCTTCTCAAGTTAACCTCTCTTCTTGCTCCTGGGTGGCTACCAATTTTTTCCGACCAACCCCCAGCAAGAAGAGAATAGGAATATATATAGGCTACAATAGGGATCATGGATAATTAGGTTGGGCCTTCTAATTACATCTTGAGCCTAGCCCAATGTAATTAAATATTAATTCAATCCACTAAAGAATTAATATTTGCACTACCTTTCCTAATACCGTAATTTAATTAATTAATTCGGTTCCAATATTATTTGCTTATTAAATTCCCCATGTTTAAAATATCGCATGTCCATTAATTAAATAAATTACTGATAATTCATTTAATTAATATCTTTTATCCTTGATTATCCACTCAACCTTTATTTAATTATGCCGGAATAAATCCACCTGCAGGGTTTCACATAATTAAATCTTTTTGAGCTTTCAAGGGGACATCATTAACCCGAATATTATCAGGACATGGATTCCTTCAATAAATAATATCCCACCATATATATTATTTCATCACCCAAAATATAATGAAATAAATCAAAAGAATTATTTCATATATAAATCAAAGCATGTAAATAATATATACGTGTCAATTATTATTTCCGGATTAAGAACCTAAGCATTAATAATAACATAGAATCTTAGTTCACCTCCTTAATCAGTATAAGGGAACAATTCTAAATTTGATCCTGTTCAATATACACAAAGTATACTAGTATTATTTATTAGTCAATATAAACTAATCTAAATAATACTACAGCCATTCCAGTCGATTGTCTAACTCCACCTGTGCTGTGAACCTTATTATATTGTATAAACCGTATTTAATAATCTAATATTCTGTATCCCATTTGATACTAGATTATTCACAATATATAATATTTAGACAACATGTAAACATTTAAATGATTCTCAATTAAACCGGCCAGAAATAAATGTAAATACTTCAAATAAATATTTTCAGTATACACTAACAATCTCCCACTTATACTCAAAATATTCTATGAGTATATCAGTGTTTATTTAATCCACTATTACACAGAAAACTATGTGTCCATCCATCTGACTCCTATCGCTTCCACATGCCTGTCAAAAACTTTGGCTGGCAGGCCTTTTGTGAAAGGATCTGCCCGGTTGTCTTCTGATGATATGTGAGCCACAACTATATCTCCTCGCTTTACGATTCCTCGTATGAGATGATGCTTACGTTCAATATGTTTAGCTGCTTTGTGATCTCGCGGTTCCTTCGAATTTGCCACAGCACCAGTGTTATCACAATACACTGTCAAGCTCCTAGGCAAATTAGGTACCACATCCAAGTCCAAAAGGAAGTTCCTGAACCATACAGCCTCCTTTGCAGCCTCAGAGGCCGCCACATACTCGGCTTCCATGGTAGAGTCTGCAATGCATTTCTGCTTTACACTCCTCCATATAACAGCTCCACCTCCCAAAGTAAAAACATATCCCGAGGTCGATTTCCTCTTATCCCTATCTGATTGGAAATCTGAATCAGTATATCCCAAAGGAAATAGATCTGAGGCCTTGTAAATTAACATATACTCCTTAGTCCTTCTCAGGTACTTGAGTATAGTTTTTACTGCGCTCCAATGTTCCTGACCTGGGTTCGACTGATATCTACTAACCATGCCTACAACAAAGCAGATGTCAGGCCTCGTACATAACATAGCATACATTAAGCTTCCACATGCCGAAGCATAAGGAACTGCTTTCATGCTCTCTATATCCTTAGGTGTCGAAGGACACTGCTCCTTGGATAGAGCCACTCCATGCTTAAAAGGTACAAAACCTTTCTTAGAGTTCTGCATGTTAAAACGAGCTAATACTTCATCAATGTAGGGCTCTTGAGATAAAGCCAACATCCTTTTCTTGCGATCCCTTATTACTTTGATCCCAAGGATGTATGCCGCTTCACCTAAGTCCTTCATTTCAAATTGTTTGAACAACCATGCCTTTATTGATGACAACATCTTAACATTGTTTCCAATGAGTAAAATGTCATCAACATACAGTACCAGAAAAACCACTGCATTTCCCTCACTTCTCTTATACACACATGATTCGCTTGGACTTTGATCAAATCCATATGACTGGACTGCCTGATCAAAACGAATATTCCAGTCTCTAGAAGCTTGTTTTAGTCCATAAATAGACCTCTTAAGCTTACATACAAGATGCTCTTGGCCTTCCTTAATGAATCCTTTTGGTTGTTGCATATAGATGGTTTCCTCAAGACTTCCATTAAGGAAGGCTGTCTTGACATCCATTTGCCAAATCTCATAATCGAGATGAGCTGCTATAGATAAAAGAATCCGGATCGACTTAAGCATAACAACCGGCGAAAAAGTTTCCTCATAATCGATCCCTTCTTTCTGAGTATACCCTTTCGCAACAAGTCGTGCTTTCCAGGCTTTCACCTTTTTGTCAGATCCTCTTTTCTTCTTGTAGATCCACATACATCCAATGGGTTTTACACCTTTGGGTGGTTCCACGAGCTCCCAAACTTGATTAGAATACATAGATTCCATCTCAGATTCCATTGCCTTTTGCCAAAGATCTGCATCTTTATCTAGAATTGCTTCTTCGTATGTCCTGGGATCCTCATCATGTTCACCAGAGACCAAGTCCGAGGACTCTCCCAAAAACATGAATCTATCAGGTTGTTGAACAACCCTCCCACTACGACGAAGCACCGGTGTGGTATTAGTGACAGGTTGTGCATTTTCTTGTGGTTGATCTACTTGTACTATTGGCACTTGGGGATTATCTGTCCCTCCCACTAGTTCCTCTAAAACGATACTACTCATGGGTTTGTGTTTCATTATATAGTCTTCTTCTAAGAATCTAGCATTGGTGCTAACAATGATGTCTCGATCCCTAGGACTATAAAATGAATAACCTTTCGTTCCCATGGGATAGCCTACAAACAGCCTTACTTCTGTACGAGATTCTAACTTGGTCGCGTTCTTGTTCAGCACATGTGCTGGACAACCCCAAATCCGAATATGTCTTAGACTTGGTTTGCTACCAGTCCACAATTCTATTGGAGTCTTGGGAACCGACTTAGAAGGTACCAAGTTCAGAAGGTAAGCCGCTGTTTCTATAGCATATCCCCAAAACGACTTGGGTAAATCTGAATAACTCATCATCGATCTAACACTCTCTAAAAGAGTCCGATTCCTTCTCTCTGCTACACCATTCTGCTGAGGTGTGCCAGGTGCAGACAACTGGGATGCAATCCCATTTTCTGATAAATATTCCCTAAATTCTCCAAGCAAGTATTCGCCACCACGATCTGATCGTAGTGACTTGATACATTTTCCAAGATGTCGCTTCTCCGCACTTGCTTTGTACTCTTTGAATTTTTCAAAGCACTCAGACTTACGGCGCAACAAATAAATGTACCCATATCTAGAATAATCGTCAATGAAAGTGACAAAATACTCATAACCTCCTCTTGCTTGGATACTCATAGGTCCACATAAATCAGTATGAACCAATTCTAACACTTCTTTAGCTCTATTCCCCTTTGCTTTAAAAGGCCTATTAGTCATCTTACCTTCCAAGCAGGATTCACAAACTGGAAATGGCTCCACTGCCAACGAGCCTAATGGCCCATCTACTACCAGTCTTTGAATCCTCCTCAAGTTAATATGACCTAATCTTAAGTGCCAAAGATATGTTTGGTTCAATTCAGAAGGTTTCTTTCTTTTATTTGAGCTAGAAAGAACGTTATTAGTTTCCTTATGTTGCAGCATTGGTTGGATAGGATTAATTATATATAAATTGTCTTGCAATGTACCAGAACCTATAACTCGTTTATTCATCATAATAGAAACATTACGATCCAAACAAACATTATAACCATCCATGGCAAGTTTAGAAACCGAAATTAAATTCCTTCTAAACGAAGGTACATAAAGACAATTGTTCAAAACCAAAATCCTATCATCGCCAAAAGATAATGTAATTATTCCAACTGCAACTACTGCTACTTTCGTAGCATCTCCCATGAACACATATATCTCGCCATCTCTAAGCATTCTGGATTGCTGGAACCCCTGCATAGAGTTACAAACATGGTCAGTGGCTCCTGTATCTACACACCAAGTGCTCGTAGATATAGCCGCTATATATGTTTCTGTAACTAGAGAAAGAGACATACCAGTATTGTTTGTCTTCTTAGGAAGAGGACAATCCTGTTTCCAGTGACCTGACTGCTTGCACCTGAAGCACTTGCCCTTAGGCTTTTTCACACCACCTTGAACTCCCACTGCATTAGCAATCTTTCCAGCTTTCTGTGTCTGAGTCTTTTTCTTCTTCTTACTTTTCGGTTTAGATGAAGAAGCTTTCTCGGCCACATTCACTTGAACATTCTGCTTAAAGAGTCCTTCAGCTGCTTGAAGTTCTGTCAGAAGTTCCGCGAGACTATATATCCTTTTGTTCATGGTGTAATTCAAGCGGAACTGCTCAAAACTTTTGGGCAAGCTCATAAGGATGATATCGATCTGGGTTTCCCCATCAATATCAGCACCAAGGATCTCCATCTCATTCAGATGAGACATCATTCTGAGAACATGATCCCTTACAGGTGTTCCTTCAACCATCTGAGTGTTCATTAAAGCCTTCATTGCTACTTGCCTAGCAGCCCTATTCTGTTCTCCAAAAAGTTCCTTGAGATTAAAGAGCATATCTGAAGCAGTGGGCATAGCCTGATGCTGATGCTGCAAAACACCCGACATTGCTGCCAGAATGTAACATCGCGACATCTCATCAGCCTTAATCCACCGCTTATAATACTCCTTCTCACTTTCAGGAGCATCTTCAGCAGGCTGGTCTGGCTTGGGTTCATAAGTACAAAATTTGTACTCCTCAGCAGTCAACACTATGTCCAAATTACGTTTCCATTCAATATAGTTCGGTCCAGTAAGTTTGTTATCCTTAAGTATGGTGAATAGTGGATTAAAGCCCATAGTGATCTAATCCTGAGAATCATACATGTAACACATAATCAGATAGTTGCATAAATCTTAAATCCTATTGGTTTCCTCTAACAATTAATTAAAATTAATGCACTAATATTTAAACACCATAAGTATCTGGTACGCCACGATGGATGACATATATACCACTTAAATTCGTTTAAATATTACTTCGGTCCTATTACTAAATAATACGCCACGTTAGGGTGGACTATATATTATTTTTCATAGCTAAGTGTATACCATTATTAAATCTTAAATTAATAAAAAGACTGGATACCACCATTAAATATTTCAAATCAATAATCGATAATAGGATAATTCCCAGATCGGGGGGAGCATTGTCAAGAGGCATCACTTAAGACCCCTTTCTAGACAGAATCATCCTTTCTCTCAATATCAAAATCTATATTCAATCAGTGGTACCCTTCTAATTAATTGAATTCTATGAAACTTGGTACGCCACGATGGGTGGCATGTATACCTTTCAATATTCGTAATTAATTTAGGAAGTTTGTTCTAGTAATATCCATAACACTACCTGACACCATAAATCATACGCCACGATGGGTGGCATGTATATAATTTATATTCGTCTCGGTGTTAAATTACATACAAACAATAATGGAGACCATGGGATTTAATTCCTAATTAATTCCCTCACCCACTTAGAATTTTTATTTAAAATTGAGGAATTTTATCTAGATGCATCGCCCTATGTTATTTTTTCGAGGTCCACATGTTATAAAAATAACAAAACAAAGAACACATAACATAGCAGCATGCATCATAAAATTAAAGCAATAAATAAAAATTAATGTCCATGTCGTCCTAATTATGTTAAACATGCAATTAAAAATTACACACATAATTAACAACACACATAATAATTATTTAAAGCAATAATTAAAAAATTAAATAGCGGAATCAAAATTATAAAACATAATTTAAATCCACTATTATGGCCCCTTGAAAAAAAAAAAATTTCCAGCCCTTTATTTTGCTGAAAAAAAACATTTTTCTGCCAAAAATCTTCTGTTGCGCAGGTTGCAATGGAGTTACTGCCTGTTTTGCCCTGTAACGCATTCGGACACTGCGTTACAGATCTGTTTCATTCTGTAACGCATGCCTGTCCTGCGTTACAGGCCCTTTTCTTCCTGTAACGCAGGACAGACCTGCGTTACACACTTTTCCAGAATTTTTTTCGTTTGCGCGGCTGGCTTCCCTGCTTCTTGTTAACCAGATCTGTTCCTTGCTTTTGGACACGAACAGATACACAACAGCAGCCCCATCATGATTTCGCAGCGGAACAAAAACAACTCCGATTTGATTTCCGATCGCACATAATTGTTACAAAATACCCGGATTTTTACATAATCCATCAAACAATTACATACAAAACAGATCTAATACAAAACTAATTTTGTAAATCTATTCTAACACGATCAACCCTCGTGTTTTACAACCACGATAAACCACGTGGAAACCAAACAAAATAACCACGATTAAACCACGTGGGATCCAAACACATAATTAAAATTACATGGCCATAATAGTGGATACTAAACAACCTGCAAAAGATTATTATCCAAGCACACCACTATACACATGCATATATAATTACGACATGGACATCGTATCAAAATTCGCAGAACCAATGAACCAGGCTCTTGATACCAATTGTTGGGACAATCAGATCTTGGCACTGCGAATTTTGATACACTAAATTAACGAGTACGAATAGAAAAATCACCTTGTTAACGGTTAATTCCACGCTCTTCTATTGTATTCCCAAATTCCCTTGAGGGAAGTGTGGCCTTCGTCTTCTCAAGTTAACCTCTCTTCTTGCTCCTGGGTGGCTACCAATTTTTTCCGACCAACCCCCAGCAAGAAGAGAATAGGAATATATATAGGCTACAATAGGGATCATGGATAATTAGGTTGGGCCTTCTAATTACATCTTGAGCCTAGCCCAATGTAATTAAATATTAATTCAATCCACTAAAGAATTAATATTTGCACTACCTTTCCTAATACCGTAATTTATTTAATTAATTCGGTTCCAATATTATTTGCTTATTAAATTCCCCATGTTTAAAATATCGCATGTCCATTAATTAAATAAATTACTGATAATTCATTTAATTAATATCTTTTATCCTTGATTATCCACTCAACCTTTATTTAATTATGCCGGAATAAATCCACCTGCAGGGTTTCACATAATTAAATCTTTTTGAGCTTTCAAGGGGACATCATTAACCCGAATATTATCAGGACATGGATTCCTTCAATAAATAATATCCCACCATATATATTATTTCATCGCCCAAAATATAATGAAATAAATCAAAAGAATTATTTCATATATAAATCAAAGCATGTAAATAATATATACATGTCAATTATTATTTCCGGATTAAGAACCTAAGCCTTAATAATAACATAGAATCTTAGTTCACCTCCTTAATCAGTATAAGGGAACAATTCTAAATTTGATCCTGTTCAATATACACAAAGTATACTAGTATTATTTATTAGTCAATATAAACTAATCTAAATAATACTACAGCCATTCCAGTGGATTGTCTAACTCCACTTGTGCTGTGAACCTTATTATATTATATAAACCGTATTTAATAATCTAATATTCTGTATCCCATTTGATACTAGATTATTCACAATATATAATATTTAGACAACATGTAAACATTTAAATGATTCTCAATTAAACCGGCCAGAAATAAATGTAAATACTTCAAATAAATATTTTCAGTATACACTAACAGGATTTCCCAACAACCAACAACGAAGCTGAGTATGAAGACTTGATAGCCGGATTGGGCTTGGCCAGAATCATGAGGGTCAAGAACCTTAAAATCTGTGGAGACTCAAGACTGGTAGTCTCGCAAGTGAATGGTGAATTTGAAGCCAAGGATGAAACTATGGCAAAATATTTGAGAGTTGTGAAAGCTATTATGACTCAGTTTGACGAGTGCTATGTGGAGCACATTCCGAGAAAAGAGAACATTAAGGCTGATGCCCTGTCCAAATTTGCTTCTTCAGAAATAGAGAATTACGCAGGAAGTGTTTACTTCTAGGTCTTGAAGGCCCCGGCCATCAACTCGAAGTTGGTGGCACTAATTGATGTAGGGAGCTATTGGATAGATCCAATCAAAGCTCACCTGGAAACTAGATGGCTCCTTGACAATGCTCAGGAGGCACGAAAGCTGTCGGTGAGAGCGTTGAGATATGCCTTGATTGAAGGCATTCTTTACAAGAGGTCTTTCGTCATCCCATATCTGGTTATACTTGGACCTTTCCCCGTAGCTTCAGCACAAAGGAAGTTCCTGATAGTGGCCATTGACTACTTCACTAAGTAGGTTGAGGCTAAACCTTTAGCCAAGATAACCACCAAACATGTGACGCCCCCAAATCTGAGGTCAAAGATTCAGGTCGTCACATCATCATCCAACCACATCATACCTGTATTAACTTTACAACTGAACAATACATACCTCCAGACCTCAATCTTACGCACAAACAAGTTAGAGCCTCAGAAACGATAATCAAAAGTAACACTAAATATTACAATTCATCTGTACAATCCAGAGTCTTACGCACTTCCACTTATATAACTATACTTGAAGATAAGTCTTACTATTACAGTTGGAAACCTATCAGACTTACTCTGTAGTATTTATCAGGAACTAAATCATCTCCGGGGCAATTCTTCTACTCCTCTTCTGCTGGTGCAGAGTTAATCGGCCAAATTCTTCTCTTGCTGAAAAGTTTTTATAAAGCAAGAATGAGCTACATAATGCTCAGCAAGTTCACCATTTTGTAAAATAATAATGTGGTTTATTTCGAAAACATTCCCAACTATATGGGTATATATCTCAGATTTCAAAACATAATTGGACAATGTATGTGTCCGAGTTTGAATAAAACATCTATACTCACTAAGGAGCTTTAAGAATAACATATGAACCCTTTATAAGGTTCCCATTTCAATATATCTCAAGTTTGAAAATATATACATATGAGTATATCATTTTCGGCAAAACACTCTACGATTAACATACTGTACCGGGAATACATCATTGCAAACCTCTTTCCTTCAATTAGCTTAGAAGGTTTCCCGTACAAAAACATTTCATTCTTTGAAACAATTGCAAGAGTGCACTAACACGTGCCAATCTTTATAGAAAATCTTGCAGTTCTAGATACTGCACGATGTCAATATTTTTCATATCAAAAACCACACTATCGGCAACTTGGCACTTAGGCCCAAGAAGCAGTGTTTGAGTATTTTTCCAAAGTGGAGGATGGGACTGGAAGAAAACATAAAAACCTGACAAGGATTGACGATGATCAGTCGCCACATCCAAGTCCAATAATCCGCGGGTCTTCTCTACCGGTAGAAGGATAGAAACTACATCCGTAACTATCCCCGAGTGAAAACTACATCCGTAATCACCCTCGATGAAAACTAAATCCGTAATCATCCTTCGGCAACACCTGGGCCGGAATAATAATTGATGGACCGCCTGGCTCACGGCCGCTTACACATCCCGGGAATCGTTCGTCAACGGTTCCCACACCTGCCAGAGTCCCTTTTTCTTTTTCTTTTAAAACTTTATTTTGATTGAAAACTGAGTAATTGAGGTCCGACATCAGTCGACCGATGATTCTTGAAATCATACAAGAAGCAAACCTGACCGGGGGTTTTCGAAAATGTTTTGAGTTCGAAAGAGTTCGGGTTTGAAAGTGCTAAAGGTATCTTGGATTAGCTTTGTCTTTAAAATAATGAACAATAATTAATAAATAATATTTTAAGATTTAATATTAATAATTAATAAAATAATTATTTAATGAAGTAAGCTTTCAATCCAAGATAGGCATTTTAAGTATTTACGAAGATATAAAAATAATTACTTGAGTATACGATACCCCCCGAATGACCCTTCGGGTTTTCGCAATTTAATTACGATATAATAATATACCGCTCCCCAGTCAATAGTATATACGGACCGCTACGACCTCTATTCCTAGAGTCGTTGTCCGAAGAAAACATTTCATTCTAAGTTCAAGGGGTGCAAACATATATGTACTTATACATCTCAATTTCATCGATACTTCGGTAAATATAAACATTTGATATGATTGAAAACTACAAACACAACAGTGAAAGTCCTTGTATATGTAAGTTTTGAAAAGTAAACTTGCCTTGGTGAGGTTGGGGTGGTCGAGCGTGCGGAGTGGAATGATCTATACATAAGCAATAACCGTTCGTTAGTACCTTAATCAATATCTCTTTAATTGCGGGGTTTTAGGGGGTACAAAATTAACTTAATGACTTCGTCTTATGACACTCTAGCCCCACTATAGGTTCATGTCATCACTCGATTACGCTCGTCACTTATTCGACTTAATTTGGTTACCATATCCGAATCATATCCATTACCCCTAAAATTACACTCCACTTACGACTTTTTCCCTTGCGCGAATTTACTCTAGCATTTTTATAAAATTGAAAAATACATATTTTAATCAAATTCTTTTTGGGTAGCCTTCACCACTGCATTTTCTAGCTTCTCTAATTTTTCCATGATCCTACATAAATTTTTAGGGGTTTAAACAAGGTTCACAAGGGGACCATTTAGTGCAGCCCGGAATCCAGAAACACATTTCACTTCTCAGGCCATAACTCAAAATATATACATCACCTAGTCATGAACCTTATATTTCTGGAAACTACATTCAAATACCTTTCCAACAATATATACTAGGACCTCAGGGGACATGATTTGGGGGTTCAAAACCCTCTTACAAGACAGTTCAAGTTCCTGGAAAAATCTCAGCATGCTTATATCACTAAACCAACCAAGAATCTTACATCCTCATCACAACCAACATCTAAATCACCAAGATCATACTTTATAACATACATGGAGATACATACACTAACCACAAGCTTAAAAATCATAACCGCAACACTTAAACTCAAGATCTACATCATCCATAACTTATATGTCCAAGATTCACACTAACATCCATGGATCTAACATTAAACACCATAAATAATTCATGGCCAAGAGGGGTTAGAGTTTTATACCTTCTTGATGTTCTTACAATCTCAAACAAGCTTGGTTAACCTTGGGGAAGCCTTACTCTTTGCTCACCATCTTCAATCTCACCAAAGAAATCAAGAACATGGAAGTGGGTTTCCTGACTAGAAAAACACTCCCCAAAGATCAGCCAAAACGAAGCCCTTGCAATCGTTTCCTGGTCGAGGCTCCTGAATGAAAGTTGTAGAGCGTCTTAACAGCTTTCTAACCATATAAAGAACAAAAAATTTCATTGAGTAATGAAGGCTCTAGGCCCGTTTTACTGAGAGGTGTTCTGCTGGACAGAATGGTTTTGTTCTTGGTTTTATGTTCTAATAATGCCATACACTTGATATATATCTATTTTTGGTTGGATGCATCTCATCCTTGCTAGGTGGCAACCTCTCATTGGCTCCTCTAGATTTCTTATCCACTTAAATTGCAACCAAGCCCTTTGCTAATTGCAACCAAGTCCTTGTCTCTTGTTTCTTGCACTTAAGTCCTTTTGTTTTGTTTTCTTTTCCACCGCCTTGATTTCCTTGTCGTTTCTTGAATAAAATAAATACGTTACAACTTATACGTTGCATATTATTGCTCTAATATAGCACAATACCTCGAACGAATATTAATTCCAACATCCCTTGTTTATTTCTCTATATCTCAGAAAACGTTCTCCCGATTTCTCAAGCATTCTCTTTTCTCAATTCTAGGAGTTTATTCTCAATCCCTTTTCCCTCTCATAATATATCCTTCCTTGGACTCTTAATATACCATATCCTTAATCCATGATTCGTTCGCTCAATCGCTTAATCTCATTGTAAAGTTTCAGCGGTTTCTAGAACGTTTGTTTCACTTCCTCAGTGGTTTTCGTTCCAAATTCTCAAATCACTTATAATAAAATTCCAAAATATTAACTCCTCAATTCCTCAAATTAAATATCTCATTTCTTGATATTACTGATATATAATTCACTGATCGGTCAAATATTACACGAAAATAGAATTTGGAATTTCTGAATTCCGATCGCATTTACATACACTTATTTACTCCGTAGATTACTAGTATAACTTCGGAATATCCACACTACGTCTCGTACATAGGTGGCATGAAAAATTTTCTTAATCCTCAAAATCACTATTCATCCACCAAATCACTATTCATTGATGCACTTCATCATAATAGGAAAAGTTTTAATTCTACCGAAATTTTGGGTTCTTACAGTCTCCCCTCCTTAAAAGGATTCCGTCCCGGAATCAGTTTAGGAATCACTGGGGTTACTCCTTCTTTGTTTCACTCTTTCAACTTTCAGGTGGATTCTTCCATATCTTGATTTTCTCACAATTCCTTATTAGTTTGAAAACCTTGTTCCTCAGCACTTGTTCTTCTCTATCCATGATTTCCACGGGTTGCTCCACATAGGTCAAGTCTGGTTGTAGGTCCACTTGGTCGTACTCTATCACATGCCGAAAGTCCGGGTGGTAGGGTCGTAGCATGGTCACATGAAACGCATTATGCACTTGCTGCAAGCTCGGGGGCAAGGCTAGCTCATAGGCTAACTTTCCAACACGCCTCAAAATCTCAAAAGGTCCTATAAACCTCAGACTTAGCTTCCCTTTCTTTCCAAATCTCATCAATCCTTTTCGAGGGGATACCTTTAGCATCACGAAGTCTCCCACCTCATACTCCTTCGATATCTCATAAAATTTGACCATACGAAATAATGGGTTTCGTAAAAAAAACTAATGACTTTTACATACACTCGTCTGTACCGTAAGGACGTAATATGAATTCGAAATCTTCATTTAATAATTCGTACATCTCGTGATCGCAAAGATTTCTCATCCACCCATAAAATTACTATTCGACCAGGTTTCGAATATTCACGAAAATTAGGGTTAATGCAGTCTCCTCTCCTTAAAAGGATTCTATCTTAAGAACCTAAGGATAATAGTTGTGGATACAATTCCAACCTTACCCTTTCCAACTCTCAGGTTGACACTTCAACCCTATTGTTCTCTCCCTTGGTCTCACCAACGCTTTAATGTTGTTTCTTAACGCATGCTCTCCTCGACCTGTATTCCTTATCGGTTGTGCTATGAATGAAAATTTCTATCCCACTACTTATACGTTCCTCTTCTACATTGTTCATAGTATCCGTGTTGAGTCCTTGTATCGTTGGCCCGTGAATACTTTGTGGTCGCGTTTTATAATCTGAGACAACGTCAATATGCATGGTATTCCTCACATTCCTTGGCTTGATCAGCACGCATGTGTTGCCTCCCGTCAGCCGTTACCACTTGCTATGGATACTGTATAGTCTTCGGTATATGTCGAACCAGTTCAGCTACTATATCCCTCGTTTATTGACTTCTTCGCAGCGCAAGAAAAGCGAAACTTCTTCTTTCACAGTACGCTTTACAAGAGACGTCCTTACGTTCGCAGGGTGATGATCGTGATAACAACATTCATTTCATGGATAAGTTTTTATTCTCGATTTCCCCGTGAAATCTAAGGCACGACACTAAATACAAATTCGATCGTCTGGATAATTCTTCTTCCCTGTCCGTCAACCACAGATCAAATTAGTACATACGCTCAATCTCTTTGTTAAATATACCTGAAAGCACCTTCAATATTCAAAGTTTAACCTTAAGTCTTTATCTGACGTAATCGTTGCAGAAGTTTTATATTGCACCACCATCTCTTCCGTATAATATTCGATAATCTTCTCAATGGAAAGTCTCTCGTAGGTAAATCACTTGGTCCAACAATTATAACTCAACTAGGGCCATCTCTTGGCTCGGTCTTTGGCGACCTACTTATGAAATTCATTATAATTCTGTTCACGTTCAATATTTTCTACAGGCGGAATTAATCCACTAGATCTCTATCATTCTGCTTTTGGCATGTCGCATTTGTACCTAATAGTTTGCCAATACCATTCTTCATATCCGTTTACCAAACATTCTCTTAATTCTCTATACATCTTTGTCCTTCCCCATAATTTATTTATTTTCCTCTAACATTATTTTTTATTGTATATACTCTATTTTCTTGGTCAATACTGACTGAATTCCAATTTCGAATAATACCTTCTATAGGTATCGGCCACCACACTGGCCTTCCCTAGGTAATAACAAATTTCTCCATTATACTCTCTGCTCCCTTTCGTCACCTTCTCTTTCTTATGTTTAGTTCTAAGATGAAGATATACTTATGGCACTTGTGGAGAAATTTTCACACTTTTCTCATAAGGTTAACGTCTAAGTTTTATGCGTGAACGCCATCATGACTAATCCCAGACTCACGGTTAGTATATCCTATCCCGTAACCTTTATGTTGTTTAGAAGTATAGGCTATCATCCCCTTTCTACTGCATCAGCACACCTCTTAAACTCTTGAAAGACGCATCATCGTGACTCTCAAAGTCCTCTTTTTATCATCAAGTATAGCTAACAACGAGGTTGTTGCTAATATCTCATTTCATCCCACAACTTTGTTCATTAATCCATAAAGGCTTCCGACTCATTAGTCCATTCAAACGATACTACCACAATTTTATAACGTTTCTATTAGTGTGAAATGCCAACTTTGGCATAGTACAGAGGTCGATCTTGAGTTGGTGAAACCTTCTCTTCAACCTTGTCCTTGAAAAACAACTACTCATTTTAACTAGTCAACAATTCCTCCATTTCCGGTAAGGGTATCAGTTCTCGATGGTATATATAAGATGTCATACGCTCGTCCTCCTTCACAACTGGCGCCAATCAGCCTGAGGCCTGCATACGGCTGCGATTCCCAATAAACTTGATTAGGTGGTAATCTCGAAGGATCATTGGCATATCTCCATGCATCCATTTGCTATTAGGGGCCTGTTAAACTATATGTCTCTCTATGTGCATCAATCCCTTTAATCTAAGTAAAGCTTCACATTCTTGCCACGATATTTCTTCCTTTCTCGTCCATCTCACTTCCATGTCTGTTTCCTCCAAGGATATGTTTTACATCGCCATCGATTTGCATTTCCTGGATCAGGAAAAGGCTTGGTAACTCCAGAATTCATTAATATAACATCCTGACAACGGTTGGTAGAAGCGTACTCCCAACCACCTCATCATTTCTTATAACTTTCCCCACACTAATATTAAAGGTCTTGTGGTATGCCCCGACATGTTATTTCTACTTTAATAATTACTCGGCATAACGCTCTGGCTGCACAATTACAACATTTGGTTTTTGATCTCATATTGGTGTGACGGTTCATAATTGTACCTCCCGTTCACCTTAGAGTAATCACTTTGAAAGGAATGGTTTCAAAATAACAAGGTCCAAAAGATAATTTCAATAAGAATTCCACATTGGATGTTTCAAGAATGTTGATGGTTCCAAATACTAGGAGTCTCGATTTTTGGAGATGTAAGGATGGACAGAAAGAATACAACAAGGTTTATTCCTTCCCGTCTTGATAATTCTGTAATATGATACCATAGAGAATGTTGCACAAGGCAATGATTGTTGGATAAAAAATTCATAAAGACGGTCTTTATACAATTCTTACATCGGGTCGATACTTTTCCTCCTGTATAATAAGAGGAAATCTAAAGTCGCATTGATGAAGGTCAGCCAATAGAAAGCAATTCTACTCCATGACAATTAAAGAATGAAGTAGTTTATCATTCAAGTAATCAGTGGTTTCAAATGAATTCTCATTGTGTGAATGAAAGAATAAAATATTCAAGTGATATAGAGTCTGATACGAAGATGGGTAGAATTCGAGTTGAGTGGGCGACCTCATTAGGTCTCAATCAAGTTATTCGTCAAAACCTTCATCATCATACTTTACCACATGCAAAATGCATTGCAGAATGAATTAATATTGGGAGTTGGACCAGTGAAACAATAACTAGTCCTTTTCAAGAAACACTAGCAACTAGCTAGACAAAATTTGCTAGTCCACCTGTTTGAGACATCACCACCAGCTAGGACAATTAGCTAGGTGTTCTTCACAACATTTACAATTTTGAGTAGTTAGAACAATCAACTAGTCATTCATATTGACATAACGACTAGCCAGTTTCACTTGGATAGAACGGAATTTCAACATCGTAGCCACTGAAGAAACTTTAGGCTTCTCGGACAATGAATGAAAATAAGAAGTTATTAAGTTTGAAAAAGAAAACTATAAAATCTGAAGAGAATGTTCTAGGTATCGGAACAATCGATAACCTCTCATCAAATATTACTTATCAGTGAAACGGTCCACCCAAGGGTGCCTCCGTACACATGCTTTATCAGATCCGACAATAGAATTAAATTCGGAATACCACTATCAAAATGATATCCTTACTATGATTACAATGTACGATGTACAATCTCATCTTGAATAGAAGAAAAGAATTCATGAGGGACGTCTGGACATTAGATCATCCATGTCCTCAGTAATTTGTTGAATATTTATGAGCTCAACTAAAGAGTGCAAGTATGAAAGAAGCAATCAAATATCGATATTCGTTAAGTAGTATTCGTCGATTAATTAAGGAAATATTTGTTGAACATTCCTTGGATAATTGAAAGAATGTGTAAATAGTCCTGAGCAAAAATAATTATAAACTTCAAATAGAATGCTCGGGGATCAATTAAGATACTTTGGATGAGTCCCGGTTTCGAGAAAGTATATCACTGGTTGTTATTCCACAAGTTTGAAGTAGAAAGCTAGGAGGGTTACCTGATATAAACTAATCGAGGTAACATGGTTAGTGAACAGTTTAAAATGAAGTAGTGCACCAGCCGGTAGTTACCAAAATAAGTTAATAATCATTCGTGCATCTCATTATCACCACTATGAGGGTAACTCCATCTCTTCATCTTCGTAATACAAGACACAAACTAGTGCGTCTCTCAATCATCATCTTAAAGTCATTTATCGAGTTAGGGTTTCACAAATATATCTGTCATTTCCGTGCTTTATCTTGAAGACCAAGCTTCACATCATTCCGGGGACACCTGCTAAGTCCATAGGGTCCTACTTCATGCCTTCCGACATGAATCACAAGTGGCCAGTTCCCCCTGGGAACAGATCAAAGAGATCTCTCAGGGATCTCAGTGCAGTCCATAGGTTTAGTGGCGGGTGTGTGTATGTGAACATATACCAAAAATATTGAGGTCTACAATACATATATACATAGTCCCTGATAACATCTCTATCAAAGGATCCCACTCTAGACCCGCTGGTCTTTTCTTTTGGTAGACTCTGAGATCACTGTATCGCTCATTGCAACCATATTCAACTTCTCTTGAGTCCCTTTGTTAATCCTACTTGTTTGTTCTCTAAGTTGAACTACCATGTTCAAGCGTCCGAATCATGCGTGGAATTATCTAGCACGCTCGTCTTATGATAACATTCTCGTATAACACATGTAAAATTCGCCATCAGAAACGATAATCAAAAGTAACACTAAATATTACAATTCATCTGTACAATCCAGAGTCTTACGCACTTCCACTTATACAACTATACTTGAAGATAAGTCTTACTATTACAGTTGGAAACCTATCAGACTTACTCTGTAGTATTTATCAGGAACTAAATCATCTCCGGGGCAATTCTTCTACTCCTCTTCTGCTGGTGCAGAGTTAATCGGCCAAATTCTTCTCTTGCTGAAAAGTTTTTATAAAGCAAGAATGAGCTACATAATGCTCAGCAAGTTCACCATTTTGTAAAATAATAATGTGGTTTATTTCGAAAACATTCCCAACTATATGGGTATATATCTCAGATTTCAAAACATAATTGGACAATGTATGTGTCCGAGTTTGAATAAAACATCTATACTCACTAAGGAGCTTTAAGAATAACATATGAACCCTTTATAAGGTTCCCATTTCAATATATCTCAAGTTTGAAAATATATACATATGAGTATATCATTTTCGGCAAAACACTCTACGATTAACATACTGTACCGGGAATACATCATTGCAAACCTCTTTCCTTCAATTAGCTTAGAAGGTTTCCCGTACAAAAACATTTCATTCTTTGAAACAATTGCAAGAGTGCACTAACACGTGCCAATCTTTATAGAAAATCTTGCAGTTCTAGATACTGCACGATGTCAATATTTTTCTTATCAAAAACCACACTATCGGCAACTTGGCACTTAGGCCCAAGAAGCAGTGTTTGAGTATTTTTCCAAAGTGGAGGATGGGACTGGAAGAAAACATAAAAACCTGACAAGGATTGACGATGATCAGTCGCCACATCCAAGTCCAATAATCCGCGGGTCTTCTCTACCGGTAGAAGGATAGAAACTACATCCGTAACTATCCCCGAGTGAAAACTACATCCGTAATCACCCTCGATGAAAACTACATCCGTAATCATCCTTCGGCAACACCTGGGCCGGAATAATAATTGATGGACCGCCTGGCTCACGGCCGCTTACACATCCCGGGAATCGTTCGTCAACGGTTCCCACACCTGCAAGAGTCCCTTTTTCTTTTTCTTTTAAAACTTTATTTTGATTGAAAACTGAGTAATTGAGGTCCGACATCAGTCGACCGATGATTCTTGAAATCATACAAGAAGCAAACCTGACCGGGGGTTTTCGAAAATGTTTTGAGTTCGAAAGAGTTCGGGTTTGAAAGTGCTAAAGGTATCTTGGATTAGCTTTGTCTTTAAAATAATGAACAATAATTAATAAATAATATTTTAAGATTTAATATTAATAATTAATAAAATAATTATTTAATGAAGTAAGCTTTCAATCCAAGATAGGCATTTTGAGTAATTACGAAGATATAAAAATAATTACTTGAGTATACGATACTCCCCGAATGACCCTTCGGGTTTTCGCAATTTAATTACGATATAATAATATACCGCTCCCCAGTCTATAGTATATACGGACCGCTACGACCTCTATTCTAGAGTCGTTGTCCGAAGAAAACATTTCATTCTAAGTTCAAGGGGTGCAAACATATATGTACTTATACATCTCAATTTCATCGATACTTCGGTAAACATAAACATTTGATATGATTGAAAACTACAAACACAACAGTGAAAGTCCTTGTATATGTAAGTTTTGAAAAGTAAACTTGCCTTGGTGAGGTTGGGGTGGTCGAGCGTGCGGAGTGGAATGATCTATACATAAGCAATAACCGTTCGTTAGTACCTTAATCAATATCTCTTTAATTGCGGGGTTTTAGGGGGTACAAAATTAACTTAATGACTTCGTCTTATGACACTCTAGCCCCACTATAGGTTCATGTCATCACTCGATTACGCTCGTCACTTATTCGACTTAATTTGGTTACCATATCCGAATCATATCCATTACCCCTAAAATTACACTCCACTTACGACTTTTTCCCTTGCGCGAATTTTACTCTAGCATTTTTATAAAATTGAAAAATACATATTTTAATCAAATTCTTTTAAGGTAGCCTTCACCACTGCATTTTATAGCTTCTCTAATTTTTCCATGATCCTACATAAATTTTTAGGGGTTTAAACAAGGTTCACAAGGGGACCATTTAGTGCAGCCCGGAATCCAGAAACACATTTCACTTCTCAGGCCATAACTCAAAATATATACATCACCTAGTCATGAACCTTATATTTCTGGAAACTACATTCAAACACCTTTCCAACAATATATATTAGGACCTCAGGGGACAAGATTTGGGGGTTCAAAACCCTCTTACAAGACAGTTCAAGTTCCTGGAAAAATCTCAGCATGCTTATATCAGTAAACCAACCAAGAATCTTACATCACAACCAACATCTAAATCACCAAGATCATACTTTATAACATACATGGAGATACATACACTAACCACAAGCTTAAAAATCACAACCGCAACACTTAAACTCAAGATCTACATCATCCATAACTTATATGTCCAAGATTCACACTAACATCCATGGATCTAACATTAAACACCATAAATAATTCATGGCCAAGAGGGGTTAGAGTTTTATACCTTCTTGATGTTCTTACAATCTCAAAAAAGCTTGGTTAACCTTGGGGAAGCCTTACTCTATGCTCACCATCTTCAATCTCACCAAAGAAATCAAGAACATGGAAGTGGGTTTCCTGACTAGAAAAACACGCCCCAAAGATCAGCCAAAACGAAGCCCTTGCACTCGTTTCCTGGTCGAGGCTCCTGAATGAAAGTTGTAGAGCGTCTTAACAGCTTTCTAACCATATAAAGAACAAAAAATTTCATTGGGTAATGAAGGCTCTAGGCCCGTTTTACTGAGAGGTGTTCTGCTGGACAGAATGGTTTTGTTCTTGGTTTTATGTTCTAATAATGCCATACACTTGATATATATCTATTTTTGGTTGGATGCATCTCATCCTTGCTAGGTGGCAACCTCTCATTGGCTCCTCTAGATTTCTTATCCACTTAAATTGCAACCAAGCCCTTTGCTAATTGCAATCAAGTCCTTGTCTCTTGTTTCTTGTACTTAAGTCCTTTTGTTTTGTTTTCTTTTCCACCGCCTTGATTTCCTTGTCGTTTCTTGAATAAAATAAATACGTTACAACTTATACGTTGCATATTATTGCTCTAATATAGCACAATACCTCGAACGAATATTAATTCCAACATCCCTTGTTTATTTCTCTTTATCTCAGAAAACGTTCTCCCGATTTTTCAAGCATTCTCTTTTCTCAATTCTAGGAGTTTATTCTCAATCCCTTTTCCCTCTCATAATATATCCTTCCTTGGACTCTTAATATACCATATCCTTAATCCATGATTCGTTCGCTCAATCGCTTAATCTCATTGTAAAGTTTCAGCGGTTTCTAGAACGTTTGTTTCACTTCCTCAGTGGTTTTCGTTCCAAATTCTCAAATCACTTATAATAAAATTCCAAAATATTAACTCCTCAATTCCTCAAATTAAATATCTCATTTCTTGATATTACTGATATATAATTCACTGATCGGTCAAATATTACACGAAAAATAGAATTTGGAATTTCTGAATTCCGATCGCATTTACATACACTTATTTACTCCGTAGATTACTAGTATAACTTCGGAATATCCACACTACGTCTCGTACATAGGTGGCATGAAAAATTTTCTTAATCCTCAAAATCACTATTCATCCACCAAATCACTATTCATTGATGCACTTCATCATAATAGGAAAAGTTTTAATTCTACCGAAATTTTGGGTTCTTACAAAACAAGTCGCCCAGTTCTTTTGGGAGAACATAATTTGCAGGTATGGAATCCCACGAATCCTTGTGACGGATAACGGGACACAATTCAACAACGAAGAGTTCAAGAAGTACTGCTGGAGTAACCCCATTCTTGCTGGTTGAAGCATATGAACCAGAGGCTAATAAAGAAGGCATGAGGCTCGCCCTCGACCTAATTAATGAGGTTAGGGATTAAGCAAATGCTAGGAATGCGGAGCATCAGAAAAGAGCATCCTTCCATTACAACTAAAGGGTTAAGGAGAGATTCTTTCGACAAGGTGATTTCATTCTAAGGAAGATAGAATCCTCTGGATTTGGCCCGAAGGGAAAGTTAGCCCCCAAATGGGAAGGGCCGTATCGAGTCAGGAAGACACTAGGACGAGGATCCTACAAGCTGGAGACCTTGGACGGAAACGAGGTGCCTCGCACTTGGCACGCTTCGAACCTGATGGTTTATTATGTTTAAGCTATTCTTGTAAAGACTTAGCTTTTTATCTAGCTATTAGGAAAAGTAGCCATCTATGTAAGGGTTGAACCCATTTTGAATTATTAATGCAAGTTTGTTTTCCATTCTGTGATTCTGTGATTTTAATTATGTTGTTTGCACTAACACACAAGCGTACGTGGTCACAAGTAATATATGAATAAGTCAAGTTCGTTCCCACAGAGATCTGGTTAGGTTTCAATGCAGTTCATGTACCTATGCAACAATGTATGGTTTTTATTCACTGCTAAGACAATTAACAAGATTGGGTTTTGATTATCTAAAATTAACTAAAAAACAAATTAACCAACTAAGAATTAATTAACTAATGAGAATCGGAATCGAATTACTTATGCAAGAGAAAACATGGGATCCTAACTTCATTAAATACTTCGCTTAGATCTGACGCCTTTAATCACTATGTGCAACAGTTATGATATCTGATCGGACAACACGAAATAAGTACACGCTACCTGTCAGCATACGTATACCAAACTACCCATACATCCACAAAAGAGATAGAAGTTGAATAGAAACCAATTATGTTTAGAACCTATATGTCTATAGAATTTGAAAACATAACGGTTGAGGAACAAGTTATCCATAATGATCACATAGGGCAACATAATATATTTCTATTTATGCTACAAATCATGTTGATAAACAATCATGAACCTATGCTAGCATGGAAAGTTCTAAATCTCAAAATCCACTTTTACTTCACAAGAGATTAACAGATTAGATGTTAGCTACGCATCTATCACTTAAGCATAACCATACGAGGATATCAGATATACATCACACACAGATCTTTAATGCACCAAGATACTAAAGCTCCATAAATAAATCCGTTAGAATCCCATGACAACGATTAGTTCATAATCGAACCGCTCGTCATCATGGGATCTGATGAAACCATGATAATAAACAAAGACCGAATGAATATAATAATGCTAGAATAATGATTTAAGAAAACAGATCCAAAATCCAGAGTATCGCCTAATAGAAGGATGAAAAGATGTAGATCTAGATCTCCGTTGCTTGTCACTAGCTTCGTAAAATCCTTCTCCAACTTGTCTCCCTTGTTTCTTTGATAAAAACATTGGTTTCTATTGTCTACATGTGTTAATATAGCCCCCATGTCTTGTCCAGCAAGAAATTCCCCAAAACAGAATTAAAATAGAATTTCTGCAGTTCGGCGCAAAATACTTTTCCTAAACTGATTCTGTTTTGAAGAAAATTCGTAACTGACCTTTCTTCAGTATTTCTGGGCCGTTCCAGTTGTATTTGGACATCTAGACCACTTGAGAATGAAAGAGAATTCCGTTATCTTCACGTGGACTGTAAGATCATCCAAAACGGACTTGTAGAACTCAAGATATGACCCAAACAGTAAATCAGAAATTCTGCCAGCCGACTGCAGCGCTGACTACGCCGTAGTAGCGCTGACTGCACCCAAAATTTCTGTCCAAGATTTTAGAAAATTTCGTTGTCTTCACGTGAGCTGTAAGATCGCTGAATTCGGACTTCTAGAACTCCAGATATGGCCAAAACAGTGAAGACTGCGCAAACTACCCGGAAAATCCGAATTTTAATCAATTTAACCTCCAACTCTTGGTTCTGCAAAACTCAATGAAAACACATTAAACACACCACATACTTCGAGGTCAAGTAATCAATTTAAGCCGATACGCATTCCAAGTGGATATAAAATCTACTTATCACACCCCCAAACTTAAACTGATGTTTGTCCACAAGCATAAACAAATATAACTATATACAACTAACTAGTACCACTTCCGTAGATGATCACGGTTGCATTTGGCATATGCAACAAGGCCTTTAAACCCTTAGGCAGCCCTAGTGGACGAGTATGGTCTCATGAGGGTCTATAGCGAATGCACCCACAAAATCCATCTAACTAAACGATGAAAAAACAATGCAATGCAACTAATATGAAAAATGCAACGATCTCCTCAAACTAACCAAAACCAACTAGCAAGCAAATATCTCAAAGAATGCAACTAAATCCAAATAGAGCTTGACTAAGTCCCCATATACTAACAATACATGACAGAAACGTGCGTGTGTGTGGTGCTCATCAGAAATACTCCCAAAACTAGATCAAAATCATACCTATTTTTCGCCAAGACAATCACAGGTTTATAAATAGAATAGACGGTAAACACTTCATAACCTAGGAACACCTCCATCATCACTTGAGTTAGCCAGGAATTCATGCTTTATTACTAACAACTACGACACATATTACTATACACAACAACGCATGCTTATGTAACCGTGCAATGGATGAGACCCCAAAAGGCTTATACAATAATACCCATGTAGCGAGCGTTAGGTTAGTTGATCCCAAACTATAAAAGCCTTAGGTCACTAGGCACAAAGTCCCCTAGAACTTAATTGCTCGAGTATTAAAGAGCTCACCCTGGTTAATTTTGTATTTAAACATTTAAACAATTTACATAACATTTTTTTTTCTTTTTTTTTTCCTTTTTTTTATATATGCAATCTGGAATGAGTATTCTCATCCAACCCTAGACTACTCATAAAATATGAGCCGGCTACTAGCCATTTGACGCCTAGCCATTATTAACAATTAACAACAATCAGCATGAAATCTCTGGTTTCCCCCAAACTTAGACTTTAGTGTTCCTACGCCATCAAGGGAATAACGAAAATTCTAAATATAATCAAGTGATTAAATCCAAATCAACCAAACAAGCATGATCTCAACCTAGTCCAAAAGCAAACGATGAGACTATGTAAAATTTGTGTTTCTGAAACATGCAAGTCAATTTCATAAGAACTATAAGTCAACCCTCTATTCATCATTACCACACTCAATCAGACATCAACCTACCAATCAGAATTAGCGCATCCTAAGGGATCATGAAATATGCATGTTATGCCAATGCAACTATAATGGACTCACATGGTATAAAAACAAAATAACAAAATGTCCTACATGAAACAAACATGCAATAATACGAAAAAAAACATGAATGAATTACACTAAACATGCAAAATATGATTTCCTACATGACAAATAACAAACAACACTACTACATACTACTACATACCTAACACATGGGTTGCCTCCCACGAAGCGCTTGTTTAGAGTCAATTAGCTTGACTACGTCCAAGCCTCCATTAAGGATGATAATAGTTGGCCTGGTCATCTCTTTGTGAGACCTCATCATCATCACGGCGGTACACTTTTTGCCCCTTCTCCTCGCTTGGCCTATTCGTATAACAACTATGTCCTATTCCAATGCCTTCATCGGTTGACCCAAAATCTGTCAATTTGTAGAACAACTCACATTCGCGGGCTTCGCTTGAATATAATGAAGGAGGGTAAATGTAAGTTGATGAAGCCTTTGGTTCCTCAAAGAGAACTTCCTCCATTGGCTCTAATGCGCTACCTCCATCTTTATACTCTGAGACAAGTAGAAGACCTGCATCTTTCCCATGGTCATCAGCCTCTTGATATGCACATACCAATTCTTGAAATTTGTGTAGCTCACCAGTGTCTGTCCCAAATAGTGCCCTTTCCAAATCATCCACCATACTAGCATGATCAAATTCCTCACATGGCATGTGAACGCTCACCTCACCTTGAAATTTGTCTTCCACAATTATGCATGCAGTACCTTGCTCCAAGTCACCGTTATTTTCTGGAATTGCCTCTAGTATGAATTGTTGTTTCTCTTGTTCCACGGAACTCAAAACTTGAGCAACTAGTGTCTCTAAAGATTTGATAGACTCCTCATTACTCTTTGCAAGCATCCTAATCTCCTCCATAACATCAACCTCATCTAACTGAAAAGTAAGAGTCAGTTGCTACTGTTGAAACTCTTTACTACCAAAGAAATGTGACATATTTGGAACATCTTGCTGGTACTGTTGAGGATGGTATTGAAAATATGGTTGTTCCTCATAAGTGACATATGGATCAACTCCTTCGTAGTAACAATATTGTGAGGTCTCATGAACGCCCAAACATTGCTCACATTGCTGAGGCATGGATGTCCTCGAATATGCCCACCATGGCAACTCCTCGCCTGCCATTTTCAAACACTCAAGTACCTGAAACACACCGAACTAAATAAGATAGGTAAGTAACTAATCCGAGTCAGTGAAATTTAATGACCACTGATGACAAGCACATAAACTAAAAATAAAACACCGATGATCCCCGGTAGCGGTGCCAAAAACTTGTTTGCACAACACGCAAGCATACGTGGTCACAAGTAATATATGAATAAGTCAAGTTCGTTCCCACAGAGATCTGGTTAGGTTTCAATTCAGTTCATGTACCTATGCAACAATGTATGGTTTTTATTCACTGCTAAGACAATTAACAAGATTGGGTTTTGATTATCTAAAATTAACTAAAAAACAAATTAACCAACTAAGAATTAATTAACTAATGAGAATCGGAATCGAATTACTTATGCAAGAGAAAACATGGGATCCTAACTTCATTAAATACTTCGCTTAGATCTGACGCCTTTAATCACTATGTGCAACAATTATGATATCTGATCGGACAACACGAAATAAGTACACGCTACCTGTCAGCATACGTATACCAAACTACCCATACATCCACAAAAGAGATAGAGGATGAATAGAAACCAATTATGTTTAAACCCTATATGTCTATAGAATTTGAAAACATAACGGTTGAGGAACAAGTTATCCATAATGATCACATAGGGCAACATAATATATTTCTATTTATGCTACAAATCATGTTGATAAACAATCATGAACCTATGCTAGCATGGAAAGTTCTAAATCTCAAAATCCACTTTTACTTCACAAGAGATTAACAGATTAGATGTTAGCTACGCATCTATCACTTAAGCATAACCATACGAGGATATCAGATATACATCACACACAGATCTTTAATCCATCAAGATACTAAAGCTCCATAAATAAATCCGTTAGAATCACATGACAACGATTAGTTCATAATTGAACCGCTCGTCATCATGGGATCTGATGAAACCATGAAAATAAACAATGACCGAATGAATATAATAATGCTAGAATAAATGTTTAAGAAAACAAATCCAAAATCCAGAGTATCGCCTAATAAAAGGATGAAAAGATGTAGATCTAGATCTCCGTTGCTTGTCACTAGCTTCGTAAAATCCTTCTCCAACTTGTCTCCCTTATTTCTCTGATAGAAACATTGGTTTCTATTGTCTACATGTGTTTATATAACCCCCATGTCTTGTCCAGCAAGAAATTCCCCAAAACAGAATTAAAATAGAATTTCTTTAGTTTGGCACAAATTACGTTTCCTAAACTGATTCTGTTTTGAAGGAAAATTCGTAGCTGACTTTTCTTCAGTATTTCTGGGCCATTCCAGTTGTATCTGGACATCTGGACCACTTGAGAATGAAAGAGAATTCTGTTATCTTCGCGTGGACTGTAAGATCGTCCAAAACGGACTTGTAGAACTCAAGATATGACCCAAAAAGTAAATCAGAAATTCTGCCAGCCGACTGCAGCGCTGACTGCGTTGTAGTAGCACTGACTGCGCCCAAACTTTCTGTCCAAGATTGTAGAAAATTTCATTGTCTTTGCGTGAGCTGTAAAATCGCTGAATTCGGACTTCTAGAACTCCAGATATGGCCAAAAGAGTGAAGACTGGGCAAACTACCCGGAAAATCTGAATTTTAATCAATTTAACCTCCAACTCTTAGTTTTGCAAAACTCAATGAAAACACATTAAACACACCACATACGTGAGGTCAAGTAATCAATTTAAGCCGATACTAGGCATTCCAAGTGGATATAAAATCCACTTATCATATGTACCAAGCACCTATCGAGTGTAAGTCTAGAATGACCAAGTACCGAAAATAAAGAACATACGAGTAAAGAAAAACAACTGCATAGATAAGATGCCCTGGAGGGCCAAGGTTTAAGTTATAGACATTATCAAATAAAATTCTAAGTCCATGAAGGACCCCGAATGAAAATAAACACAGCCACAAACGGCTAACTAGGCAATGCAAGGCCACCTACTCCTGTGGAGCTTCATCAGAAATTTCTTCCTCGCCAGACTCCTCCTCATCTTAATCATCCTCGTTTGAGCTGCTACCATCTTCGGCTGTCACCTGCGCCCCAGTCCTCTCTACCTCTTCTGCGCCAGAGGAAGAGCTAGAGGAGGAGCTATCTTCGTTCCGGATCAACCTCTTTCCAGGGATCGGATGTCGAATCATTCCATCATGGTCATGTTCATGGGGTGTACATCATCAACATGGTCATCAACATGGTCGTCAATGAAGTTTTGAAAGGCATCAGATTGATGATAGGCTTCGACTACCTTGTTGAACTCGACTGTTTTCTTTCTTTGCAAAGAGTTGTACTGCTTCTGATAAGATTGAGCAGCTGCCTCAGCCCGAATGGCCTTAGACTCCAAGTCTAGCTTCTCCTCTTGCCACCTTGCTTTCTCTTGTCTTATGGCTATATTGTCATCCCTGAAAGCTCGCCCCTGATGGGTAGCAGATTGAAAATAGGCATTGGCCTGAAACAAGAAAATTGATAAGGCATTTATAGCATCAACATAAGTAAAGACATCAAGCTTGAGGATACGAATGTTATACCTGATATAGAGCCTGTGCCCCAAGGCGCTCAGACTCTTCTATCTTGTACCCGACACACACCGTTGCTAAGTCAGTAGGGTTGATGGAGCATTGGGACAGAGTCTTGTTCGCAGATACCCCAAGTAGGGGAGAAGGGCGATCTTATGTCACCTTCGGCATTCCTAGACCTCTTCTTAGAACATCCGGCCAAGAACTGAGGAATTTGCACATCAACAGGACTTGCCAAGGCTTCTGCCTTCTTCATCATCCTCTTAGTAGGGATCGGATGATTCTTAGGGTGGCTGTCAATCTCTTCGACAGCTGAAACAAAGAAACAAAAAAATATCGGAATAAGAACAAACGAAGTTTATAACGGACAACAAAGATAAATTACCCTCAAGTGAAAGAAAGCTGAGGCCAGCTTCAATAAGCTTTATCTCGTTCAAGAAATTTTTGTAATGGGTATGACCATTGTCTGCCTGTAGTCTATCTCGGTTTAGGAGCTCTTCCTTATTTAGATCACATATGAGGTGTGAACTATCTTTCACATCTCCACATTTTGTCACAAAGAGTTGGCTCTAATCGCTCCCTTTCCACTTGAGAACTACAAACTCTCGTGGCCAAAAGTGGTGGGAATCCGGGACGGAAAGAGTGTTCACTATCTGAGGAATTCTGGTCCTATGTTGAATGATGATCCATCCTTTCTTAGTGTCAGGAGAATTCTTCACTATAAATATACTCTGAAACATGTTAGTGCTCAAGGGAATGCCCAGATCCCGGCACCTTATTATGAAGATTATGACAAATATCCAAGCATTGGCCATTGCCTCTAAGAGATCTCACCTTGTTTCTTTTGGCCATTGCCTCAGCCATGGAAACTGGAGGCGTAGGTGCACGGCTGTTGTCTGACATGCTTGAAACATGAACTTCAACCTGAAACCTTGATAACTTGAGAGCTTGAAAACAAGAAGTGAAAAGAAGATAATTGAATGAAAATGAGGACTCCTCCCACTCTTTTATAGAAGATGGGTGACCTCCTATACCAGGTTGAAACACAGCTTGGTTCGCATTTGCAGGTCATTTATCGTTTATGGACGAAAAAAGATGAAATTCATCTGTTATATATGAAAAGAATCGTAACAAATTCATACGATTCCAAAGAGGAAAAGAAGGATTTAAATGAATATACAGCGCCAAGTTACGCCAGAACACTTAACTGAGCTTTAAGTGCTAATTACGCTTAAGGAAGATAGATTACCAGAGATTAGCAGTGCTAATAAAGAGATTAATTATGCTTGAAACAGAGAAAGGTTGATAGTCAACAACCAAGTATGAAGACCATGATTCAATGTTGACGAACATGGTTGAATGTTGACGAACATGATTCAAGGTTGATAAAGAAGATCATGGTTCAAGATTGATGAAAGAATTCAAGCATCACGAATAAGCTCTGAGAGGCACGAAGAAGCTCCGAGAGGCACGTCAAGGAGCCGGAGGAGGGCCAACCAACCACCTGGCAGCCGACCAGCTGTCAGGGGAAGGTCAAACCGACCTCCTGCCAGCCGACCAGCTGTCAGGGGAAGGTCTGGCCGACCTCTTGGCAGCCGACCAACTGTCAGGGGGAGGTTGAAGCCGACCTCTTGTCAGATTGGCTGGCCACTAGGTGATTTTCAACCTTCCAACATGATTTTCAACCTTCTAACATGACTATTGACCTTGGAACATGATCAACAACCTCTGAATGTCGAGTTAGATGTGGGAAGTATGCACCGTTTAGTGCCGTTTTATGCCATTTAACATCATTTAAACACCATTTAAATGTCGTCCAAGGCTGAAAACATCGCGAAAGAAGCTCCGAGAGGCACGACGAGGCACCGAAGGAAAGCCAGCCAACCTTCTAGCAGCCGACCAGGCACCGGAAGGAGGCCTAGCCGACCTTCTGGTAGCCGACCAGCTGTCAGGGGAAGGCTTCGGCCGACCTCCTGTCAGTTGGTCAGTCAGGTGGTCATTCCAGCACGATCTTCGACATTCCAGCGTGATCATCAACCTTCGAACACGTTCAACAACCTTTGAACGTCAAGTCAAATGTTCGAAATATGTTTTGTGCCGATTAGCACCGATTAGTGCTGTTTAGCACCGATTAGTGTTGTTTAATGCCGATTAGCACCGAGTAGTGCTGTTTAGCACCGATTAGCGTTGTTTAGTACCGATTAACACCGATTATCGCCGATTAGTGCTCTTTAGTGCCGATTAGCGCCGTTTAGCATCGTCTTAAGCCATGAAACGCCGTTTAGACGTCATTTAAAATGTCGTCGTAAACGCGTCGATCGCTCCACACTTTACATTAAAAGACGATACTCGTGAAACACTAGTGTACAACGAGACCCATTTACGAGACCCAAAACCCTAATTACGAGACCCAAAACCCTAATTAAATATTAATTTCATAATTAATATTAAGGGTAATAAACAGCTCAGCAAATAAGAGTCAAATAAAGATACTACTCCTGCTAGACTTAGCCTCCAAGGCATCCAATTCAACATGGAAACTGATTCCTACAAGGAAAGAGTCTAGAACCTTCCTCAAGGAGGTGGCTTGCCCACCAAGTCTCCGAATCCTACCATAATTCTAAGGCTCTCGCAGCCTATATAAAGGGCCTGACCCCTCATTCTCAGAACTACGTCTTGGCTTGATTCTCAATAACGAGATACGTAGGCACTTTGTGAGGACTGATCAGTCTCGAAACACGGAAACAACCATTAAAGCTCGAAGCTCAACAACCCTAGCATTAATCACACATAAACACTAGTTTTATTCCACGACATCTGTGATATAATAGGAAAAAGAAAAGTTTTAGTTCGAGAAAAGAAAAAAAAAGTAATGTATTTTGGTTGAAAAAAGTAACCGCCCGTGATTTAATTGAAAAAAGAAATATTTTAGTTAGAGGAAAGAGAAAATATAACGTGTTTTGGCTGAAAAAACTAATTGATTAGTTAATAGTAATTTTAATGTAATTATGTTATTTTATTAAACAAATTGCTCGTATTATTTTCTAAAGTGGAGAAATTTTAGTTAGATCAAATGTAAAATATATTGTATTTTACCTGAAAAAAGAAATTATTTAGTTACTAAAAAATAGAAAAGGTAATATGTTTGACCTGAAAAAGTAAATTGATTAGTAAAGGAGAAATTTAAGTTCTATAAAATATAAAAGATATTTTATTTTACCTGAAAAAAGAAATTATTTGGTTATTTAAAACTAGAAAAGATAATATATTTAAACTGAAAAAGAAGATTGATTAGCTACTAGGATGAATTTTATCTGTAATTAAATAAGGATAAAATAGTAAAATCAATAGTTACCGTACCGACCGACCAAATATTAATAAGGGTAAATAAATAAAATCAACTACCAACCAAATTTTTAATGTTTCGACTATTATATAATAATATAGATATGCGGCCAAAGTAATCTCAAGAACGTCTCTTCACCTCTATTTAGCACAAATATTGTAATTTAGTCGTATTTTGTGCGGTTAATAAACTTTTTATTTTTAGGTGAAATGTAGATAAATAAATTTTTGCTACTTAAATAAACTAATGGGTATTTTAGAATTTTTCTAATAAAAGTGATCTAAAATAATTTACAAATATTATTAGTTGGAATAATAATCTGATTATATATCAATAATTTTGATAATTTTAAAAATATCATTAACATGAAAAAGAGGATTTAAAATACAAACGTAATTTTTAAAATAAAAAATTTAAATATATTTAATATTTTTTATATTGATATAATAATTAGAATGCTCAATTACAAGTTGTTAATTTATTATAAGAATTATATGAAGTAAATTTAATATATATTTAATAATTGTAATTAATGATTAATTAAGATTTCATTAAAATACTACTTAATGCAAGAAGAGAAATTTAATAAAAAATCAAAAAAGTGAAAATTTAAGAAAAATATCTGCGATATTCCATTTACAAAATTATCTACGCTTTTGGGGGGCTCATTAACTTTAAATACTGAAAATAAATAAATTTTATTTGTATTCGTATAAAAAATAATTGCTGTTGGTCCTGGAGTATATTGCAGAAGGGGGGGTTGAATGCAATATAGATAATTCCAAATCTTTACCTCGACAACAATGATAAAGATTGTAAACTATTTATACAAGAAATGCAAACATAAGTAGTAATTCAAGATATTCTCACAAAATAAATGTTTTATTTATTTTGCAAAGTGTTGCTACAACTTCGAGAAAAAGTATTTTCTCAAGTTTCGACTTCTTGAATCGATTACAAAAAGAATGAGAGATGTTTCTCTATAAAGACTAATCTTCTCTAACGTCTTTATCACATGGGTTGTGGAGCCGCTGTCATTTTCAAGTGGCAGCTCCTTACAAATTGCACACCCATGTGACTTTTCCAAAATGCTATACTAGCAGATTATCATTAAGCATAAAGCAATCTGGGTTCTTTCTAAAACTAGCTAAAACAATTCTAGTAGATGTAGACTTGTCATACTCTTGAATTGTCGAGCTTCGTCTTGTGATCTCTCAAGCTTCTATCGTAGTCTTGAACGTCTGTTACAATCTTTGACAAGATGCAGCAAATCTGTTTCTTGAACATCTAAACTGTCACGGATTTGACTGAGATAAATCCCCAATTCAAATATTCCATTGAGACAGTAACCTTTGACGCCATGTTTGTTGTCATGTGAATGTTCCTTGGATGACAGTATGAGTCCCCGCCAATGATGCTGTCAGGACTTTCAAACTTGTTGTCAAAGTGTGAGAATGTTGCTATCTTCATGCTTCCGCCAATGTTGCTGTCAGATGAAACTTGCTGTCGTGACTTTGAAACATGTTGTCTTCTTGTAACCCTACTGTCAATGTTGTGACAATAACATTTATTCTTTCTGTCTTCCTTGTGTATAACTTGAGGCTTGAACAAATGTATGAACTTCTTCCCAGAGATACAATTATTACATGACAGTGATTTATTCGCTTACAAGGACACACTATGGCTGTGACAGTATGTTCTACTTAGTCTATACAAATAAAACTAAGTACTAGTTAAGTTGTCTCTAAGCTATCACCCATAAATCCTAACAATCTCCCCCAATTTGTTTTTATTGACAATAACAACAAATTTACAATTAAAGCATGCTGACAACTTAAGTAACATAGATCAGAATAGTTAAAACACCATGTCTGATGAATGTTAAAGAATCCAGAATACAACATTGATGTTCTAACTGCAAATGAATTACTCCTTTATGTTGAGCAAATAAGAAATTTTACTTAGCTTGATTTGAGCAATCCTCAGCTATTTAGATTCTTCCCTCTCTTTTGAGAGCTTCTTTTTTTGCCTTCTTGAGGTCTTCTACTAAAGTCTTTTCTTCAGGAGTTTTAGCATCATCTTCAATGTCTTCAATGTACCCATGAATCACTCGAGAAGAAAACACTTTAGCATCTTTCTGGTCAAACGAAGTTTCGAAGTCATAGGTATATGTTCTGAACTTTAAGATGCCTTCAATGACCTTGAATCTCCTTCCAGGGAAAGAATTGAGGGATACTCTCCTTTTTCTGTCTAGTTTTGGATCTTCATCTCTCCTTTGGTCAAAGATAACTTCAATTTCCCAAGCACATAGCATCTCAAGCTTGTGAGATGATCTAACAACTTTCCAGTAGAGATTCATTAAGATACTGGTCCTCAGTTTGTGAAAACTATCTACATAGATTTCTTATTTTTTATCTATAATTCTGAGAGGATCTTCCAGTACACAGGGTTGATAATCCGCTTTCTCACTATTCATTTTGTTGACCTTCTTGCAACTTTCTTTCAGTTGAGCTTCTTGATCTTCAGCAGTTTGTTTGGCAGACTTGGGTGGTTTATCAACATTTTTGAATTCTTCTTCAATAGCCCTGAATGCTTCTGCTGCTTCATTCACTTCTACAGGTATATAAGATGATGTTCTTTCTGCCCAGTCATACATACACGCAACCTCTAATTCATCTGAACTTATAGTCAAGTTGGCATCATCAATTTCCATCCAGTCACCATGTTTTTCATAGAATTCAGCATATCTTTCAGCATAGTATTTCTGGATGTGTTCCATGGCTAGTTTAGGGACATTGCCATGACTCTCCATAAGCTCCACCATCCTTGCCAACACAAAGAAATCAATTCTACGTGTTACTACTTCAGATGTCATTTTGAGGCTATACCTGTCCACCACATGTGATCCTTTGATCATATTGAAATCCTTGTCAACATACATCATTCTACTTCCATCTATATGCCAGATGGTGTATTTGGTTGCATGTTGCTTACTTTTATCCAAATCCAAAGAGACGGATTTCATGTCTCTTTCAACATTTGCTTTATAACATTCAAAGTTGTTCATCATTTCTCTTTTCTGAATAACAGTCTTATTAACCACTACTCCATGCTTCTTTGTCTTAGCTGCAGCCTTTGTCTTCCCCTTTGTAGGAGTTGAGCGCCAGGCTCTTGCTTTTGTTTTTTGTCCTTTTAGGTTTGTATGCCTTGGCATCCTTGTCCTTGACAGCATCTTCATTCAAGCTCTTGACAGTGTCTTTTTCAACTGTGTCCTTCATGACAATATCTTCATTTGAGCTCTTGACAGTGTCTTTGTTAATAGCATCCTTTTCAGCATTAAGGCAGTCAACAGCAAACCTTAAAATATTTGATTCCAAGGCTTCAAGAATGTGTATCTCCCCTTCATCTTTAGCATCAGCATCTTTCTTGTCAGTTTTGGGAGTTTCTTCTTTTGCTTTCTCCTGAGTTTGACTTCAAGCAATCTCAGCAGTTGCTTTGGCACCATTTCCAGGTGCACCAAATCCTCCACTACAATCAGGTTCATCTTTAACATCATCAAGGTTGTCATCAAATGTGCAGCTTCCACCTCTTTCACATCTTTTGGCATTTGCTTCAAAAATTAACTTCTTTATCTGAGAGCTAAGATTCTCATCTCTCTTTACCAAAAGTTTGTAAATGTCCTTGACAGCCTTAACCTTTTCTCTGGTAATTCTGGATTTGAGAATGTGTCTTAGTACTATCATAACTGAGTCAATTTTTAACTTTGTTTCTCCATCCAAATGTAGAAAACCAATTTTCTTTACTCGTGCACTTGTGGTCATCCTGTAGCAAACACCATATGGATTGTCAATCACTTCTGGGAGTTTGTCTTCAACGAGCCTCTTGATCTGTGCCAACAGACTTTCATTAAAGGTTGTTGAATTGGCCTTCACTTTTGTTGCTAAGGAATTTAGTATTCTTGCTTGCAAGCTTTGCAGTAGTTGCATTGTGATGAATATTGAAATGCCAGTTTTCAGATATACATCAATTGCCCATCTTTTCTCCAAGTTAACTTTCACAGAAATACTTATTATTTTATCTTTCAGTATTATTGACAGTTTGTTGTAAACTCCTCCTGCTTATGTGATTGAGTTATCCACCAACATACTGAATTCTTCATCCATGTTTTCAAAGTACTCTCCATGTGGCTAACCATCATTATTCCTGCATCATCTAGGTTGTACTCACTTCCATCAGACCAGGTGGTTCCAGTTGTCAGATTTATGTACTCAGGCATTTTATCTTTGCCTTTACCCAGTCTGTTTTGCTCTTCCTGTAAGAACCCCAAATTTTGGATATAAATAAAACTTTTTATTATGTACTGAGGTAATGGTGAATAGTGATTACGACTACGATGTAACGATTGAGATAATGAATGAAAGGAATAGATTTGGATTCAAATGTTTATATGCCATGAAGAATATTATTGGTTGACACTTTAGATAACAATTATCTATCTCCTAGGGAGTTAAGATTTGATAATCTTTAAGGAGAAGATTATTCCTATGTCATCCAAATCGATATCTGTTATTGGTCCAGTAGGTCCGTAAAAAGGTTAGGGAACGATCGAAAGAGATTAGGGACAATTGTACAACCCTAAGAGGATGAGTGAAGAAAAATGGATGAATAGTGATTTTGATGGATTTAGGAATATTATGAGACGACACTATATAGAAGTATTTGGAACGGATTTCCGAGTTCGTATTAGTGATCCAGGAGGAAAATAAGTGTATGTAAAAGCTGCCGGATTTTGAAAAATAGCACTTTTATTTTCCCCGAGATTTCCCTGAACACTGAAAGACTTAAGGAATTATTGAAGGGATTTAAGGAAAATAGGTTCAAGAATTATTAAAGAGAATGGAGGATGATAGTATAAATATTAAGGCGGTTTCCGTTAAAACCCTAACTAGAAACGAATGAGTTATTCCTCCGAACGATCAATCAATTAAGCAATAAATGGACAAAGAAATAAGCAGGGGATCAAGATATATGCATGTGCAAGTGGATAGGATCAAGTAACCAAGCTAGTTACAATACTAACTAGCAAGATTGTAAACAAACCAAATTGTACAAGATTATACCACTTAAACCACCACTTGCCCACTTGCTTCCTGCATCATGGATGACCAAATCACTTTTATAAAGCTACTTTATGAAAAGTGAAGAGATATTATCCAAGAAAAACACTTTATGCAAGGAACCAGGCAAGAGACCAAGGCCAAGAACTTCATTCTCTTCCTTTTGCTACCATTCGGCTTTTTCGTAAAATGAGGAATCAAAATCCAACTTCCATCCATTGTTAAATCTTAAGAAAATTAAGGTGATTCCTATATTTCTTAACTAATATATCCTATGAATTTCATCTTCAAAATCCATACCAATCTTGAGATATAAAATCAAGAAGATGATGATGAATAGTAACTTTTAAGTATTAACTTTGTGTTCTTATTTTCTTTTGGTTGATTCAAGTATACTAAGGCTACTTAAGGATCATTCAAGGCTTAACAAGTGTTATTCACTCTCCAAGGAAGGTATAAAACTTCAAGAACCCTAGTCTTTGATTTGAGTTTTAATGGAGTTTTGGATGGGTTTTAGTGATGTTATGCATATTTAGAGTACTAGATCTATGTGTGGGTTTTATGAGATGATAATATAGTTTATATGAACGGAAAGACATTGCTTGGTCTTAGTTCAAGGATAATTAACATGTATGTGTGATTTGGAGTGGATGGTATAATAATTGGAGGGCTTTGATTTTGGAATTATCCGAGTTATAGCCGTCGTAATGCCCGATTTTCGTTAGACCTTAAAAACTCGATCATAACAGTTGATATTTTCCTGACCTTGGTAATATTGTGACTGGTCCTTGTAGATCTCGAGCCATAGATAGTTTTGGCGTGAGAATTGAAACATTCTGACTTACGGTTTAGGAGTTATGGTCAAATTACTAAAATTGGTTCGAAACCGTAAGTAAAAGTTCGTAACCTCAATTGAACCCTCGTAAAGCATGTTACTTAGTGGCGAATCTTGGTAAATAAATACTAGAGGTCATAAGGAAGGTATGAGAGAAAACCACATGTCAAACGGATCGTTTTTCGATTTTATATAAATGTTGGAATCGAAGTTAAACGCGAACGAACCCCTAAAAACCCGCTTGGTTATAACTTTGGTAAAACACTTAGAAAACGAACGATAAAACTCAAGGTATAATCTCGGTTCGTAATCGATCGACTTTAGAACTAATACGACTTAAGTATATACCGAGTGTGGATATGATGACATGTCGTAATAATGAACAAATGTCGGATCGTATCGGTAATAAAAAGAGTTACACTAAAAAGTGTATAACGGGATAATTCGAAAACGTGTTTCGACTTAAGTGAAGTTTATACTTAGACTTTTAAAAGGTGTTAAGTGGTTTATCTCGACTGTTCTGATTGTTAATAGATCATCGAGCAGACCCAGGACACGCTATCTCCACCCGCACCTGAATACCAGGCAAGTGTTCAAACCTTTGAACCTGTTGTTGTGATAATATATGTACATGATTTCTATTTTACATATGCCATCGCATGCATGCCTGTTTCCAATTATATTGTGACTCTGATTTTTGTGATACTTGTTCCCTGAATTGATATTGGCTTATAGACTAGATACGATTTTAAGTAATAAGCCGGATAATTTTGGTAAGACCCTTAGCGAAGGGCATATGATATTCATTCTAAATATAGACCGGGAGTCGGTATTTTGAGATATAGATAGTCGTGGAAACCCGGAGGAATTCCAACGACAGATTATTATTTATCAGAGGAATGTTATTGTTAAACGTTATTATATTCCATAAAGTATGAATTACTTGGAAATATTTCGAGGAATGTTATTCGAGTATTATCTCAGTCGAGAGATAGTAAATGAATGTTAGTTTCGAATATTTATTTAGAGTTGATTATTTAATGAATATTATTTTGATATTCATTAGAATGTTATTTATGAAATGAATATTACTTTCGAATATTCATTTAAGGTTTTATGTACTTGATGAATATTATTTTAAAATATTCATTGGAAGTTCTATTTACTTAAGGAATATTATTTCGATTATTCCTTTAAAGTTTTGATTACTAAATGAATATTAGTTGGATATTCATTTAGAAGATTATTTATTAAATGAATGTTATTTGGATATTCATTTAGAAGATTAAATATTAGATGAACATTATTTTCAAATATTCATTTAAGGTTTGACTTATTTATTGAATATTATTTTAAATATTTATTGGAGTTTAATTATTTAATGAATATTATTTCGAATATTCATGTAAGAAGGGATTTATTTAGTAAATAATTCCATATATTCATTCGAGGATTACTTACGAGCAATATTATGAGTTAATAATATTCCGTAATTATTATTGAGTAAATAAATATTCTTGGAATACTTATTTAATTCTTTTAAATTCTTTTTAAAATGATTTATATTATTCGGAGATTACCTTTCACCTCCAGATATTATGTAAAATATTTCGGAGTCTTTTTACGACTATTTTATCAAGGAAAGGTTCCCAACTCTTTATTTTTCATTTAAATCTATCTTAAAAGGATTTAAATACTCGCTCAAACTTCCATATTATAGGGGAACCTACTTGAGCAATGTTATTTATCTTGTTGACTTCCCGGTCGTGATTTATCATTTTCACTCGCAACTTGGTTGCTATGGACTCATTAAGTCTGTGTGTACCTTCTCATCATTCGAGGGGTAAGATTGTTGGAACAAGTTGATATCCATTAACAAGAAAAAGCTTGGGAAATGATGGTGAATTTTCCTTTCCAACTAGATACGACTACTTTGTGGAGTCTTATCAACAAGTGTTTCACTTGGGGAAGGGAGGACAAACTCTAAGTTTCAATGTTATGGAGTTATTCGAACTAGGAGTCGTGTGTAAGAGGCCGAGTCGCGCGGTCCATCACAAGGCCTAACCATTGGCCAGGGAGTTACTATTAAAGGCAATCGATAAGTAGAGCCGTCAGTTCTTCCTTCTACCGGTAATAAACTATATTGGGCTGTACCATCCCCGACTGATCATCAGGGAGTGGGACAGCTGGCGCGTAATGACTCCAGTATTGGTTCATCTCCCAAATTGGGAATTCCCTGCAACACGTATCGAAGAGACTTCTTTCAGGTTGTAGGACTTCGAAAAATGTTAATAACTGGAATTACAATATTTTCCTTGCAAGTTCCTCTTTGTATGATAAATGATTCATCTTGCTTATTTTGACTTAGCAGATATTTCCACAAAATAAATACTTTAAGTTACCTTGTAACTTCATTGTTCATATTATACTGGCATCATTTTCGTAAATGCATGGCATATGGTTTGAAAGATACTTTTGAACTGTTATATATTATGGTTCAGTTATATATTATTGTTGGTGGGCTATTGCTCACCCTTGCTTTTTGTTATATCACAACAACAGCTAGACCAGATGACTCGCACAAGGCGCACTCGACGCGGGTACCAAGTATATGGTCTAGTATGACTTATGTAAATGGATAGCAAAAAGTATGTATTGATAGTGAAATTCTTTTGGATTGTAAGAACTCATAATGTGATTAATAAAATTTGATTGTTACTCTGATTTCATCTCTGGGACTATAACGTGTGTGTTTTATATTGTTGTGTTGGGTCTTAAAGATGTAATTTATTTTATGTTGAAGTAAGTTCAAGTGTTGTGGACAGAATTGGAGACCGTAACGACCGGATCCCGGACCCCGTATCTGGGGGTGTTACAGAAGTGGTATCAGAGCGTACGTTATAAACCCCGGAGATGAGGTGACGTTAAAACAATAAATTCACTAAGATAATAAGAACTCTTGCCAAGTTCATAGTCGGACTACTTAAGGTAGTGATGACATATAAAACCTTTATGGGAACTCTTAAGTATCATGATAGTAACTTAGTTCGATATTGTATTGATGAGTAAGGCGACAGACCTTGAGGCATACGAGCAGCAGCGCGATGATGCTTTTTATACTGAAGATCAGTGGGTAAATTCGATAGAGTACCCTACTGGAGACCTGGAAGAGGTTCCAGCAGATAAGAAAAATCCTGATAGGATAAGGAGCTTACCCTCGAGGAATGAGGGCTGCAGCCCGAAAGACTGTGATGATTAAGGTATAGTGCTCAGAAAAGTGAGCATAAAGAACTAAGTTATTAGCAAGAGAACTGAAGATTCATGTTGGATTCATAGCCGGACTACTGGATGTAGTACCAGCAAGTAAGACGGATTGGAAGAATTACTTGAGATCCTATACGGGAATTGATGAGAATCCTTAAAGACTTTCATATTAACGAAGAAAGAGCTAGAGGGATGTATGATTATCAAAGACATCGATATAGGACTAGGAGCAGAGTCCCTAGAAATAGTTGAGAGGAGGCAGTAAGTGCCATATCATTTGATAAATGAATTAGTATGAATATTGTCAGTAATAATCCGCCATGAGAAGGCAGATGTCATAGGTTATAATTTTTGGAACCAAATTGAGGTTAATGAGGTGGTTTTATTCAGGGAAATGTTCATTTTATGAATGAAATAGTTGGAAAGTAAAGACATTGGGAAGTGACAACATGATTGGATAAAGTTATATAAGGAAGTAGTAAGCGAGACAATGATCTCAGAACCTACCGGAAGATAAGACCAGTGAGTCAAGATGAAGTCGTAATGAGACTACTGTCAAAGATTGAGTATAGGGTTATTTCAACTCAGTGAAATGATGAACCAGAAATGTTGGATGCATGTGATTCAGAGGAATATTAAAATTTTTCTTTGAATGAATTATAGTAGTTACCTTAAGTTTATTCCGACGCGGAATTATAACGGATCAAGTAATACGATCAGCAGTTAAAGAGAAAAATATGAGAAAATCTTCCTGGAGCTAAAAGGTGGAATTGGTAATGACCAAGAGTTGGCATTACTTAATGGAAAAAGGAGACTTTGTGCTTCCAACGATGCTTCGCATAAAGGATTAGGATGTATGCTTGCGCAACACGATGAAGTACTTGCGAATGCATTTGGACAGCATGGTCCACCAGATCGGATGGCCTTAGTAGTGCCAATTCTGTGGAACAACCAACTCCGACGGTAATGTTCCTTATGAGACTAGTGGTCAGGTAGATTGACATTTGGTAATATTGAATCTCAGGACATATGGGTATTAGGACGTTGTGTCAGGTTTCAGTTTGAAATTGTTGATTCCCTTCTAAAGGATGTATGATTGGTTCCTCTCCAGTGGTTAAACTTCCAACCTGATGACGATTATTTCGTTAACTATGACTGTTACCTGCTTGAAGGTTCATAGAACTATTCTTCAGGTTTCGAAACTGGTCTCCTTAATGTTACCAGTAGGTGGATAGATTGACCAAAATTTCCCTGATTTTGGAAAGAACTTCAACGAATTTTGGCAAACCTTGTCTTTCTGATTACCAGAGAACATCATGGAAGAGAATGGAAACGGGAGTGAACCCTGTGGATTGGGTAAGGTTGCTGTCATATGGGTTAGTAGACGGACCCTGAGTATTACAATCGATGGTAGAGATAAAATGATGAAGTGAGATTGGACGGAAATAGGAAATGTAACTAAGAAACTAGCCGGACTGAGAAACTCCGGGATTGACTTAAGTGAAAAGGCTGTTATACCAGGAATGGTAAGCTTGTGTGGCATGTGGGATTGATAAGAATAGTTGAAGAGATAAAAGTGGAGGAAAGGTGACCGGAGACGGCGCTGAGTAGTCGATTAAGAATTATATGAAGTAAAGTTTTGGAAAGGTAGAAAGGTATCAAAGAAGAAGACACTATGCCGGCAATTGCTAGAAAAGTAATGCTAATTAGCCAACCCCTAAAATCATATATTTTTATTTTAGTGTGGCCAGTTGAGGCCAAGTCACAACGGATTATCAAGTGACTAGACCAGCAATGAAAGGACAAAGCAGGGTTGCTTCTAAGTAAGCACCGACTGCAAGGGCTTCTGGTATAAAGGAATTATTAATGAGATCGTAGGAATCTTCTACTGAACCCTTTGCAACCCATGTTTGGATTGGGAATTCACTAGACTTTTTGGAATGGAGTCACCCGTACTAAAGTGATTCATGTGTATATGGTTGTCCAAGATTACGAGTAAAATGGAAGTATAATGACTTGAGATGTATGATGTTAGGGTATCATGAATACCATGAATATATTATGACAGAGGAAAGTAAACAATGAAGGTTTATGAAGAGAGTATAGAAATGGTCAGAGATTGATCAGTATGCTGTAGAAATTTTGTATGAGGCAAGTACCTTTGAGAAGAACGATAAGTACTAAGAGATTCACGTTGAACTCGACCAATATCTTCCAAAACATCCTTGCTACCATTTCCAAGTTTTGTAAGAGAGCAGATAGGCATACATTGCCTTTTGGAAGGCCAAATAGGCTGACAACTATCTGAAAGAAGAGGGTGGCATTAAGTTACCAATCGATTATCAAATGAGAACGGTTGAAAAGAGACCCTTATTAAGGATACATGATTTGATTGCCAATTATAGGATGCAAGAATTCCTTGGCAGTTGAATTAAGGATAGGATTTCCATAAATTAAAACAAACCCTGAGGAATGCACAAGGGATGGCATTAACCCTAATAAAGACATTGTGAATTCAGATGATATGAGTTGGACTTGCTAAGGCAACAATGACCAGTAAGGATTATTAAAAAGAGTTCTGGAAAGAACATAGATAGAATTATTGGAGTATTGATCAATGACGTTTTGATATACCCTGTACCCAGAAAATACAGGAGGAATGATGAGGATGACCTACGAAACCTTACAAGGAAAAAGGTAATATTTCGAACTTCAAAATGGAAGTTTGGTAAGGAATGTATGACATAGTAACAATAATGCCAGATGAGGCATGTATGAAACCCTGAGGAAGTATGGATTGAACCTATAAAGGTTGAGATTATCCTAGAACAAGAAAGAACTAAGAAAACAAATATCCTAGGTATGATTGAGGGTAACTTTAATAAAGTTCCCACGGGAAGGTGGAAGCAATGACTTATGGAAAAAGACTGATAGTTATATTTTTCTCCTTCAGCAGAGCTTAAGGGAGAATGCTTTCACCCAACGGTGATGAGAATAAGGTAGAAAAATTTGAATTGGAATGTATCCAGAGAACATGGATTACAAGAAATTGTTATTATCAGGAAAGGCCAATGAGGTGGCCGACAGTCTAAGTATAGAGGAATAATTACAAATGTTCATACCAAAGAAACAGAATGATATTTGGAAGGACGTTGAAGGTCATATTGGAGTGGAGGAAATTACATTCCTTCTGATGACTGTGCAAGAATCGATGGTAATAATAGTTTAAGTAAAGATTCGATTCCCGATATCGTCTTAAGCGAACTACACACCTTAGAATGTCCCGTTCTGAGGCAAACCAGGACCATGATACAAAATTGACAAAGTAAACCGTTAAGTTTCCAGTCTTTTGTGGAAGATGCATGAGAGATAGTTTCATCAACCGGACATAGCTGCGATGCTTGAAACTTTTCTGCAATTTTATCTACTTCGTGTAATATCTACATCAAGTTCAGGAAGTGTTCCTTATGGATAAGGAATAGGGATTACCTTGTCTCCCTAAAGGATTTGAAACCCGTATGGTTAGCTATTAACGCACTACGTAAACAATAAGCGATAGTGATTCTTCTAAGAAAGTAAATGATAACGTAAAGATAAAGAAAGTGCTGCTATTGATAAGCTAAATGGCATGTTGATGAATGACAAGCAAGTTTGTGTTAGTGTACTTCTGCGTAAACAAGATAGAGAATATGAGGTGGATGATTCATGATGCTAAATGTATTCCCGTAGAAAGAATTAAGGGCAGTTGAGCCCGAGATTTGTTGGGCCATCTGAGAGTTTAAAAGTGTTTAGAAGGTGGCATTCGAGCCAGCTCTACCACCCAAAACTTATAGCATGGTCGTAACGTATTTCATATGGCAAGGCTACGCCAGTAAAATGCAGATGCTTGACAGATGATAAGAATACGAGCAGGTAGATATACGACCTGGTCTGACTTACGAAGAACCACCTGTGAAAAATCACGGATAGAAAAGAACAAGTGATGAGAAACAAGTTTGGCAGAAGTAGATTATATTGAATCTAAGTTAAAGGGATCGGCCAGATTCATTTTGGAGAGTTTAAATTGGAATAACGTGATGTTTATAGAGTAAATAACAGAAGTAAATAAGAATCAGATAATAAAAAGGATGTGATTGATAAAGAAAAGACTGGGAAAGCAACTAGGGAATGTGAAGCAAGGAATGTTATGAATGGATTAATAAATGGGTTTTCTAACAAAACTTTGGGATGACCACCTGATAGTGTTATTGTTATGAATATGAAAGAGCTAGTAACATGACATGGAATGTCAATAACAATGGTGTCAAGCGAGAAACTAAGATTTAACCTGAGAGGTTGAAAGATTTTCCAAAAGTGAGCATTGCTAAGGTTGAACCAGAGTATAAGTCCATAGAATAGTGGACAAAGCAGCAAGATATGTTGACACATGAGGTTGCGATCAAATAGTATTGGATATAATTATGATTATTTTCTTCTTTGATGAATCTATAGTTCAGAGGTAAATTTTGAGTATGATATTTTACAATCATGAAAACTTTCTATAATCCTTTAGAATTCTTTTCTTTTATTTTCTTTTATTCATCTTCTTTATGAATTGAGAAGAACAACCCTTTAAGGAGGGGAGGTACTGCTACGTGACTATCTGTCTATGTGATAGAAATCTAAGTGGAATACTATAACTTGTTTAATTGCTTGTCAAGTAATAAAGGCTGGCCCCCTTCTGTACTAACTATGCAATATAACAAATGTTCAATTGATCATAATGATCTCTCAATAAATCTTTCCACTTCTCTATATGGATCGAGATTGCGAAGATTAAAGCGATCAGGAAATGCACAGTGCGAGCGAGGTTATCTCCGAATTCGCAGCACGATAGTGATACCAAAGCCACTGTGGATATCAATAAGAACAATAAGGACAAGACTGAGTAAGAGCATAACCCGAATAATGTGTTGTACAAAAAGTAGCAAAGGTGATGGAAAAAGGATAAAGTACGTATTGTAGCACCAGTAGATGTACTGAGAAAGGGCAGAACGACTAAGAGTTGATCCGGAAGCTGAAAGGTGAAACGACAGACAAACGACTCTTTGCTTCCTACCTGATTCCGGGACGGAATCCTTTTAAGGAGGGGAGACTGTAAGAACCCCAAATTTTGGATATAAATAAAACTTTTTATTATGTACTGAGGTAATGGTGAATAGTGATTACGACTACGATGTAACGATTGAGATAATGAATGAAAGGAATAGATTTGGATTCAAATGTTTATATGCCATGAAGAATACTATTGGTTGACACTTTAGATAAGAATTATCTATCTCCTAGGGAGTTGAGATTTGATAATTCTCAAGGAGAAGATTATTCCTATGTCATCCAAATCGATATCTGTTATTGGTCCAGTAGGTCCGTAAAAAGGTTAGGGAACGATCGAAAGAGATTAGGGACAATTGTACAACCCTAAGAGGATGAGTGAAGAAAAATGGATGAATAGTGATTTTGAAGGATTTAGGAATATTATGAGACGAAACTATATAGAAGTATTCGGAACGGATTTCCGAGTTCGTATTAGTGATCCAGGAGGAAAATAAGTGTATGTAAAAGCTGTCGAATTCTGAAAAATAGCACTTTTATTTTCCCCGAGATTTCCCTGGACACTGAAAGACTTAAGGAATTATTGAAGGGATTTAAGGAAAATAGGTTCAAGAATTATTAAAGAGAATGGAGGATGATAGTATAAATATTAAGGCGGTTTCCGGTAAAACCCTAACTAGAAACGAATGAGTTATTCCTCCGAACGATCAATGAATTAAGCAATAAATGGACAAAGAAACAAGCAAGGGATCAAGATATATGCATGTGCAAGTGGATAGGATCAAGTAACCAAGCTAGTTACAATACTAACTAGCAAGATTGTAAACAAACCAAATGGTACAAGATTATACCACTTAAACCACCACTTGCCCACTTGCTTCTTGCATCATGGATGACCAAATCACTTTTATAAAGCTACTTTATGAAAAGTGGAGAGATATTATCCAAGAAAAACACTTTATGCAAGGAACCAAGCAAGAGACCAAGGACAAGAACTTCATTCTCTTCCTTTTGCTACCATTCGGCTTTTTCATAAAATGAGGAATCAAAATCCAACTTCCATCCATTGTTAAATCTTAAGAAAATTAATGTGAGTCCTATATTTCATAACTAAGATATCCTATGAATTTCATCTTCAAATTCCATACCAATCTTGAGATATAAAATCAAGAAGATGATGATGAATAGTAACTTTTAAGTATTAACTTTGTGTTCTTGTTTTCTTTTGGTTGATTCAAGTATACTAAGGCTACTTAAGGATCATTCAAGGTTTAACAAGTGTTATTCACTCTCCAAGGAAGGTATAAAACTTCAAGAACCCTAGTCTTTGATTTGAGTTTTAATGGAGTTTTGGATGGGTTTTAGTGATGTTATGCATATTTAGAGTACTAGATCTATGTGTGGGTTTTATGAGATGATAATATAGTTTATATGAACGGAAAGACATTGCTTGGTCTTAGTTCAAGGATAATTAACATGTATGTGTGATTTGGAGTGGATGGTATAATAATTGGAGGGTTTTGATTTTGGAATTATCAGAGTTATAGCCGTCGTAATGCCCGATTTTCGTTAGACCTTAAAAACTCGATCATAACAGTTGATATAAATTCCTGACCTTGGTAATATTGTGACTGTTCCTTGTAGATCTCGAGCCATAGATAGTTTTGGCGTGAGAATCGAAACATTCCGACTTACGGTTTAGGAGTTATGGTCAAATTACTAAAATTGGTTCGGAACCGTAAGTAAAAGTTCGTAACCTCAATTGAACCCTCGTAAAGCATGTTACTTAGTGTAGAATCTTGGTAAATAAATACTAGAGGTCATAAGGAAGGTATGAGAGAAAACCACATGTCAAACGGATCGTTTTTCGATTTTATATAAATGTTGGAATCGAAGTTAAACGCGAACGAACCCCTAAAAACCCGCTTGGTTATAACTTTTGTAGCATCCCAAAATCCGGGGTACAGATCTGGGGTCACTAACCACAAACAATAATATACTATCCTTGATATAAACCGCATAAAATAATAAAACCCCTTAATCCAAGATCGCATACAGGTTACGGTATGAAACAACTATCGAATATCATTATTACAACCCATTCTCAGAATAAAAGAATATTATACAACTTTATGAATGTACAAAATTACTGTTTAACTAAATATCCAACCTTGGCAATTTCCCAACTCATTATTTGCCAAAATCCTCACCTCGTACTTTTCTCTCGCTGCTGGAAAGCGACACCACTGACCATTACTAGGTCTACTAGCTTTCTTTATTAACTGAAGGAAAACAAACAAGAGCGAGAGTGAGCCAACAATGCTCAGCAAGCGTAAATAGTGATGACAATACAATAACGACGACAATTTTGATAAACCAAAGAGTTTCATCTCATTCTATGAAAGAATCAATGATATCAACTTTTAATTTGCCACGAGGGCCAGCTATTCACCATTAATAAGGTGCAACAGAAACTAGAACTGATAAGAGAGTTTTGTTTAATCAGAATAAACATTGTAACTTCAAAGAAACCAGGCTTTAACCATTCAATATTGATACTCGAAATTCAATATCAAACGATAACCATTCGATAGGAATACTTGAGAATTTCCTGGTCAAGCAATAAGAATCAAAGTTCAACTGGATACTCAATTTATAGATTAGAATTGGATTTTTGTTTTTTTAAAAAAAACATTTAAGGTTAGGCTGCTGATCAGTCACGCACTAACCCCGGACAAACGCACACAGCAATGTCCTTAATTGGATCCATGGCACACATTGGCCTTAACTTCCGACCATAATATGGTCCCACCCCGAAGGGTTTTACGCCCCAAGGGCCACTTTTAAAAACATTTCCAATTCTATATCATCCACTTTAGGTGTCGGAATAATCGACAACCTTTGATACCCAAACAACAGGAAAACTCACGTTCCAGAACAACTCCTCATAATCCAAGGAACAATGGATGATTCATTATCAACAACTGTCGACAAGTTCGACACAACAATTGAGTAGTAATTAAATAGCAACAACATCAACTGGCATCGACAAGTTCGATACAATGACAGGGTGTGAAATGAAAAACAACAGTGTCAACCAGGGTCGACGAGTTCGATAAGACAAATAAAGTGATAAATTGAAGATGACAACCTCATAAGGAATTGATAGGTTCAGTATATTAAAAGTAGTAATTGAATAAACAACAATAACAGAAAGTATCTACAGGTTCGACATAATTAATTGGAGATCATAATATCATTAAATGAATTGACAAAAGAATTTACTAGCATCATGATTAACAACAACTGAGGATATATGATAAAAACGAGGATATAATCAACTGCTAAACGTTTAATAGAATTTCCCCATACATTGAAAAGTTGGAATCAATATAAGCAATTTGAGTAGTTTACAACGATCATTTATAAAACAATTCCAAAAGGATTGGTTGCAGGACAGTTGAATAAAACATCCCCTAGAGAGGGTCCATCGAGTGAAAATATGCCATAATCAGGGATCATGCTAAAATATTTTTTATAAAATTTAAAATCTTGAATTTCCTCTGTTTAGAATGTCTCTTAAGCCATCTGTGAAGAAAATAACGGAAATGGTATTCGGTTGAGAATTCTAACATCATAGCTTGAATAAAGTACTTAAGTGGAAAGATTATATCTAGAGTTCTTTTAAAAACTTGATATTCAAATTTGGGATAGGGGAAAACAACCATTTTCATGCTTACTGGAAATTATGTCATTTTCTAAACACGTTTGACCAATCTATCTTATACGACAAAGAGGAATAAATTGCATCACTTGAAAGATAAGTGAAGAGCAAACACTTGCCTTGTTATACGAAGATCTCAATCCTAACATAGATCCACGACTCAATTCCACGTCGGTCTTTACTTCTTTATATGCTGACCTCTTACTCGGCTCAACTTCCAAATCTACTTCTTAACTCACCACTTTCATGTCAATTTACCCGCCGGCTTTCATACTTGCCTTTCTGATCGTGTTTCCGTCTACCCGCGCAATGATCTTGATCAGGTCTCCTATTCGTACCTTTACAAGGTCAAATGCTATTTCAGTATTAACTTAAGCAAAACTTTATCGTTTGCTCTATTCTACCCATGCGCGTCCTATAACGCTTACATATACAATACATATAGACATATTCATTCATATTCACATAATAGTCTTACTATAATCAACCAAGCCACCTAAACACATCCTATAAACATTTCGAAACAACACAACCACTTAACATTTAAAACCATGATATATTCTCAAGATAAACCCTTAGAAATCATAATATACTTTCAAGCCTTGAAATCAAATAACTCAAATAAACTTTTAAATAAATTTGCAGGGGATTTTTAGAAAATTTCGGCATGAAGTATTCGTTTATCGGACTTATGGGCACAACCCCAGAAATACAATTCAACCCTGCTTTTGCCAAAAATAAAGCTACCTTAACTTGCAGCAACATAAAAGTAAACAAATAAGAAAAGTACCCGCCCAGACATGCGGCACCTAGCACATAATGATTTATATTACACTACTACTTACGCTACACCAATGATCGTATTTCTCACGCATTTTAATGATACACGTGACAATCGATCATTGATGTTCGTAAGCCCTAGGGAACAATTCCTAGCACTAACTATTACTTACGCTATATCAATGATCACATCACTTAAGTATATTAATTATACTTGTGATAGTTAATCATGGATATTCGTAAGCCCGAGGAACTAGTTGAAGAGAATTACACAAGTACTTAAATATTGACATTTAAGACTCGAGATCTCATTGCAACTCCTCGCAGATAAACACATAACACATAAAATAAATCTCATAGTAAATCTTTGATAATTAACATTTAAAATCGAAATATACTACTAAAGCAGTTATACAATTACTTAATCGAAATCATTTTAACTCCAAGTATTAATGACTGATAGCCGACCATCAATTAATTTCATATAACCCATTACCAAGAATTTAACAGATAAACACTTAGAAAATATGATTATTCGACTTATAACCCTTAGCACATGGCATTTACCATTTACAACATAGCACCATTATACAACTCCTCATCTTATTCAACGAATAATAATGATCAACTTATAATCAATTAACCACTTACAACCAATATCAAGTAATTAATAATTATAATATTCGACAAATACTCTGACTCGACTTACGGCATTAACACATATATACCTACAAATTAGCCGACACACATAACTACACATATTATCTGACGATTAATAATTAACACTTAACAATTAACAATTACCATTAACAATTTTTAATCATTAAACCCGAATATTTCCTCGAACTCGCACTTAATACCAATAGCTATAATTAACATTCATCCTATCCGAATAAAATACGGAAATTCAAATAATATACATAATTTACCACATTAAACTAATTACAAAATTAACACATTAATCTTGCAATTTAAAACTAATTATATTACAACAACTACATAATTTAATCTAAAATTGACAATTAAATAATTACATCGAAAATGAAAATTAATAAATAAAATATTATACCTTTCCGGTGAACATTGAACATCTCCACCATCTCTCTCCCTCCTCGCTTGTCATCTCTCTCCCTTATCTCTCTCCTCCTCCTCCTCTCTCTCTCTCTCTCTCTCTCTCTCTCTCTCTCTCTCTCTCTCTCTCTCTCTCTCTCTCCCCCCCCCAACACCACTGATTTCCCCCCCCTTCACGCCACTGCTACCGCGCCTGCACCACCACCGAACAGCCCCGTCGGCCTCTCTCCTCCCCCCACGCGCACACACACACGTATATGTATATATATGTATATATGTATGTATAAGCTAACCCCCCAATTGATTTAAAGAACCAAAAACCCCCAATTTCTCCCCTCCCCCGATTCTCTCGAAGCTTCCCCTGCTGCATACGCGTTTCATCTTATATTGGGCTTAGCCCAATACTTATTTACTAATATAGTTCTATTCCGGCCCAATTATATACTATTAAATGATTTCTATAAATCACAGTCAAATAAAACATTCGGAAAGTTTCGCTTTTCATTTTTAAAATAAAGAATATAAAATTACGAGCACACACATATTTTTAAAATATTTTTCGGATCAAAAATGAATTAAATATGAATTTTCAAAGTTTTGATCCTTTAAAATACAATAAAACTCTTAAAATCGTTTTAAAATACCAAAACATCCAAATTAATTCACCCCACCATTTTAAAATCTAAATAATATTATAAAGATAATATTACAAAAGATATCATGATTTTTAATCCCTCCGATAATTTTATAAAATTTACAGAGGATCAAAAATACATGATTTAAATATTTCTAAATCCTCCAAAAATACAAATAAAAATATACTGACCTTCACAGCTCATACAAATCATCATATAAACTCATAAACACAACTTCATATACTTTTCACCTTTACAACTATATTCACACAATATAATTCACAATTATAATAAATAAATAATTATAAAAATCGAAATTTTCTATGGCGTTATATCCTTCCCCCCTTAACAGGATTCTGTCCTCAGAATCAACGCTAAGGTCACCATTAGCAATTTCTCAAACATCTCACTTTCACTTCCCAGATTGCCTCTTCAACTCTAGGATTTCTCTTATCAACTAAAATTTTAACAGACTCGTCTTGTGCCCTCAAATTCCGAAATAACCTTAACCTTGACTTCCGAGTCCTATTACTCTAAACGCTTAACTCCCGGAAACAAATATCTTTCCCCGACAATCAATATAACTATTTCACATAATGAACTTTACTTTGCGTCGAAACTATATTACCACGCCAATCCTTCGCAATAATCTTGGTACAACTCCCACACTTTACTTATAACCACACGATTTCAAATAGAAAAGAATCTCAAGAAATCCTCTGATCGCTTCCACTCCACTTCCACGGAATATGTCGATCGAAAAGGGAATAATTAAGAAATTTTCCCATTATTCTACCCAGTACTTAATCTAGAGACTTGACTTCATATCGTCTATTCTCAGTCGCATCCTTGCAATCAAATACTATAATCATTATATACATCATATAATCATCATATAAATCCTTAGACGCACATCATTAACAACTTGATTCTCAATCTTGTAAAATAGTCTGACTTACCGAATCTTTGGAGGACATAGCCTCGATTATTTCAGCTTTTTATAACTAATATGCTTGTCGCCTTGACTATGACTTCACTTAATACTAATCATAAACAATTCCTCAACGACCTCCAACAACTCCTGCTTTTATCAACACAATTCTTCCACTTAACTTGCATCGCCCCTTATTTACGTCTCCTGAAACAACCTTCCTCACATAAAATTCTAAGGTAAAGAATATTAAGAAATCTTTAATCATCCTTACTTCTCTTTCACGTGCAATGTTACTCGAAAAGGGGATAATCAGAAAATCTTTATCCATCTTTCATCTCATTGTTTTACTGAGTGACCGCTTCAAACTGATAACCATTCTCCTTGAATCATATATGTCTTATTCGTGATACACTAATCCGTTCCCCTTGGGGTCAACTTCAATTCTTCACTCTGCATACTTGACAAGTCCTCAAATTTGACTCTACCCATTATGACTTCGACACTTAACACCACTCACATTTGGATTATGCATACTTGGAACCCTTCAAGTTATTTTCCATCGGATTACATACGCTTCATTAACCTTCAAACATCTTGATTTGTGATCTATGATCGTATCACTATTTCTGGATCTACGTGGTTGCTAAAACTTCTATATTTGCTTTCGACTTCCGAACATCATTTTCACATTTCTTAAGATTAGAATCTCCTTTTCATTGATAGGAGATAAATCCACTCCCAAATCATATTTGACTCTTTATATAGCCTTCACAATCCACTTCCTAATAACTTCCCTTATAATCGCCTTGGATTTCTCAATTCTTTGATAATTATAACAGTAGTCTTATTACTCCTTTCGTAATTTCACTAAGATTAATATGATACTATTTCTGGAAAAATTGCCATCTTCCAAGCTCATAACACATAGTTTTTACTTCTGACTCTACTACTGGTTATCGTGCTGCCCCTTTTTGGTTACAGCCACAACTTCCCATATTTCTCTTAATAAAGTCTCTAGGGATTCTACTCCCGAATTCTTATTTTCTGATCATGGGATCTCGTTAATTTCTACTAATTCTCCTTCTATAGACAACCATATCTTCGGAATTCCACATTCTTTTCTTAACTAAGTTCTACATGTCTTATTTAGTCACTTCTAGAAACTTTCTGATTTCTCTGCCTTCCACCTTACTGACATTTTACTTCATTTCGGTTAACTTCCCACCATCCCTGATAATCATGACTTTCTTAAAATTGGCCCGCATAAGTTATTTTCTTCATACAGTCACCTTAATCCTTACCCCTCACTCTGACTTAATTCTTCTTGATAATTCTTACAAACCTTTTTGTTCTGCTTCACTCTGATTTATCAAAATTAGCCTTCTTGATTCTAAAATCTTATGCTTAACGACGGATTTGAAACATTTCAAATTTTATGACATTCTATTTACTACCTCTGCCATACAAAAGATGTTTACAAATAATCTTCCTTCCGCATTGTACAACTTATATCCAATATCTCTATTTCCATTCTCTTTTCGCATTTTATCAATATTTACAACCACGGGCCATCTCTCATTAGCCTCCATTCTTGTTCATGATTTCTTGGACCAGTATTTATTCCAGTTTGTCATGACATATCTGTCTTAACCACCAAATTCTTAAACTCGCATAACCACTTCTTCGTCTATGCAGTTGCAGTTTCAACCAATTAGAACGTCGTCACGCCTATCCTCGCATCTCTTCATCATTAGGAATTTTAAAATCATCGAATTTTCGACAAAGAATGTCAACAAAATGAATTGGGCATCAAATATGAATATAGACTGAGTTTGTTTAACAAAGCTTTTATAAAAGAATTTAACCGAGAGATCAATATGATCTTTTGAACTATTTTCAGGTTGCATTCGTCACTTGGTTAACCACCGCAGTACATAAGGATGGCCAGTCCTTAGTACTTTCATGACAAACACAATCAGTGGCGTCCCACTGGACTTCTATCACAAAGATAAGATGTCCCTGAATCCCTATCTACATAGGTTGTTCATCTCAGCTGGAATAAAGAAATCATGTGTTCATGAAAAGGGAAGGGATTCAAGAATTTCAACAATTTTCAAGTAAAGTTGGATCAATTATCCTCTAAAAGATATAGATATTTCTAAAAGAACGGAATTGAATTCGAATAAAGCTGACATACCAAACTCATCATCATTTGATGTATACTAGACTTTTCACTAGATACTTCAATGATTGATCAAGCAAACATTCAAGAAGTTCTTAATTATTCATAATCTCACTCTTGTCGACTAAGCACCAATATACTTAGCTGCCAAACCGGCCTGACAATAATGAGATGAATAAATAAGAAGATCTCAATTCATTCTCGATTTTTGAACCGTCACTGCGCAACGAATGCCTCAGCAACGATGCTAACCGGGAATTAATTTATGACAATTCAAAGAAAGACTAGGAAATTTCTTCAGGTAATATCTTTGAGCAAATCAATAATTAGGGGTGCACAATTACGCTTAACTTCCAATCCTTGCTAATACTCGCATCTCACTTCGCATTCTTGACCTTTTCGTACCATCTCCAGAAAGGTTCACATCGAAACTAACCTCATAGGACGTCCTAAATTCTACGCGAAACCTCAAGATAACGTCTCTTGGACTGATAGCGCCAGCTTCCCATTTAGCTTATGCTGCTTTGGGTTTGCTGTTATGCTCCTAGCCAAACCCTGAAACGATTCGAACTTCTACTCGCGCGATATGCCGAAAAATTGATTAATGTCGCGAGGCTTGTAGAAGTATCCTAACGCGATCTTTACCCTAAACCGTTCTACATGACTCCTATCTTATATTCGTACCCTAACCCTCCTAATCTGTTTCAGTGACCATAACCTGTAGCTCTGATACCAACTTGTAGCATCCCAAAATCCGGGGTACAGATCTGGGGTCACTAACCACAAACAATAATATACAATCCTTGATATAAACCGCATAAAATAATAAAACCTCTTAATCCAAGATCGCATACAGGTTACGGTATGAAACAACTATCGAATATCATTATTACAACCCATTCTCAGAATAAAAGAATATTATACAACTTTATGAATGTACAAAATTACTGTTTAACTAAATATCCAACCTTGGCAATTTCCCAACTCATTATTTGCCAAAATCCTCACCTCGTACTTTTCTCTCGCTGTTGGAAAGCGACACCACTGACCATTACTAGGTCCACTAGCTTTCTTGATTAACTGAAGGAAAACAAACAAGAGCGAGAGTGAGCCAACAATGCTCAGCAAGCGTAAATAGTGATGACAATACAATAACGACGACAATTTTGATAAACCAAAGAGTTTCATCTCATTCTATGAAAGAATCAATGATATCAACTTTTAATTTGCCACGAGGGCCAGCTATTCACCCTTAATAAGGTGCAACAGAAACTAGAACTGATAAGAGAGTTTTGTTTAATCAGAATAAACATTGTAACTTCAAAGAAACCAGGCTTTAACCATTCAATATTGATACTCGAAACTCAATATCAAACGATAACCATTCGATAGGAATACTTGAGAATTTCCTGGTCAAGCAATAAGAATCAAAGTTCAACTGGATACTCAATTTATAGATTAGAATTGGATTTTTGTTTATTTAAAAAAAAACATTTAAGGTTAGGCTGCTGATCAGTCACGCACTAACCCCGGACAAACGCACACAGCAATGTCCTTAATTGGATCCATGGCACACATTGGCCTTAACTTCCGACCATAATATGGTCCCACCCCGAAGGGTTTTACGCCCCAAGGGCCACTTTTAAAAACATTTCCAATTCTATATCATCCACTTTAGGTGTCGGAATAATCGACAAATTTTGATACCCAAACAACAGGAAAACTCACGTTCCAGAACAACTCCTCATAATCCAAGGAACAATGGATGATTCATTATCAACAACTGTCGACAAGTTCGACACAACAATTGAGTAGTAATTAAATAGCAACAACATCAACTGGCATCGACAAGTTCGATACAATGACAGGGTGTGAAATGAAAAACAACAGTGTCAACCAGGGTCGACGAGTTCGACAAGACAAATAAAGTGATAAATTGAAGATGACAACCTCATAAGGAATTGATAGGTTCAATATATTAAAAGTAGTAATTGAATAAACAACAATAACAGAAAGTATCTACAGGTTCGACATAATTAATTGGAGATCATAATATCATTAAATGAATTGACAAAAGAATTTACTAGCAACAAGATTAACAACAACTGAGGATATATGATAAAAACAAGGATATAATCAACTGCTAAACGTTTAATAGAATTTCCCCATACATTGAAAAGTTGGAATCAATATAAGCAATTTGAGTAGTTTACAACGATCATTTATAAAACAATTCCAAAAGGATTGGTTGCAGGACAGTTGAATAAAACATCCCCTAGAGAGGGTCCATCGAGTGAAAATATGCCATAATCAGGGATCATGCTAAAATATTTTTTATAAAATTTAAAATCTTGAATTTCCTCTGTTTAGAATGTCTCTTAAGCCATCTGTGAAGAAAATAACGGAAATGGTATTCGGTTGAGAATTCTAACATCATAGCTTGAATAAAGTACTTAAGTGGAAAAGATTATATCTAGAGTTCTTTTAAAAACTTGATATTCAAATTTGGGATAGGGGAAAACAACCATTTTCATGCTTACTGGAAATTATGTCATTTTCTAAACACGTTTGACCAATCTATCTTATACGACAAAGAGGAATAAATTGCATCACTTGAAAGATAAGTGAAGAGCAAACACTTGCCTTGTTATACGAAGATCTCAATCCTAACATAGATCCTCGACTCAATTCCACGTCGGTCTTTACTTCTTTATATGCTGACCTCTTACTCGGCTCAACTTCCAACTCTACTTCTTAACTCACCACTTTCATGTCAATTTACCCGCCGGCTTTCATACTTGCCTTTCTGATCGTGTTTCCGTCTACCCGCGCAATGATCTTGATCAGGTCTCCTATTCGTACCTTTACAAGGTCAAATGCTATTTCAGTATTAACTTAAGCAAAACTTTATCGTTTGCTCTATTCTACCCATGCGCGTCCTATAACGCTTACATATACAATACATATAGACATATTCATTCATATTCACATAATAGTCTTAATCTAAAATTGACAATTAAATAATTACATCGAAAATGAAAATTAATAAATAAAATATTATACCTTTTCGGTGAACATTGAACATCTCCACCATCTCTCTCCCTCCTCACTTGTCATCTCTCTCCCTTATCTCTCTCCTCCTCTCTCTCTCTCTCTCTCTCTCTCTCTCTCTCTCTCTCTCTCTCTCTCTCCCCAACACCACTGATTTCCCCCCCCCCCTTCACGCCATTGCTACCGCGCCTGCACCACCACCGAACAGCCCCGTCGGCCTCTCTCCTCCCCCCACGCGCACACACACACGTATATGTATATGTATATATGTATGTATAAGCTAACCCCCCAATTGATTTAAAGAACCAAAAACCCCCAATTTCTCCCCTCCCCCGATTCTCTCGAAGCTTCCCCTGCTGCATACGCGTTTCATCTTATATTGGGCTTAGCCCAATACTTATTTACTACTATAGTTCTATTCCGGCCCAATTATATACTATTAAATGATTTCTATAAATCACAGTCAAATAGAACATTCGGAAAGTTTCGCTTTTCATTTTTAAAATAAAGAATATAAAATTACGAGCACACACATATTTTTAAAATATTTTTCGGATCAAAAATGAATTAAATATGAATTTTCAAAGTTTTGATCCTTTAAAATACAATAAAACTCTTAAAATCGTTTTAAAATACCAAAACATCCAAATTAATTCACCCCACCATTTTAAAATCTAAATAATATTATAAATATAATATTACAAAAGATTTCATGATTTTTAATCCCTCCGATAATTTTATAAAATTTACAGAGGATCAAAAATACATGATTTAAATATTTCTAAATCCTCCAAAAATACAAATAAAAATATACTGACCTTCACAGCTCATACAAATCATCATATAAACTCATAAACACAACTTCATATACTTTTCACCTTTACAACTATATTCACACAATATAATTCACAATTATAATAAATAAATAATTATAAAAATCGAAATTTTCTAAGGCGTTATAAATTTGGTAAAACACTTAGAAAACGAACGATAAAACTCGAGGTATAATCTCGGTTCGTAATCGATCGAATTTAGAACTAATACGACTTAAGTATATACCGAGTGTGGATATGATGACATGTCGTAATAATGAACAAATGTCGGATCGTATCGGTAATAAAAAGAGTTACACTAAAAAGAGTATAACGGGATAATTCGAAAACGTGTTTCGACTTAAGTGAAGTTTATACTTAGACTTTTAAAAGGTGTTAAGTGGTTTATCTCGACTGTTCTGATTGTTAATAGATTATCGAGCAGACCCAGGACACGCTATCTCCACCCGCACCTGAATACCAGGCAAGTGTTCAAACCTTTGAACCTGTTGTTGTGATAATATATGTACATGATTTCTGTTTTACATATGCCATCGCATGCATGCCTGTTTCCAATTATATTGTGACTCTGATTTTTGTGATACTTGTTCCCTGAATTGATATTGGCTTATAGACTAGAAACGATTTATCAGTAATAAGCCGGATGATTTTGGTAAGACCCTTAGAGAAGGGCATATGATATTCATTCTAAATATAGACCGGGAGTCGGTATTTTGAGATATAGATAGTCGTGGAAACCTGGAGGAATTCCAATGACAGATTATTATTTATCAGAGGAATGTTATTGTTAAACGTTATTATATTCCATAAAGTATCAATTACTTGGAAATATTTCGAGGAATGTTATTCGAGTATTATCTCAGTCGAGAGATAGTAAATGAATGTTAGTTTCGAATATTTATTTAGAGTTGATTATTTAATGAATATTATTTTGATATTCATTAGAATGTTATTTATGAAATGAATATTACTTTCAAATATTCATTTAAGGTTTTATGTACTTGATGAATATTATTTTAAAATATTCATTGGAAGTTCAATTTACGTAAGAAATATTATTTCGATTATTCCTTTAAAGTTTTGATTACTAAATGAATATTAGTTGGATATTCATTTAGAAGATTATTTATTAAATGAATGTTATTTGGATATTCATTTAGAAGATTAAATATTAGATGAACATTATTTTCAAATATTCATTTAAGGTTTGACTTATTTATTGAATATTATTTTAAATATTTATTGGAGTTTAATTATTTAATGAATATTATTTCGAATATTCATGTAAGGAGGGATTTATTTAGTAAATAATTCCATATATTCATTCGAGGATTACTTACGAGCAATATTATGAGTTAATTATATTCCGTAATTATTATTGAGTAAATAAATATTCTTGGAATATTTATTTAATTCTTTTAAATTCTTTTTAAAATGATTTATATTATTCGGAGATTACCTTTCACCTCCAGATATTATGTAAAATATTTCGGAGTCTTTTTACGACTATTTTATCAAGGAAAGGTTCTCAACTCTTTATTTTTCATTTAAATCTATCTTAAAAGAATTTAAATACTCGCTCAAACTTCCATATTATGGGGGAACCTACTTGAGCAATGTTATTTATCTTGTTGACTTCCCGGTCATGATTTATCCTTTTCACTCGCAACTTGGTTGCTATGGACTCATTAAGTCTGTGTGTACCTTCTCATCATTCGAGGGGTAAGATTGTTGGAACAAGTTGATATCCATTAACAAGCAAAAGCTTGGGAAATGATGGTGAATTTTCCTTTCCAACTAGATACGACTACTTTGTGGAGTCTTATCAACAAGTGTTTCACTTGGGGAAGGGAGGACAAAATCTACGTTTCAATGCTGTGGAGTTATTCGAACTAGGAGTCGTGTGTAAGAGGCCGAGTCGCGCGGTCCATCACAAGGCCTAACCATTGGCCAGGGAGTTACTATTAAAGGCAATCGACAAGTGGAGCCGTCAGTTCTTCCGTCTACCGGTAGTAAACTATATTGGGCTGTACCATCCCCGACTGATCATCACGGAGTGGGACAGCTGGCACGTAATGACTCCAGTATTGGTTCATCTCCCAAATTAGGAATTCCCTCCAACACGTATCGAAGAGACCTCTTTCAGGTTGTAGGACTTCGAAAAATGTTAATAACTGGAATTGCAATATTTTCCTTGCAAGTTCCTCTTTGTATGATAAATGATAACATCTTGCTTATTTTGACTTAGCAGATATTTCCACAAAATAAATACTTTAAGTTACCTTGTAACTTCATCGTTCATATTATACTGGCATCATTTCCGTAAATGCATGGCATATGGTTTGAAAGATACTTTTGAACTGTTATATATTATCGTTCAGTTATATATTATTGTTGGTGGGCTATTGCTCACCCTTGCTTTATTATTATATCACAACAACAGCTAGACCAGATGACTCGCACAAGGCGCACTCGACGCGGGCGAGGACGATGAGACTACCTGAGCTGAAGAAGAAGCTATTGGTAGGATAGATTTATTCTTTCAGTACTAAGTATATGGTCTAGTATGACTTATGTAAATGGATTGCAAAGAGTATGTATTGATAGTGAAATTCTTTTGGATTGTAAGAACTCATAATGTGATTAATAAAATTTGATTGTTACTCTGATTTCATCTCTGGGACTATAACGGGTGTGTTTTATATTGTTGTGTTGGGTCTTAGAGATGTAATTTATTTTATGTTGAAGTAAGTTCAAGTGTTGTGGACAGAATTGGAGACCGTAACGACCGGATCCCGGACCCCGGATCTGGGGGTGTTATACTTCCTGTTCTCTCCATAGTTTTTCCAGTGGAGTTTCCATGATTTCTGAAGTTGGATACTTAATTTTCAGAGGAGGCAGTATTGGTCTTTCAGACTTTTAAGTTTCTTGTAATTGCTCCATTACTTCTTTAGTTACCAATACTGGCTCACCATCCATTTTATGTTCAATAAGATCACCATCTCTAGAGGCTTTCAGTTCTTCACCAAAGTTTTTTCTTCCTTTTCCTCTGGCTCCCCCCACTCTCTTCTCTATCTTCAACTTGTACCTGCTCCCCCTTACTTCTTGACTCCCTCTTGCTTGTTGCTTCCCCTTGTTTCTCCTTCTCTACCACTTGTCTGAGGTATATCTACCACTCTATTCTGATCTACCACTTTCTCCCCCTTAGTTATGTTGACAGCACTAAGAGCAGCAGAGAATGATAGCAGAGTCTATTGAATCTAAGAAAAACCAGTAGCTACCATAGTGGACAGAATGTCAATTTTAGCTTCCATAGATGCACATCTGTCCTCAAGGGATTTCAACCTTGAATCAGCTTGTTTAGAAGGACTACCAGATCTTAACCTTTTTGGAGGAAAAGGAAAAGATTGGGGCAAGGAGGCTGTGGGGGTTCTCACACTCTCATTGTTTTTCTTAGTGATCTCATCACTCCTCACAGTTGAACACTCAAGGCCTAGAGCCTGTTTTCTGGGGTTTCTCTCTTTTTCACTCTGAACATGCTCAAGTCCCTCTCCTTTTGCCAGCTCATTTGGCTGCCTCTCATTTTTATGCTCACCTCTCTTTTCTTTTATCTCTCTTTTCTTTTTTACACCCTCACTCAACCTAGATGCATGGGTATGAGAAGTACTAACATGCATTGAAAGAGAAGGTTTAGATTTTACCTTTTTGAAAGAGGATATTGGCAAATGATCATCATCAGAAGCATCTTCAACAATGACTGCATCTTGATCAAGCTGTGTAGAGGTGATAGCATCTTTATCCAAAAGGTTACTGTCAACAGGTAGGATGACAACAACTTTGGTTGTGTCCTTGACAGCAGCTGAGGCTGTGACAATAACTTCCCGAGGGTAAGTTGCTTTTTGGAGATCAATCATGATGCTCTCTGTTTTAATATCTGGCATAATTGCATAATGATCTAACTCAGTGTTTGAGAGAGTGGTGTCCATCACACTTTGAGCAATGGGTTCTTGTGGACCACTTGATGGGGGCTCATGCATGATAGAAGATTGATGATCAAAACCTGAAGGGTTGGTACTGTCCCCTTTTCTAGGTTGTTGAGAAGAAACAATTAATGGATTAGAGAATAAAGAAGGTGACGGTATAGAAGAGAATATTGGCTGTTCCACAGGGGTAACTTGTGGAACATCAATAGTTGGAGTTTGATCCTCACTGTGCCCTATCTTCATGTGTGCTTTTGTAAGTGTGGGCTTCTCATGAGTGAGTTCATGAGTTTGTGCAGACTCTTTACAAGATGCCCTGGGAGACAGGCCAATTTCAATCGATACTCCTTGTTGAGAAGAAGCATCTAGGGATGTGTTTGATTCCCTTTTATCCTGATCAGCCTTTTGTGTGATTGTGGGGTGGCTGACAGTGGCTTTGGCCCTCTTAGCTTTCTTCTTCTTAGACTCAAGAGGAACCACTGTGGGTTCACTTTCAGTAACATCCTTATTTGCTGCATCAAGTACAGTTTCTCCCTCAACACTCTTAGAATTACCTTCAACACCAGTTTCCAAGGGTCTTTTCTTGGATTCTTGCAGGGCTATTTTGGTGGCTTTTGGTAGTCTAGATGGTCTGACTCGTATAAATTGCGTAGAATGAGGGTTGACTGAATTTGGGCTTAATCCACCTTCATTCTCAAGAGAGAAAATAGTATACCCAGCGGGTAATGGAAAATCAAGGTTATGCACTTGATCAACCATGTGCTGTGTAAAATAGAGTGGAATATATGCATTTAAATTCTATGAATTGAGTGTAGTGTGCGTATTTCTTTTCAAAACATTGCACTCCATTGTGAGAGATGCATTTTTATCAATTCCACATAAAGAATTTATACACATCATAAGAAAGCGAGGATAGATTTATACCTTTTTGCCTAGGGCAGATTTGAACTGTCCCATAAGTAGCTTTCTAACACCCACTTTGTACCCATGAACAAGTGAGTGAGTGAGTTTCTTGATGTAGGTAGGGATACCATTCCACCCAGAGGTCTTTGTTGAGAAAATCTTCACCATTGAATCAATAATCATGCTCCACTCTTTTCTTATATATTTTCTGTCCAATTCTCTAGTTGGGTACCAGCTTGAAGTTCCTTCTTCAAGAACAGGGCCAGAATACCCAATTTTCAAGAAGAACTTCTTTAGGGTTTCATCACTTGCAAGCTCCTGGTATGATTCATTTTCTTGCAGTCCAATTCCTAGAGATTCATTGATGCCCTTGATTGTGAGAATGTAGGTAGTGTTGTTGATTTCAAAATTTATGGACTCACTACCAGCATCTCCTTGAGCAGAGGCTGTTTTCCAAAATTGTTCAAGTCTATCTAGGTCCAAAGAAGGTGTCGAATTAATAGCATGACCTAGATAGGACTTGTTCATGAAGGATACAAGTCCTTTGAAGCTTTCACCAGCATCTTCAGCAGTGAGGATGCCAGCAAAGTTTGTTTGAGTAGATGATTGTTTGGGAGCCATTTTTATGCTTTGGGTTTCGAGAGAAAGATTGTTATACTTTTTAGAGATTTCTGTAAGGCTTTATGTGTTTATGTGTTTGACAATTGCTTATATGAGAGTAGCAAATGTTTTACTGAAGAGGGAAAAGTAACTTTGTATTAACCCATTAAATGTTCACGTGGTGTAGTGGGTAGTTGCTTTTTAGTGGCTGTAAATCGTGAAGGTAAAAATCCCAATTTCAACGGTCCACTAACTCTTGACACTAACCTGTGCACTGGAACAAATCGTTAGTAACCTTGAGGTGGTGACAGTATGTTTCGCTTGATAGTAACATTGGTGCGAGAACATGCTGTCACCATTAAGTAATTTATAGACAATTATCTTTTAAAAAAAATCTCATGACAACACCTTTCCTTGTTGACAGCAAGTTGTGCGGAAATTCCAAACGTCATGGGTTTTAAATGAATTTTATCTATTACTTAATTAAAATTACCAATTAGCATTTTAATCGATTAAAGCGCATACTCATTTCAGGCACACATACACACATTCACATATACAAACATGCATACATGCATTTACTCAATAGATAACCAAGGTAGGAGAATAAAGTAAAGAAACAAGCATCAACGCTGAAGAAAATGAAACAATGAACTTTTCATTAAAACAAATACTAAAACAATACATAAAAAGTTCTTAAAAAACATCAATTTTTATTAAGCTCAGAAAGAGCTTCCTTCAGCAGCTGTTCAACGACCAGCTTCACCTCCTCCTCCTCGAAGATTCCCAGCTGGTCGAGATAAGCCTGAAGCTTATCCAACCAGGGATCCCAGGGATCCTCAGCAGCAATCTCCTCTTTCCTCTTTGGCATCTTCTCGACGTTGGAATTCTCGAGAGTAGATATCTCTGTTTCCTTCCTCTTACTCATTCTCTAACGACTCTTAAGTGTGTAATGAGAAAATAGGGGTTTGGCCTCGGGTTCATTTTATAGCACGCTAGGAGACGCTACAGTTTCCCACACACTTCCTTTTAATAAAGTATTTAACTTTAAAATAAAAGGACTGACAATTAACCCGGTCATTTCAAATGACAAGACTAATCATCCCTGGCACACGTGAAATTTAAGTTAAGGTCACGTGACTACTCATTACATAAGTTAAAATACGAATGTAATTTCAGTTTAGCATAGTAATAGCAGACATGCTCTCAATAACAAGTAGCATATAAGACAATAACTTCTCATGACAACAACAGTGAAGGCTACTGTCACGAGCTGCAATTTAACACATTGAAAATGTAAAAACTAGTAAGTTAACATACCAGATTTAGCATTCCCAATTCATTTACCAACCTGTTGAAGGTTGCTTCATCTAGTGGCTTGGTGAAAATGTCTGCAAGTTGCTTTTCCGTAGGAATGTAGAACAGCTTCATAGTTCCCTTTTCAATATGTTCCCTTATGAAATGATGCCTTATATCAATGTGCTTTGTCCTGGAATGTTGAACTGGATTGTCTGAGATGGCTATAGCACTAGTGTTATCACAGTAGATAGGAATGTTTGATAATTCTAAACCATAATCCAAAAGCTGATTCTTCATCCAAAGAATTTGAGCACAGCAACTTCCAGCTGCAATGTATTCAGATTCTGTAGTTGAGGTAGATACAGAATGCTGCTTCTTGCTAAACCATGACACTAATCTTCCACCAAGAAATTGACAGCTGCCTGTTATGCTTTTTCTATCAATTTTGCAGCCAGCATAGTCTGAATCGGAATATCCAACTAGATCAAATCCAATGTCTTTAGGATACCAGAGGCCTAAATTTGGAGTGCCTTTCAAGTATCTAAAGATTCTCTTGAGAGCAATCAAGTGTGACTATTTTGGATCAGCTTGAAACCTTGCACAGAGACATGTAGCAAACATTATGTCTGGTCTGCTAGCAGTTAGATATAGCAGTGATCCAACCATGCCTCTATAAGTACTAGAGTCCACTTTATTTCCTTTAGGATCTAGATCCAGTTTGGTTGCAGTAGAGATAGGTGTCTTGGTAGGTGATGCATCTTCCAAGTTGAACTTCTTGAGCAGTTCCTTGACATATTTTGCGTGACAAATGAAGATGCCATCACACTTTTGATAAATCTGCAGGCCAAGAAAGAATGATAGTTCTCCCATCATACTCATCTCATATTTGTTCCTCATAAGAGATGAAAACTTCTCACACAGCTTTTCATTTGTAGAACCAAAGATTATGTCATCAATATAAATCTGTACCAGAATTGTAACACCCCCAGATCCGGGGTCAGGGATCGGGTCGTTACGGTCTCATAACTCATACATAATACTTGACTTGAGTCCAAAATCAATAAGTAGCATGCTATGACCCCACAATAATATCCACTCACACACACATAGTTATAGTCCCAGAGATAAAATTGAAATAAGTCTTACATAAAAGGGTTTACGAATAAAAGTTATTACAATCCAAAAGGATAACATCATAAGTTTAAAAGTTTATCGTTGATTACATTAATTATACATATAGTTAAACAGGAAACTAAAGCTGTCTAACTATGCTACCTCAGCAATGGCGGCTAGCATCTCAGCGGGGAGTCCGGCGGGTCGGGTAACCCGCTTGCGCCGAGTGCGCCTGACGCGAGCCATCTGACCTAGATGTTGTTGTGACATGATAAATAAGCAAGGGTGAGCAATAGCCCACCAATAAAAATATATAACAGGACAGTGATAGTATATAACAGTTCGAAGTATCATAATTTCCATATGCCATGCATTAACGAAGTTTGTGCCAGTATAATATGAACGATGAAGTTACAAGGTAACTTAAAGCGTTTATTTTGTGGAAATATCTGCTAAGTCAAAATAAGCAAGATATCATTATTTATCATATTAAGAGGAACTTGCAAGGAAAATATTGCAGTTCTAGTTATTAACATTTTTCGAAGTTCTACAACCTGAAAGAAGTCTCTTCGATACGTGTTGCGGAAGACACCGTCAACCTGAAAGAAGTATCTTCGATACGTGTTGCAGGGAATTCCCAATTTGGGAGATGAACCAATATTGGAGTTATCACGCGCCAGCTGTTCCACTCCCTGATGATCAGTCGGGGATGGTACAGCCCAATATAGTTTACTACCGGTAGAAGGAATAACTGACGGCTCCACTTGTCAATGGCCTTTAATAGTAACTCCCTGGCCAATGATTAGGCCTTGTGATGGACCGCGCGACTCGGCCTCTTACACACGACTCCTAGTTCGAGTAAATCCACAGCATTGAAACGTATAGTTTATCCTCCCTTCCCCAAGTGAAATACTTGTTGACAAGACTCCACAAAGTAGTCGTATCTAGTTGGAAAGGAAAATTCACTAACATTTCCCAAGCTCTTGCTTGTTAATGGATATCAACTTGTTCCAACGATCTTACCCCTCGAATGATGAGAAGGTACACACAGACTTAATGAGTCCGTAGCAACCAAGTTGCGAGTGAAAAGGATAAACTATGACCGGGAAGTCAATAAGATAAAGAACCTTTCTCAAGTAAGGTTCCCTTATAATTTAAGAGATAGATTCGAGTGAAGAATGGAATCTAGAGGGCCTTTCTTAATATAATATTAATCGTATGACTCCGAAGAATTTTCAGAAAGATCGAAGGTCGAAAATAATATTTGAAGAAAAATAAACAACCTTGAAGTTGTTTCCAAGTATTGAATAAATATTTATAGAATATTTATTGAGTCGGAAGTATTTAATGAATGAAAGAATATTTTTAATTAGTGTATTTCTCAAAATAATCCTTGAAGAAATATTAAGACAATATTTATTGAATAAATAATTACTTAAATGAATATTAAAATAATATTCATTTAATAAATAAGTTTGAAAGGACTGTTTGGAATAATATTCGTTAATAAATAAGACTTCAAATTAATATTCAAAAATAGTATTCATATAATAATTAATAATTTAAATGAATATCCAAGTGCTATTCATTTAATAAATTAAACCTTAAAGGAATATTCGAGAATAATATTCCCTTAATACATGATGTTCTAAATGAATGTCCGAATGATATTTATTTAATAATTGAAGGTTTTATAGAAATATTTGAAATAATATTCGATAAATGGTTCGTCTTTGAATGAATATTGAAAAATAATATTCATTGAATAGATAACGTTCAATTAAATATTTGAAGTAATGATCGTTAATTAAATAATCTCGGACCAAATAATGGAAATTATTTACTTAAATATTTCCCTCGAAAATAATTACGATATATCAAGAAGTACTGACTCCCGGTCTATATTCAATAAATAAGATTCGTATGCCCTTCTCTAAGGGTCTTAACGACATCCGACTTATAATCAATATATTATCTATCTACTTATAAGCCAAAGAACAATCAGGGAACAAGTATATCAATATGATTTGAAAGTAGGCATGCATGCTATGACATATGTATAACAGAAATCATATATTATCACAACAACAGCCTAAAAAGGGAAAGTTGAAACTTGCCTGGTAATTGAGCACGGGTAGGGGTAGTGGTCGGGTATCCCGGGTCAGCTCGGCGATCTATAAATAGTCAAGAGATTCGAGGTTAATTGCTTAACACTTTTTAAAAAGGTTAAGTATTAACTTAAGTCGAGACATGTTTTCGAATTATCTCGTTATACCGCTTTTTAGTGTAACTCTTTTTATTACCGATACGATTCAACATTTGTTCGTCATTAAGCATGTCATCGTACTCACACTTAGTGTATACTTAAGTCGTATAAGTTCTAAATTCGATCGATTACGAACCAAGATTATATCTCGAGTTTTATCGCTCGTTTTCTAAGTTATAACCAAAGTTATACTTTTAAGGGGTTCGTTCGCGTTTAACCTAGATTCGAACATTTTTATAAAATCGAAAAATAATCCGATTCACATGAGGTTTTCTCTCACACCTTCCTTTTTACCTCTAGTATTTTATCAAGATTTGCCACTGACTTACGTACTTTACGAGGGTTCAATTTCAGTTACGATTTCTCGGTTACGATTTCGAACTACTTTTAGTAAACCGGCCATAACTCCTAAACCGTAAGTCCGTTTCACACGTTCTTTATATCAAAACGAAGCTTGGAACATTATCTATCCTATCATGGCAGATAAAGTTTCTGGACATTAGGGTTTTGACATGGAAAATGGCATACAAAACATGGTATTGTAAAATCGGACATTATAACGGCGGTAAATCGAATATCTACCAATTTCAAATCTTCCCATAAACATGGTATTCATTCCAAACAACATATACATGATTTATACACATGAACTGAGGCCAAGCAATTCCTTTCCGTTCATCTAACTATTTTTAACATTTATCCAAGATTCATACATAATCATGCTTATAATCTTAACATAACCATAACTAACTTATATAACTCAAGAACATACATAAAACTCAAAGTGGATCTAGGGTTTCAAGGACTTTATACCTTCTTGAGAGTGTTTAATAGCCTCACTAAGCTTTGTATGATCCTTAGGAGTGATTAAGATTGCTAGATCAACCATGAAAAACAAGAAAATTCAAGGTTAGTCATAAGAAACACTATTCATCCTCACATTTCTTAATTTTTTTGAAAATGGTAAAAGAGGAGATTGAAGCTTTAATTTCTAGGGTATTACTTTAATGAAATATAGGACTTACCCTAAAAGTTTCAAGATCAAACAAAGAGTGGAAGATGGATTTTGGATTTGGAATTTCTTGCTTGGTCGAATGGATGGAAAAAAGAGAGAGATGATGGTTTGCTTGCTTTGTTCTCTTGGTTGCTAGACTAAATGAATTATTGTTATGTCAAGATATTATCCTTGGGTCATAAAGTAGCTTTATTAAAGGCATGATGCACTAGATGATGTAATTAGCAAGCCATGTGTTGATATTTTGGTGGTTTAGTGATAACCAAGTGGTTTGTTTCCTAAGTACTAGTTGCATTCTAATTGATCTAGTTACTTGCTAATTACTAGATATTTATCACTTGCTCATTCATGTATCTTGCTTTCTCTGCTTGATTCTGTGTCCGGTTATTGCTAGTTTCGATTGATCGTTCATAGGAATATTCCACGGATTTCTAGTTATGGTTTACCGGGAATCTTCCTAATATTAATACTATCATTCTCCATCTTTCTTTATAACTTTCCATTTTATATACCTTAAATCCATTCGTTAAATACTTAAGGCTATCAGTGTCCAGGGAACTCTCGGAGAAAATAAAAGTGCGGTTTTTTAGAATCCGACAGCTTTTACATACACTTATTTTCCCCCTGGATCACTAATACGAACTCGGAAATTCGTTCCGAATACTTCTATATAGTGTCGTCTCATAATATTCTTACTTCCACCAAAAAACTATTCATTCTTTATTCTTTACTTATTCTCTTAGGGTTGTACAATTGTCCGTATTCTCTTTCGATCGTTCCTTAACCTTTTTACGGAACCACTGGATTAATCGTTACCGATCTGGATGACATGAGAATATTCTCCTGCTTGGAATTGTCATACCTTATTCCCCTACGAGATAGATTATTCTTACCTAAGTTGTCAATCATTAGCATTCTTCAAGACATAGAAATAATAAAGTCGAATTCCATTCGTTCTTTCAAAATATCAACTATTACATTGTGGTTCGGTTAGGTTTGGCATTCTATTTATACATGCAAAGAGTATCATAATTTGTATTATGATTATTATGAACTTAAACCCTCTTTGAATAAATTCAAGATTGATTCTACATGTATAAATTCTGATAAAAAGTATGTTAGCACAAACTCTGATAAGACTTCTGATGCAACAGCTATCAGACTTAATAAGGCCAAAGGATCCAAGCAAGTCTGGGTCCTTAAAACTAATCATTAGTGGTTTTTGTGATTGCAGGGTAACAGGAAAAATATCCTTGTTCTGGATAGTGGATGCTCAGGACACATGACTGGAAATAAAGCCCTGCTATCAGAATTTGTGAAGAAAGCTAGCCCAAGTGTTTCTTATGGAGATGGCAACATAGGAAGGACTCTGGGATATGGAAATATCAATCTTTGGAATGTCATCATTGAAGCTGTAGCTCTAGTCTCAGGACTCAAACATAATCTGCTAAGTGTGAGTCAAATCTGTGACAGAGGTTATCATGTGGATTTCTTTGAAGAACATTGTGAAGTTATAAGCAAATCTAAAGGCAAAGTTGTTCTGAAGGGATACAGGCATGGTAACAATTATGAAGCCAAGCTTTCAACAAACTCTGATGGCTCTGCAATCTGTCTACTGAGTAGAGCATCAATTGAAGAAAGTTGGGATTGGCACAAGAGACTTTCTCATCTGAATTTCAACAGCATTAATGAGCTAGTGAAGAAAGATCTTGTGAGAGGATTGCCCAAATTAGTTTTTACTCCAGATGGCCTATGTGACTCATGTAAGAAGGCAAAACAAAGGAAAACTTCATTCAAAAGTAAGACTGAATTCTCAATTCTTGAGCCATATCACTTATTGCATGTTGATTTATTTGGTCCAGTAAATATAATGTCTATTGGAAAGAAAATATGCTTTGGTTATTGTTGATGAATACACCAGATATACATGGGTGTATTTCATGCACAAGATAGAACAAACTACATCAATCTTAACAGAGCATGTCAGACAACTGGACAAAGGATCTAAGCATACAGTGAAAATCATAAGAAGTGATAATGGCACTGAGTTCAAGAATGTAGCCATGGAAGAGTTTTGTAAAGAAAATGGAATAAAGCAAGAATTCTCTGCACCTGGAACTCCATAACAAAATGGAGTAGTAGAGAGAAAGAACAGGACTCTCATAGAAGCTGCAAGGACCATGCTTGATGAAGCAAAGATGCCAACTTACTTCTGGGCTGAAGCTGTGCAAGCTGCTTGTTTCACACAGAATGCTACACTCATAAACAAGCATGGTAAAACACCATATGAGATGGTGAAAAATAAGAAGCCGAACCTGAAGTACTTTTATGTGTTTGGATGTAAGTGTTTTGTTCTTAAGACTCATCCAGAACAACTTTCCAAATTTGATTTAAAAGCTGATGAAGGAATCTTTGTTGGATACCCACTATCCACAAAAGCATTCAGAGTCTACAATCTGAGAACAAAAGTGGTCAAGGAATCTATCCATGTGTCTTTTGATGATAAGAAGATAACAGGACTTGAAGATTTTAATGAACATGACCAGCTGAGATTTGAGAATGAAGAAATAAATGTTGATCTACAAAATTCTGATACTCTTTCAGACTATATTGTTCAATCTATACAAGTAGATCAGACTGCAGCACATGTTGAGGGGTAGCAAGTGAACGATGAAAATGAACCCCAATCAAGTGAAAAAACATCAAAGAATGCATCTACTGCTAATGATTCATCAAAATCTGATTCATCAAACTCTGAAAGCAACAGCTCAGGGGGAGCAAACAATGATTTTGGATCTACTAGTTATCACACTCAACACAATTATGAACTTGGGGAATCATCAAGATCAAATCTGCCGAGACAAAGGGTATGGAGTAGAGCGCATCCCTTTAAACAGATCATTAGTGAACCGGACACGGGTGTACAGACTAGAAGAGCAACACAGAATGAATGCAATTTCGCAGGATTTTCATATCAAATTGAACCTAAAAAGGTTGATGAAGCTCTTGATGATCCAGATTGGGTAACTGCAATATAGGAAGAACTCAATCAGTTCGAAAGGCAGAAAGTATGGAAGCTAGTGCCAAGACCAAAAGATAAATCTGTAATTGGCACTAGATGGGTGTTTAGGAATAAACTGGATGAAAATGGTATTGTTACGAGGAATAAGGCTCGATTGGTAGCAAAGGGTTACTCTCAAGAAGAGGGAATTGATTATGACGAAACCTATGCTCCAGTTGCAAGGCTTGAAGCAATTAGGATGTTCTTAGCATTTGCTGCACACTCCAACTTTAAGGTTTTTCAGATGGATGTGAAGAGTGCATTTTTGAACGGAGATCTAGAAGAAGAAGTCTATGTTGAACAACCCCCTGGGTTCGAAGACAAGGAATTTGAAGGTTTTGTATACTTTCTCTTCAAAGCTCTCTATGGTCTCAAGCAAGCTCCTCGAACATGGTATGACACTCTCTCCAAGTTCTTACTCGTAAATGGATTTACAAGAGGTATCATTGACAAAACTCTCTTTCATAAAAAGCATAAAAATGATATAATTTTGGTGCAAGTATATGTGGATGATATAATATTTGGTTCTACTAATGATTTGCTATGCAAGAGATTTGCTAAGCTAATGCAGAGTAAGTACGAGATGAGCATGATGGGTGAGTTGTCCTTCTTCCTTGGACTTCAAGTTGTTCAGAAACCTGATGGTATTTTCATCTTCCAGTCAAAATACATAAAGGATCTTCTGAAGAAGTATGGGATGGAAGAAGCAGCTACTGCCAAGACCCCGATGCCAACTGCTGTCAAGCTTGATCAAGACAAATCTGGTAAGTCGGTTGACATCACGAAGTATTGAGGTATGATTGGCTTTTTCTTGTACTTAACTGCTAGTAGACCAGATATTATGTTCGCAACTTGTTTATGTGCTAGATTCCAGGCTGACCCTAAAGAGTCACATCTTATAGCTATTAAACGTATTTTCAGATACCTTAAGGGAACCCCCAATCTTGGGATTTGGTACCCTAAAGCTACAGGTTTTGACCTAGTTGGCTATACAGATTTTGACTTCGCAGGTTGTAAGATTGATCGAAAAAGTACTTCTAGAAGCTGTCAGTTTCTAGGAAGAAGGTTGGTATATTGGTACAGCAAGAAGCAACACTCAGTATCTACCTCGACAGCCAAAGCAGAATACATTGCGGTAGGTAGTTGTTATGCTCAGATCCTGTGGATGAGGAATCAACTTCAGGATTATGGACTCATGTTGGACAAAATTCCAATTCTATGCGACAACACGAGTGCCATTGCCAACAATCCAGTTCAACATACCAGGACTAAACACATTGATATCAGGTATCATTTCTTACGAGAGCATGTCATGAATGGAACTGTGGTATTATATTTTGTTCCCACAGATCAACAAGTTGCAGACATCTTTACTAAAACACTGGATGAATCCACTTTCGCCAGGCTAGTTGGTGAACTTGGGATGTTAAATCTGTATAATTAATTCTGGATAATCAATAACTGCAATTTGTTATAAGTTCACATGTATTTTAAATGTCCATATGTTATAAGGACTTGTGAATTTATTTGCATCCAGTCCTCATATTATAAGTTATCTCTATATTAATTACCATGCTTACAAATGTTATATTTTATGGTAATTAGTTAGTAAATAATTGTGTTAATTGTAGCATAATTAAATAAATATTTTATTGACATATATCAATTAATGATATTTTGTTAATTTTATGTCTATTTAATTGTGAGTTTATCTGATTATTGTGGATTAATTCTTGATTCAATGCGTGATTATTTTTAAATCCATAATAATTAGAAGTATTAAATATGTGTATATGTGTGTAGGCTGATAGGTCTTGGTGATAAGATGTTTTTCGGCCGACAGGTTTCGGTGATAAGATGTTTTTTCGGCTAATTAGGTTGTTAGGTGAGAAATTATTGACCGGTGAGCGGTGTTAGTTTTTAAAACATAACCTATCACTATTACACCTAACCCACTGAACCTTGAAACCTTATAAATGATGAGTTTTTGTTTGTGTTTAACATTAACATTTTTCAGATATACATAGCATATACACACAATTGCTGAAAATTTCAAGCTTTGACCGGAAAGATCTCAAAATCTAGCTGGTGGTTTTTAGAGAGGATTTCATATTCTTGTTATACGCACTAACCCTTGTTTTTGAATTTCCTCAAATTTTGGAAATGGCATTGCAGGGAAGTTTTTTAATTGCTAAAGTTAATCCTATTTCCATTCAGCAAATCGAAACCATTCAAGATGAGCAATTTCGGGCTTGGACACAATTTCTGAATGAACATTCATTAATTCGTTATGCTTTAGTTACACCGGTGCAGCTTAACCATGAAGCATTGTGTGAACTATATTGTAGTGCGGTTAACACTTCTGGACAGGACGGGTGTGCAATCACATATCGACTGTTTGGTAGGTCGATTAGGGTCACTGAACGAGATGTTAATCGAATTCTCCATTTTCCCATGGAAAATCTCGTTTCTGATCCTACACCTGAACAGATTGAAATGTTCTTTCGTTTTATAAGGTACCAAGATGGCAATTTCAATACTGTTAATCTTTCTAGAACGTTTCTAACCCAGTATTGGAATTTCTTCTTTCACACTCTTAACCATGTTTTTTCCTCAGATAGAACAAATCAAGATCGAATACCTGAATTTATTCAAAAAATAGGGTATGCGGTCGCCAATAATTTGAGGATTAATTTTGGAAAAATAGTGCTTGGTCAAATCATTTTAAAGATGAAACACTTTGGAACAAGAGATGTTCGGACTCAAAATGTCAAATGTCTATATCCAAGGTTTCTACAGCTAATATTAAATGATTTTTTGAATGATGAAGACAGGGTACGCTTGGAAAATGGTCAAAAGATGGAATGTTCTTACATGAAGACGAATGTAAGTAATTACATAAGTAAAAAGAACTATACGGATGTGCCTACATTCCTAACTGAATATCTAAAGACTGTCCCACTTCCTTTATTACCAAGACCAGTGAGAGCAGGTATACGACAAGGTAATATTTCAATCCCTGCTATTCCAACCTCTGTATTCCCTGTTGTGTCACAGGAAATACAGTTTCTACAGCCCCTAATGGCCATCTTACCCGACCAAGAGCAGGAAATCCCACCGACTCTAACACAGGTCGAAGAGCCCATTCTACAAATGCAAACACAAACACAACAAACTCCTACACATCAATTGCCACTTAAATGACCAGCCATCAACACTTTTGAGGGAGATAGTGCCTCAGCAGCACCACATAAGGAGTTAGTTACATCAGCAGCTCTACCTCATTCTAAAAGAAGTAAACCAAATGAACCTGAGGTAACTGCAACTTTTAGTGAAACAATTCTTCCTTGTCAAATGAGTGAAAATGTAAATAAGGTTGAATTAATGGTAGCAACTATCTTGAGTTCCATTTCATGGGACATAAGAGTGGTTGATGATCTTTCTAAAGATCAAATGCCTTCACAGGCATCCGAGGTGGAATTACCTACCTCAATAACTGATGGTGTATCTTCCATTTTACGGAAAGATCCATCGGTAGGTGGTTCTTTTATGAACCAAGTGTCTTCACAGACGTACGAGGGAAACTTGGGTTTTGTGCCATTTAATCGATTCAAGTTTAACCTCCCAGAGGGAAAATCTCTGGATCTTTTTCGAGATTTACCACTCTTTACCAGTGGTTGGCAACTCGCTTCACACGAGGACGGAAGCTCACGAACTTTCATTGCACCATCCGTGACCTCTGAAAAAGGGGCTAGGATGATTTCATTTGCAGGTACACATATCGGTGGAAGCTCTGGAGGAGAGTTGGGGAAACATGAACAGAACATGCAAGTGGGACCCAAACCACTAAACCGAGTGAATATAGAGTGTTGAGTGAAACACCTGCAGAACGTATGAGTGAGCAACCTACTCAACCACATGCACCTGTAACCAGAAAGGAATACAACAGACTCCTTACACGGGTCCAAACAATGGAGAAAGAGTTGTCAATATATCTGTAAGTCCATTGCAGAAATCAAAAATTTGTAACTTATTTAACATGATGCATTCCAGGTTTAATTAAGTTCTATGGAAGCCCAGTTTAGTCATGCAATTAATTCCTTGGTGAAGACAGCTTCGTCCAATTTACCAACTCCACATCCTACTATTCTGGAGGATAACCCAACTGAGGGGGAGAAGGTGGATGGGCAAGAAGCTACTAGGCGTAATAAGGGCAAGGAAAAGGTTGTTGACACGGAATTAACTTTATTTTGGGAAAGGAAAAGCTAATGGGAGTATTAGTGCTATGTGGAAAAAAAGCAAAGGCAAACTTGAAGATTTATTCAGTCTAAAGGAACAATTGTCTTGCACTTGGTTAATTTTAGAAATCTGGAAAATGTATATATATGATCCGGAATGCGCTTTAATATTATTTATCTTTGTATTTTATTTTTGTTGTATCAGTTGAGTTATCCTCTAGGGATTTGCTTGTCAAACCCTAACAATCAAATAGGGGGAGATTGTAAAGCATAATGCAATGTAATATGTAATAGAGGATATATATAACTCAACTAGGATAAAAGATAAATAATATTAAATCTATACAGGGATTGTGAAATTTGAAGAACAGGCACCAACATGGATCAAGTCGCTGAAAGAAGTTCATTAACATGTTCAAGCCTCAATGACAGTATAAGATGTACAGATGATTCAGTTGAAGAGCCAAAAAGATTCCATGTATTTACATAATTTGAAGATACTGCTACAGGCTAATCAATAGGAATGTAACGAAGGTGTGAAGATCAAGATCAGTGCTAGTCACTTGTGAACCAGACTAGCGCACTAAGTGTCAGCACATATGAGAAGGATCAACACATTAATTTACAGAAAGAATTGCCAAAGCCTATTGACGATCAAGGACAGACATAATATTTCAAGAGATGAATTAAAACAGCAGAATAAAATAGAAGAAAGAAGCCCAAGAGATACAAAAATAGTATTACTATGCACAGTTACTATGCAAAGTTACTATGCATGATTACTATTTGGGGTTGGTGTAATAGTGCCCGGTTACTATTTGGGGTTGGTGAAATAGTGTCCGGTTACTATTTGGGGGTTGTTGGAATAGTGCTCGGTTACTATTTGGGGGTTTTTGGAATAGTGTCAAATAGTAACTTTCTATAATCTATAAATAGGCATGTTGTATTTCATTTCAAAACACACCTCAACACACAACTTTCTCTTCTCTCTCTTATATATCTTCCCTGTGTAAGCTGCTAGACAGTCCATCTAGTAGGAAAGCCGGCTTAGCCCGCTTTCAAGAAGTGTCGGGTAGAAGGTCCTCGTCCCTAAACTATCCTTAAGAGTGTTTGATTTTGTAGCTGATCCATAGGATTAGATTGTGTAACAAACCTCCGGGTTTTATCTATTCAAAGATATTTCCCAAACAGTTGTGTTATTTCGATTCAGTATTTTTGATCTCATATCCACATCAAAAATAAAAATATTTTTAGAATAACGCATTCAACCCCCCTTCTACGTTATTCCGGACCTAACAATATTTAATTGCATTTGTTACCCAATCCTTGTTGGGTCCTGCAGTTACAGCATCACATTTTATATCATCGTTTATCACATTTGAATCAACCCTTGAATCATCCTGTTTGACTTCTTTTGCTACCCACTCAGTTTTAGAATAAGACTTGGTCTTTTTCTCAGTGGAAGCTGCCTTTTTACCAACATTGGCATGCTCAAAAGTCTCAACAGTTTGCATATAGGAGCATGTTTCAGTAGACAGAATAGGCAGATTAAAACATGTACTCATGGCAGTGATTTTGCATGGCATGCAGTCAATGTTACTATAAACATTCATTGTTCTTTGCATAATGGGAGTTCTGTGTAAGTTACCTTTAACCTTGGTTGCATTAACCTTGTTCTCATTTGGTTTCTTACAAGCATGTGTTAAGTGTTGGGAGGATCCACAATTATTGCAAAGCTTCCTAGGGGCATTCTTGACATAAGCATAACAATTTTTCTTATCAATTCCTAACTTGCCATTCCTATTCTTAGGCTTGTAAGCATCTGTGTTGAAAGTATGTCCTGAAGTTGATGTCGAGTTACCCTTGACAGTACCTGCTGTCTTGACAGTAGGTTTGGAAGTTGCTGTCCTGGGTACTCTCTTGACAGTATCTTTGAAAGTTTCTATCTTATCCTTGTTGACAGCTTCTTTAGAACATTCTGTCTGATTGCTTGGTAAAGTTTTTGTTATGGGGATTTTGACAGTTTCTTTCCTTTCAGTAGATGTGTTGTCAATACACTCATCTTCATCACGAAGCTCTTGTTTGATGAGCAAGGAATTCTCATCAAAATCAGCTTGACCAGTTTTGAAAATGGGTTTACAAACTCTCTTGAGAATATGAGCTTTGACAGCATCACCATCTGAACAATCATCAATCATAGTTGCTTTACCAGGCCTCCTACCATAGTCGAAACCTATTCCAACCTTTTTGTTCTTAGTGTGATTCTCATGATATTCCTGAACTAACTTAGAAGAATTTCTAAAGGCCTTAAGCTTAAATTCATTTTCAGCAATTTGATTTCTTAGGAATTCTTCTATCTTCTTAGCACAGTCAATATCATTTTTTAGTCTATCATTTTCTTGAGCTAGTGAATCATCTAATGGACTGGTTTTAAGCAAGAGCATTTCATTATCAGATTTGAATGTTTCATTCTGTTCAGTTAACTTAACAATTTCTTCATTAGTAGCAGATAAACTAACATGAATGTTAAACATCTCAGCACTTAATTCTTCAATAGTTTGCTTATACTCAGTTTTAGACATATCAAGTAAAATGAGAGATGGTACCTGATTTGAGGAGCTTGATGCTTCATCATCAAATCTAGCCATGAGAGCTAGATTTACAAATTCTTCTTCTTCCTCATCATCAGAGTCATCCCAGCATTTTCCTTCAGCCACATAGGCTCTTCCTTGATTTCTTTTAAACTGACTTCTAGATCCTTTCTCCATTCTTTGATTCTGTTTTGGCCTTCTGCACTCTGTGGCAAAATGACCTAGCTCATTGCAGTTGTAACATCTGAATTTTGACATATCCACCATTCCTGTCTTGTATCCTCCTCTTGTGGCACCACCAGCAGCTTTTGAAGAGTTTCCCTTGTTGAACTTAGATGCCTGACCTGTGGCTTATATGGCTTATCTCTTTTGAATTTTATATTTCTAAATCTTTTAACCATATATGCCATGGTTGGATTATCCATGCTTTCAATCTCTTCTAATGAATAGAAGTCATCATCTTCAACATCTTTGAGCTGTAGAACCACTTTCTCCTCATCATCCAACACCTCCTCAATCTTCAGAGATGGCACTTGTGTTGGTTATGAACTTTGTGAGGGTTCACTTGGCAGAGAAACAAGTGGCTCTTGAGCTACAAGGGCACCAGACATGTTTGCCATCTTTCCTTTGGCTCCAGTTTGAATAGCTCTCTTTTGAAAGAGTTCAAGTTCATATGACTTAAGTACACCATAAAGAGTCTCAAGAGAAACATCATTCAAGTTTCTCCCTTCTCTTATGGCAGTGATTTTGTGCTCAAGGTGCTCAGGAAGAGTGAGCAGAAACTTGACATTAATCTCCTTTTTGTCATAGAACTTTCCATGAATTTGTAACTCAGCTATTAGCTTACTGAATCTTTCAAAAATGTGAGTGAACTCTTCACCAGGTTTGGCCATAAAAGCTTAATATTGTGATACAAGAATTTGTCTTTGGTTTTCTCTGACCTCTTCACTTCCTTCACACAGCAACTCTATCTTATTCCACATCTCTTTAGTGGATGAGCATCCCATAACATTTCCACACATGGCTTTGTCTAGTGTGAGAGAGTCAAGCAAGATAAGTTGTAAGTAGTCATCCAAGGCTACCTTTTCTTTCTCAGACTCTGTGTATTCTTAGGGTCTCTTAGCAACCCAGTGAGCTGGAATTACTTCACCATTCACAGTGGCAGCAGCTACTTCTTTCTTCGGAATGAAGGGGTCATTCCGAGAATTCCCAAATACAGTGGATGTGCAACTTTGATAAATAAAAAGTTTTTTTTTTCCAAAAATTCTAGTTCTCTTTATCAAATACTGGAATCTTGATACCACTTGACTTCTGTATACTCGTCATGATCTCAGATTAGTATATCAATCTATTTGCTCTGAAACCAATTGTTGGTCCCGGAGTATATTGCAGAAGGGGGGGTTGAATGCAATATAGATAATTCCAAATCTTTACCTCAACAACAATGATAAAGATTGTTAACTATCTATACAAGAAATGCAAACACAAGTAGTAATTCAAGATACTCTCACAAAATAAATGTTTTATTTATTTTGCAAAGTGTTGCAACAAGCTCAAGAAAAAGTATTTTCTCAAGCTTCGACTTCTTGAATCGATTACAGAAAGAATGAGAGATGTTTCTCTATAAAGACTAATCTTCTCTAACGTCTCTGTCAAATGGGTTGTGGAGCCGCTGTCATTTTCAAGTGGCAGCTCCTTACAGATTGCACACCCATGTGACTTTCCCAAAATGATATACAAACAGATTATCATTAAGCATAAAGCAATCTGGGTTCTTTCTAAAACTAGCTAAAACAATTCTAGTAGATGTAGACTTGTCAGACTCTTGAATTGTCGAGCTTCGTCTTGTGATCTCTCAAGCTTCTGTCGTAGTCTTCCAGGTCTGCTACAATCTTTAACAAGATGCAGCAAATCTGTTTCTTGAACATCTAAACTGTCACGGGTTTGACTGAGATAAATCCCTAATTCAAATATTCCATTGAGACAGCAACCTTTGATGCCAAGTTTGCTGTCATGTGAATGTTCCTTGGATGATAGTATGAGTCCCTGCCAATGATGTTGTCAAGATTTTCAAACTTGCTGTCAAAGTGTGAGAATGTTGCTGTCAGATGAAACTTGCTGTCATGACTTTACAACATGTTGTCTTCTTGTAACCTTACTGTCAATGTTGTGACAATAACATTTATTCTTTCTGTCTTCCTTGTGTATAACTTGAGGCTTGAACAAATGTATGAACTTCTTCCAAGAGATACAATTATTACATGACAGTGGTTTATTCGATTACAAGGACACACTATGGCTGTGACATTATGTTCTACTTAGTCTATACAAATAAAACTAAGTACTAGTTAAGTTGTCTCTAAGCTATCACCCATAAATCCTAACAATTGCGCTATTCGAAGAGTTTTTTATGAAAATTGTTTCAAAAAAATTATATGTATTATAAGTTTAAAGAATATTCTCATTATATATTTAAAAATTTATTAATTTATATAAAAATTATAAATAAGAAAAATTACAATTACAATATATACGTAATTTTACGATAAACAATTATAGATATCAAATATAAATAATTAATGTTCTTTGAAGTCGACGCTCCATTCATAACACAATGTTATAAGAATTGAATTCATTAATATATATTAATTTTTTTCGGCACAGTATATTAAAATAATATATGTCTACATCTTTATGCGATTTAATCGGTCCAGAAAATGGTTAATTTCAGTTTAATCGAGTTTATCACACCTGGTATATAATTTGTTCATGCGCAAAAATAAAAATATGTCGATAATACTTGCATACGAATTCTACATGTTAATCAAATAGTTTATATACAATCAAAACTTATTGCGATCTATTCACAACCACTAACATTTTTTTTTTTCAAATCTTAAGACTGTTTGTCTAAAATCTCCCAAAATGAAATTGCAGTGAATTTGAATAGAAAATAAAATAAAACACAATATAAATAATTAAGTCATCATTTCACTTAAAAATAATCTTATTTTTATATAAATTATTGTTACTTTTTATTAAAATAAGATTTATAATACTCAAATAAGTTTGATATATATATATATATATATATATATATATATATATATATATATATATAAATTTTTCTAATAAAAAAATTTAAAACTCAAAAATGCAAGAAAATGTTTTAGAAGTTTGTGAGGACATTCTGATTCGATCTCATGACATTATAATATACTAGGCAACTTATCCACGCTTCGCGCGGTTAATAAATTTTCATTTTAAAATATTGAAAATTGATAAAATATTTTTTTATTATTTTTAAAAATTGATTGGTCTCTTACGATTTTTTTTAAAAAATTGATTCAAAACAATTTACATGAATTATAAGTTCGAAGATATTCTCTTTATATACCTAAAATTTTCATAATCTCAAAAATATCATAAACATAAAAAGTAGCAATTATAATACAAACGTAGTCTTTAAGATTTAAAGTTATAAATATTATATATAATAACACTTTTTAAAGCCGACGCCCTACTCATAACATACATGTTCAATTATTGTGTAATAATTTATTTAACTAGAATATTAATTTATTTCGACATAATATAATGAACAATGGGTGTATAACATTTTTATCAATTTAATCTATCGATAAAAATGGATTTTTCAATTTAATCGATTTGGTCATAATACATGTGTAGTTTATTCATGTGTAAAAATAGAAAACTATTTGGTTTATTTTTATTATAGGTGTTAAGCAAAGATTTACATACTTCTATAATTTATTATGATTTCCATAATTACTAATGATAAAGATTGCTTAAGTAGTTGAAGATTTACATACTTCCATAATTTATTATGATTTCCATAATTACTAATGATAAAGATTGCTTAAGAAGTTGAAGATCGTCTTTGCTACAATTGTCCGAAAAGAAATTGTAGTGATATTCAATAGTGAATAAAAAAGGAATGTAAACAATTTTTAGTCATCATTTTACCTAAAAATAAACTTAATTAATTATATATGTAACTAATATTTAATACTGAAATAATAATTATAATGCTCAAATAAAGTTTTATAAATTTTAAATAAATAAAATGAAATAAATTTCATACATATTTATTAGCTATAATTAATGACTAATTAACATGTCATTAAGAGCTATTTAATGCAAGAAAATAATTTTAATAAAAAAATCAAAAAATTGAAAATTCCTAAAAATAAACTTAATTATATATGTAATTAATATTTATTATTGAAATAATAATTATGATGCTCAAATAAAGTTTATAATTTTTTAAATAAATAAAATAAAATAAATCTATTAACTATTTATTAGGTATAATTAATGATTAATTAATATCTCATTAAGAGCTATTTAATGCAAGAAAATAATTTTAATAAAAAAAAAAGAAATTTCAAAAAAAATACATGAAACGATTCTGGTAATTTTTCGATAACCAGACATTATAATATATATAGATATAAATAGAAAAAAGAAAATAGAAAGAAATGGAGGGAGGGAGGAAATGACCTGTGCATGATTCTATGAATCGTCAATTTTATTGATCAATCACCTAATTGATTGTTAAAAGATACCCTATTGATTTTAGTTTTGGAATTTGATGAAATATTACGCATATTTCTTAAATTAATCTATTAAATTTATTGAAAAAAATTAAGTTAGTTTTTTAAAAATTATTTAATTAACGATCCTATTTATAATTTCGATTATATAATTTCGAATTATTAGATTAATTCTTGTACAATACCCTTACCAATAAAGTCTAATTTTCACTTTTCGTAACATTGATTGTGTTTAGTAAACGTGAAATAATAAAAAAATTGTTTATCCATTTCAAATACCATAAAATATGTATTTTACATACATTTAATTACATCGATCACTACGACAATATTACCTTATTATGATGAAATTTTAAGACTATGTTCGTTATAAATAGTCTGCTTATGATGAATTTTTTTCCATTATTTATAAATTACAAGTCAATTTAAAAATCCAAATTTGTCACAAATAAAATAACTTTACACAAGTATAATATAGGATTCACAAATTTCATTTTTTATAATACATACCAATTTTTGACGGACATTCCACAAAATAAATATTATTATTATATTCAACTAATAAAAAAATATAATGCACCATATTTATGACGAACTAACAATTGCAAAATTATAAATACAAAAAGAAACAAAAATTTGTGACTAATACATGTCATAAAATAATTTAAAAATAAAAATATTAATGTACTGATAATTGTGATTGAACTTTTTTGTCATTACATGTTTATGGCAAGTTTTTTTTTTTTTTTTGACAAACAAAATTTAAAGTATTCATTAAAATACTGAAACACAGTCGGAATAAACCTCCAAACTGACAATATAACCTGATTGGGAAACAAATAAACGAGCTAAAGCCGCTTTGTTTTCAGATCGCTTAACAAACAAAATATAAATATTCTTGACAATAAAAATGATTACAAAGGTTTCCTGAGCAATCGGATCGACACCAACATCCCTGAAAATAGATAGTCCAGTGTTCATACCCATCAGTTACGCCAACTGGGGTTGGGGATACATATGCCCCCATATATCGAACAAACTTTCGTTGTGCAAGGTGAGCTCTCGCGATATTCGCCACTGTTTCAGATTCGAAGAAGGCTTCCCAAATCTCCCAAGACACCAAATGAATCATTATCAAAGGACCAGAATAACAAAACAAAACACACCAAAACATAATAAATCATGCGAAACATTCCAAAATGAGAGACACAAACCACTCCAAAAGGAGAGACATAAATCACCCAAAAAAATGGATGCAAGAATAAAAAATCTCACCCAAAGATGAAGATTATTGAATATTATTGAGGGAAAATCAAAAAGAAATCAAGAGAAAGAAGAAAAAAGGGCCTCCTTTGATGACTATGATTATTTAGATTAGAGAGGGAGATGAGACGGGGGTTGAAGAGAGAGACGGGAGAGGTGAGGAGGGAGGAGGCGGCTGTGGATCGACTCTCATTAGGCTTCTACAGTATTGCGAGAACAAACTAATACATTTTTGCTTTGCTTGGGTACTTGTGACAACTTTCTTCATAATTATAACATTATCACCAACAAAATTGTCCTCCTTGTATTTTGTATTACAATAAATTTTAACATACATACAAATTCACTACAAACTCATTACCCTTTTTTTAGGAACTAGTCTTTTTTTGCCCGCACTTGCGCGTGCGGTCTTAATTTTTTTTTTAAAACAAATAAATTGTTCATTCAAAATGTATGTTTAAAAAGAATATATAGCATATCTACATTATTTATTTGAAGTACAGGTTTAAAAAATATTGGTATGCTTCTAATATCTTATTCAAATAAAATTATAATCATGGAAGATTTGAAATTTTTCTTCCGTAATTTAAAAAGAAAAAAATGGATTGAACATTATATTTGAAATTCATATTAATTCTCTTACAAAATTTGTCTATATACTGTTGTCTCATCCCATCAACCTTGTTACATGAAAAATTAAATAATATCCTTGGATGAACCTATACGCGATATATCCAATACATCTGATATGGGCTAAAAGTAAGCCCTAAAGACACATTTAATGTGGCATTAATTAGACCCAGAATAGTTGGGACCCATCAGATGGGCCCAAACCCTATTTACAATATTAATTTCGTAATTAATATCAAGGGTAATAATCAGCTCAGCAAATAAGAGTCAAACAAGGATATCACTCCTGCCTGACTTAGCCTCCAAGATACATATTTCAACATGGAAACTGATTCCTACAAGGAATAGATCTGGAACATTCCTCAAGGAAGACTTGTCCACCAAGTCTCTGACTCCTACCATAATTCTAGGGCTTCTAAGCCTATATAAAGGGTCTTACCCCTCATCTCAGAACTACGTCTTGGCTTGATTCTCAATAACGAGATACATAGGCACTCTGTGAGGACCGATCAGTCTCGTAACACGGAAGCAGCCATTAAAGCTCGAAACTCAACCACCCTAGCATTAATTACAAATCGTAACCTAGTTTTTATTCCAAAACATTTGGCGCCGTCTGTGGGAAGACAACATCAACCATGGTTCAAACACGAAGAACAACATCGACTGAGGCCATACCCCTTAGCTCTGCTCCACCTGCCACCTCTGATCCGCTTATCACCGCTGAAGAAGGACAATTACCCCCATCAACAGGGACGGTCATTCAACCTCTAGCCTCTCAACCCTCAGGGACGACTCCCCATGTTGAGGGAACTTTACCTGTGATTATCCCTCAAAACCAAGAAACTAACCCTCTTCAGATGGTGGTTTCTCCTCTTGATAATGTTGGTCGAACACTACCCCAGGGAATACAGATCCACACTACGGATCTCCCCTTGAATACCAACCCGATGTATGGGTTGCCTAATTATCCCCCTCGACAAAGGGAACCTGGACCTAGCGGTCATGCCTTACAGATCCGAGATCGAGAGTACGATGACTACTTCGGCCCCTATACTGATGATTCGACATCTGAGGATGACGATGATGATCGTGAAGAAGCCCCAAGGAGGTGACGTGCTAGTAGAGAACCTCGAAGGAGGTCCTAAAGAATCCATGATGGACCTCCACAAACGGCTGAGGAAAGGATTAAGCCTCATGAGGCTGAGATCCAAAGGTTGAAGGATGATATTGCTAGGGAGCAAGCAAGGAAAAGTCTGATTCGACCTCCTCCAGTTATAGGGAGGATTCCCATTATAAATCTGGAGAGGCCTTCAAGGAGACAGCGAAGGGCCGAAGCCCCAACTGAAAAATCGACAAGGGTGGAGACCCCCAGAAGTAACCCCAAGGATCTGATGCCACTTGGGGATCCTGATGATCCCACACCTCTGTTTACTGAAGAGGTAATGAATGCCCGCATCTCAAGGAAGTTCAAGATGCCGACTATTAAGGCTTATGATGGAACGGGCGACCCCGCAAACCATGTTAGGACATTCTCAAACGCACTGCTATTGCAGCCTACAAGCGACGCCTTAAAGTGTAGGGCATTCCCTCAAACCCTGTCGGGCATGGCTCAAAGGTGGTATAGCCGCCTACCTGCAAACTCGATTGGCTCTTTTAAGGAGCTGAGTGCCGCCTTTGTCATCCAGTTCATTAGTGGGAGAGTTCATGAAAAAAGTTCTGCATCCCTCATGTATGTGGTGCAGGGGAAGAACGAGAATTTGAGGGATTACCTCAAGCGATTCACCAAAGAGACGTTGAATATCACTGATCTAGAAAATAAGGTGGCCATGGTAGCCCTGGAACACGGAACCACTGATCTCTTCTTTAAAAGGTCTTTGGCAAAACATCCTCCTGAAAACATGGCCGAGCTCCAACGAAGGGCCGACAAGTATATCAAGGCTGAGGACAGCATGAAAAAGGAAACCGCAGGAGGCAATGGCAAGGGTTCTAATGACTCAAAGAAACGAAAGCAAGAGCAAGAGTATGACGCTAGGGACAAGTATCCCCGGACTAGCAAAGATTCCGAGTCACCACCAAAGAAGGGTTTGGGACCGAGGTTTTCTGATTACGCAAGGCTGAACGCTCCTAGGTGTCAGATCTTGTTAGATATTGAAAAGGATAAAGACTTTCGATGGCCGAAGCCACTTAGGGGTGATCCTTCAAAAAGAAATAAAGAGTAGTACTGTAGGTACCACCGTGATGTGGGTCATGATACAGATGATTGTAGGCAGTTGAAAGATGAAATTGAGTTCTTGATCCGAAAAGGGAAGCTGAACAAGTTCACAAAGGGTGATGATCGTGGAACCCAAAGAAGGGACTATGATAGAAGAGACAATGACAGAAGAGATAACGATCGCGATCGTGATCATAATCAACAGCCCCGAGGGCCAGTTATTAACATGATTTGGGGAGGCCCAACGGCGGCCGGAACAACTCGAAACTCTCGAAGGGCATATGCCAGAGAAGTGATGCACATCGTGGGAGAAGCCCCTAAACGTGCTAGGACTGAAATAGTAATTGGGTTTGATGATTCAGACCTTGAAGGGGTGAAATTCCCCCATGACGACCCGTTGGTCATAGCCCCTATTATTGGAAATTCGGAGGTGAAGCGAGTCTTGATAGACAATGGAGCTTCTGTTGACATTTTGTTTCATGACGCATTCGTAAAGATGGGATAAACTGACTCTCAGTTGACCCCGACCAACATGCCGATATACGGGTTTAATGGAGTCGAGTCAAAGGTTGAAGGGACTATTCAGTTACCCGTGACAATCGGGCAAGAACCTAAGGAAGCCACTCAGATGCTGAATTTTCTGGTGATTAAGGCTACCTCAACGTACAATGCAATCTTGGGGAGGACCGGACTTCATGCGTTCAAGGCTGTTGCCTCTACCTATCACATGAAGGTCAAATTTCCAACCAGGAGTGGTGTTGGGGAACAGAAAGGAGATCAGAAAATGGCCAGGAGTTGCTATGTGGCTGCTTTGAGAGCTGATGGAGCCGGGGGGCAGGTACTCCCGATTGAAGACATGGATGTCCGTGGTGATGATGAACACCGAGGAAGGCTAGCAGAGGACTTGGTTCCCATACCTCTAGAGTTGGGCGACCCTGGAAAAGTTACTTATGTAGGAGCTTCTCTGAAAGAACCCTTGAAGGGCAAATTGATAACATTCTTACAAGAAAACAGTGATGTGTTTGCTTGGACAGCGGCTGATATTCCAGGGATTGATCCCCAACTTATAACTCATAAATTAATTGTCGATCCCAAGCGAAAGACCATACAGCAGAAGAAGAGGAATTTTGCTCCAGAAAGGCAAGAGGCCATTAAGCAAGAAGTGGACAAACTCTTGGAAGCTGGTTTTATTGAGGAGATTCAGTTCCCTGAATGGTTGGCTAACCCTGTGATGGATTCAGTGGCTACAATCTGATTAAGATGCACAAGGATGACATCCCAAAGGTATCCTTCATAACTAACTTTGGTGTTTTCTACTACCTTGTTATGGATTTTGGTCTAAAGAATGCAGGAGCTACCTATCAACGACTGGTGAATAAGATATTCGCCCATCTGATTGGAAAAACCATGGAGGTCTATGTTGATGATATGCTGGTTAAGAGCTTGGTCAAGGCAGACCATATTAAGCACCTCAGAGAGGCATTCGAAGTGTTGAGGCACCATAAAATGATGTTGAATCCAGCCAAGTGTGCCTTTGGTGTTGGATCAAGCAAATTTTTGGGTCTGATGGTTTCAAAAAGAGGCATAGAGGCCAACCCTGACAAGATCAAAGCGATTCTGGACATGGAACCACCCCGTTCTATACGGGATGTACAGAAGTTAATGGGCCGAGTGGCAACCCTAGGGAGATTCATCTCCAAATCAGGTGACAAGTGCTTGCCTTTCTTCCAAGCATTGAAAAAGGTGAAAAATTTGGTATGGACTCCTGAGAGCCAAGAGGCCTTTGAACAGCTGAAGAAATACATGGCCGAAGCCCCGTTGTTGACCAAACCAAGTCCTGGGGAGACTCTTTACCTATACCTGGCGGTATCTGAACAAGCATTGAGTGATGTCCTCATTCGGAAAGAGGAGAAAATCCAGAAACCTATCTACTACGTGAGCAAAGTGTTGCATGGGGCTGAGTTGAATTACTCACCCATAGAAAAGTTTGCTTTGGCATTAGTGACTGCCTCGAGGAAGTTGCGACCTTACTTCCAAGCACATAAGATTCAAGTTCTGACAAACCAGCAGTTGAGAAATATATTGCATAGCCCTAAGGCCAGTGGAAGGCTAATTAAGTGGGCGATTGAGTTAGGAGAGTTTGATATCACATATAAGCCTCGAACAGCCATTAAGGCTCAGGCATTGGCTAACTTCATGGTTGAATGCACTATTAACAACCAAGAAGTCGGGGGGCAAGAGATAGTGACTACACCTGGGAAAGAGAAAAAAGAAGAGGAACTTACACCTGATCTGAAGGAATATTGGGTGCTCTATTTTGATGGAGCATCAAAAACAAAATCTAGTGGTGCAGGTTTGGTTTTGCAAAGCCCTGATGGGTTCACAGTTGAGTATGCTTTAAAGTTAGATTTTCCTACTACCAATAATGAAGCAGAGTATGAGGCATTAATAGCTGGTTTGGGTTTGGCTAGAATCATGAGGGTCAAGAATCTCAAAGTTTGTGGAGATTCAAGGCTTGTGGTATCACAAGTAAATGGTGAATTCGAAGCTAAGGACGAAACTATGGCGAAATACCTGAGAGTCGTAAAGGCTGTTATGACTCAGTTTGAGGAATGCTATGTTGAGCACATTCCGAGAGAAGAAAACATTAAGGCCGATGCCCTGTCTAAGTTCTCTTCTTCTGAGATAGAAAATTATGCTGGGAGTGTCTACTTCTAGGTCTTGATCAAGGCCCCGACCGTTAACTCGAAATTAGTGGCACCAATTGATATAGGGGGCTCTTGGATAGATCCTATCAAAGCTCACCTTGAAACCGGGTGGCTCCCAGACAATGCCTTGGAGGCACGAACACTTTCAGTAAGAGCATTGAGATACGCCTTGATTGAGGGCATTCTGTACAAAATGTCATTCGTCATCCCATACTTGAAGTGTTTGAGGCCTCAAGAGGCAAGAGAAGCATTGGAGGAAGTTCATGAAGGGATCTGTTGGCAACACTTGGGGGGCAGAGCCCTAGCTCACAAGATCACTCGTTTAGGGTTCTATTGGCCGGAGATGTTGGCTGATGCACAAGACTATGTCAAGAGATGTGAGAGATGTCAAAAACATGCTCCAATTCTAAGGCAACGGCCTGAGATGTTAACTTCAATTAACTCTCCTATTCCGTTTGCGATGTGGAGGATGGATATACTTGGTCTTTTTCCCATGGCTTCAGCACAAAGGAAGTTCTTGATAGTGGCCATTGATTACTTTACTCAGTGGATTGAGGCTAAACCTCTAGCCAAGATAACCACCAAACAAGTTGCCCAGTTCTTTTGGGAGAACATAATTTGCAGGTATGGAATCCCACGAATTTTGGTGACAGACAATGGGACACAGTTCAATAATGAAGAGTTCAAGAAGTATTGTGAGGAGAATGCAATTGAGCTTCGTTTTACCTCAGTGGCTCATCCACAAGCTAATGGGCAAGCTGAGGTAGCTAATCGAATTATCCTTGATGGACTGGAAAAGAGGGTTGAACGCTCTAGGAACACTTGGGTAGATGAGTTGCTGCCCATACTATGGGCATACCGTACCACTTGTAAAGTGACAACTGGAGCAACCCCATTTCTGCTGGCTTATGGAGCTGAGGCAGTTGTGCATTTAGAAATCATGCAAGCGTCACCTCGAATAGAGGCATATGAACCAGAAACTAATGAAGAAGGGATGAGACTTGCCCTTGACTTAATTGACGAGGTTAGAGATGAAGCCAATGCTAGAAATACTGAACATCAGAAGAGAGCCTCTTTTCACTATAACCAGAGAGTTAAGGAAAGATTCTTTCGACAAGGCGACCTGGTTCTAAGGAAGGTAGAAGCCTCTGGAGTTGGTCAGAAAGGGACGCATCTCATCATCATGATCATCAATGAGCTTAAGAAAATCTTGAGACCTATGGTAGGCCTGGATCACCCTGTCAGCATCAGATGCCTTCTTTTTGGCTAGAGAAGATAGTTGTTTACGGGTAGATGCAACATTAGCTTCAGCACGAACGACTTGGGAGTGCAGATCGTCAATCTCTTCCTTGAACCTTGCTGAGTCATTCTTCAAGCTAATATTCTCATCCCAAAAAGCCCGGCCTTGAGTCGAAACAGTTTGAAAGTAAGCATTGGCCTGCAACAAGGAAATGGGTGAGCTACAAGGAATATACAGAGTCAAAATCAGAAACAGTATTGAACTTAACAGAGGGAATTTCATACATGATACAAGGCCTGAGCGTCCATGAGCTGAGACTCATCCATTTTGTCGCCTGCATGCATTGTCACTCGGTCAGGAGGAGTGATTGAAAGCTTGGACCAGTCTAGGGCTAGATAAGGACTCCCAAAGACCGAGTCTTGTTCACATATGCCCCAAGGAGGTATGAAAGGAGTCCTGACGTCCCCATCAGCGTTTCGGGATCGTTTACCGCCTTGAGAGCAGTGTTCCAAGAAGTTAGGGATATGAGGCTTAGTAGGATTCAGTTTCTCCTCACCCTTCTTCTTCATCCTTTTAGTAACAGTTGGCCGGTTCTCAGGACGACTATCAATCTCCTCAGCAGCTAAAATACAAAGAGAAGAATATCGGGATAAGAACAAACATAGTTCATAATAAGCTCAAGTAAGAAAGTTACCCTTGATGGAAAGAAAACTAAGGCCAGCCTCAATAATATTCTTTTCATTCAGAAAAGTTTTATAGTGTGTACGGCCGTCATCAGCAAGAAGCCTATCTCGAGCCAACAATTCTGAATAAGTAAGGTCACACACGAAAGCTTGAGAACTTAAGAATTTGAGAGCTCTGAAATGAAGAAGTGGAGTGAAATGAAGGTTGCTTCTCCTCTTTTATAGAAAAAGCATGACCTGCTACATCAGGTTGAACTTCAACTTGGTTCGCGTTTACAGGTCATCTATCGCTTAAAGATAAAAAAAGGATAGAAATTATGCGTGATATATAGAAGGAATCGTTATAATTCATATATGCCATGGAAGAAATAGCTGATATATTTGAACAGATGATTGCGCTTAAGAAGTTAAGTAGCAAGTTCAGCCTTAAGCACAAGATTAGCAGTGCTAATCATAAATTAAGGAGTAATATCGTTTGAAGTCACGAATGACCAAACTGATGACTTGAGATCAAGATCAAGGTTCTTGATCCTTGAAGACAACGAAGTCACGGATGACCAAGATAGTGACTTGATCAAGATTCTTGATCCTCAAGACCATGAATGATTTTTAGGTCCGGGCATTTTAACCAACCACGAAGTGGCCGACCACGACACCCGGAGGGCCGTAGCCGACGACGAGGTGGCCGACCACGAAGCAGCCGACCACCACCCCGAGGGAGCGGCAGCCGACCAGCTTGCAGCCGACCACCAGCTCGGGAGAAGCTTCGGCCGACCAAGCAACGACCGACCACCCTTGGCCGATCACCTCCCGGCCGACCACCTTGTTTTCAGGGGCTTCAGCAGACCACGAACTAGCCCTTGATCCAGCCGATCACGGGTTAGTTCGTGGTCCTAGAACTCGAATTTTTCAGTGAACCCCGGATAGTTTTTAGTGCTGAAACGAGATCAAAACTTGAATTTTTCAGTGAATCTCGGATGATTTTCAGTGCTAAAACGAGGTCAATGATTAGCACCATTTAGTGCCTGTTAGCACAAATTAGCACCGATTAGCACCGTTTAGCGCCGATCAGTGCCGTTAGTGCCGTTCAACATCGTCGTAAATGCGTCGGTCGCTCCACGCTTTACATTAAGATGATATTGTTGAAAATACTCGCGTAAGAGCAATGAACCCTGACCCAAGTCTCGAATATGGCCGTTATAACTTCAAGGAAAACCTAATCAGTTTTCCTAGAAGTTGGGGGGCAAATGATATGGGCTAAAAGTAAGTCCTAAAGACACATTTAATGTGGCATTAATTAGACCCAGAATAGTCCAAACGTGGGACCCACCAGATGGGCCCAAACCATATTTACAATATTAATTTCGTAATTAATATCAAGGGTAATAATCAGCTCAGCAAATAAGAGTCAAACAAGGATATCACTCCTGCCTGACTTAGCCTCTAAGATACATATTTCAACATGGAAACTTATTCCTACAAGGAATAGATCTGGAACCTTCCTCAAGGAAGACTTGTCCACCAAGTCTCTGACTCCTACCATAATTCTAGGGCTTCTCAGCCTATATAAAGGGTCTTACCCCTCATCTCAGAACTACGTCTTGGCTTGATTCTCAATAACGAGATACGTAGGCACTCTGTGAGGACCGATCAGTCTCGTAACACGGAAACAACCATTAAAGCTCGAAGCTCAACCACCCTAGCATTAATTACAAATCGTAACCTAGTTTTTATTCCACAACAACATCATTGACATACTCAATATGAAATAAGGATATTAATATGAACAATTAAAATGCATAATATAAAATTACGATCTCACCCTTTTACGTATTTCACCTAATAGTTTGGATTACAATGATGATAAAAAAATTCCAATTTTATTTTATTAGTAGACTTCTATGTTTTTTCAATTCTAAAAAAATTTTAACTTTGAACAAATTTGTACATAAATCGATTATATTTCCAATTATTTTAATTTATTTGTAGACTTCTATGTTATGACATGCACGTGCTTCGCACACGAAAAATTATACGTTATTTAATAATTTTTAAAAAATTTCTCACTTGACAAAAACAACATAGAAATTTTAGAAAAATTAGAAAACAAATTTATTTGTTATCATTTATTGTCTGCATGTCAAATAGAAGTGCTACAAAATAGTGCTATAAAATAAACATAAGAAATCCTTTATTAAAAATCTCAAATAGTGAGAATCCAAGACAAACCATTAACACCTATAAGAAACAAAAACATCGCAACAATGTAATAGTGGATAGATGCATCCTGCAATTTATTTATACAATATGTTGTCATCCTCTTTCTTAATCAAAGCTTTCAATTCTGCTATTCGGACTAAAAAGTCTAATCACCTCTCCTGAGAAAACAAAATATAATAACATAAAATATCAATATCATTATATAGCATATAAATGCATAAGATTTATTTTTCATTTTAAACATACCACAAAAAATGCCACCAAAGATAAATAAATGTTTTGCGCGATTTAAGAAAAATAAATGTTTTACTATCAGAAAGGATTTAAGTAGATATACTTAATCTGGAATAAATGGAAGATTTACATTTTGTTCAATAGGGAGATATATGTATTTACAAAGAAACGTGTCATCTCTTTGTCAGCTTTAATACATTCATAAACCAAGTATGTTCAAACGGAGAATCTAATGAGTTACTAATTTAATTAAATAGCATGAACAGTAAATAATCTGCCTATACACTATCCTAACAATTACTATTATATTATTGGTTGAACCTCTAGATTATTTTGATATAACATTATTTATATAGGAGGAAAATGCATGATAGTCAAAATGAATAACTAAATCTAATTTCAGTTTGTGCAATCAGATTAGTAAATTAATTAAGGGAAATTATGAATGGTACCCCTCTATTTTTGGCTTTTACGAATGGTACCACTACTTGTTTTTGACTTACAAACGGTGCCACCGTGTATTTGTCTGTCAACTAAAAATAGCATTCTGTCATCCAAACATTTAGTAAACTTAAAAAAAGGCAAGTACCAAAAGATAACAACTGTCACACTAGTGTAAAACTTCAAATTTCCTGGGTAAATAACAACTTCCATATTGTGACAGTACCAAAATATAATCATTCACATGTTTGAACAAAATAACTTATCCATGAACATTTACCATAGTCTAGAACATGATTTAAACCACAAAATATGATAAAAACATAGTACAAGTCTAATTTTGTTGCTGAGACTGATAATCTGGGAAATGTGAGGTGTTGGCCTGGGATGACTGAGTAGATGCTGCCTCTTCTGCCTTTGTTGCTTTTGTTTTTGCTGTCTTGGCTGCATAAGATTGGTCCCTCATTCTAGGATTTTTAATAACAATATTCTTCCCACTCTCCTTTATCTCATTCTTTTGCTTCTCAGTTAAACCACCCTTGCAGGTCCTGGAATTGTGTCCATAGGCAGTACATTTTTTGCACTGAACTATCTTGGACCTTTTACCCTTTTGTTCCTCTCCCTCTTCTCTCTTCCTGTTCCTGCTAGATCTTGCAATCCCTCTTTTCATGGTAGGTGGACTTATAGCAGGTAAACCCTCATAAACAGGCCATTGCTCTTTGTCATGAACAGGGTAAATGCTAAATCCATAGGTCTGTCTGTATGTTCTAACCATGTACCATGTACTAACCACCTTAACTGGATCTATCCTGGCATGAATCATAGCCCTAATGGCATGTCTACAAGGGATCCCAAAGATTTGCCAAGCTCCATAAGAACATATCTTATTATTCAATGACAAAAGGAATTGAGATTTACCTTCATGTATCTCATATTCCCCTGGTTTAGACATGTATGCCTTACAGCTTATGATATCCATGATTATCTTTTTCACCAGCTTGGCAATTTTGGGCCATACATCATCATCCTTCCAATTCAGTGCTGCTTCATGTCTAGTTGCCATCCTCACCATACACACTCTCCTTATTCCTATTAATGTAATGTTACACAATTAATACAGCCATTCAAGTAATGTAATGTAAGACAGCCATTAAAGTAAGAATGAAAATTAGGGCATTAGTCTTGTGTACCTTCAAGTAAAGTCAAGACAGGTCTGCATCTGTCAATTCCCAAGGTAGAATTGAAACTGTCTACAAAATTTGAAGTATTTGCATCATTGCACACATTAGGGTCAAATTTATGCTTGCTCCAACCTGAAGGATCACCTAATTTTCCAAACCACTCAAGTACTTTGTCACCCCCTTCTTCCTGTAGTCTCTCCATTGACTTTCTGAAGGTGAACTGTGATGTAGCATTACAAACTCTCCAGAATAGTATGTACATGAGAGGACCAGGGAATTGTTTCTTAAAATTACTACTCAAGTGTCTGCAACAGTACCTCCTTTTTACAGTTGGCCAAACCTTCTCAATAGCAAGATCAATTCCCTAAAGGTATATTGAATAATAATGTTAGAATGCATTATTTAAAGAAAGCATAAATTTGTCAAAATGAATTACTTAAAGCAAGAAACGATACCTTCTGTCTTTCTGAAATTATAGTCCAGTCCTTTCTACTAGACTCCTTGATGATGTTGTAGAGGTTCCACAAGAAAAAAGACCAGTTGTCCTTATCCTCAACACTCACAATGGCATAAGCTAAAGGGAATATTTCATTATTTCCATCTAAAGCTACAGCTGACAACAAGATCCCCCCATAATTCCCCTTTAAATGAGTCCCATCAATCCCTATTAAAGATCTACAACCCCCTAGAAATCCCTTCTACATAGCAGCAAATGATATGAAGAATGTACTAAAAAGTAAAGTCCTAGGAATGCTTTTAGATTATACATAAGAACAAAATGCCTTTGACTCTACATTAGTGTCACATATCACCCTGGCATATGCAGGCAACAAAGCATATGACTCATCATGCCCCCCAAAAATCTCATCAATGATATGTTTCTTGGTCAAATAAAGTGAAGCTTGCTTGAAGTAAACACCATACCTTTGAAATAACAACTCATTTAGAGCCTTGCCTGGAATGTCAGGATTTGCTCAAATGTCCTCCATGAGCTTGCCAGCAGCCCACTTCACATTGCAGACTAGATTGTATGCTTCCAAACCCCTTCAAGTATGCCTGTTTGGTTCAATTTTTTTGATGGCCCAAGTGATTCCATCAGGCAGCCTACTAGCATGTAACCTCCAGTTACACACCTCTACAGAGCAAGTGCATCTGTATCTCCTGTTATCAGCAGCCATGACAGTCACAGCAAAGCCTTCTTGAATGTAAAAGTCTTTCAATACACTTTTAAAGTGCTGTTTATCCATAAATATCATCCATTGCCTTAACTCTATCTTCCCAAAATCTTTGTTGTCATACATCTCTCCATTTTTATACGATCTCTGATAATACTCATCATTATCATCCTGATCTAAGAAGTCATGCCACTTTTCAGGCTTCCACATGTCTTTTACTTTGGGCATTGAGCTGATATTATCTTCATCATCAAGCACAGGCACATCATCAGGTAAATCTTCACTATCACTATCATCAAATTCCACCTTTCTTTTGACCTTCTTTACTCTGTCACTTTGTTCCCCCAACTCATCTATTTCTGCATTCTGTGTGGCATTCCCTTCCTTTATTTTTGAATTCTTTGTGGCATTCCCTTTCTCTATTTCTGCTTTAGTACCATTCCCTTGTTTTTCAGAACAACTATATAGTAACCCCTTCCTTTTGGATGTGGTCTTTGGGAGTTTTCCACTGAATAAACCCTGGTCTGGAACTGTTATGGTTGACTTAGTTTGTGAAGTGTTTGTTATAGAAATAAATTTGGGACTCCTCCTAAGAGTAAAGGATTTGAAAGCTGTTTGTGGTGAAATGGGTGGTGGTAGGGTGCTTTTTACTGAACTATTTTTCATCATTGCCTTCTTGGTTGGTTTTTTGGCTGGCTTTTTTACTTTCTTTCCCCCGGTTTTAGCAGGCTCAGTGTCACACATAGGGTCGGTGTCAAACACTTCAGTTGCATTCCCTTCATTTTTTACCAACTCATCACCCACATTATCTACTTAACTTGTCATCTCATCACCCCATTCCCTTTTTCACCTGTCATCTCATCAACCCCATTCCCTTTTTCACCCGTCAGCTCATCACCCCCTTGTTAGCTTCAGCCCTCCTCCTAAAGTTCAACACTGTCTTGTACAATTCATTAGGTTTAAGAATAGTCCCAATCCATATATATATCAGTTCCTTAGCCGATAATCTTTCAAACAACTTCAAAAGATCACTATCCTCACTACGCCATAAATGCTCATATGCAATGCTTTTAGAAAGTGTTTCACTGAAAGTGTTTCGTTAGATATGAAATTTTGCCTCTAATGAAACAGAACTTGAACTGGTGTTGCATTAGATATAATTTAGTGTTCCATTTGACCCACGGTGTTTTACATAATGCAACACTAAGAGATGGCATTGTATTAGATATTTTTTAATTTAAAAAAGCTGACGTGGCAGAAGTGGGGTCCACATGTGCTGACGTGGCATTGGCTGACGTGGCAAATGTGGGGCCCACAATTGCTGATGTGGCAAAACTAGGACCCACGTGTGCTAACGTGGCATTTGTTGACGTGGCAGAAGCGTTGCATTTGGTTACAACAGTGTTGCATTTGCTGTTCTGAAGTGTTGCATTAGCTAATTTCTTATTTTAAATAAACGCTGACGTGGTAGTGTGGAGCCCACAAGGTGACGTGACTGGACCCCCAATTGCTGACGTGGCAAGTGTGGGTCCCACAGTTGCTGACGTGTCAGAAGTTGGACCCACGTGTACTGATGTGGCATTTGCTGACGTGGCAGAAGCGTTGCATTATGTGACAACTGTGTTGCATTTGCTGTACTAAAGTGTTGCATTAGCTAGGTTTTTATTTTTAATAAATGCTGACGTGGCAGTGTGGGGCCCAAAAGGTGACATGGCTGGGGCCCACAGCTGCTGACCTGGCAAGTGTGGGGCCCACAATTGCTGACGTGGCAGAAGTGGGACCCACGTGTGCTAACATGGCAAAAGCGTTGCATTAGGTAAAAATTGTGTTGCATTTGCTGTTCTAAAGTGTTGCATTAGCTAATTTCTTATATTTAATAAATGCTGATGTGGCAGTGTAGGGCCCACAAGGTGACGTGGCTGGAGCCCACATCTGCTGACGTGGCAATTGTGGGGCCCACAATTGCTGGCGTGGCAGAATTGGGACCCACCTGTGCTGACGTGGCATTTGCTGACGTGGCCAAAGCGTTGCATTAGGTGGCAAAAGTGTTGCATTTGCTATTCTGAAGTGTTGCATTAGCTAGTTTTTTATTTTTAATAAATGCTGACGTGGCAGGCGCGGGGCCCACAATGCTGACATGTCAGTGTGGGTCCACAAGGGTAAATTTATTACTTTTAATAAATTTTTAAAAAATTTGGTAGATGTATTTGGTTTGGTTTTATAACGGTCACACCGGTCAAATATAAACTTTCTTTCTAACCAGTCTTGTCCCGAATGATGAATCTATTTTTTTTAATTATTTTTTCGACGTTCCAATCATACGGATGACAAGATATAACGGTTTTAGTGAAGCGGTAAATTTTTAGAAAATTTGGTAGATGTATTTGGTTTGGTTTTAAAATGGTCAAACCGGTCAAAGTAGACTTTACTTCTAACTAGTCTTGTCCCGAATGATGAATCTATTTTTTTAAATTATTTTTTGGACGTTCCAATCATACGGATGACAAGATATAACGGTTTTAGTGAAGCAGTAAATTTTTAAAAAATTTGGTAGATGTATTTGGTTTGGTTTTATAACGGTCAGACCGGTCAAATTAGACTTTCCTTCTAACTAGTCTTGTCCCGAATGATGAATCTATTTTTTAAAATTATTTTTTTGACATTCCAATCGTACGGATGACAAGATATAACGGTTTTAGTGAAGCGGTAAATTTTTAAAAAATTTGGTAGATGTATTTGGTTTGGTTTTATAACGGTCAAACCGGTCAAATTAGACTTTCCTTCTAACTAGTCTTGTCCCGAATGATGAATCTATTTTTTTAAATTATTTTTTTGATGTTCCAATCATACGGATGACAAGATATAACGGTTTTAGTGAAGTGGTAAATTTTTAAAAAATTGGTATATGTATTTGGTTTGGTTTTATAACGGTCAAACCGGTCAAATTAGACTTTCCTTCTAACTAGTCTTGTCCCGAATGATGAATCTATTTTTTGAAATTATTTTTTCGACGTTCCAATCGTACGGATGACAAGATATAATGGTTTTAGTGAAGTGGAAAATTTTTAAAAAATTTGGTAGATGTATTTGGTTTGGTTTTATAACGGTCAAACCGGTCAAAGTAGACATTCTAGTTTAAAATGCTTGTTTAAAATTTCGTAGATTAAAATTTTTTAAAAAGCCTGTTTATCAAAATATATAAAATGAAAATACATTTTAATCTTTTTTTTAGTTTAAAATTTGATAAATAATATGTCTTAATTTGTTTTTAAAAAATTGTATTTTACAATTAAAAAATAAATAAAATGTAATAATAGTACACACACGTGACACACACACAAGCAGCACAAGTGAAAAATTGGGCGGAAAAATTCCCCCTTAATTTTCAGAAGACTTTCCCCCTTAACACATACATACTCTCAATTCTCAAACATACATACTCTCTCTCTCAAACATACATACTCTCTCTCTCTCTCTCTCTCTCTCTCTCTCTCTCTCTCTCTCTCTCTCTCTCTCTCTCTCTCTCTCTCTCTCAGATCTGTTATACATGAAGGGGCTTCAGCTTAATTAGGCTTCAGCTTAATTTGGAAATTGGATATACCTTTCTTCTCGATGATTAATTAGATACCCGACTCCTCTATTTTCTTTAATTTGCAGCTTAATTAGGGCTTTAGCCTGAACTTGTTTAGGTAATTCATCTCTAACTTATTCCGGTTTTTTGAAAGTGTTTCTATGTGTCATCTCCAACTTATTCTATGTGCATGCTCGTTTACATTTCTTTAATTAGGGTTTTCTTTTTTTTTTTTTAATTATGGTTTTTTCATCTTTGTTTTGATTTGAACTCGATTTCTATGTGTCATCTTTGTTTTGGTTTTTCTTTTTGATTTGTTTTTTAATTAGGGTTTTCTTTTTGATTTGTTTTTTAATTAGGGTTTTCTTTTTAATTTTTTGTATGGTTATGTGTGTGTATAAATAATATGATTTTAATGTGATATTGTGTCTCTGTTGGTGTCTGTTTAGGTAGTAGTTTATGTGTGTATTTGTATGGTTTTACTAATTAAGATATCTGTGTTTGTGAAGAGGAAAGAGGATTAAGTGGAACGCATTTGATTTTGTACTTTGGAACGCATTTTATAAGTAAGCCTCCTCTGCTCTTCTTGAACTTCATGCCTGTTATGTTTTAGTTTTATATGTTCTTCTTGAACGCATTTGATTTTATATGTTTTTGTTTTATATGTTCTTCTTGAACGCATTTGATTTTATATCTTCATGCCTGTTATATGTGGTTTTACTTAATAAAATGTATGCCTGTTATGTTTTAATTTTCCATGTTTTGCTTCTTGAAAGATTACCTCGAGTTCACAGAAATTGGAGGAGTCTATATCAGCAAAGAAAAGAGGGGTGGCTGGGAGCTTGTGTTGGATGACAAGGATGTGACCAACTTTGTAAAGGCTTCAATAATGAAGAAGAAATTGATTTTTACATTGACAACACAATGGACAAAGACATTGAGCCCACTAGTCAAATGCAGCCACATGTAATAATACGGCCAAGGAAAAATATAATTCAAGGTATATATGTATATGTAATTTAGATGTCATTCTCGTGTTATATATGGTTATATGTGTGTAACGAATAATGAAGTCCACCGTTTTTATTTCTGTTGTTACAGATTCTGCTAAGAAACCAGTGGCAAAGCGCAAGTACACTACCACACATCAACTTCAGCAGCAACAAAGAATGACGAAAAGAAAGTCACCTCGACTGAGTAAGGGGACAAAACATGTGCCTGGTTTGACTACTAGTAAACAAGATGTGGGTGTGAAAGAAAATGGAACGAGGAGGAAATTGAATTTAGAAATTGGACCAGATGACCATGCAGATACCGGAGAGAATGATGTTGAGGTACTTTTGACTTATCATTTTTTGTTCAAATTTCCTGTACATTAGTAATATGTAACTAGCACATTTTTTGATTAACCTGCTTACAGTTGCAACCACCACCACCAATGACGAATTATGAGCCAGAGAGATTAGCACACATGAAAGAAAATGATGTAGTTTTTGAATCACTTGGGTTGCGCAAATTAGTTACTGATATGACAACTTCTGCACAACAGAATATGAAAAGAAAAAGTAAAGATCGTGAGGCATGCGATGAATATATTCCCGAAAATGAGGGTGAAGATGATAGTGATGATTCATCAGAGGTGCATAAAGATAATTTGTTTACTACTTACTGTCTTGTTTTTATGCACATAAAAATTATCAAGCTAATAATCCTGAACTTTTACTGAAATGTAGAAAACAAAAGTTGTTCAGTCAAGCAAACCTACTGGACCAAGAACTCGTTCGCGAACCAATGTAGCCCTTCAGATTGAGAAAGAACCAACAAGCACTCCCACTGCAACCGAGAAGCAACCAAAGAAAGCTGGCACTACTAGGGGAGCTACAAGCTCGTCTCGTCCTTCAGTTTTGAAACCAACATGTAGCAAATTGTTTAAACAACCAAGCAATCCTGGAGAAGCTGGTTCAGTCGCTGCTTATTTAGCGATGCGGGAACGTCAAAAGCAGAATGTTGCAGCTCCAGTAATGGAAAATGTCAATGAATTAGACAAAGAAGGGATTGAAAATGAAGAAGTTGAAGAAGGTACAATGTCATATTTCTCGCATGATTTTTATGTTTTCCATTATATGTTTTTGTGAGGTTGTACATTGATTTTTTTATTCATTTTCTTTGAACCTGGTATGTAAAGTACAAGCTCCAAGAAAACCAAGAGGGCGGTCAAAAATGAGTAAGGTTCATGCAAGAGGTCATGATGATAAAGTAGTTCTCTCTGTGAATGAAGATGGTCAACCAATTTCTGATAACCGAAAAGCAGTTAATGAGTTAAGTAATTCTCTAAGGACACTAGTGAAGGATAATGTGTCTCTCACTTACATCAATTGGCATGTTGTTCCTGTCCAATTAAAGAATGAAATGATGGAATATACACTGGTAATCTCTATCACCCTAAATCATATATAGTTCAACATACTTACTTTATTTATGATTTTAATTAACCAATTTATTTCATGAATTCTATGTTTGCTATATTGCAGGCTAGGTATGATATTCCGGAAGGAGGACACAAGTGGGTCATGCACACACTTAATGAAGCTTGGAGGCGACACAAGTCTGTGATGAAAGCAGCGCATTATAAAAAATATGCAACTGATGAGCAAAGGATTGAGAACAGGCCCAACACAATTCCTCTTGAAGATTTTAAAATGCTCTTGAAGTACTGGGGGATGAATCAGTTCAGGTACTTCTTAAATTTGACAAAAAAAATAGAGTGACCTACTTTGTATAATGCTAATTTAGTATTAGACTGATGTGATTTAGTTAACAATATTAGTTCACATTTTAATTTATCAAGAATTTTCATATATTAGTTCACATTTTAATTTATCTTGTTTAGTCAGAATCCTTTAATTAAAAAAAATTCTTTTGATTTTCTGTTTTGTTTTAATTTTCAGGCCCTAGCCGAGGATAATGCAGCACGTCATAATACAATAAGTGAGACACATATTTTAGGTCCCATAACTCATGCACAAACTAAAGAAAAGCTAGTATGTGTTTTTTCTCAACTCCACGTTACAATAGATTGAACTTAACTCTTTATTTAATTCTGATTCTTTTTCACTTTTATCTGAATTCTTGACCCTGCAGTGGTTATAGTTAAAATCTTTATGTTTATATTTATGTTCTTGTAATTAAATTGGTCCTTGTGAAGGTAATGTGTAGAAAGCAAAAAAATTAATACTTGGATAAATTTTATGATTCCAAATTATATGAACTGCTGGTAGGATATAGTCTCCCTATGATTCCAAAGTTATGGTTCAATTTGTTGCTACTAATTAAATCTGTGGGAATTGCAAGTCGGTGCTAATTGATACTTGCCTCTAAGTTTATGTTTTTTCTCCAATTAAAGCTTTTCTAGATTTATATATATATATATATATATATATATATATATATATATATCCATGGATTGTATATACGTAAGATTTGCTTATCCATTGGCAGTTAGATTTTTAAACTCTTAATATTGAATGTTAAAAATTCTGTTTAATATTGATAATGTTGATACTTGACAGAGAAAGGACAAGAAACTTGCCAATCCATCTGATGCTGAGATCTATTTGGAAACCTATAAACGAGAACCAGGGAAAACTTACAAGGCAGATACAGAAAAACTGAGAACCAAATATGTAAGTACTACGTGGATAGGAATGTGCTGATTTAGGTTTCTTATATTGATGCTAAAAGTTGCATTTTTCTAGTAAAATGGAGATGGCAAAATAATATTGTTTACAGAAGAAGTTAAGTTCATAGTTCATACTTATCACAAATTCATACTCAAGCTAGTGGTACTCAACGTAATTGTCTATAGATAGTTTCCCACATTTGCTGTTTTGTGAAATGTACAAGTACGTATTTTTGTCTTGTATTTAGAAACCTCCATGATTTAATATTACCATTTGTTTTGAATAGCTTCTCCTAGTTAGCTGTCTATAGATATGTATATAATCAATTTATATAATATCAAAAAAATTAATTTATTTAGTTTATGTAAGTATATTATATCATGCATAAGTAGTTTGAATTCATGTATGGTTTCTAATATTAATGTAACCACTTCCTGTAGATGAAAGTTCAGGAATTGGTAAATGCTGGAAAAATTGATGAGGCCAATGCACTTGTCGCTGGTGGGAGAACTCATGGACAGAACTGGTTAGTGGGCAGGAGAGGTAAAAAATCTGAACAGAATACAACTCCTCCTGCTTCTTCAGACAGTTATGTGCAGGAATTGACCATGAAAATAAAGCAAAATCTTGAGGCTGATTTTATGGCCAAGGTGAACACAAAAGTGAAAGAGAATATGTCATGGATGTTGAACAAACTTGGTGAAGATAATCCAGGTCTTAAATTCAATGTGAAAGAGTTGTGTGCCACCGCTTCAAGTAATTATGATGACAACGGTACTCCTACGACTTAAAGCGGCATCACCGAATAGCAATATGTAATGGTTTCGTACTTTTAGAATTTAGACTTAAATCGTATGTGCTTTTTGGTTTAGAATTATGTTGGTTTAGAAGTTGGTTTAGCACACTTGTTCTTTTGGTATTAGTATGATGTTGGTGTGGATGATTGTAACTATTTGGTGGCTGTTGAATATTTGGTGGCTGTTGAATGTTTTGGATGGCTTTGAATGCCTTTGAATGTATTTTGATGGGTTTCTTTATGTAAGAAACAAAATATTGTAGAAATTTTCGTTAAAGAGTTGCATTTGATATTTCTTGTGTTGCATATCTACTGTTTCATTAGATACTTCTAGTGTTTTAAAAAGCAGATAAAAGCGTTGCATTACATAGATGTGGGGCCCAGTGCTGACGTAGCATGTGGGACCCTGTGCTGACGTGGCACGTAGGCAGGGCCACACATGCTAACATGGTATGCCACCTGTACTATTACTGACGTGGCATGCCAGCTGGACTGTTGCTGACGTGGCATGCTAGCTGGACCCATTGCTTATGTGGCATGCTTGTGGGGCCCACATTCGTGACGTTGTATTGGAACAATGTCTAATATCAAATGCAACGCCTCTTTGGTGTTGCATTTGCTTGCTGTGGTGTTGGATTACATGTCAGATGCAACGCTTATTGCTGTTACTTTAGATGCCAAAAAGCGTTGCATTATGGGGTCTAACGAGTCGGTCGCGGATGCAACGCCCCCTGGTGTTGCATTTGGTCTAATGCAACGCTTTTTTGGCCTAAAGCAACAGTAAACATGGCGTTGCATATGAACATTTGTGGCGTAGTGCCTTTAACAGCTTATGATGCTCCATCTCAGACGCATAACTAAAAGTGGGAAAGTGGTAATTCATCTTCATCTTAACACCCAGCTGCTTAACTTCATCTTCAAACTTTCTAACAATATCTAACAAACTAGTCTTATCAACATCAACCCTAATATTAACTTCCTCATTTCTCCAAACAAATCTTAAAACCTTAGTATTATCACCCATTTCTGTAAAAAATGGAACTAATTTACATACATATTCAGAAACACTACGATTTTTCGTATACACACATATATATTGTATATATAAATGCGAAAAAGGCAATACATAATCCAAATTCACTATCGAATACAGATGAATATGCGAATACATACCTGTTTTAAAGGACAACAACGTGCGAAGATGATGGTTTCGATCGATCGGTAAAGAAGGAGATGTCGCTACCTCGCAAACCCTCGAGAACCCCTCTCTCAAACCCTCGAACCGTAATTGTGGCATCCCATAATCAGGGGTACAGATCTGGGGCCACTAACCACAATCAACCTAACACATGCCTGGATATACACATAATATAATAAAAGAAAACCCCTTAACCAAGATCGCATACAGTTTATGGTATGAAACAAAATATTAAATTACATTATTACAATCCAATCTCAGAATAAAATCGTTACACAAATTGCTCACAATTAAGTCCATCTATTGAACTAGTTAACCAACCTCTGACAAGGCTCAAATCACTACCTGACCGACGAACATCACCTCTAGCTTCAGGAACTGGAACACTCACTTAACCACAAGATCTACTCATCTTCTCTATAAATTGGAGAAAGGAACAACAACAATGCAAAAGTGAGCCAACAGTGATAAGCAAGCATAATTATCTGAATCAATATCAAGAACAATGTAAGTTCTGATCGACAAGAAGAATCATCATATGTCTCAAAAGAATTTAGCTTCAAAACAATTTAAATTCAAGATTTCGATTAGAATTGGATTTTTATATATTTCTTAAAAAAACAACGGAGTTAGACGGCTGATCAGACCCGCACTAACCCCGGACAATGCACACAGCAAAGTCCCTCTAAATGGATCCATGGTACACATTGGCCTCCACTTTTGACCATTAATCTGGTCTCCCCGAAGGGACTTCGTTGACCATTAATCTGGTCTCCCCGAAGGGACTTCGTTTAAAAACATTTCCAATTCTATATCGAACACACTAGGTGTCGGAACAATCGACAACCTTGGCAGACCAACCAACTGGAAACTCACGTTCCATAGCAACAACTCATAATCCAGAAATCAATGAAGGATTCAAGATCAACAAGTGTCGACAAGTTCGACACAATAATTGGGTAATAATTAAGGAATAATAATCTCAAAGGGTATCGACGGGTTCGATACGACAAGTGGGGTGTAAATGAATAAACAATAAGAATAACAGGTATCAACAAGATAGATAGAATTAATTGGGGTGATAGATTTCATCATTAAAATAATTAAACAATAGTTTCACTTGAATGAGAAATGAAAGGAAATACTTGCCTGGTACTGATTGGACGTCTCACTCAACTACCAACTATCAATCGTCCCGTCCATTCGACTCTATAACCAAGAACTCACATCCATATCTCTGACTGACGACATTTTATTTCAAACACCTCTCGCAACTCTCACAAACATACTGGATTTAAAAAGAGCATTTAAACATTTAGTCCAACGATTAACCACTTTTACGACTCACTAACACGTAATGCACGTAAATCACATAACACTTAGTCATTTAAATCCCACCAAATAATTCACATAAAACACCTAATACGTAGATCAGATCATGAAAAGATTTTATCCGGTGTGTATAAAACAGAAAACCGGTCAAAATCCTAATCATCAGATATAACCGACTTATTAAAAAGATTCGATAGAAAGATGACCCAAATTTAAAAGTTGAATTTTAACTTGAAACCATTTTTTTAAGAACCGGGTCATTTTTCTGATTCCATAAATACTTTTCTCGTTAAAAACGGACAAACGGTTTGATTAATACGCAATTAATAAGAATAATTCATTTATTAATTAAATTAATTGAATATTCAAATTAATTATTTATTAATCAACTCATAAAAATAATAAATCTATTATCATAAAAAGATTTAAATTTAATTAAGTCAATTATATATTTAAATAATAATTAATTATTATAATTAATCAATTAAAATGAATTAATCAATTAATTAAATCAATTAAACTATTATTTAAAAATAATTAACTAATTAAATTTAATCTTTAGAGATAAAATAATTATTCATAAAAGAATTTTGAATTTTATAAAGTTTTTATAAAAATTTGACCAAAAAACAGTTTTTTGAAAAGTTTTACAAAAAAAACGGATCAAACAGCACTATTTATCATGTTCTTCACACATTCAAGGCTTGAATGCTTCAAGCTAGCTTTAATGGAGGTTCGCCGGAATCCGGAAATTTTCCGGCGACCTTCAAACGTTCCGGCGACTATAACTTTCACATAACTAAACCAAATCAAGCGTGTAATACTTGGATCTTGACTAAAATTTCACGACAAACTCAACCGTGCCAACGAAAACAATAAAAACGCGGTCGAAATTCGGCGAGCTTGAACCCAAATTCGGCCGAAAATCGTTATCCCTCGTTTCTAAACCAAATCGTGCGTTTAACATCACAAAATGAAGCTTATAACTCATATAATCTAACCCCTAACACCTCTAACATGAACAATCATCGTAAGCAATGAACGAATGATTTGAAAATTGGGCATAAACTAACAAACTTGAACATCGTCAAATCGGAACTAATAGAAGCAATTAAACACATAAATCGGCTCTAAACTACCCAATAAAGCTAAAGGAAGCATCAAAATCACCAAACAATCAACCAAACAAAAATCCCCAATTTGCATCAAGAACACTTAAAAACGCAGATTTATTCTAAAATTTATACAAAATCGAAATTTTACAGCACACAAAATCTGATTGCGGATTCTGAAACCAGATGTCGAGGGCTTCGTTTTGAGTACTTGCACGTCGAAATCGGATTCCAAAAACACCTCCAAATTGGCGTTTGATCTTGATGAACAGGAGAGAGAAAATCTACTTTTTACTATTTGACTTTTATAAAATTATGATTTTTATGCTTTTTGTAAATAAATAAAAATATGATTTTAGGCTATTTATAAGTTGAAAAGTAATAATACCCCTCAGAACGATCAAACCCTAATTAAATGTTAATTGGCCTCGAATGTACCAAATAGTCTAATTACGGGTCTGATACGAAGAAAAATATTTTTACGAAAAAAATCACGAGTCTGATACGGAAAATTTATAAACTTTATAAAATGAATAAAACATGAGTTTCAAATATTTTGAAATTTATTTGATCGATTTTGATATGAAAATAATTTTAGATCGAAGCCTTGGAGATTTTGAAAACAGGTTTTAATGGATAAAGATAAACTAATTGCACGGATTATGGAAAAGACATTTGGTCTTATCCTTTAACAAATAACACATAATAAACACATACGAGGATCTTTTCGATCATTTTAACACATATCCTCAGATACCAGTCAATATTAACACATTGACTCGTCAAACTGGAATAAAATAATTAAATTATTTTCATCCAATTTACGAAAAATATAAATTAAATAAATTTAATATACGCGGGTCTTACAGTCTTCCCCCCTAAATAGGATTCTGTTCTCAGAATCAAGCTAAGCAACAGGTGGGGAGACTTCTCTGACATCACACTAACAAGTTACCAAAACTCTCCCATCCTGGGATTCTTTCACCACATTCCTAGTGACAGCACAGAACTAACTTACTTCTTCACACTCTATCTCTGAAATTCTACCAGTTCATATTCTATAACATAATGAAATCACAACGATAATTCTTAAACATCACTGTATGAAACACATCGTGAATTGTTGCATATGAGGCGTAAAATTAACTCATAGGCAACCCTCCCGACTCTCTTCAACATCTCACATGATCTAACGAATATTGAATTCAACTTTCTTGGTCATCGAATCTCAATAATTCCTTCTACGGAAATAGTCTTAACAAAATTTTGGTTTTTCTTCTTCACAATTTATATCTCTATTGACTATGTTAGCGTCTTTCTTCTGCCAACTTTGAGTTGTTGTTAACCTTCTAAACAAGTTCCATTACTTCTTTCGTCAATGGCACTAAGCTCCTAACATGTCTTCAATGTTTTGAATCGTTCTTTCGCTTTGACCGTCCGTTCGAGAATGACAAGTCATACTAATCTCTAACTCAGTGTCTAAACCTTTCTTGAAAACTTTTTTGAAATCTCGAGTTGAGCCGTGTCCCTTATGAGCCAAAATACTCCATTATAACTTGAACCTTTCGTTAACAAATTTAGTTAATTCAGAACATTTACTACTCGTAGACGAATGCCTGATCTACAAAAAGTCGGGCATGACCTTTTCGTATAACGGACTATACCCTGTGTAATAACTTCAAATACCAACCCAATCATTTATAACAACTTCTTTTTGTACTCCAACATTTCACAATCTCAATTCAATCAGACACAATGCCAATTTGAAAGCTGCCTTGACTTGCAGTAAACAAGTAAATAAATAAATCTGCCTCGACTTGCAGTAAACACGTAAATAAATAAATCCATGATACCTCGATTCCAATCTGTCAACCAAACCTCATATCATCTATTCTCGATCGCGTCCTTGAAATCAAATACTATAATCAAACACCTACGTCATTAAATACACGTCAAACATGATTCGATTAACAACTCAATTCTCACTCTTATAAATTTTTTTTTTTGGTTTTTTACAGCTTTTGAAATACAGCCTCGAATATTTTATTGGTTTAAAACAAATCAAAAATCATTTTTATCCACTGAAAATCTTTCTGAAAATACTTTTATATCCATTTAAAAATATTTAAAATAATGAATATTAGAAGAATAAAATTTTTAAAACCAAATACTTCCAAAAACATTTTTATCCTCGATATCTACAATTTTGAAAACTAATAAACTTCATAACCTTGACTGTGACATAACCCACTACCTGAACAAAATATTAAAATAACTAGTTTGTAATATCAATTATTCCACGGTCACAGCCCCCTCGATACCAATCACAAAATGCTTTCACTCCATCAATTTTCAACAAACTCTAACTTTAATGAATCATTAAATTTGACTAAAGATACGTCAACTCAATTACACGTCTTCAACAAATAACTCACGATCTTAGAAAATCATCTAAACTACACTCACTTCGCGTCCTTAGAAATCAGCTTCTGAAAAACACTCTACATACCCAACAAGCTCTCGAATTTAACTCAACACATTATATTTAACATTGCTCAATTTAGCTACAGAACTTACGACATCTATTCACCGCATGCATTTCGAAATATTCCGAAACAAAATACACGTTCACCACTTACCCATCTGACTATTCACTTCTTTTTCCGTCATCTCACTCACATCCTGGATCAATACCGCATCTCGGTACCTCTTAATTCTCTGACAACTCATATTGAAATGTCATGACGGATCTCATCTTCGTTTGTAGAGCTAGGTATTAAAGCTTCCACTTCTAAGTCTTTTATATCGAAGATCGAACATGACCTATTCGTAAAATGGACTATGCCCGGAACACAACGCCTCAGGTACTAACCCAATCCTCTACAATAATTTGTATATATATATATATATATATATATATATATATATATATATATATATATATATATATATATATATATATATATATATATATTAAAACGAAACCTGCCTCAGGTAAAACTTTGAGAAGAAGAATATCAAGAAATCCCCCAGTCATTCTTACTCCACTTTCAACGTACAATGTCGATCGAGAAGGGAATAACTGGGAAACTTCTATCCATCTTCAATCCCATTGTTTTACTGAGCAACCAATCTTGATCGAAAGAGAAAACAAAATTCTGATGTCCACAATTTCGAAACTAATGACCATGAAAATTACTACGATCAACTTCAACTCACGTATTGAACACTTCTACTCGTGAATACAGACGAATACCTTCTTATGGCAATACACAACCTCAAACTTTATACTAAACATCACAATACATCACAAGGTTTCCTTACTCATCTAGTTAAAAGCTTTCGATAATCTACAGAAATTCCTGATTAATCTCACAAAACTTCCGACCTCTACTGGTATAATCTTCCTCTTCTTGAAATTTATTAAATTATTTTCAAATGATTTGCATGCTCTTCACCAATCTTTAAATATCTTTAAATATCATTTATAGCCATAATTAAAATTTCATCCAAATACTCTTTGATATTTTATTCATTGTAACCATAAAGCGATAAGTGCTCTCGTCCAACCAAACATCATCACTAACAACTCATTGTTTCCATATCGACTCAAAAGGTTGCATCAAGAATATATCAAGGTTTCAATTTTCTAATGATCCTAGCCAATTCATGGATCAACTTTAGGCAAAACATACACCTTTCAAATGGTCATACAACTCATCCAACTTTGGTAAAAGATTCTCATTACTACTTGTCCACTTATTCCATTTTTAAAGATTAATGCATAACTTCAAACTACCCTTCTTCCTTCTCACGAACAGTATCAGTGCATCCCTCTGAGATACACCAAGCATTACTACTCATTCTCTTGCGAAAATCCTTCAATTAAATTGCTAGCTCCAACATTTCCATTGATGTCATCCGATATTGAACTCCTTGAAACTGATTCTATTTTTGAAAATAAATAACAAACAAACTCCACATCTTTGTCTGATGACAATCCTAGTAATTATTAACCACTGAAATCGCTCTGATTTACTATTGCCTTTCTAACATCTCCCTCTACGCAAAACAACTTCATAATCTAGGTATCATAATCTTTTAGTCTGCATAATCGCTAAGACTTCTTTGTCTGCTCCCGACCTTAAATCACCACTTCTATATCTCCTGAAAATCATAATCTCACTTTCTTGCCCTCACAATTTACTTGTACTTGTAGTTAGCTAGTCAATCAAATCCTGAATCACACTTAACTCTTTTCACTACATTCACATTCAAACTCTTGATAACGTCATTCGTAGTCATAATAAGTTTCTGGATTCTTAGTAATTTATAGAAAATGGTTCTGTTACTCTCTTCATAGGGTCCACTGATACTGACTTGATACCACTTCTGGTAAACTGTCCTATCTTCCCACACTTCTAACACAAAACTTTAACTTCCGACTCTGTCACTTGTTACCATTCTAACCTTCCCGGTTATATTTACATTCGTTGCGTTTACCTCAACACCATCTCAATATAATTTCTCACAAATTCTTATCTTCCAACCGTGAGGTCTTATTAATCTCTACTAATTCTAATCCTACGGGCAACGACTGTGCCCTCACTCTCTCAACTCTAAATCTTCTAAATTCTACATTCTTCCCTTAACTGATTTACATGTCTTCTGTTTAAAACGCTTCTGAAAACTTCCAGGTTCTCTGTCTTCCTCTTTTTATTATCTTGCTCCATCTTGGTCAACTCTCTTCTACTCTTAATAATCATGATTCTTTAAACTGGGATCACACAAGTTGTTAATTCCAATACAATCACCTTAATTCATATTCATGTTTCAACTCCTCTTGCTAGTTCTTACAAACGAATCCATCCGACCTTACTTAAGTTATTCTGGTTTGGGTTCTAAAATTTATGCCCAATCATTAGCCCTAAAACATTGAAAATCCTATGATATTCTATTTACTACCTCCAAAATTAGACCAATGTCCATAATAATTTTTCATCAATACCTACTATCCCGTGCCAAACATCTCCATCATCATCCTCTTTTCAATCTTTAACAAAACCCGCAATCTTGTGCTCCTGTAACCTGCTCTTTACTTTTTCTCAATTCTCAGTAATCTCGAATCTTGAACAGGTGTTGTCAATCCAATAAGTAATCCACTTTGATATGCCACTCTGTTTTAACACCACTTCTCAACTTCATCAACCAATTCTTCGTAACTTAATTACAGTTTCACCCAGTTAGGATATCGTCGTGTCCATCTTTGCAACCCCTCTTTGCTGGTAATTTTGAAATCATTAGGGTTTCTGGCAAAAGAATTTAATAGAAGGAATAGGTATCAAGTGTGAATATACACCGGGCTTTGTTTGATAAAACATTTTATAAAAGGATTTAACCGAGAGATCAATATGATCTTTGAACTATTATCAGGTTGCATTTGTCACTTGGTCAACCACCATAGTACATAAAAATGGCCAATCTTTAGTACTTTCATGACAAACACAATCAATGGCGTCCCACTGGACTTCTATCACAGAGATAAGATGTCCCTGAATCCCCTATATACATAGGTTGTTCATCTCAGTCTGAATAAAGAAGATCAAGTATTCGGGGAAAATAGAAAATTCAAGAGTCCCAAAATTTTTGTATATAAGGTTGGATCAAGTATCCTCTGAAAAATAGGGATATTTTTGAAAGAATAAGATTGAGTTCAAGTGAATCTAATAAACGAATTCATCACCAATGAAGTATAGTTGAGTACCAAACGTATGCATCAACTATCGAATAAAAAAATCGTTCAAGAAATTCATATTTATTCATAATCTCACTCTTGTCGACTAAGCACTTATATACCTAGTTTCCAAAACCGGCCTGACAATAATGAGTTGAATAAATAAGAAAATCTCAATTCATTCTCGATTTTAATCATCACTGTGCAACAAATGCTTCATTAACGATATAAACCGTGAATTCACTTACAACTGTTCAAAGCAACAACAAGAATCAATTCAATTGCCCAAATAGAGAATCGATTAGGAAATTTTACCAAGCTCAATGGCTAATAGTACACCACTACGCCCTTACATCCAATCCGTGCCAACAATCGCTTCCCACATCTTGTTTCCAGTCTTCTCGCACTCTCGTTATTACGTTCATATCGTAACTAAAGTCATAAAAAAAGTTCTAGAAGGTACGCAAAAGTCTCGATATAGTGTCATTCACACAGGTAGCTTCAATGGCTCCATCAACTCATGCGACTCTAGATTAACTGCCTCGACCACAACCAAATCTTTGAATGAATCGAACTCGTACGCGCGCGACATGCCGAAAGACCATACGTCACAATACTCGTCGTGATAACCTAAAGCAAACTTTATCCTAAATCGTTCTACCCAACGTTTATCTTAGACACGTATACCTAACCCTCCTAATCTGTTTCAGTGACCATAACCTGTAGCTCTGATACCAACTGTGGCATCCCATAATCAGGGGCCACTAACCACAATCAACCTAACACGTGCCTGGATATACACATAATATAATAAAAGAAAACCCCTTAACCAAGATCGCATACAGGTGATGGTATGAAACAAACTATTAAATTACATTATTACAATCCAATCTCAGAATAAAATCGTTACACAAATTGCTCACATTTAAGTCCATCTATTGAACTAGTTAACCAACCTCTGACAAGGCTCAAATCACTACCCGATCGACGAACATCACCTCTAGCTTCAGGAACAGGAACACTCAGTTAACCACAAGATCTACTCATCTTCTTTATTAACTGGAGAAAGAAACAACAACAATGCAAAAGTGAGCCAACAGTGCTCAGCAAGCATTAATATCTGAATCAATATCAAGAACAATGTAAGTTCTGATCGACAAGAAGAATCATCATATGTCTCAAAAGAATTTAGCTTCAAAATAATTTAAATTCAAGATTTCGATTAGAATTGGATTTTTATATATTTTTTTAAAAAAAACAACGGAGTTAGACGGTTGATCAGACCCGCACTAACCCCGGACAATGCACATAGGAAAGTCCCTCTAAATGGATCCATGGTACACATTGGCCTCCACTTTTGACCATTAATCTGGTCTCCCCGAAGGGACTTCGTTGACCATTAATCTGGTCTCCCCGAAGGGACTTCGTTTAAAAACATTTCCAATTCTATATCGAACACACTAGGTGTCGGAACAATCGACAACCCTGGCCAACCAACCAACCAACTGGAAAACTCACGTTCCATAGCAACAACTCATAATCGAGAAATCAATGAAGGATTCAAGATCAACAAGTGTCGACAAGTTCGACACAATAATTGGGTAATAATTAAGGAATAATAATCTCAAAGGGTATCGACGGGTTCGATACGACAAGTGGGGTGTAAATGAATAAACAATAAGAATAACAGGTATCAACAAGATAGATAGAATTAATTGGGGTGATAGATTTCATCATTAAAATAATTAAACAATAGTTTCACTTGAACGAGAAGTGAAAGGAAATACTTGCCTGGTACTGATTGGACGTCTCACTCAACTACCAACTATCAATCGTCCCGTCCATTCGACTCTATAACCAAGAACTCACATCCATATCTCTGACTGACGACATTTTATTTCAAACACCTCTCGCAACTCTCACAAACATACTGGATTTAAAAAGAGCATTTAAACATTTAGTCCAACGATTAACCACTTTTACGACTCACTAACAAGTAATGCACGTAAATCACATAACACTTAGTCATTTAAATCCCACCAAATAATTCACATAAAACACCTAACACGTACATCAGATCATGAAAAGATTTTATCCGGTGTGTATAAAACAGAAAACGGGTCAAAATCCTAATCATCGGATATAACCGAATTATTAAAAAGATTCGATAAAAAGATGAACCAAATTTAAAAGTTGAATTTTAACTTGAAACCATTTTTTTAAGAACCAGGTCGTTTTTCTAATTCCAGAAATACTTTTCTCGTTAAAAACTAACAAACGGTTTAATTAATACGCAATTAATAAGAATAATTCAATTAATAATTAAATTAATTGAATATTCAAATTAATTATTTATTAATCAACTCATAAAAATAATAAATCTATTATCATAAAAAGATTTAAATTTAATTAAGTCAATTATATATTTAAATAATAATTAATTATTATAATTAATCAATTAAAATGAATTAATCAATTAATTAAATCAATTAAACTATTATTTAAAAATAATTAACTAATTAAATTTAATCTTTAGAGATAAAATAATTATTCATAAAAGAATTTTGAATTTTATAAAGTTTTTATAAAAATTTGACCCAAAAACAGTTTTCTAAAAAGTTTTACAAAAAAAAACGGATCAAACAGCACTATTTATCATGTTGTTCACACATTCAAAGCTTGAATGCTTCAAGCTAGCTTTAATGGAGGTTCGTCGGAATCCGGAAATTTTCTGGCGACCTTCAAACGTTCCGGCGACCATAACTTTCACATAACTAAACCAAATCAAGCGTGTAATACATGGATCTTGACTAAATTTTCACGACAAACTCAACCGTGCCAACGAAAACAACAAAAACGTGGTCGAAATTCGGCGAGCTTGAACCCAAATTCAGCCGAAAATCGTTATCCCTCGTTTCTAAACCAAATCGTGCATTTAACGTCACAAAATGAAGCTTATAACTCATATAATCTAACCCCTAACACCTCTAACATGAACAATCATCGTAAGCAATGAACGAATGATTTGAAAATTGGGCATAAACTAACAAACTTGAACATCGTCAAATCGGAACTAGTAGAAGCAATTAAACACATAAATTGACTCTAAACAACCCAATAAAGCTAAAGGAAGCATCAAAATCACCAAACAATCAACCAAACAAAAATCCCCAATTTGCATCAAGAACACTTAAAAACGCAGATTTATTCTAAAATTAATATAAAATCGAAATTTTACCGCACACACAATCTGATTGCAGATTTTGAAACTAGATGTCGAGGGCTTCATTTTGAGTACTTGCACGTCGAAATCGGATTCCAAAAACACCTCCAAATTGGCGTTTGATCTTGATGAATATGAGAGAGAAAATCTACTTTTTACTATTTGACTTTTATAAAAATATGATTTTTATGATTTTTGTAAATAAATAAAAATATGATTTTAGGCTATTTATATGTTGAAAAGTAATAATACCCCTTAGAACGATCGAAACCCTAATTAAATGTTAATTGGCCTCGAAAGTACCAATTAGTCTAATTACGGGTTTGATACGAGGAAAAATATTTTTACGAAAAAAATCACGAGTCTGATATGGAAAATTTGTAAACTTTATAAAACGAATAAAACATGAGTTTCAAATATTTTGAAATTTATTTGATCGATTTTGATACGAAAATGATTTTAGATACAAGTCCTAGAGATTTTGAAAACAGGCTTTAATGGATAAAGATAAACTAATTGCACGGATTACGGAAAAGACATTTGGTCTTATCCTTTAACAGCTAACACATAATAAACACATACGAGGATCTTTTCGATCATTTTAACACATATCCTCAGATACCGGTCAATATTAACACCTTGACTCGTCAAACTGGAATAAAATAATTAAATTATTTTCATCCAATTTACGAAAAATATAAATTAAATAAATTTAATATACGCGGGTCTTACAGTAATGACCCGTAATAACCCCGTAATGACCCGTTAACATGTTTTTCTGAAATATTTATCTAATATCATTTAGTAAAAACCGTATTTAGAGTGTATTTTCTTTTTTTTAATAAAGTAAAATGCGTGTTAAATGTGGATTAGGTAACGTTTAATTAACGTTTGATGGACGGAGTGGTGCGTTTAATAACAAATCATTTACACAGTGGTACCATTTGTAAGTCAAAAACAAGTAGTGGTACCATTCGTAAAAGCCAAAAATAGAGGGGTACCATTCATAATTTCCCATTAATTAAATAGCATGAACAGTAAATTATCTAATATTCTAGAATTTAATGATTTACTAATTTAATTAAATAGCATGAACAGTACATTATCTGCCTATAGACTATCCTAACAATTACTATTATATTATTGGTTGAACCTCTAGATTATTTTGATATAACATTATTTATATATGGAGGAAAATGCATGATAGTCAAAATGAATAACTAAATCTAATTTTAGTTTGCGCAATCAGATTAGTAAATTAATTAAATAGCACGATCAGTAAATTATCTAATATCCTAAAATCTAATATCCTAGAATCTAATGATTTAATAATTTAATTAAATAGCATGAACAGTAAATTATCTGCCTATAGACTATCCTAACAATTATTATTATATAATTGGTTGAACCTTCAGATTATTTTGATATAACATTATTTATATAGGAGGAAAATGCATGATAGTTAAAATGAATAACTAAATCTAATTCTAGTTTGTGCAATCAGATTAGTAAATTAAAACCGCATTAGCACCATTAATTATGTGTTTCTCATATTAGATTTCACTTTGTTTTTTTTTACGGCGAGTTTGGTTATATATATTTTAAAAAATTTTGCATATAAAATCTAAGTATTAATATAAAATCTCTTATAAGGAATAATCAAAATTAGGTCGTGATACATACACTTTAATATAAAATGGCCCATAAAATAGGTTGTCCAGACTAGCGATATGATTAATGTACTCGTGTTTTTAATGAGTATGTGCAAAGATAAAACGAAGAACTATGCATTAATGTTGTGCTTCGCACCAAAACCAAATATTTAACAATTATTTATTAAGAATTTTTTCAATATTAACATATTTTTACTGTGATTGAATACATGAAAGTTGGAAAAATGAAGTAACGAACTAAATAACTATTTTCATTCTAAAAGTTAATGGAAGGATTTAATGGCAGATGCTATTTAAGAATTTATCTACCTTACGGCATCTCCAGTGCAAGAAGTCATTAGCAAAAAAAATCCTAGGTAGCAAGAAATATACATAATTTGTATAAATTGTGTAGCTCCAACCATGCAAAACCCTTAGGTAAAATTATAGCCAACCTTCTCAAATTGGCTATATTTGTCGAACCTCTTCAGAGCTATAACAAAGCTGTAGATATAAATTTAAACATTATAGTCAATCCTATTGGAACACAACACCATACAAATTCGATAAATATTACCCAATCATTACTTTAAATTATTTTTGGCAATTATTTTAGCCAACCCCGTTGGAGATGCTCTTAAGACTGATTATATATGAAGCATATGACAACTAATTAGATACGCTAATCAATTTTCATAAGATAAAGATTTAGGCTCTGTTTGGGATTGCTGTTAAAAACTGCTGTAGCTGTGGGAAAAAGCACTGTCAGAAAAAGCTGCTGTCAGAAAAAGATGTTGACTGTTTGGTAAAATTCATAATTAATCTGCTGTTGAAGGAAAAGCTGATAAATAAGCGTTTGGTAAATAATTTTTAAAATTTTTTTATTTAACAATGTCTTTACAGGACAAACTAGCTAGTACAATTAAAAATATAAAAATGAACACTTTAATAAAATTAATGTTACCATAATAATTCTCACATTCAGTTCAGCAAAGCAAAGTAAATTAAATAATTGAAATGAATTAGGATGCCATCATCAAACTGGATGCAATTTGATTTCGAAGCAAGTCCACCTCACTTGTTCTACTATTTCTTTGGCTTTGGTCCATTGATGTTGATATACGATCCGTAAAAATATCTCTTGGCACAAATCCTGGATTTGCATCAATCATATTAAAAACTGTATCGCCACTAGAATGTAGTCTAATATAATTATGCAGTGCTATTGTTGCGACAACGATATTCCTTTGAGCACTAAACCAGTACGAGGGCATATTTGACAAAATCTTCCACCGTTTTTTCCAAACTCCAAAAGTTCTTTCGATGCAGCTTCTAAGTGATGAATGTGCCTTGTTAAATATTTCTTGGTATCCTTGTGGTGGTTGAACACGCCGAAAATCAGGAAGATGATATTTAACTCCTTTGTACGGGCCAACATATTGTACTGTTTGAGGATATCCAGCATCTACCAAGTAGTATTTACCTGTCATTATTAATAAAAAATATTAGTTCACATATGTATAATTTTACATGTTTTAATGTGATCAATCTTACCATGCGGTGGAGATTGAAAATTAGAATTTGGCATATTATTGGCTGCATTAAAAACACGAGCATCATGAGCTGTGCCTTCCCAACCTGCTAGAACATATGTAAAACGCATATCAAAACTACACACTGCTATCACATTTTGCGTTGGTAGATTTTTCCTTCCCACAAAACGCACTTGATCATTTATGGGTACACATGCATGCACGTGAGTGCCATCAGTCGTGCCAATACAATCCTAAAAAGACACAAATAAAAAATTATCATATTGGTTAACTAACTACAAAATTAAATACTATATTTTTTACCTTGAAATGAGGCACATATCTACGATCATTACGGATGTGAGATGGAATTTCTTTAAATTCTGGATCACCAAGTTTTATCATATCCCCGGCTAACAAACAAACTGCTTGTAGAACCTCATGAAAAACACGACTAATTGTTTCACCAGAATGTTGAAAGCGTTCTTGTGCATGTCTATTCGATGCACCTTGAGCTATTATAAAGATGAATATTCCTACCTTTTCAATAACTGCCATCCTCCTTGAAGATTTTAGTTGATACATGCTTTCCAAGTCATTACATAACTGGAAAAATGTTTTTTTCCATTCGATACATATTTTTACATCGAGTCCCTTCATAGATAATATTTAATGCATCCATTTATGTCCTGTTTGATAAGAAGTCATGCACGGTTCCTTATGTAGGAATGTGCAATAGTACTCTACAATTAAAGTAGTTGTACATTTTACCAAATCCCAAAAGTCATCTTTATCATCGACCTCGTCATCGATAGTGTGTACAGTAAGATCATTCATATTTATTAAGCTGAAAATACAGAAAAAAAAATTATTAGCTTTCAACCAGTATTCATAATTGAGCATAGCTAATATTTATTAAAATAAAATGTGTCTCAGAAAAGAAATGTCAACGTAATAGTCTAATACAATCATCCAAATGTAAAATAAAAACATGTTAAATTAAGATGAGTATTCATATTAATTTATATCTTTCATTTATCGCCTTGTTTTTGATATTTCAACCAACCAACTTTAGCCTCTGCAGTCTCCAAGTGTTTCCAGAGTTCTCTTTTTGCTTTATGCTCAAACATTGACACGGCCAAAAAGTACAAGTCACTACCCTTCACAATATCAGGAATACTATGTAAATCATCCATAGCATCTTTAATAGTATAACCAGCCTCTGAAGTATCTTTTTTCTCGACGGTTGCCACCAACTTTGATATATCAGATCTTAGTTTGGCCGCAACTCCTCCCTTTTGTATTTTACCTTTTTTCGGCTTGTCTTCACTCACATTAGAGCCAGATTCAATTTTTTCCTTACCTTTTCTCTGCCTTTTACCTAGACTTGTCGCACCATCTGACATGGCATCATCATCTTCCTCTAAATATCTTTCCATACTCTTTTCAAGCTGATCATCCTCAGAATCATTCAGGTTAACAACATTTTTATTGGCACGATTTGGATGACTGACCAATGGCAAATTAGAATATGAAGATGGAGTCCAAGCAAACTCTCCGGTTGCCACTGTACTCTCAAACATAAAGTCGTTCTTTCTAACAAGGTCAGGTTCCAATCCTTTCTTACGAAATTTGGCATACTTCTTGTTAATCTGCAATTAATTAAATACGAAGAATAAGAATGTAATAAGAAAACTAAAGTGAAATTAAAATATAAGAATGTAGAATACCTTAATTTTATTGTCCCACCAATCTAGAGTAGCATCTACGGTCTCTAACCTTGGATACCAACCTAATCCAGTTTCTTTACCAATTAATTCCTTCCACAATTTCCATTTCGCCCTCAATAATCCCACTTATTTTTCAAAATTCTTTTGGTATAGTTTTCACCAGTAATGCTATTAAAATTTGAAATAACAAATTTCCATCCTTCGAGACTGAAATGTGTAGAGGGACGCATTCCCTTCTGAATAGCTTGTACACAAATATCACAAAAGACGTGTGTAGTACTCAAAGTCCATTTTGCTTCCATAGTCCTCCCAGATTCTTGGTTTGATTCTTGAGTTGTATTTTTTTGAGTGTTACTTGTCATCTTGTACACTTATAATCAAAACAAATTATAAATGATTTAATGAATGAATATACATTAAATAAAGATAAGGAACATCCAACAAAGATAAGGAACTGGGCTTAAAAACAGAGGACAAGTACGATGGATCTAGGATAGTGCACCAACAAGCTCAAGGAAAGAAATGCCAACATAATCTTAACAAATGCCACTGTCAGTTTGTCACACACCAAAATAAACTTATACAAAAACAATACATTAGAGGTACAAAATATACCAGTCATGTCGAAATCCAAAAAGTGCCAAAAATAAGAAACTAATCATATTGTAATATATGGAGAAATAAACAGATAGACCCCCACGATATTAACCTAATAGAAAGCAAATTGACTAAGTAAACTACAATACTAAATATAACAAATGCACCTCGTTTTGTCCTTGGTCACTCGGAAATCAAACAAATACATACATTACAAAGCCTAAAACAGTAAGAACAATACAACTCGCAACAACATAATTACCGACACAGAAAAAGGTTATTAACTACACAACTAGCAACTAATCATATTGCAATATATGGACAAATAAACTAAAAGACCCCACAATTTTAACCCTATATCAACCAAATTCACTAAATAACCTACAATGCAACTCAATTTTGTAATCATAAACAAAAATAACAATGTAACTGCTAAACTACGATAATTACCGAAACATAAGAAGTTCCATTACTACTTTCCGCTTCCATATACGGCCACAACTTCTTAAAAACAAGATTACTCCTATAAACGGAACCCGGAGGACCACTCTTACTACTTCCACCACTAATCTCTGAGGAGGATAAGGAAGAACTTAGGAAACTGAGCTGGGAAGAATATTTAGCGATTACTCGTTCTGAAATAGCTAACAAGAGTAAGAAAGAACCTTAACTTCTGATAGTTTTTAAAATTGCCCTATTCTGTTCTTGTTTTAAACGTTGGCTCCTATGAATGCAGAGCCGCAGCGAAGAACTAGGGTTGGTTCGAGAAGAAAGGTCGAGGCTTTAGATAATGGCCACTGCGTTGTCGATAAAGGAGGCTTTTCAGGCTCAGAAGATTAAAGTAAAAAAAAACGTCTCAACCTGTAGAAGCAATTTTTTCCCAGAGCAGTGCTGAAATTTCTAGTTTTAGTGTTCTACTAGTGTTACACTTGTAGTAATTCTATGTCAGCCAGTCATTTTACGTTAATCTAGTAGTCACCTGGTCTAATCAACTGGCTATGCTTGAATGCCCCTATTCGGGCAGATTTCATTGAAGTTTTCGGAGATCACTAACCAACCAGTCACCAAGTCACGTAAATAAGAAGTTCACAGAAAAATCATGAATAGCCTGAATTGGGTAACTCATTATTTTATTAGTACTTGTTAGAGACAGAAGACTCTGTTCGCTTCTAACGGCTAAAATTCCTAACCAGTTTGTGAGCATCGACATGATCAAAAATAAAAACAATAATAAACAATCATATATATAACGAGACAAGGTTGATTGTATTCAAAGCAAACAAGGCAAGCATGTGTATTATAAGCAGGATATATGCATCAGTGATAAGTGGATTTTATATCCACTTGGAACATTCTAAATAGGCTTAAATTGATAGCTTTGGCCTCAAGTTTGTGGAAGTTTTGATGTGTTTTGTTTAATTGTGCAGGGTTGAAGAAATGTCGATTAAAGGTGTAGTTTTCGTCATTATTTGGAGTTGATTTATGATATGGAATGAAGAATGGAGGCTAATGTCAACTACAAAGAAGTATACAAGTCATTAAGGATTAAAGACGGAAGCTCATGCAAAAGGAACGAGAAGAAAAATCTGAAAAATCGAAGAAAAATCAATTTTCACAGATTGACGCCGAGTCGGGAGCCTAACTGGCGCTCCTGGCGCCGTTTTATGCAGATGGAGCTGGCGCTCTAGGCGCCAATGGCGCTCTTGGCGCCGCGGGGGCGCTGGCAAAATTTCAGTTTTGCCCTTTTTACGATTTTGGCCATATCTTGAGTTCTACAAGTCTGTTTTGGACGATCTTACAGTCCACGCGAAGCTAACGAGATTCTCTATCATTCTAAAGTGGTCCAGATGTCCACTTACAACTTTAACGGCCCAGAAATATTGAAGAAAAGTCAGCTACGAACTTTCCTTAAAAACAGAATCAGTTTAGGAAACGTATTATGTGCCGAACTGCAGAAATTCAACTTTGACAAGGAAATTGCTATAATTCCTACTTCTAATAAGTATGGTAATTGCTTTGGGCGGCTAGAACATTACAGAATCAGATCTACACATGGAATTTGCAATTCTATTCTCATTCAAGAACGGAAATTGCTAATCTTCTATTCCAACTCTAAAAAGGCAATTGCTTGGTTGACAAGACTTCTAGAGCCTATATAAACACATCATACCCATGTAAATTAGAGATCTAATACATATCATTACACACCATTACATATCAATTGCTTAGTTTTATTTGTATCTTTTCATACTTTGTTTTTATCATGGTTTCATCAGATCCCATGATGACGAGCGGTTCGATTATGAACTAATCGTTGTCATGGGATTCTAACGGATTTATTTATGGAACTTTAGTATCTTGATTGCTTTAAAGATCTGTGTGTGATGTATATCTGATATCCTCGTATGGTTATGCTTAATTGTTAGATGCGTAGCTAACATCTAATTTGTTAATCTCTTGTGATGTGAAAGTGGATCTTGAGATTTAGAACTTACCATGCTAGCATAGGTTCATGATTGTTTATCAACATGATTCGTAGTATGAGATGAAAATACTTATATTGCCCTGTGTGATCTTTATGGATAACATGTTCTTCAACCGTTATGTTTTCAAATTCTATAGACATATAGGGTCTAAGCATTATTGGTGTCTATTCATCTTCTATCTCTTTTGTGGATGTATGGGTAGTTTGGTATTCGTATACTGAGAAGTCGCGTATACTTGTTTCGTGTTATCCGATCAGATATCATAACCATTTCATATAGTGATTAAAGGCGTCAGATCTAAGCGAAGTATTTAATGAAGTTAGGATCCCATGTTACTCTTGTAGACATAATTCGATTTCAATTCTCGTTAGTTAGTTAATTCTTAGTTGTTAATTTACTTCTTAGTTAATTTAGTTAATTAAACCAAATTTGTTATTTGTCTTAGCAGTGAGTAATAACCGTACATTGTTGCATAGGTACAATAACTGAATTAAAACCATAGGCAGATCTCTATGGGAACGAACTCAACTTTATTCTATATTACTTGTGACCGCGCACGCTTGCGTGTATTAGTGCAAACAAGTTTTTGGCGCCGCTGCCGGGGATCATCGGTGTTTTATTTTTGGTTTATGTGCTTGTCAATATTGGTCGTTAGAGTTCACTAACTCGGATTAGTTACTTATCTATTCTTGTGTAGTTCGTGGTGTTTCAGGTACTTGTCAGAGAGCGTTGACTTTGAAGATGGATTTTCTAAATTACTATGGAGTTCAGCAGGTGGTTAGTGTTTGTGAGCTATGTGCGGGCGCACATGAGACGAATCTGTGCTGGAGCAACCAAGGTGGTATTCAACAACCTCAGCAGCTTTATCAGCGGTATCAAGGTCAACAATATGGGGCACAGCCTTACTATCCTCGGAATTTTCTGCAGCAGCAGAACCAGGATTTTCAGCAGCAGCTAGGGCAGAATTTTCTGCAGCAGTATGACCCGTGGCAATCTGAACCTCTGAGTTATGAGGAACAACATTATTTTCAATACCATCCTCAACAGTACCAGCAAGATGTTCCAGATAGGTCATATTTCTTTGGAAGTGAAGAGTTTCAACATCAGCAACCTACTCCTACTTTTCAGTCAGATGAGGTTGATGTTATGGAGGAGATTAGGATGCTTGTAAAGAGTTATGAGGAGTCTACCAAATCTATAGGGACACTAATTGCTCAAGTTTTGAGTGCCTTGGAATAAGAGAAACAACAATTCATACTAGATGCAATTCCAGAAAATAACGGTGACTTGGAGCAGGGTACTGCATGCATAATTGAGGAAGACAAATTCCAAGGTGAGGTGAGCGTTCACAAGCCATGTGAGAATTTGATCAAGCTAGTGAGGTGGATGATTTGGAAAAGGCACCAGGTGAGACAGACACTGATGAGCTACACAAATTTCAAGAATTGGTATGTACGTTCCAAGAGGCTGATGAACATGAGAAAGATGCAGATCTTCTACTTGTCTCAAAGTGTGAAGATGGAGGTAGTGCATTAGAGCCAATGGAGGAAGTTCTCTTTGAGGAACCAAAGGCTTCAGCAACTTACATTTACCCTCCTCCATTATATTCAAGCGAAGCCCGTGAGTGTGTGTTGTTCTACAAATTGACAGATTTTGGGTCAACAGATGAAGGCATTGGAATAGGACATATTTGTTATACGAATAGGCCAAGCGAAGAGAAGGGGCAGAAAGTGTGCCGCCGTGATGACGATGAAGTCTCACGAAGAGAGGACCAAGCAAACTATTATCATCCTTAATGGAGGCTTGGAAGTAACGTCAAGCTAATGACGTTAAAGAAGCGCTTCTTAGGAGGCAACCCAAGCATTGTTGTATACTGGTATGTTTTCTACTTTTCCTCGTATTTACTTTCATTCAGTGAGGGCATTGAATATTTTAAGTTTGGGGGTGATGGTTTGAGGGATTAGTAGTTGTTGTATTATTTGTTCACGTAGGATTCCATGCTTTGCATATTAGTAGTAGTAAATTATGCATTTATGTTCGTGTTATCTACGATTGTTTCATAAAGGACATTCTGTTTTTATGTTCGTATATCATGTGAGTTCATAGTAGTTTGCATTTGCACCCATGCTTGATAGGAATTTTCTGTTGTTGACGCTTTTGATTGAGAAGTGATAAGCTTTGTTCTTGTGCACACACATACATTAGTAAGTTGAATCTAGTAGACTTATTGAATGTTGTAAGTAATTAGAAGGACATGAATTTGTGCAAGTTGATTTAGTTTGCATGCTTTGAATAGAAGTCGGTGCATTAGAGAGATTTTTGCTTGGGATTGAGTATGTTTTTCCCAACAAGTGAGTTTTTGAGCCATATTGCATATTTTGCAATTTATTCGTTTGCTTGTCCACAGATTATTTGCATTGCTAGCAGTTGTTTGAGGTCTTTCTTGAAACGTATGACATTATTTGACGATTAAAATGATATAGGCATTTAGGAATAACCGCATATTTTCCCATATTACCACACCATATTTACTGTTGGGACAATCAGATCTTGGCACTGCGATTTTTGATACACTAAATTAATGAGTACGAATAGAAAAATCACCTTGTTAACGGTTGATTCCACGCTCTTCTATTGTATTCCCAAATTCCCTTGAGCAAAGTGTGGCCTTCGTCTTCTCAAGTTAACCTCTCTTCTTGCTCCTAGGTGGCTACGAAATTTTTTCGACCAGCCCTAGCAAGAAGAGAATAGGAATATATATAGGGCTACAATAGGGATCATGGATAATTAGGTTGGGCCTTCTAATTACATCTTGAGCCTAGCCCAATGTAATTAAATATTAATTCAATCCACTAAAGAATTAATATTTGCACTACCTTTCCCAATACCGTAATTTAATTAATTAATTCGGTTCCAATATTATTTGCTTATTAAATTCCCCATGTTTAAAATATCGCATGTCCATTAATTAAATAAATTACTGATAATTCATTTAATTAATATCTTTTATCCTTGATCATCCACTCAACCTTTATTTAATTATGCCGGAATAAATCCACCTGCAGGGTTTCACATAATTAAATCTTTTTGAGCTTTCAAGGGGACATCATTAACCCGAATATTATCAGGACATGGATTCCTTCAATAAATAATATTCACCATATATATTATTTCATCACCCAAAATATAATGAAATAAATCAAAAGAATTATTTCATATATAAATCAAAGCATGTAAATAATATACACGTGTCAATTACTATATCTGGATTAAGAACCTAAGCATTAATAATAACATAGAATCTTAGTTCACCTTCTTAATCAGTATAAGGGAACAATTCTAAATTTGATCTTGTTCAATATACACAAAGTATACTAGTATTATTTATTAGTCAATATAAACTAATCTAAATAATACTACAGCCATTCCAGTGGATTGTCTAACACCACCTGTGCTGTGAACCATATTATATTATATAAACCGTATTTAATAATCTAATATTCTGTATCCCATTTGATACTAGATTATTCAAAATATATAATATTTAGACAACATGTAAACATTTAAATGATTCTCAATAAAATAGGCGAGAAAAAAATGTATATACTTCAAATAAATATTTTCAGTATACACCAACAATCTCCCACTTATACTCAAAATATTCTATGAGTATATCAGTGTTTATTTAATCCACTATTACACAAAAAACTATGTGTCCATCCATCTGACTCATATCGCTTCCACATGCCTGTCAAAAACTTTGGCTGGCAAGCTCTTTGTGAAAGGATCTGCCCGGTTGTCTTCTGATGATATGTGAGCCACAACTATATCTCCTCGCTTTACGATTTCTCGTATGAGATGATACTTACGTTCAATATGTTTAGCTGCTTTGTGATCTCGCGGTTCCTTCGAATTTGCCACATCACCAGTGTTATCACAATACACTGTCAAGCTCCTAGGCAAATTAGGTACCACATCCAAGTCCAAAAGGAAGTTCCTGAACCATACAGCCTCCTTTGCAGCCTCAGAGGCCGCCACGTACTCGGCTTCCATGGTAGAGTCTGCAATGCATTTCTGCTTTACACTCCTCCATATAACGGCTCCACCTCCCAAAGTAAAAACATATCCCGAGGTTGATTTCCTCTTATCCCTATCTGATTGGAAATCTGAATCAGTATATCCCAAAGGAAATAGATCTGAGGCCTTGTAAATTAACATATACTCCTTAGTCCTTCTCAGGTACTTGAGTATAGTTTTTACTGCACTCCAATGTTCCTGACCTGGGTTCGACTGATATCTACTAACCGTGCCTACAGCAAAGCAGATGTCAGGCCTCGTACATAACATAGCATACATTAAGCTTCCACATGCCGAAGCATAAGGAACTGCTTTCATGCTTTCTATATCCTTAGGTGTCGAAGGACACTGCTCCTTGGATAGAGCCACTCCATGCTTAAAAGGTAGAAAACCTTTCTTAGAGTTCTGCATGTTAAAACGAGCTAATACTTCATCAATGTAGGGCTCTTGAGATAAAGCCAACATCCTTTTCTTGCGATCCCTTATTACTTTGATCCCAAGGATGTATGCCGCTTCACCTAAGTCCTTCATTTCAAATTGTTTGAACAACCATGCCTTTACGGATGACAACATCTTAACATTGTTTCCAATGAGTAAAATGTCATCCACATACAGTACTAGAAAAACCACTGCATTACCCTCACTTCTCTTATACACACATGATTCGCTTGGACTTTGATCAAATCCATATGACTGGACTGCCTGATCAAAACGAATATTCCAGTCCCTAGAAGCTTGTTTTAGTCCATAAGTAGACCTCTTAAGCTTACAAACAAGATGCTCTTGGCCTTCCTTAATGAATCCTTTTGGTTGTTGCATATAGATGGTTTCCTCAAGACTTCTATTAAGGAAAGCTGTCTTGACATCCATTTGCCAAATCTCATAATCGAGATGAGCTGCCATAGATAAAAGAATCCGGATCGACTTAAGCATAACAACCGGCGAAAAGGTTTCCTCATAATCGATCCCTTCTTTCTGAGTATACCTTTTCGCAACAAGTCGTGCTTTCCAGGCTTTCACCTTTTTGTCAGATACTCTTTTCTTCTTGTAGATCCACATACATCCAATGGGTTTTACACCTTGGGGTGGTTCCACTTGCTCCCAAACTTGATTAGAATACATAGATTCCATCTCAGATTCCATTGCCTTTTGCCAAAGATCTGCATCTTTATCTAGAATTGCTTCTTCGTATGTCCTGGGATCCTCATCATGTTCACCAGAGACCAAGTCCGAGGACTCTCCCAAAAACATGAATCTATCAGGTTGTTGAACAACCCTCCCACTACGACGAAGCACCGGTGTGGTATTAGTGACAGGTTGTGCATTTTCTTGTGGTTGATCTACTTGTACTATTGGCACTTGGGGATTATCTGTCCCTCCCACTAGTTCCTCTAAAACGATACTACTCATGGGTTTGTGGTTCATTATATAGTCTTCTTCTAAGAATCTAGCATTGGTGCTAACAATGATATCTCGATCCCTAGGACTATAAAATGAATAACCTTTCGTTCCCATGGGATAGCCTACAAACAGCCTTACTTCTGTACGAGATTCTAACTTGGTCGCGTTCTTATTCAGCACATGTGCTGGACAACCCCAAATCCGAATATGTCTTAGACTTGGTTTGCTACCAGTCCACAATTCTATTGGAGTCTTGGGAACCGACTTAGAAGGTACCAAGTTCAGAAGGTAAGCCGCTGTTTCTATAGCATATCCCCAAAACGACTTGGGTAAATCTGAATAACTCATCATCGATCTAACACTCTCTAAAAGAGTCCGATTCCTTCTCTCTGCTACACCATTCTGTTGAGGTGTGCCAGGTGCAGACAACCGGGATGTGATCCCATTTTCTGATAAATATTTCCTAAGTTCTCCAAGCAAGTATTCGCCACCACGATCTGATCGTAGTGACTTGATACATTTTCCAAGATATAGCTTCTCCGCACTTGCTTTGTACTCTTTGAATTTTTCAAAGCACTCAGACTTACGGCGCAACAAATAAATGTACCCATATCTAGAATAATCGTCAATGAAAGTGACAAAATACTCATAACCTCCTTTTGCTTGGATACTCATAGGTCCACATAAATTAGTATGAACCAATTCTAACACTTCTTTGGCTCTATTCCCCTTTGCTTTAAAAGGCCTATTTGTCATCTTACCTTCCAAGCAGGATTCACAAACTGGAAATGGCTCCACTGCCAACGAGCCTAATGGTCCATCTACTACCAGTCTCTGAATCCTCCTCAAGTTAATATGACCTAATCTTAAGTGCCAAAGATATGTTTGGTTCAATTCAGAAGGTTTCTTTCTTTTATTTGAGCTAGAAAGAATGTTATTAGTTTCCTTATGTTGCAGCATTGGTTGGATAGGATTAATAATATATAAATTGTCTTGCAATGTACCAGAACATATAACTCGTTTATTCATCATAATAGAAACATTACGATCCAAACAAACATTATAACCATCCATGGCAAGTTTAGAAACCGAAATTAAATTCCTTCTAAACGAAGGTACATAAAGACAATTGTTCAAAACCAAAATCCTATCATCGCCAAAAGATAATGTAATTATTCCAACTGCAACTACTGCTACTTTCGTAGCATTTCCCATGAACACATATATCTCGCCATCTCTAAGCTTTCTGGATTGCTGGAACCCCTGCATAGAGTTACAAACATGGTCAGTGGCTCCTGTATCTACACACCAAGTGCTCGTAGATATAGCCGCTATATATGTTTCTGTAACTAGAGAAAGAGACATACTAGTATTGTTTATCTTCTTAGGAAGAGGACAATCCTGTTTCCAGTGACCTGACTGCTTGCACCTGAAGCACTTGCCCTTAGCCTTTTTCACAGCACCTTGAACTCCCACTGCATTAGTAACCTTTCCAGCTTTCTGTGTCTGAACCTTTTTCTTCTTCTTGCCTTTCGGCTTAGAGGAAGAAGCTTTCTCAGCCACATTCACTTGAAAATTCTGCTTAAAGAGTCCTTCAGTTGCAGGAAGTTCTGTCAGAAGTTCCGCGAGACTATACATCCTTTTGTTCATGGTGTAATTCAAGCGGAACTGCTCAAAACTTTTGGGCAGACTCATAAGGATGATATCGATCTGGGTTTCTCCATCAATATCAGCACCAAGGATCTCCATCTCATTCAGATGAGACATCATCCTGAGAACATGATCCCTTACAGGTGTTCCTTCAGCCATCTGAGTGTTCATTAAAGCCTTCATTGCTACTTGCCTAGCAGCCCTATTCTGTTCTCCAAAAAGTTCCTTGAGATTAAAGAGCATATCTGAAGCAGTGGCCATAGCCTGATGCTGATGCTGCAAAACACCCGACATTGCTGCCAGAATGCAACATCGCGACATCTCATCAGCCTTAACCCACCGCTTATAATACTCCTTCTCACTTTCAGGAGCATCTTCAGCAGGCTGATCTGGCTTGGGTTCATAAGTACAAAAATTGTACTCCTCAGCAGTCAACACTTTGTCCAAATTACGTTTCCATTCAATATAGTTTGGTCCAGTAAGTTTGTTATCCTTAAGTATGGTGAATAGTGGATTAAAGCCCATAATGATATAATCCTGAGAATCATATATGTAACACATAATCAGAGAGTTGCACAAATCTTAAAACCTATTGGTTTCCTCTAACAATTAATTAAAATTATTGCACTAATATTTAAACACCATAAGTATCTGGTACGCCACGATGGGTGACATATATACCACTTAAATTCGTTTAAATATTACTTCGGTCCTATTACTAAATAATACGCCACGTTAGGGTGGACCATATATTATTTTTCATAGCTAAGTGTATACCATTATTTAATCTTAAATTACTTAAACCAAATACATCCTTTTGATATATTAATGGAAAATTCCCAGGTCTCGGAGGAGTCACAACGGCCTCGCTTAATACCCAATTCCTAGACAGAATTCTCCATAGTCAACATCAAAAGAGTATTCAATTTTCGCCACGAATTCTATGAAACTTGGTACGTCACGTTAGGGTGATCTATATACCTTTCAATATTCGTAATTTAATTTAAGAATTTTGTTCTATTAATTTCTACAACCTTTTAACATACTGTAAATAGTATGCCACGTTAGGTGATCATATATACCATATACATTATTTAAAAAGTTATATTACATACAAAATAATGGAGACCGTGGGATTTAATTCCTAATTAATTCCCTTACCCACTTAGAATTTTTATTTAAAAAATTGAGGAATTTTAAAATTAAATGGGCCTATGTCATTACAATTATGTCTAACATGCATTCAAAATACACACATAATTTTAACAATATATAACATTTAATTAAAGCAATAAATAAAAAATCTATGTCCATGTCGTCCTAATTATGTTAAACATGCAATTAAAAATTACACACATAATTAACAACTCACATAATAATATTTAAAGCAGTAATTAAAATAAATTGTGGAATTAAAATAAAAAAGAATTCCACTATTATGGCCCCAAAAAAAAATTTATGCACTTCCTGTTGTTGGTGACACGCGCTGCAACTGTGGGAAAAGAAAAAACAGCCTGTCGCGCATTCCATGTATGCGTTACTGCCTTTACGCCTGTCCACCTGTTGCGCATTCAGCCAATGCGTTACACCCAGAAGCCCTGTTTCACTGGTAACGCAGGTTAGACCTGCGTTACAGGATTTGAACAGAATTTTCAACGATCATGCCTCCTGTTACTGTTCGTTCTCCTTTTGTCACAACAGCAGCTTCGACTCAACAGCAGGTTCATCAAAATTTCGCAGCGGAACAAATTCTTTTCTCCGTTTTGATTTTCGATCGCTCGTAATTGTTACAAAATACCCGGATTATACAAAATCCATCAAACAATTACATAAAAAATAGATCTAATACAAAACTAATTTGTAAAATCTATTCTAACACGATCAACCCTCGTGTTTTACAACCACGATAAACCACGTGGAAACCAAACAAAATAACCACGATTAAACCACGTGGGATCCAAACACATAATTAAAATATACATGGCCATAATAGTGGATAACAAGCTGCAAAAAAGAATTATACAAGCCTACCACTATATACTTGCATATATAATTACGACATGGACATCGTATCAAAAATCGCAGAACCATTGAACCTAGCTCTTGATGCCAATTGTTGGGACAATGAGATCTTGGCACTGCGATTTTTTATACACTAAATTAACGAGTACGAATAGAAAAATCACCTTGTTAACGGTTGATTCCACGCTCTTCTATTGTATTCCCAAATTCCCTTGAGCGAAGTGTGGCCTTCGTCTTCTCAAGTTAACCTCTCTTCTTGCTCCTGGGTGGCTACGAAATTTTTTCGACCAACCCTAGCAAGAAGAGAATAGGAATATATATAGGGCTACAATAGGGATCATGGATAATTAGGTTGGGCCTTCTAATTACATCTTGAGCCTAGCCCAATGTAATTAAATATTAATTCAATCCACTAAAGAATTAATATTTGCACTACCTTTCCCAATACCGTAATTTAATTAATTAATTCGGTTCCAATATTATTTGCTTATTAAATTCCCTATGTTTAAAATATCGCATGTCCATTAATTAAATAAATTACTGATAATTCTTTTAATTAATATCTTTTATCATTGATCATCCACTCAACCTTTATTTAATTATGCCGGAATAAATCCACCTGCAGGGTTTCACATAATTAAATCTTTTTGAGCTTTCAAGAGGACATCATTAACCCGAATATTATCAGGACATGGATTCCTTCAATAAATAATATTCACCATATATATTATTTCATCACCCAAAATATAATGAAATAAATCAAAAGAATTATTTCATATATAAATCAAAGCATGTAAATAATATACACGTGTCAATTACTATATCTGGATTAAGAACCTAAGCATTAATAATAACATAGAATCTTAGTTCACCTTCTTAATCAGTATAAGGGAACAATTCTAAATTTGATCCTGTTCAATATACACAAAGTATACTAGTATTATTTATTAGTCAATATAAACTAATCTAAATAATACTACAGCCATTCCAGTGGATTGTCTAACACCACCTGTGTTGTGAACCATATTATATTATATAAACCGTATTTAATAATCTAATATTCTGTATCCCATTTGATACTAGATTATTCACAATATATAATATTTAGACAACATGTAAACATTTAAATGATTCTCAATAAAATAGGCCAGAAAAAATGTATATACTTCAAATAAATATTTTCAGTATACACCAACAATTTACATGATCAATTAGTTAACCCGTTAAGCTTAATCCTATTTTTTCGGTGACACACCACATTACTTGCCTAGACCTTTTTCTTGTATTGGCCTACATTATTTTGAACCTACATTGTCAAAGGCTAGTAGAGTGCTTAAGGGAGTAATAAGGTGTGCAAGAAGGGGTTTATTGTTGGTCATACTTTTGGGGGAAATATTGAAATTGGGTTTTGTTGTTTACTTGATAGTCGGCATATGTAATAAATTCATGGGATCATTGTTATTGTTTATATTATTGTTTTATCTAGCTCTCGGGAAAAAAAATGAATGAAAAGAAAAACAGAAAAAAAAGAGAAAAAAAAGTAAAATATTATGAGAGCATGTTTGTGTTTGTTGTGATCCTACTTTAGTCGACTAGTCGAGCGTTTTTGTTGGAAGAAAAATAATAAATTATGTGGGGGGAAAAATAGGGTGTTGTGTATGATTCATCATGGTACTTACTAGCTTTTGACACTTCACCTATTTTGGCTTATCTGACATACCTTGTCCCTAGCCCCGTTACAACCCAAATAAAGACCTTTTGATTATCGTCATTGATGTATGTTGTGTTAAGAGTTAGATTGATACCAAATGTCAAGCATGCTTTTGATTTTGTTGGAATTGAGTGATACACTTACCCTTGTTCTTGAGTGAATATTCTTTTGTGAGTGGATTGTGAGTGTTTGCTTGTTTTTGCGTATGAGATCCCGAGTTTTGTCTCAAAGATGTACTCTTGTAGGCTTAGCATGTTTACTAACGTATTCTTACACTTGACATGGACTTGTGAGAACTTATGCATGTTCATTGAGTAGACTATGTGAATACTTGCACTTTCGACACCAAGACATTGTGTATTTACTTTGATTCTTAAGTTGATATGGCATGAGAGGATTTGAGGGTATGGTAGGATATTAGTACTAGATTATTTGCATTTTCATTTAGTTGCATTCATGCATTGCATTGCATTAGGTTACATGGATTTTTTGGGTACATTCACTATAGGCCCTCACGAGACCTTACTCGTCCACTAGGGCTGCCTAGGGGTTTAAAGGGCTTGTTGCATATGCCAAATGCAACCGTGATCACCTACGGAAGTGGTACTAGTTAGTTAGTTAGTTGTAATTGTTTATGCTTGAGGACAAGCATCGGTTTAAGCTTGGGGGTGTGATAAGTGGATTTTATATCCACTTGGAACATTCTAAATAGGCTTAAATTGATAGCTTTGGCCTCAAGTTTGTGGAAGTTTTGATGTGTTTTGTTTAATTGTGCAGGGTTGAAGAAATGTCGATTAAAGGTGTAGTTTTCGTCGTTATTTGGAGTTGATTTATGATATGGAATGAAGAATGGAGGCTAATGTCAACTACCAAGAAGTATACAAGTCATTAAGGATTAAAGACGGAAGCTCATGCAAAAGGAACGAGAAGAAAAAGCTGAAAACTCGAAGAAAAATCAATTTTCGCAGATTGAGGCCGAGCCGGGAGCCTAACTGGCGCTCCTGGCGCCATTTTATGCAGATGGAGCTGGCGCTCTAGGCGCCAATGGCGCTCTTGGCGCCGCGGGGGCACTGGGAAAATTTCAGTTTTGCCCTTTTTACGATTTTGGCCATATCTTGAGTTCTACAAGTCTGTTTTGGACGATCTTACAGTCCACGCGAAGCTAACGAGATTCTCTATCATTCTAAAGTGGTCCAGATGTCCACTTACAACTGGAACGGCCCAGAAATATTGGAGAAAAGTCAGCTACGAATTTTCCTTAAAAACAGAATCAGTTTAGGAAACGTATTATGTGCCGAACTGCAGAAATTCAACTTTGACAAGGAAATTGCTATAATACCTACTTCTAATAAGTATGGTAATTGCTTTGGGCGGCTAGAACATTCCAGAATCAGATCTACACATGAAATTTGCAATTCTATTCTTATTCAAGAACAGAAATTGCCAATCTTCTATTCCAACTCTAAAAAGGCAATTGCTTGGTGGACAAGACTTCTAGAGCCTATATAAACACATCATACCCATGTAAATTAGAGATCTTATACATATCATTACACACCATTACATATCAATTGCTTAGTTTTATTTGTATCTTTTCATACTTTGTTTTTATCATGGTTTCATCAGATCCCATGATGACGAGAGGTTCGATTATGAACTAATCATTGTCATGGGATTCTAACGGATTTATTTATGGAACTTTAGTATCTTGATTGCTTTAAAGATCTGTGTGTGATGTATATCTGATATCCTCGTATGGTTATGCTTAATTGTTAGATGCGTAGCTAACATCTAATTTGTTAATCTCTTGTGAAGTGAAAGTGGATCTTGAGATTTAGAACATGCCATGCTAGCATAGGTTCATGATTGCTTATCAACATGATTCGTAGTATGAGATGAAAATACTTATATTGCCCTATGTGATCTTTATGGATAACTTGTTCTTCAACCGTTATGTTTTCAAATTCTATAGACATATAGGGTCTAAGCATTATTGGTGTCTATTCATCTTCTATCTCTTTTGTGGATGTATGGTTAGTTTGGTATTCGTATACTGAGAAGTAGCGTATACTTGTTTCGTGTTATCCGATCAGATATCATAACCATTGCATATAGTGATTAAAGGCGTCAGATCTAAGCGAAGTATTTAATGAAGTTAGGATCCCATGTTACTCTTATAGACGTAATTCGATTTCAATTCTCGTTAGTTAGTTAATTCTTAGTTGTTAATTTACTTCTTAGTTAATTTAGTTAATTAAACCCAATTTGTTATTTGTCTTAGCAGTGAGTAATAACCATACATTGTTGCATAGGTACAATTAGGGCTGGGAATCGGATAATTAGGATACGAATTCTACTATATCCGGATCTGTATCCGGGAGTTTAAAACCATATCCGGATTCGTATCCGTATCCGGGAAATAGAGAAAAAAAATATCCGGATTCGGATCCGTCGGATAAATATCCGGATATGGATACTATCCGGATCCGTTTTTCAAGTAATCCAAAAAATCAAAAACAAAATGATAAATAGATTTCAGAATTCAGACTAGTCAACAGCAACCAACATTACATAAGTTTTGGCATTCAAGCCAATTTTTAACAAAATAGATCATAAAACAAGTCCTAAATTTGTCTGCAACTGTTTCAATTCATGAATAAAAAAAAAGCATTTCTTCCCACAGGCTCGATCAGCAACACTGTAGCACTAGCCCCTAGCATATTCTTTAGTCTTTAGTTTAGTTCTTCCCAGTTACCAAGAAAATGCAGAACCTGAGATTAAGAAAATGCAGATTGAGATTGTGATTAAGAACCTGAGACTAAATTTGGAAGATACAGAATGAGACAGCTTATTGAGGCACTTTATCATGTATAGCATATGTAATAAGTATTAAGTAATAACTACTCTAGAAATAAACCTTGGTCACAGATAATGATCTGCATTTATAATGATCTGTCACCCCCTTCCCACTTGTTCACAGATACCATATACATTCACATGTGCAAACAAAACTGATAACCCATGTACATTCATAAATGAAGTAGTAATAACAATTAAATCAACATGGACAACTTCACTGTTTTAAGAACTAGTTCCTGTTCCAAAAGTAGAAGCAGATATGTTATAAATTTAATGTAGCGTTCTAGTTATGAAACACAGCAATATAGCATAAACTCAGTATTAACTTCTACCAAATGCAAGTACATATTAATTTACAAGAATGGTGACAGCTGACCGGCAATTTGTCAAGAGTATAGCTTCATTCTCAGTAAATTCTCAGCATGTACACATGTATTTTTTAATGTTATATTCTATATTCTATTACGCAAAAACTGGATAATAGTTACTATAATTATTGACTATAATAAACCCAATAATAGTGGCAGTAGCTATTCAACACAAGAACAGAGGCACAGGCACTGAGGCACAACGGATCTATTCCATGGAATTATGCAAGTACATATTAATTCAGTTGGGACCAAAAAGCAATCATGCAAGTCCTATGAGATTAAAAGTTGTAGGTTCCATACAATTCTGGAGCAAGGAAGATTGCAGTGTTTGTTGCACAACAAAAAACTAATATTGCTGTCCAGGCATTCAACAAAAAACTCAGAAATAAGGAATTGCAAAACTAATCCAGAAGAGCATATACAGAAAATACACACTGTTTGTTGCAGAACAAAAAAAAAACTTGCTTAACATGCAAAACAAGAGGAAATGAAGGAAATAACCTTTAATTTTTAAAAATCTAAATCCCAGTCACTGTAGCTCGAATCAAACGGCACAGATGAATCATTTTCAACATCTTTTTCAGAATGACCTGTAGCAAAATTAAAGAGTAAAAATTAAAATTCAATGGATTTAAAAAACTTTAAGGTTACAACTTATAAGCAATTAATAGCATACCATCTCTAATATCCGGGAGCCAATCTTTGACGCACATCAAGGTTTCAACGGATTCACAATGTAGTGAGGAACGAGTATCCGTTATTATTCTCCTACACTTGCTAAAAGAATTCTCAGAAGCAACCGAAGAAGTTGGTATAGCTAGTATATCCCGAGCCATCCGTGCAAGTATTGGAAATTTAGGACCATTAAGTTTCCACCAATTTAGAATGTCAAATTCAACTCCATTATCTATGGGAAACAAACCTTCTTTTAAGTATTCATCCAACTCACTTTTTCTAGTGTGTTCCCCTAAATTATTACTTGCAACAAAATACTGAAAACCACCCAACCATTCTCCACCAGCTGAATTTACTGCCATTCCCCCGCTGACCGAACGAGAACTTTCCACAAACTCACTGCCTTTCCCAAATTGATCAGAATATTCATTAAAAATCTGCAACAAAAACTCACGTACCTCCTCTACGTAAAAATCAGCCCGATGATCATAAATACCCTTGTATGCAAATTCGACTATGATCATCTTGTATCTAGGATCAAGAACAACAGCAACGGTTAACAACTTATTGCATTCATCCTAATATTTATCAAATTTAAGTTGCATTTTTTATGCCATCAAAATAATCCAATCATCACTTGATCCAGCCCAAAATTTAATGCTTCTCCGAATTTGAATGACATCAATAAAGTACAGATTTGCAGTTGGATATTTGACACCCGAATGTTTTTTGGTTATATCTGAAAAAATCTTCAAACAGTCACACACTTTTTTCCCATTTTCCCACTCAATTTCTGAAGGCAAAAATTTATATTCATTGTCTAATTCTTTTAGACGTTCAATGGCAAGACGGAGTTCAAGAGATGCAACAATCATTTCGTAAGTTGAGTTCCAACGGGTGTCAACATCTAAAGGGATGCGTCGCATAGTATTCAATTTGGTTTGAGACAAGGCAATAGTGTACTTCTCATCTCTATGCGCTGATGATCCAATATATTTTGCAGTTTTTTGTATCTTCTCAATTAATGGATCTAACATTTCTAACCCACTTTTCACAATCAAATTAAGAATGTGTGGCACACATCGCATGTGAAACATGTCACCATTATGAACAAGTGCTTTTTTCCCATTTAACCAAATTTTAATACCCGAAAGCATCCCTGAATTATTAGAAGCATTATCAACGATAACCGAAGATAGTTTTTTATCAATATTCCACTCCAATATTCTCTCTTTTAACCACTCACTTAGATTAACACCCTGATGTGGGTATGGAACGACACGGAAAGAAATAATCCGTTTGTGCAAAACCCAAACATCATCAATATAGTGACAAGTGACACAAAAGTAGGATCGGTTTTGATGTTTGGGTTTCCACCCATCAGTGGTAAGACTGACTCTACAATTCAAATTTTCAATTTCATTATAAATTTTATCTTTCTCAGCCGTATACACATCAACCAGGTCTGATTTTACTGTTTTCCTAGTCCGATGCTTGTAAGAAGGCATTACATAAGAAATCCAAAGACGAAAATAATCATACTCGGCCATAGAAAAAGACAAATCATGCTTAGCAATCATTTTAGCATACAAAGCTCTCTCCGTAGCAGGATCAAACTTGTGAACTCCTAATTTGGGTTGGGAATCCTCACTGCTAACTTTCTTTCCTAAAAGCTTTTGAGAAATGGGAATTTTATTATTCTCAATCGACAACTTTTTGTGTGATTTTTTAGATGAGTTGTTCCTTGATCGCTTGCCCCATGAAAATTTTGATGACAATACTTACAAATAGCATCAATTTTATTCGTACCTTCTTTAGTTTCAGTTCTGATACGATCGAAGTGCTCCCAAACAGCAGATGTTAATACCTTCTGTTTTTTGACAACTGGTTGCTTGACTTGCTTCTCTTGACTAGCCAAATCTTCTTGTGAAAGTATAGTACAATCTTGATCATTCTGAGACATATTTGCACCACATTTAGTCGATACCATGCCAACAGAGTTTGATGATGCGGAACCTCCTGAACCATTTCCTGCAGTTTTAAATAACAAACATCATGCTTCTAAATTCTAATATAAACATTCTTCCATTATTCAATGAATAATCTTGAATGATGATATTCATACATCAACTAGCAGTAGCAGGTATTTCAGTTGATGCGAATAACAATATGAGTGTCAAATACCAAGACAATCATTAGGGACAGAGGGGCAAGACACATTTCTGCAATTTGTAAAGCAGCTCAGTAGTCAAATTCAAATGAGAAAATGAAACCCCACAAATAATTTCCGAACTACTTTATAATTTAGCTATAGTGAGGACCAAAGGACTAAAAGCACAAAAACCACTGATATTGCGATAAACATAGATTGTATCCAACATCAGAAGACACAGATAATGTCTATGGAAAAGGCCAAAAAGAGATTATAAAGGCAAAAAAGAGATTCATCATGGGCAGGTACTTCAGTAGCAGGTATTTCAGTTCAAGCTAAACAATTAAACTTTTTCTTAATCACCCTACTTAATCATCAATTCATCATGAACACAAAACAACACATACAGAATTAAACAACCAGAAGATATCACATTCTCAACAACCAGAACATAAGTTTGTAATGAATCATTGCAAAGAGTAAACATAGGATAATACCTTGTTCCATTATTCAATCAAAGAACTGGTGATTCACCCAATACAACTGAACAATCAGTCGTGTTAAATCTGAAACCCAATCAAAGTCGTCTTAAATTAATATACAAGAATCTAATAATTATTACAAGAACTAATTGAATACTCAATTAGGAGAAGTTTAAATAACATACCTTAAATGAAGTAGTTGAAATTGGGAATAAGATATCTAGGTTGAATCTAAGAGCCGAGAGGCGGCGTCGCGGCGGCAAAACTGCGAGAGGCGGTACTGATTACTGAAGTATGAGGGAGCGGCGATTAGGTTTTGAGAGGTGGGCGGCGATTAGGTTTTGAGAGGTGACTGTTGAGACTCTCAGACTTTAGCTCGACTAATTTACTAATTTAGGACTTTAGCTCGACTAAAGAATATGTCATATTCTTTCAATCTTTTCTTTTTGTTCAAAATTAATATTTTTTTAATGTTATATTCTTAAGTCTTCACTCTTAACCTTAATTAGAATTATTTATATAGTAAGTGAAAATATATTATAAAATTCATATTATTAATATATTATTAAATTTAAGAAATATATATATATATATATATATATATATTACATATTTCGGATTCGGATATTTTCGGATACGAATATGCTTATATCCATATTCGTATCCGTATTTGTCGGATGCAGATACGGATAATATCCGCTTTGTTACGGATACGGATAATATCCGTTTTTTCTCGGATACGAATGCAGATATTTCGAACGGATATCGGATTTTCTGAAATTTTTTTCCCAGCCCTAGGTACAATAACTGAAATAAAACCATAACCAGATCTCTGTGGGAACGAACTCAACCTTATTCTATATTACTTGTGACCACGTACGCTTGTGTGTATTAGTGCAAACAAGTTTTTGGCGCCGCTGCCGGGGATCATCGGTGTTATATTTTTGGTTTATGTGCTTGTCAATATTGGTCGTTAGAGTTCACTGACTCGGATTGGTTACTTATCTATTCTTGTGTAGTTCGTGGTGTTTCAGGTACTTGTCAGAGAGCGTTGACTTTGAAGATGGATTTTCTAAATTACTATGGAGTTCAGCAGGTGGTTAGTGTTTGTGAGCTATGTGCGGGCGCACATGAGACGAATCAGTGCTGGAGCAACCAAGGTGGTATCCAACAACCTCAACAGCTTTATCAGCAGTATCAAGGTCAACAATATGGAGCACAGCCTTACTATCCTCAGAATTTTCTGCAGCAGCAGAACCAGGATTTTCAGCAGCAGTTAGGGCAGAATTTTCTGCAGCAGTATGACCCGTGGCAATCTGAACCTCTGAGTTATGAGGAACAGCCATATTTTCAATACCATCCTCAACAGTACCAGCAAGATGTTCCAGATAGGTCATATTTCTTTGGAAGTGAAGAGTTTCAACATCAGCAACCTACTCCTACTTTTCAGTCAGATGAGGTTGATGTTATGGAGGAGATTAGGATGCTTGCAAAGAGTTATGAGGAGTCTACCAAATCTATGGGGACACTAATTGCTCAAGTTTTGAGTGCCTTGGAACAAGAGAAACAACAATTCATACTAGATGCAATTCCAGAAAATAACGGTGACTTGGAGCAGGGTACTGCATGCATAATTGAGGAAGACAAATTCCAAGGTGAGGTGAGCGTTCACAAGCCATGTGAGGAATTTGATCAAGCTAGTGAGGTGGATGATTTGGAAAAGGCACCAGTTGAGACAGACACTGATGAGCTACGCAAATTTCAAGAATTGGTATGTACGTTCTAAGAAGCTGATGAACATGAGAAAGATGCAGATCTTCTACTTGTCTCAAAGTGTGAAGATGGAGGTAGTGCATTAGAACCAATGGAGGAAGTTCTCTTTGAGGAACCAAAGGCTTCAGCAACTTACATTTACCCTCCTCCATTATATTCAAGCGACTATCAAGTAAACAACAAAACCCAATTTCAATATTTCCCCCAAAAGTATGACCAACAATGATAGCATCTACCGTCTACGGTTTACATATTTGAAAAACACCAAAGCAACATATATATGCTAACTTGAAAACATATGAAGGTACCGAGTATGGGATATAGAAGATCATGTAAAAGAAGGAAGAAGAGTACCAGGGTGAACCAGGGCTTGAACCTGCTACGTATAAACCCTATTGTGATTGATCCCGAATACACCGAGTTTATTTATATATATATAGTGAAGTTTGATTTTGTATAGGATTGTATTACCTTATTTGTTATCTGTATAAAAAAACGTAGAAGAGTCAGAGCAGTAAAATTGTTTTAAAAAAGATGTAGGAGCTGGGGTTTGATGGCAGGTTTTATTAACTACTATCCGCTTAATTTTTAGAAGCAGCTTTTTCAAAAAGCATCTCTTACCTGCTTCTAAAAAAAGCAGCTTTTATAAAAAAGCGCTTTCACCAAAAGCAGCTTTTATATTTTACCAAAAGCTATTTTACCTGCTTTTGTGCTAAAAGTTGCTGTAGTTTTCCGGAACAGCACTCCCAAACGCTACCTTACTTAAAGGCTTGTGAATTTTAGGACCAAAGCCAACCTAGATGTGGTTGGAGACTCAGCTCATTAGCGAATCACATAGCACACAAATCTATCACAAGCAATAAAATAAATTTCATAAGTTTCACAGAATCAACAAAAATCAATGTTGTGATATGTCAAATAAAAATTAAGTGTAAGTATAAACTGAGATTATCAAAGCCTCCTCTTTTACCCTTACATGAAATTGTAGAATATATACTTGGATTTTAAAAAGTTGAGGATTTTGGGCTATCTTTTCCTACATTTTGAACACTTAATCTTCCTGTATTTCATGATGCAATTTCATTGCCCAAAATGTAGGGAAATCCAGAACAACTAAAAGAAAGTCACATTATTCAAATTCGAAATGTATCAAAATTATCTAATATCATAATTTATAATATTAAGGTCAAAAATTCATCAATAAAACAATAATCTCTCATCCTTTTTTTATTAATTTTTATAAGATTTAATAAAAATAGATTGTGTACAAAGATATTATTTAATTAGGTCCTGAATGAACTATGATCGTAGTATTAATTAGAATATGATATTCATGATTTTGTAATATTTCGCTCTAGTGAATTTATCTAATTATACATGTCAAATTTACATGAATCTTAACACCCCATTATGCATTTCGTCATATAAAGTTATTATTAATATTCTATTTTATCAGAAAAATTATTATTAATATTTGAGCATATTTTATCTAAGGCTTTTTTTCCAATCTCTATTGAATCTAATTAATAAAAAAAATTGTTTAAATTATTTAATTACATTTTGAATGAAATGTGATCCGAATAGTCTTTTTAAAATATAAATTTCACTCATTATTACTTAATGTAAGTATACATGTAGTAGAATGTTACTCGACAACGTCTCACATTTTATTATATAATTTATTTTATCAATCTTTATAAAATCTAATAAATGCATAAAATTGTTTGATTTATTTAATTACTTTTCGAATCAAACGTGATCTGATTAGTCGTTTTAAAGTATAACTTTTACTCAATATAATTATATAGTAAAATGTTACTCGACGTCGTCGCATGACGATTTCTCGCATTTTATTATGTAATTTTCTTTTACCAATATCTATAAAATATAATAAATACAAAAAATATGTTTGATTTACTGAATTACATTTTGAACGAAATATGTCTCGGATAGTCGTTTTAAAATATCACTTTTACTATATATTACTCAATATAATTATATATTAGAATGATTGGATATGCACAACATATATTTTATCATTGAAAAAAATTAATTTAAAAAATTGTTGTGAAATAATTTTTTCAAAAAAATTTTTATTTATGAAATTATAAATAATGTGCATACATTTTTATTTATTAATCTTCATAACATTAACTAAATATCAACGTTATGTACCTTGTTTAGTTATTTCAGTTTTAATTGAAATGAGATATTAATCATAATTAAAATATGAGTTTCACAATTTCGAATTTTGTTTATTTAGTTAGTGACATAATTTAATTAAATATTAAATACTTACTTGATGGTTATCATCTCACTTTTTTCTTATGAAAATGTTTAATTATTTTTGAAGAGAAATTTCAACTATAATGAAATAAAATTAACATAAAATAATTAAGCTATTAAGACCTTACTCTTTTAATCCGTAGCTACAACAATAAAGTACTATGTTTATTTTACAAACATATATAAATTCAATCACTTAGACCTTGGCATAACATATTGTAGTACAAAATATTGTATATATATGAATTGTAAAATAAATGTTTTTCAAATAAATAAAACCTATCACTTTATTAAAATTACATTTATTTTTATTATTTATTACATTTATTTAGTTTAAAAGAAAAATAATATTACATGAATATTATTTAAAGGTCATATGAAAAATACATGAAACATTTAAAGTAGACATCATTTTCTAAAAGTTTCTAATTCATTATTTCATTTTTATAAAATAAGATATACCATTAATATGCTAAATAAAATTTCCACATCTTATAACAAATGATTAAATGAATATCAAACCGGTTACAGACTAAATAGAAACAAATACACCATAAAAGAATAATATATATTAAACACAATTTATGCTGTCGGACTTCGATATCAATTAACCAATACAAGTTTGACTCAGATGCCTACTCCCTTATCCCTAACCGAGGACAGTGAACAAATTGTCATCATCATGTGCTGCTGTAAATACTTATCTATTTTTATGAAGTCTCTACATGAAGGACATGAAGATTATATCCTAAATATATATCTATTTTTGTGATTTACGTAAAACTTATGATTACTATTTAAAAACTCTAAGCCAAGAGTTCTTGCACACTATTTAATTTAATCTATGGTTACTCTTGTAACTCGAGAAGATAAATGTTATATCAACATTGTATATAACTCAGGGAAGAGAATAGGAATACAATATAAAGGAGTCCATTTCTTTGACAGGAAAGTTGTCTTTTTATGTTTCTATAATAACTCAGAAAGGATAATATATTATTCTATTATATAAAAAAACAAAGTGGTGATGTTGTCATAGAATAAACTATACTTTGCAGGACATGAAAATTTATTGTTCTGAAGCAATGTCTGGAGGGAGCCTGATTAGTTCTCTAAACTTCGCTATAGTGTCCAATGTATTTGCAAATAATAGTAGGCAGTATCGAGTGTACTTGATTTTTGTAGCTTATGAATAGAGACAAATTTACGCCTTGTGATATCAACATAATAATATCTTGTTAGTGATCAACAATGGTATTTAATCCCGACCAATAAAATAAAATCGATGAATCTCACATATTTATAAAGATTAATGTCGTGAAATGCCAAAATAAATGCAAGTAAAAATATGAACCAAAATTATCAAAGCTACTCTCGTCTCTTAAACATAGAATTGTAAAGTGCATAATTATGTTAAAAAATTACATGATCTTTAGTTTGCCTTTTCCTATATCTTGGCCATTCAATCCACCTATATTTTGTGAAGCAATTGCATTGTCTGAACCGGATGGAAATCGAGAGCAACAGAAAAAAAGTTTCATTGGCTAATTTGAGTAATTTTAAGTAAGAGAACTCCATCTATACTATTATATAATAGTCGAAATATTAAAAATTTTGATACCTGTTTTTTTGTACATCATAAAATTACTTATTTACCCTTTTGGTACCTATTTTTTGGTACATCGTGAATTTACTTATTTACCCTTCATTATTTATAAAAATATATACGATATCTATGCTATTAAAACACCTAAAATAAATAATAACATAATATAATTAATGGTAATTAGTCAATTGCCTTTTTCACATTTACTTTTAGTTGAAGATATTACCTTTTATAAACACCTAAAAATATCATTCGTATCATATCTTCCAATCATTAATATTTCCTTTCAAATTAAAACACGTTGAAACACCTAAAATAAATAATAACATAATATAATTAATGGTAATTAGTCAATTGCCTTTTTCACATTTACTTTTAGTTTAAGATATTACCTTTTATAAATACCTAAAAACATCAATCGTATCATATCTTCTAATCATTAATATTTCCTTTTAAATTAAAACACGTTTTATTTTTGATTTAAAACTCATTTTACAATCATTAATATATACCCGAAAATATCACATCATATTTCGGCAAGGTCATCCTAATTATTAAAATAAATAATAAAATAATAAAGTAAAATTATAATAAGTAAAATAATATCACACAATATTTCGGCAAGGTCATCCTAATCATTAATATTTACTTTTTAATTACATAAAAAATAATTATAATATAAAGTAAAATTTATTACATATCAAAAGAAATCGTACGGATTATAAGCTACTACTATAAAACTACTAACAAAAAAAAAAGTATTCAAAATTAAGAGGAAACATTATGAGGGTGTTTGGGGGAACTTATTTCCAGAATAAGTCAACTTATTTTAAGACAAAGTTAGAGATTCCTAATTTTTTTTGAAAAAGTTAACTTTTTTTTGCAACTTATTGAATCTCGAACATACATTAAATACTTATATAAAAAAAAATTATCAAAATATGACATTTTTACTCGAAAATAAGTCCATAAGGACTTAAAATAAGTCTACCCAAACAGGCACTATGTTCTCAACATGACTAAATTGAAATTCATTACAATGAAGTGAGCTATAAAATCTAAATATTAATATAAAATCTCTTATAAGGAATAATTAAAATTAGGGTGTTATACATGCACTTTAATATAAAATGGTCCATAAAATAGGTTGTCGAGAACGGGGTTATAATTGATGTACTCGTGTTTTTAATCGGTATTTGCAAAGTTAAAACCAAGAACTATACATTAATGTTGTGCTTCGCACCAAAAGCAAATATTTAACAATTATTTATTAAGCATTTTTTCAATGTTATCATATTTCTATTGTGATTGAATACATGAAAGTTAGGAAAATAAAGTAGCGAACTAAATAACAATTTTCAAGCTAAAAGTTAATGGAAGGATTTAATGGCAGATGCAATTCAAGAATTTATTTACCTAAAGGGACTGATTATATATGAAGTATATGACAACTAATTAGATACACTAATCAATTTTTATTTGCGGCAGTGTTAAAAGCTAAAAATAAATTAAAGGCTGTTGAATTTTTGGATCAAAACCAATTATACTAGTTTCATAAGTCTCACATATTAACAAAAATCAATGTTATGATATGCCAAATAAAAATCAAGTGTAAGTATAAATTTGAGATTATCAAAGCCTCCTCTTTTACCCTTAACATGAAATTTTAGAATACATACCTGAATTTTAAAAAGTTCAGGATTTTGGCTGCTTTTCTTACATTTTGAACACTTAATCTCCCCGTATCTCATAATGCAACTTCATTGCCCAAATGTATATCATAATCAAATTCGAAATGTATCAAAATTATATTATTATATATTTATGATATTAAGGTCAAAAATTTATCAATAAAATAATAATCTCTCATCCTTTTTCATTAATCTTTATAAGATTTAATAAAAACAAATTGTGTACAAAGATATTATTTAATTAAGTCCTGAATGAATTATGATCGAGGAAGTAGTATTAATTAGAAAATGATATTCATGATTTTGTAATTTTTCAACATGTCAAATTTACATGAATCTTAAGTCCCCCATTATGCATTTTGTCATATAAAAATTATTATTGATATTTGAGCATATTTTATCTATGGTTTTTTTTTTTACCAATCTTTGTTGAATCTAATTAATACAAAAACTTGTTTAAATTATTTAACTACATTTTGAATGAAATGTGATCTGAATAGTTATTTTAAAATATAAATTTCACTCATTATTATTTAATGTAAGTATACATGTAGTAGAATGTTACACAATAGCGTCTCGCATTTTATTATATAATTTATTTTATCAATCGATATAAAATCTAATAAATTCAGAAAATTGTTTGACTTATTTAATTACTTTTCGAATGAAACGTGATCCGATTAGTCGTTTTAAAGTATAAATTTTACTCAATATAATTATATAGTAAAAGTTACTCGACGTCGTCTCACGACGACTTCTCGCATTTTTTATGTAATTTTCTTTTTCCAATCTCTATAAAATAAAATAAATACAAAAAATTATTTGATTTACTTAATTACATTTCGAATGAAATGTGTCTCGAGTAGTCGTTTTAAAATATGACTTTCACTATATATTACTGAATGTAATTATATATTAGAATTATTTGATATGCACAACATATATTTTATCATTGAAAAAAAAAATTTTAAAAATTGTTGTGAAATAAATTTTTCAAAAAAGCGATTACAATCTATACTATTATATTAAAGTCGAAAGATTTTGAAAGTTTATCGATTTGGTTTTCGGTTTGGTTATCCCAATTATTAAAATAAATAATAAATAATATAATTAATGGTAATTATCCGATTGCCTTTTTCTCATTTACTTTTAGTTAAAGATATTACCTTTTATAAACACCTAAAAACATCAATCATACCATATCTTTCGACCATTAATATTTCCTTTCTAATTTAAAACATGTTACCTTTTTGATTTAAAACTAATCTTACAATCACTAATATATACTCGAAAATATCACATCATATTTTCCAATTACTAATAAAATATATTAAAAATCTGTATACGTTGTTTATAATAAGGAAAGATTAGTATAATCCGTAAACATGAGTATATTAAATTATATTAAATTAAAATTAAAAAAATATTAAAAATAATGATGATATAAAAACCTATTTGTAATATTAAATAAATTTAAAACATAAGAAACGAAACCCGTGCGATGTACGGGCATTGAAAGTTTGTCGGTTCGATTTTCGGCATGATTGTCCTAATTATCAAAATAAATTATAAAATAATATAATTAATGATAATTAGCCAATTACTTTTTTAATTAAAAGACATTTAATTTTAATTGATGATATTACCTTTTATGAACATCTAAATATTGTATCTTTTAATCAGTAATATTTTTTCTAATTAAAATACGTTAACTTTTAATTTAAAACATACTATTTCAACAATTAATATATACCCAAAAATATCTCATCATATCTTCTAATCACTAACAAGATATAATAGTAATCCGTACACAACGAATAATGACCGTTAGATTTTTACTAAAAAATCAGAATCGGTAGATTTAATGAGTAGATATATTATATGATTAAATTAATTTACTAAAATTTCAAGGTTCGAATTACCCCATCTTCATAAATGCGTCATGAAACAAGATGTCCACAGAAGCTCCATTGGTTATCAAGACTCGCTTCACCTCTGAATTTCCAATCACGGGAGTTATGACCAGCGGGTCGTCATGGGGGAACTTCACCCCTTCGAGGTCTGAATCATCGAACCTGATTGCTACCTCAGTTTTTGCACATTTTGGTGTTTCAACAACAATATGCATTACTTCTCTGGCATAAGCCTTTCGAGAATTCTTTGTTGTCCCGGCCGCTGTTGGGCCTCCTGAGATCATATTGATTACTGGCCCTCGGGGCTGTGGGTTGCGATCTTGATCATCGTCGCTCCTATCATACTCTCTTCTCTGATTACCACGGTCTTCACCCTTAGTGAAGTGGCTCAACTTCCCTCTACGGATCAAGAACTCAATCTCATCCTTGAGTTGCTTGCAATCATCAGTGTTATGCCCAACATCCTTGTGGAATCTGTAGTATTCATTCTTCTTTCTCTTTGAAGGATCACCCCTAAGTGGCTTCGGCCATCGAAAATTCTTATCTTTCTCAATGTCCAACAGGATTCGGCTCCTGGGAGTATTCAACCTTACATAATCAGTAAACCTCGGTCCTAGAGCAGAGTCGTAGTCCTTGCTAGTTCGGGGATATTTGTCCCTAGCATTATACTCCTGCTCTGTCTTTCGCTTCATAGAGTTCCCATTTTCACCACTTTCAGTAGAGGCCTCTGTTTTCCTCATGCTTTCCTCAGCCTTTATATATTTGCTCGCCCTTTTTTGGAGTTCAGTCATGCTCTCAGGAGGGTGTTTTGCAAATGACATCTGAAAGAAGGTGTTGGTTATCCCATTCTCCAAGGCTATCATAGCTACTTTATTTTCCAGATCAGGGGCGTTTAGCGTTTCCTTGGTGAAGCGCTTAAGGCAATCCCTTAGGTTCTCATTCTTTCCTTCCACCACTTGCATAAGAGATGTAGAGCTCTTCTCATTGACTCTTCCACTAAAAAATTTATTGATGAAGGCCGTGCTCAATTCCTTGAATGTGCCGATCGAGTTTTCAGGCAAACGACTATACCATCTTTGAGACATACCTGTAAGGGTTTGAGGGAACGCCCTACACTTGAGAGCATCACTAGCATGCTGCAAAAGAAGTGCATTCGAGAACGTTCTCACATGGTTTGCGGGATCGACCGTTCCATCATACGCCTTTATCGTAGGCATCTTGAACTTTCTAGAGATATGAGCATTCATCACCTCCTCAGTGAATGGGGGTGTGAGATCATCAGGATCTCCAAGTTGCATCAAATCTCGAGGATCACCCTTGGGGACTTCTGCCCTCGTAGTTCCAACACTTGGGACCTCGGTCCTTCTCTCTCTCCTTGAAGGTCTATCCAAATTAATAAAGGGAATCTCTCCTCCTGACCACGAAGAGGGTCGGTTCTGGTTCTGTGTTTGCTGCTCCCTTTCTATATCGTCCTTCAACTTATGGATCTCGGCTTCATAAGCCTTGATTCTTTCAGCGGCTATCATAGGGGGTCCATCAAGGATTTGTCGAGTACACCTTATAGGCTCCTTGCTTGGATGTCGCCTCCTCGGGGCTCACTACGCCATAGATTGCTTATAGCAACCCCAAAACTATGTTACCATAGACTCTGTTTAAAGTTACTATAGGCTAAAATAGAGCTATGGTAACACTTCAACCGTGTTAGGTTCTCAACAGTTGCTATAGGTACCAAAGGTAACATAAAAAACAACCTATGGTAACTTGGCAAATGCGGTTACTAAAGACCTCTATAGCAACATCTTAAACACTCTACAGCAACATAGTTTGTGTGTTATAATAGATGTTACAATTTTGCACAGGGGCAATTGTGGGGCCCACATATGGGTGGGACCCACGAGTGGACCCCCTTTCTATGGGTCCCACAAATTAAAAACCAATGGTAACATATTTAATACCTATTGCAACACCTTTATGTAATAAAATAAAAAAATATTCCATTTAAATGTTGCATTTCCCAACAAAATAAAACCAACCACAATGCAAATCCTATTTTCATTCACCAGTAAAATAATCTAACATCATTCAGTGTTAAACCAACAAGCTATACAACGCTAGAGTCTTAGCTCCAAGTTACATCTTCTACAATGAAAAGTAATTACTAACAACATTATTACAAGTTCAGCCACGTCCACAATAACAAAAGTAAACACAAAAGCAAATAATAAGTAGCTCCAGAACTTTTAGCACTACGCCATAAATGCTTATATGCAATGCTTTTATCAAGTGTTTTACTGAAAGTGTTCTGTTAGGTATGAAATTTTGGCTCTAATGAAACAGAACTTGAACTGGTGTTGCATTACACATAATTAGCGTTGCATTTGATCCACGGTGTTTCACATAATGCAACACTAAGAGCTGGCGTTGCATTAGATATTTTTTAATTTTAAAAAATGCTGATGTGGCAGCAGTGGGGGCCATATTTGCTGACGTGGCATTGCTGACGTGGCAAGTGTGGGGCCCACAATTGCTGATGTGGCAGATGTGGGGCCCATATTTTCTGACATGGCATTTGCTGACGTGGCAGAAGCGTTGCATTAGGTGAAAAAAGCGTTGCATTCTCTATCTAAAAGCGTTGCATTAGTTAATTTTTAATTTTAATAAACGCTGACGTGGCTGTTGTGGGACCCACCTGGGTGACGTGGCAGTGTGGGGCCCACAAGGATGACGTGGAAGAAGGCCAGAGATGCTGACGTGGCAGGTGTGGGGCCCACAATTGCTTACGTGGCAGGTGTGGGGCCCACATTTACGGACATGACATTCGGTGACGTGGCAGAAGCGTTGCATTAGGTGTAAAAAGCGTTGCATTTGCTATATAAAAGCGTTGCATTAGGTATTTTTAATATTAATAAAGTCTGACATGGCAGCTGTGGGGCCCACTAAGGGTGACGTGGCAGTGTGGGGCCCACAATGGTGGCGTGGCAGGTGGTCCACAGATGCTGACGTGGTAGGTGTGGGGCCCACAATTGCTGACGTGGCAGTTGGGGGACCCACATTTGCTGACGTGGCATTCGCTGACGTGGCAGAAGCGTTGCATTAGGAGAAAAAAGCGTTGCATTTGATGTTTTGAAGTGTTACGTTAACTGCTGCTCTTACCGGAATGATGAAACTATTTTTTAAAATCTTTTTTTCGACGTTCCAATCGTACGGATGTCAAGATATAACGGTTTTAGTGAAGTGGTAAATTTTTAAAAAATTTGCTAGATGTATTTGGTTTGGTTTTGTAACGGTCAAACCGGTCAACGTAGACTTCCCTTTTAAATAGTCTTGTCCCGATTGATGAAACTATTTTTTAAAATCTTTTTTTCGACGTTCCAATCGTACGGATGTCAAGATATAACGGTTTTAGTGAAGTGGTAAATTTTTAAAAAATTTGCTAGATGTATTTGGTTTGGTTTTGTAACGGTCAAACCGGTCAACATAGACTTCCCTTTTAAATAGTCTTGTCCCGAATGATGAAACTATTTTTTAAAATCTTTTTTTCGACGTTCCAATCGTACGGATGTCAAGATATAACGGTTTTAGTGAAGTGGTAAATTTTTAAAAAATTTGCTAGATGTATTTGGTTTGGTTTTGTAGTGATCAAACCGGTCAACGTAGACTTCCCTTTTAAATAGTCTTGTCCCGAATGATGAAACTATTTTTTAAAATCTTTTTTTCGACGTTCCAATTGTACGGATGTCAAGATATAACGGTTTTAGTGAAGTGGTAAATTTTTAAAAAAATTTCTAGATGTATTTGGTTTGGTTTTGTAACGGTCAAACCGGTCAACGTAGACTTCCCTTTTAAATAGTCTTGTCCCGAATGATGAAACTATTTTTTAAAATCTTTTTTTCGACGTTCCAATCGGACGGATGTCAAGATATAACGGTTTTAGTGAAGTGGTAAATTTTTAAAAAATTTGCTAGATGTATTTGGTTTGGTTTTGTAACGGTCAAACCGGTCAACGTAGACTTCCCTTTTAAATAGTCTTGTCCCGAATGATGAAACTATTTTTTAAAATCTTTTTTTCGACGTTCCAATCGTACGGATGTCAAGATATAACGGTTTTAGTGAAGTGGTAAATTTTTAAAAAATTTGCTTGATGTATTTGGTTTGGTTTTGTAACGGTCAAACCGGTCAACGTCGACTTCCCTTTTAAATAGTCTTGTCCCGAATGATGAAACTATTTTTTAAAATCTTTTTTTCGACGTTCCAGTCGTACGGATGTCAAGATATAACGGTTTTAGTGAAGTGGTAAATTTTTAAAAAATTTGCTAGATGTATTTGGTTTGGTTTTGTAACGGTCAAACCGGTCAACGTAGACTTCCCTTTTAAATAGTCTTGTCCCGAATGATGAAACTATTTTTTAAAATCTTTTTTTCGACGTTCCAATCGTACGGATGTCAAGATATAACGATTTTAGTGAAGTGGTAAATTTTTAAAAAATTTGCTAGATGTATTTGGTTTGGTTTTGTAACGGCCAAACCGGTCAACGTAGACTTCCCTTTTAAATAGTCTTGTCCCGAATGATGAATCTATTTTTTTTAATTATTTTTTCGACGTTCCATTCTTACGGATGTCAAGATATGACTATTTTAGTGATGTGGTAATTTTTTAAAAAATTTGCTAGATGTATTGGGTTTTGTTTTTAAACGGTCAAACCGGTCAAAGTAGCCTTTCCTTCTAACTAGTCTTTTCCCGAATGATGAATCTATTTTTTTTTAATTATTTTTTCGACGTTCCAATCTTACGGATGTCAAGATATGACTGTTTTAGGGATGTGGTAATTTTTTAAAAAATTTGCTAGATGTATTTGGTTTGGTTTTATAACAGTCAAACCGGTCAAAGTAGCCTTTCCTTCTAACTAGTCTTGTCCCGAATGATGAATTTATTTTTTTAAATTATTTTTTCGACGTTCCAATCTTATGGATGTCAAGATATGACTATTTTAGGGATGTGCTAATTTTTTAAAAAATTTGCTAGATGTATTTGGTTTGGTTTTATAACAGTCAAACCGGTCAAAGTAGCCTTTCCTTCTAACTTGTCTTGTCCCGAATGATGAATCTATTTTTTTAAATTATTTTTTCGACGTTCCAATCTGACGGATGTCAAGAAATGACTATTTTATGGATGTGGTAATTTTTTAAAAAATTTGCTAGATGTATTTGGTTTAGTTTTATAACGGTCAAACCGGTCAAAATAGCCTTTCCTTATAACTAGTCTTGTCCCGAATGATGAATCTATTTTTTTAAATTATTTTTTTGACGTTCTAATCTGATGGATGTCAAGAAATACTATTTTAGGGATGTGGTAATTTTTTAAAAAATTTGCTAGATGTATTTGGTTTGGTTTTATAACGTTCAAACTGGTCAAAGTAGCCTTTCCTTCTAACTAGTCTTTTCCCGAATGATAAATCTATTTTTTTAAATTATTTTTTCGACGTTCCAATCTTACAGATGTCAAGATATGATTATTTTAGGGATGTGGTAATTTTTTAAAAAATTTGCTAGATGTATTTGGTTTGGTTTTATAACGGTCAAACTGGTCAAAGTAGCCTTTCCTTCTAACCAGTCGTGTCCCGAATGATGAATCTATTTTTTTAAATTATTTTTTCGACGTTCCAAACGTACGGATGGCAAGATATGACGATTTTAGGGATGTGGTAAATGTTTTAAGAAATTTGCTAGATGTATTTTGTTTGATTTTATAACGGTTAAACCGGTCAAAGTAGACATTTCTTTTAACATTAAATTATTTTTAAAATTATGGAAAATCGATGTATTATCAAGATATATAAAATGACAATACATTTTAATTTTATTTTTCAGTTTAAAATTTAATAAATTTAATATTTTAATTATGGAAAAAATTTGTATTTTACAATAAAAAAATGCAATAAAAGTACAACACACGTGACACACACAACCAACGCGTAATGAAAATTTGGGCGGAAACTAGGTTAAAATTGGGCGCCCTCAATTTTCCCTAAAAAATTCTAACTTCCCCCCAAAACACTCCCAAATACACTACTCCTAGCCTCCCTCTCTACTCATTCTCTCACTGAGTCTCGACAATTACCCCTCTCTCGGTCTCTCAATATCTCTCTCTCTCTCTCTCTACTTCAAATTCGTGTTCTAATTACAACCCCAGATTCATCAATCTGTTAGAATCTTAAAAACAACAAAACCCCCAATTTAAGTCTCTCGGTCTTCTAAGCAGTACAGAGAGGGCGATTGGGTCTTCAATTAACAACCAGTAAATTCATCTAATCGGAGGTGAAGATTAAAGAGAGGGCGATTGGAGGTGAAGAGAGAGCAAGTCACCGGCGTCGGAGCTGCCGGAATGTGGACGGACTCTTCTAATCCTAACGCCGCTGTAGTCGTCACCATCACTGCCGTCGCCGGAATAGCCATAGCCGTTACTGTTCTCTACTCTAGTAGGTAAATACTACAATACTTACACAACATATACATACACAGTATAAACCCTAGATTTTGATGTAAATTAGTAAAATTAGTAAGAATAGATTAATCGGTGAGTTTTTTTTGTTCTGTTCCGGTTTCGTGTAGTAGTCACTTATTCAGCTCAAATTTAGCTTGTTTTCGATGTTTTTGTTCAGATCTCAGTTCGCTACTGCTTTCATTTTCCGAGTTGGGTTTTCAGACAGCCGTAAAAGAATTTAACAAATTTTTGTATTCATTCCGTTAATAGAAAGACTAATTTGACAACACTTTGTGTATAATTATGTTTTTATTTAAATTATTGTTTCGTTCTGCTTGTTTCGGTTCTGAGTTGTTCGATAGTAGTAAATAGTCGGTTGATGTTTTCTGTGTTTGTTAGATGCTTCTAAATTTAGTTATCTGCTTGTTCCTTTTCTTTTTCTTTGATGCTTTGATTTAGACTGTTTGAAATGCATGTTCATGATAGCTTTACTTTGATTGCCATTGTGGTCTATAGATGACAACTAAGCACAATATTTCAATGTTGTAAAGAGGCGCCCGCGTGCTCTGCATATAGTAAATAATATCAAATTGCGGCACAGGAGTTTTTCTTGTTTACCAACATTTTACTTCTTGCAGCTAAAACCATATGTATAATTGTATATTCAACAAGATAGTGTGCGCTACTCATCCAGTGTGTGTATAAAATCACCCTCCTCTGTCTCAAAATGCATCCATCCTCATTCCGTAAAACAATAAAATGGGTTCCAAGAGGATTGAACTGGGCTCACTCCTTATCCTAATGATGACATTGTTCTGGACACGAACAGCAGCTCAGTCAGGGTGCACCAGTGTGCTCATTGGGATGGCGTCGTGCCTAAACTATGTTACGGGAAGCAACACATCGACCCCGTCTTCCTCATGTTGTTCATCACTGGCCAGTGTGGTCAAGTCACAGCCGCAATGCCTATGTAGTGCTCTGAATGGCGATGCTGCAACTGCTTTGGGAGTCAAAATTAATTAGACACTAGCTCTTGCTCTTCCTGCTGCATGCAAAGTGCAAACTCCACCAGTTAGCCGCTGTTATGGTACCCAAAAAACTTAACATAAATTTCAAACAAACATATAATTCTTAGAATTTTCTTTGAAATTCATGTCATGGTAAAAATTGTTGTAGCTTATGTTTTTGAATACTTTGATAGCAGCTAATGGCCCAGCACTCTCTCCGATTGGCTCCCCTGCTGCTTCTCCTATTAGCCCATCAGTATCAGGTAAGATCAAATCTATTATGTTAACTATTGTAGGTGGTTTTCATCTGTTTATAAACCAATCTGAAAATCTTGAGAGTTGTTTCATTGTACTTTCTCCTAGATTTTTCTCCAGGTTGTATTTTTACCAGACGGACCGATGTTCCTTGTCGATGCAATGCAATGCATTCTTGAAACCATTGTTCTTAATAAAGACTATGATTTTCAAAAAAAAATTGTAAAATTTGCTAGAGGTCGGCATGCCTAAAATAAGATACCCATCCATGTTAAACTTCATTTTTGCTACATACAATTTACTTAACTTTAACTATACTTATAAACATGTATCATCTTAATGCAGGATCTAAGAATACTAGAGCAAATGGTGCAACTTCTGGTGGAAGTATATTGAAGTTGCAAGGTAAGTGCATTGCTAACTAGTACTTCTGTCTTACTAGTATGACAAAAGAACAAGGCTGGAATGTTACCATTTGATTCACTTGATTTTCAAGAAGCACTTCAGTATAATAAATTTATTCATGAAATATGTCAAGTGCAGGGAATCCAACATTTGGTTGTCTCTGGGAGGATTTCAAGAAAAAGGATCTGATGATTCACACTTGCGTAAGACACATGTTTTGATCGATAATGCTGGGAATATTAAAAGCACATATAGCAAGATGCACTTGTATGCACTTTACTGGCAGTCACTATCACCTATGTATCTAAGTTGTTCTTAAGAAGTGTTTTTTTTTATATCTTTAGTGGCATTGGACAATATTGGCCAGTTTAATGTTTCTTTGCCTGTTTTGTAGAAAGTTTGGACCTGAGAACTTACTATTTTTTGTTGCTAGACCTGAGAACTTACTATACATAGTATGTTGAACTATTTGAAGGTTTGATGTGGATGTTCCTGGAGGGGCAGTGTATAAAGAGAGCAGTTTTACAGAAGCAGGTTTGCAAAATTTAATATTGTATTTAATGCTGTGATTCACAGTCTTACCAGATCATCTTTGGGTTTTCTTGTATTAAAATATAATTGATTTTTGTTGGTCTGCTTCAAGCAGTTGAGTATCTGATGTAAGCCTAAGTAGTCCTAATGTAAATTTTCCGTACTAGATCAGCATACACTTCTCACTTACGAGAAAATTCAAATTGGTGAAGTTTTTCAGGGAAGGAAATTGTAGCAGTAGACAGCCCCTTTGGACGGTTGGGTTTGACAGTTTGTTATGATTTAAGATTCCCAGATATTTATTAGCAGCTGAGGTTCCATCATGAAGCACAGGTACTGAATCCTTGTACTTGATGGAGGTGAATTCTTTGGAGTGCCATTCTCATCTTTTTTTTAAAACAATAGAGCAAGGAAATTGCTCAAAGTATGGGGTAAATGTTCCACATAGTTGTAAGAAGAATCCAACAGTTGTTGATTTACTACCCGGAACTCCATACAACCAGCAGATTGCAAATTGCTGCAAGGGAGGACTTCTTAGCTCATCGCTGCAAGACACATTCAATTCTGCAAATTCATTCCAGCTTAGTGTTGGTGAAGCTGGAACTGACAACAAAATTGTTAAGGTGCCTAGAAAGGACCAGGTCCTAGCTATACATGTGGAGCTGCCAGAATCGTCAAGCCATAATATTTTTAATTATTAGGGCCTTAAAATTGATTGTGTATGTTAGAATGTTTTGGATTGGTTTCTTTATGTATGAAACTATATACTGCAGAAATTTTAATTAAAGCGTTACATTTGATATTTTTAGTGTTGCATTTCTAGAACTTTGTAGCGTTGTATTTGATATTTTAGTGTTTCATTTCAAGAACATGATAGTGTTGCATTTGGTAAATATAGTGTTGCATTACATGTTGTGGGCCCACTGCCGATATGGCATGTATGACCCATTGCTGACGTGGCATGTGGGCCCTATGTTGACATGGCATGTGGACCTCATTGCTGACATGGCATCCTAGTGGGCCCACTGATGACGTGGCATGCCACATGTACCAATGATGACGTGGCATGCCAACTGGACTGTTGTCGACGTGGCATGCCAGCTGGACCCATTGATGACGTGGCAAGCTAGTGGGACCCACTTAGTGACGTGGAATTGTAATTTTATCTAATGTCAATTGCAACGCCTCTTTGGTGTTGCATTTGCTTGTTGTGGTGTTGCATTACATGTCAGATGCAACGCTTATTGCTGTTACATTAGATGCCAGAAAGCGTTGGATTATGGGGTCTAACGAGACGGTCTCGAATGCAACGCCCCCTGGTGTTGCATTTGGTCTAATGCAACGCTTTTTTGGCCTAAAACAACATTAAACAGGGCGTTGCATTTGAGCGTTTATGGCGTAGTGTAGGTTTCGTTGAACAATTGGAAATTCAAGTTTGAGATAATAGAGCATTGTCAGAACCTGCAAATTTTGAGACAAACAGTGAATTAGCCAAGATTTGAAAAACAAGGACTTATCTCAATTTATTTGTAGCAAAGTACAAAAAATGTCACAAAACTTGTACCATAACTAGTGTGCTCAAATATCAAAAACTGACTATGTATAATCCAGAGAATGAGATTGAATTTCAGCTAAAAATAAAAGTGATGCTGCGAGAATAACACAAACCTTGGCATTGACACCACCAGGAAGAATGGGATTTTCTGCCAAGAGAAGACAAATCCAAGCAATTACATAATTAGAATCATATTCAGATATGCATCTCGAAGGACACCGACCACAATTACAAGCAAGCTTGTATTTTTGGTCACTTGGATAAGAACAAAATATATAGTTATTTAAGTTGGCTCCTGGTTCCTAGCGATTACACATATTGCTTGTTTACTTTTATTACTTAAATAAATCAGAATTTATGATTATTTAAGGAAACTAGAAGTTTATACTTCACACCTATCATATATACAAGAACAGGAGCAGATCCAACATTCTCGATGAGAAATAAAGCACAGCCCCATTGAATCACCAAAACAAGCCTATTAACTATCCGGACAAAATAATTTAGAAATGAACCTAACTTGGTGTCTACTTGGGTGATGAGAAATCAAGGAAATTGCTTAGGTGCTCGTAATGCAAATATGTTGCTTAGTATTAACTTATAGTATACCCCTTGGATGATACAAATACGATAACAAGTGACAAATTATTTCCTTTAATACTCTCCTTAAGTGCTCATAACTACATATTGTGGAACTCAAGTAGGAGCATAAATCGAGAAAGTATTTCATATAACAACCGATAGTTCTTCACAATGAATAAATATATGAACAGCTGAAAAATATGCAAAATTGCTATCCAAGAAGTTAGGCAGATTTTGCAAGTGCAAGACTAAAGACTCTATTGTCAAGTTAAAAAAGGGTATTTTCAGTGGTAGGAATTTTACATGAAGCAAATACTACACTATTAGGTATTTTCCTTAAATCAGATTAAGTGGGGTTAAAACCTCTATTTTTTTCAGGAACAAAAATAAAAAAAAATGTATACACACGAATAATCATTTTCACTGGTATATAGATAAGGGAAATATTACCTCATACAAAATGCATGGCAAATGTCTCCCAGGAACTGATTTGTAGATGACAGACAAGATGCATAACTTGGAAGATGAAATAATGTTTGTGTCTTTCATAATGGAAACCAAATACTTCTACACAATTGAATCTAACTTAATGTTTAAAAAAAATTTGCTATGATTTTCATCTGAAGCATGGAAGTCACAAATGTACATGTAATTTCTTTGGTTAGAATTTAGATATAAGAAAATGAATGAATACCTATATTATAAATGATTTCTTCTCTCTCTTGTACACGTGGAATTGCAACAACCCCTTCAGGCTCTACAGTAACCAGCACGAATGTACCACCCTATGTAAAGTCACAATAGAGTTCCTCAGAAACAAAAAAGAATAGTTAAAAGATAGTCAAGGCTGAAAGCAGACCTGCTCACTAAGCAATTTCACATCACCACTCTCGAATATCAGCTTCTCAGTGTTGAGTAGTTTTCTTTGTTGTTTCAGTTCTAAATTGGAATCTCCTCGCTTTAGTTGAATAGCAAAGCTAGCAGGAATCTATTAAGCAGTCCTAAAAAATGTTGAAAAGAAAAAACTATATATCTGTTCTACACATACAGAAGCTGGATATGATATCTTCACTTCGTACCACGTTTGTGATTTTAAACCATTGATCTGGTAAAGGCAGAAACCACTTTGCAACAAAATTATTATAGAAGGGGCTAAAGATTGGATGCTACACATCACACACACAGGGTCAGGCTCTGTGAAACTTTAAATGAAAATCACTTGGAACATTTAAAAATATACAAATGGAACTATATCATAGTTCACTAATGGAAGAACCCTTAAAAGCAAACCATAAGTTATGGTATAAAAGTTATGTGACGCCCCAAATCTGGGGTCCAGATTTGGTGCCACAACCAATAAAATTAATTATAACTTAATTATACAGACGACCCCTCAACAAGGATCGATCTCAGGTTATAGTATGAAACAAGAATCTAATTACAACAACTATTATAACTACTATACTCTCTTATCAGAAGCACAGTTTAATACTGAATAAGTCCATGCTAACTCTGAAATCTAACTTGAATAGAATGCCTTGCCACACTCGTTCGAATTATAAGACGTAGGTAGACCATTCTTAAGTCTAGCTGAAAGATTAAACGAATAAAACAAGAGTGAGCCAATAACGATCAGCAAGTGAATAGTGAAGTAACAACTTCTAAATAAACTGAAAACTGACAACAAACATAAAGCTGGCTTCCAACAATAATAAGATGGTAGAATGATATGACTGGAAGCAATAGAATAATATTGACGTTTGATAACAACAGGATATCAATTGAAAGGCAAAGCAACAGTTGATAATAAAATATGTCCAAGGCAATTGACATTTCTAATAATAAACCAATTTCATTTCACAGTCTTATAAATAAAGCATTTTAAAAGTGATGAAGGTTTTTATTCATTACAGAAAATACGGGTGATCAGCCTATAGAGTCCCCATACCGGACACAAAGTCCCTCTGGACATTAATCCTCTCATTAGGATAGCTTGGGTTCCCAAGAGGCAACACATTGGCCTATAAAGGTGTCGAACTGGACAAACCAGAACTACACTATAACATACACAAACCGACGTAACCAGCATTACCCGTTCGCCCCGTCTCTCCAATAGTCAGGAATCCGTGGAAACCATTTAGACGGAGTTCCTAAAATTTTATAAAATCTTTCTTTAAAACTATTAAGTTTTGCAAAACTCTTTTTAACTTCATAAAACATTTTAATACCTAATCCTTTCGAAAACTTTTACTTCGAAGTTCCTTCGACTCACTGATAACAAATCAGCCCAGTCTAAGTAACTTCGAAGTATTTTTAAGAAAAACAACTCATTTTGATTTGCAATGATGACAATCTAAAGATTTGGTCAAGTGGTCTAATATCAAAGGAATAAGGTAACAAATCTGATTTATCAAGAAAAGACTCAAAGATAATCAAGATAATGATTAAGGAATAGTTATAAAATTTCAAGATTTAGGTTGTACCAAATTGGAATTTAAAAAACTTGAGTATTCACTTTAAAACATTAAAGCAGGGTAATATATCAGTTTATGGAGTTAAAAGTCTTGCCTTTATGAAACCATGGTTAGACATGGCATAGTAAATAAGTCTAACTTTTCTAAATCAAGGTTCGTTTGAATACGAATTTCAAAACAGGGTTTAGTAGCATATAGTTTCTTAAAATAATGTTTTGTTGAAATAAGGTTCATTGAAAGTCAAGTTCAATAAAATTATGATTCATTAAAACATGGTTCGTTAAAATCTGGATTCTTTAAAATAGAGGTTTTGTAAAACTTGGTTCTTTAAAACAATACTCGGTAGGATAAAAATTAAGAGAGTTAATAAAACATGATTTGATAACTAGAAGACGGTTTATCAATCAATAAATTATAAAACAGGCGTTAAGTTTTAGAAATCGTATTTAATTAAGACTTAAAAGTCTGATTGGGTTCATAGGGTATAAGATGATAAACATAATAAAGGTCTAAGCTTAAAGCAGAGGATAGGTTGTAGAATCAAGATTCACTGTCAATCTAAAGAAAGTAATGATAGGGTGCATAGCAATCAATATATATCAAAGGATACTTCACAAAATAACTCAATGGAATGGTACAACAAGGTACAAATTATTTGCAACTGATTGGAATGAAATATATGATAAATAATATGACAAATATGCTTCACTTGAACAATAAGTGAGGAATAGAAATACTTGCCTCAGTATACGTAGTCCTGATTCCAACACATCGATTCGTTACTCTCTATACGTCGGTCTCTACTAAACTGCACTTTCGTCTTTATTCTATAACTCATCAATCTCAATATCAATACGCTTGTCAATTCCGATACATATCTTCCATCTTAAATTCCATTTATTATTGTACTGGTCCTTAACCGGCCTCTTACTGGTTCCTATATAAAGGTAAAGTACTACTTTTGTATAGTATACTCTTTAGTCGTCTAATCTTATTCTACCCAAACGATTCCTATAACGCTGTATCATTTAACACATATAGTACATGTTGATAATATTTATAACACCACTTCGTATAGTCAAGTAACCACTTAATCACATAACACATAGAACATACTAATCATATATGTCACTTACACACTTAGCATATATAACATATACCAGACATACTTACCAAATACTTTTACAACCACGTAAGCACTTAAACGCATAACACATATCACATGCAACTCACGTATGTCATTTAACCATTTAACATATAATACTAACTTAACCTGTAATTAACTTATAACCATATACTATAGACTTTACGACTTAGAGTTCTAACGAAAATCGGGCAGCACTTCCTTTGTATATAGGACTAGCCCGTCGGAACATAACCAACTCAAATCACAACCAAACCAACCTCAATGGATTTCTAATCCATATACAAGTTACAGTCATACTACTTACCATTACTGAAGATCACATAAACTCATTTATACTTAATAGATACCATTTATGTATTCACGGTATCAAGTTACCGTTTATATATCATTTTAACAAATAATACTCACTTATATTAGCACAAAAACCATATGTCTAGTCATAACATAAAAAATAGCCATCGACTCTAAAATTCAGGCTTGATCAGTTTGAAAGAAGAACATTTTACTACACCTAGATGGACTCAAACAGAAAATTTTAAAACATAAAAGTTGTAGAATGTTTCGAGTCCTTTCCAGAATGGTAAGGCTCAAAAATTTTTGAACATATTTTCAATTTAATACGAATTTTCAAATATGGAGGTTCAAAATTCGGAATCGTACTGACAGGTTTTACAAATCGCAGAAATACTCATACTTGAAAGCAAAGTCTCAGAAAACTTAAAGAACGAAAGGTGTAGATAATTAAATTATCTTTCCAAAGAGTCTAAAACCATAATATTCTGATTATTAATGAATCAGGTACGAATTTTACAATGATTCAGAATTTGTGAATCCGAAAATTCAACTATCCAACTAAAACTTATCTAAACTACACATGCAACCAAGTTTAATCAGCAAATAACACTCCAAAGCAATTATACACACTATACCACCACAGATCCACCACCAGCCATCATAGATTCGCCGGAAAACACCACCAACGGTGGTGGGGTTTCGGTCAAACATCGAGACCAACCTCCAAAGTACACCAAACTTCAATTTCTAGCTATAATCTACATCATACAATTGTTTAATCATCAATTCAATACCTAACAGGTCTTGCATGTCAAAATTTCAGACATATACATACGATTATATACATATATTCCCTCCAAAACTTCACATAATCAACTATAACACATAATAACACAAGATAGATAATTAAAATCGAGATATTAGCATGATTTTGATGTTGAAAATCGAAAAATAAATGAGAAGGGGAAGAGAGAATATACCCAGCTGAAGAACTCTCGGACAAGAAGGAAGGAAATGAGGTGGGTACTGATATATTGCCTCAGGGGCAATTTAGTAATTTAGTAAATGCTGGAAATCTACTTTTATTATAAAACTCATTTTTAATCATTTCAAAATCAAAATGAATTAGAAAATCAGGGAAAAAATATTTTTAAAATTCTAAAATAAAATTCAAGAAATTACAAATCTCCCCATATTTTTAAAATAATTTTTGAGTCAAAAATGAATTTGTTATAAATTTTTGAAATAAAAGACCTTTAAATGAAATAAAGCTTTTAAAATCTTTTAAAAATACTTAGACACACAAACAATTACTTCTACCAATTTTATAAACTAAATCATGTCACAAAGATGATAATGCAAAAGATTTCATGATTTAAAATAACTCCAATGATTTTATAAGATTTTTTGAAGATTAAAAATTCACTTTAAAAATACTTTTAATGCTCTAAAAGTACAAATAAAATTCCATGAACATCTACGACACATACCAATCATCACATAATCATATAAACATGATTTTAACACATATCTTAACTTTACAAAAATATATCCATCATATAATTCGCATAATTTTTCAGTTAACGACTAAATAAATACTTATAAAATCGCGAAAAATTCTAGGTCGTTATAGCTTTCCCCCCTTAAAAGGATTCTGTCCCCAGAATCTCACCTAAGTAAACAAATGAGGATACTTTGCGAGCATCTCGCTCTCAAGCTCCCAAATTGACTCTTTAATACCTTATCCTAACTGACAGTCTCATTTTTGAGCTTCCTATAAGTCCTATCTTAAATCTCTGCAGGTTGTTCCTCATACAATAAATCTGATTGTATCTCAATAAATTCATACTCGATCACATGACTCATATATGGATTCTACCTCTTGAGCATAAATACGTGGAAAATGTTGTGAACGTGATACATGTGCGGTGGTATCGCTAACTTGTAAGCAATCTTCCCGACTCGTCTCAAAATCTCAAATGACCCAACATACCTCGGACTTAGCTTTCCTTTCTTACCAAATCTTGTCACTCCGTTCCATGGTGATATGTTTAATAATACTTGAATTTTTTTTTTAACTTTTAAACTCATATCTTTCTTAGCTTGATCTGCATATTTCCTCTGTCGATCTTGAACAGTAACTAATTTCTATTGGAGCAATTCTGGTTCTAACATCTTTTTTTCACCAAACTTTTCCCAATACACGGATGATCTACACTTCCTTCTATATAAAGCTTCATACGGGGGCATTCCGATACTCGCGTGGTAACTATTGTTGTACGAAAACTCAAGGCAAATGTTTGTCCCAACTTCCTTTAAAATCCAATGCACATGCTCTAAGCATATCCTCTATGGTTTGAATAATCCTTTCACTTTGTCCGTCCGTCTGTGGATGGTAAGCTGTACTCATCTTAAGTTGGGTTCCTAGGCATTCTTGAAATTGCCTACAAAATCTCGAATTGAATCACGGTTCTCGATCAGATACTATCGAAACAGGAACTCCATGACGTGACACTATTTCCTTCAAATACAAATGCACTAATCTATCCGACGAGAATCTTTCGTTAAATGGGTAGAAAATGGGCAGACTTCGTTAGTCGGTCAATGATAATCCAAATCGCATCGTGATTCACTTTAGTCTTTGGCAATCCTGCTACAAAATCCATGGCAAGATGTTCCCACTTCCACTCAGGGATATCTAATGGTTGTAATAATCCACTCGGCTTCTGATGTTCTGCTTTGACTCTCTGATAGGTATAACACCTACTTATCCATTCAGCAATCTCTCATTTCATATCTGACCACTCGAAATTCTCCTTCAAATCTCGATACATCTTCATGTTTTCAGGGTGAATTGAATGTCTCGAACTATAAGCCTCACTTAAAATTTCACTCTTTAACTCTAGAATGTTAGGAATCCATATTCTCTTGAAAAATCTTAAAATACCTTATTCGTCCTTCTAGGTACAAATCTCCTCATCAGTCAACGTATTCATCTCATAATTAATAACTTCCTCTTGACATCTCCGAATCTTCTCTAACAACTCGAGTTGAAAAGTCATTATATTAAGAAACTCATCAACATCCTTTGAATCATACACTTCTAAACTTAGCTTCTCAAACTCTCGCAATAACTCCTTTGGAACAAACATCATATTTAGTCTCTCTTTCCTACTCAACGCATCAGCCACTACATTCACTTTACCTGGGTTATAACTTATCGTACAATCATAATCCTTGATCAATTCTAACCATCTTCTTTGCCTCATATTAATCTCCTTTTGGGTGAGTATATCCTTTAAACTTATATGATCCGTGAAAATCTCACACTTCTCCAAATCTTCAGCTCGAACACAATTGCAACTAACTCCAAATCATGAATCAGATACTCCTGCTCGTGCGGTTTAAGTTATCTTGAGGCATACGCGATAACATTCCCGTGTTGCATCAAAATGCATCCTAATCCTTTATGTGAAGCATCGTTATAGATAACAAAATTTCCTCGATCGTCTAGCAATACTAACATTGGCGCTGAAACCAATCTCTTCTTCAATTCTTCAAAACTCTCTTCACACTTATCACTCCAAATAAACTTCTCATTCTTCCGAGTCAATTTAATCAGTGGTGTAGCAATCTTCGAGAAATCTTGTACAATACTCCGATAATATCCAACCAATCCTAGAAAACTTCTTACTTCAGTAGGGGTTCTGGGTCTACTTCAATTCACTGCAACTTCAATCTTCTCAAGACCCACTTTAATTCCTTTTCGACTAATGACATGTCCTAAAAATTTAAACTTCTTCTAACTAAAACTCATACTTGGAAATCTTTGCATATTATCTTTCTTTCCTTAAGGTTTCTAATGTGATTCTCAGATGTTCGGCATGCTCTTAAGGGTTTCTTAAGTATATCATGATGTCATCAATAAATACAATTATGAACTTATCCAAATACCTCTTGAAGACACGATTCATCAAATCCATAAACACAGCTGGCGCATTTGTTAATCCAAAAGCCATCACTAGAAACTTATAATGTCCATATCTTGTGCGAAAAATAGTCTTCGGAATATCCTCGGGTTTAATCTTCAACTGATGGTAACCCGATCTCAAATCAATCTTAGAAAAGTAAGCAGCATCCTTCAGTTGGTCAAACAGATCATCAATCCTTGGCAATGGATACTTATTCTTGATAGTCAACTTGTTGAGCTCTCTATAACCGATACACAACCTCATGCTTCCATCCTTCTTCTTAACAAACAACACTCACGCTCCCACGGAAACACACTTGGCCTTATCACTCCTTTATCCAATAGATCTTGTAATTGGGTAGCTAACTATTTCATCTTAGCAGGTGCCATTCGATAGGGTGCCTTAGAAATAGGTTCGGTTGCAAATGCTAAATCGATCATAAATTCAACTTCTCGGTCTGGAGGTAAACCGGGCAATTCTTCGGGAATTACCTGAGGAAACTCATTCACAACGGGTATGTCTTCCATTCTCAGAACTTGCTTTTCTACATCAACCACATGTGCTAAATACGTTTCACAACCTTGTCGTAATAACAGTTTCGCTTGCATGAACGTTAGAAATTTCTTGTCTTGCTTCTATCCTTGAAATTAAACTTCCTTATCATTCTCAATTTCTCGATCTCACCTATTTCCGTCTATATCCAATCTGTGCATCATAATCAACCAACCAATCCATATTCTTAATAGCCTCTTTCCCAATCATGTCAAAATTTTCTAACTTCCAAATAATTGATAGGTAATAGTTTTGTTACTTTTATCGTATTGATACAATCCTTGACGAATTGTCCTTGAACTTCTGATTCTAACACTCATGATATAACTTTCTCTCTAATTATACTTGCAACTCTCGATATTTAACTTGGTACAACTTTCAGTATGCTTCCTCTTGTACTTATTTCTTCCGAGAATGGAGGTCTTGTTATTCTCTACTAATTCATATCCTGTGGGTGGCTACCTTGCCTTATTATTCCGGTTTTAACTCTTCCAAATCATACATTCCTTTTTAACTCAACTTCATGTCTTCTGGCAAAGCTATTCTGAAAATTTCTTGATTATATGCCTCCTTTATCTTACATCTTATTCCATCTTAGTCAAATCTCCTTTATTACCAATAATCACGACTCTTTAAACTATACTCACATAAAGTGTTAACTCCATCCCAGTCACTTTACTCTTTGTCCAAAACTTCCCTTTCTGTTGAAATTTCTTAGAAACAAACTGTCTAACTTTACTCTGCTTTTCTCAAACTATCATATTGTGATTCTAAAATTTATATTCAACAGTTGGTCTAAAAACAACCCAAATCTTGTGATATTCCATCTACTATATCCAAAATAAAACATATAATAATCAGATGTTCATAAATAATCCTTCATCGGCATAATTACAATATTCCAAATATCTCTACTGTAACACCCCCATATCCGGGGGTCGGGGATCGGGTCGTTACGGCCTCGTATTCCATACATAACACTTGACTTGAGTCCAAAATAAATAAGTAACATGCTGTGACCCCGCAATAATATCCACTCACACACATAACAGTTATAGTCCCAGAGATGAAATTGAAATAAGTCATACATTAGAGGATTTACGAATAAAAGTTATTACAATCCAAAAAGGGGTAACAACATAAGTTTAATGTTCTTGCCGTTGATTAACATTAGTTATACATATACTTAAACTTGAAAGCAAAAGATGCCTATCTGTGCTACCTCAGCAATGGCAGCGATGATATCAGCGGGTTGCCCTCTGGCTGGGGTTACCTGCTTGCGCCGAGTGCGCCTTACGCGGACCATTCTGCCTAGCTGTTGTTGTGACATAATAAATAAGCAAGGGTGAGCAATAGCCCACCAACAACAATATAACTGAACAGTGATAATATATGTAAAAGTTTAAATATCTTTGAAACATATGCCATGCTTTAACGAAGATAGTGCTAGTATAATGTAAAGGATGAAGTTACAAGGTAACTCAACATATATAATCCGTGGAAATATCTGCTATGTCAAATATAAGCAAGATATCATCATATTTCGCAAAAAAGGGAAATTGCAGGAAAAGATATGCAATTCCGGTTTTGAATAATTCTCAACCCTGCCAACACTGATAATGTTGCAGAAAATGAATAGATTCTGGATAGTGAACCAATACTGGACTATGCCGTGCCAGATGACATCGCCTTACGATCATCAATCGTAGGTTGTGCATCTCAAGATTTGTTTTACTACCGGTAGAAGGAAGAACATATGGACACCACCATATGCCGGATCTCCCTAGCCAACGGTTGGGCATAGTTGGGACCGGCGCCACTCGGACCCTATTTCAAGGATGGACTGTCCCACAGTCTCTTATACCAATTTTAATGATGGACTGTCCCACAGCCTCTTACACAAATACTCCTAATTCGAATAATTCCATGATTCTGAAATGTAAAGCTCGTCCCCCTTTCCCCAAGTATAATACTTGTTGATAAGACTCCACGAAGTAGTCGTATCTAGTTGGAAAGGAAAAATTCACTGATATTACCCAAGCTGTTGCTTGTTAATGGATATCGACTTGTCCCAATAATCTTTACCTCTCGAATAATAAGGAAGTAATAAACAGACTCAATTTGATGGCCTAGCAACCAAGTTGCATGTGAAAAGAATAGTTTAACAAGTATATGACCGAGTCAAAGAAATAACAGCTCTCAAGTAAGGTTCCCTTATATTTTAGAAGATAGATTCGAATGAAGAATGGAGTTTTGAGAACCTCCCTTGATAAAAGAATAATAATAATAAGCCTCAGGATAGTTTACATAATATCTGAAGATCGAAGACAATATTTGAACAAAGTAATATATTTTAAAGCTTAGTAGCAAGAATTCAATGAATACTCAAAGAATATTTATTAAGTCATAATTATTGAAAGAATATTGCTCGGAATGATCCTTGAATAAATATTCATAATAATATTCATTGAACGAATAATGAATATTCAAAGAATAATAATGCTTGTGGAAGAAATAATTATCAAAGGGATATTTAGAGATAATATTTATTGAATAAACAGAAGTCCAAAAGAATGTTCGAGATAGTATTTATTAGATAAATAATGATTAGTTGAATATTCGAAATTAATATTAAATAATTCGAATGAAGGTTCGAAATAATATTTGATAAATAAATCAACTCTAGATGAATATTTTTAATATTCATCACATAGATAAAGGTCGAATGAATATTCGAAATAATATTCATTAAGTAAATAATCTCGAATGGATATTCAAAATAATGTTCCTTAAATAAATAAAGCTCCAATGAATTTTCAAAGTAATATTCATTAAATAAATAAACTCAATTGAATATTTCAAAGAATATTCAATAAATAAGTAATGGAAGATATCTACTTAAATATTTTCCTCCGAAAATAACCATGATATATCAAGAAATACCGACTCCCGGTCTATATTCGAAAAATGAGATTCGTATGCCCTTCACTAAGGGTCTTAGTAATATCCGGCTTATAATCGATATATTATTTATCTATCTTTATAAGCCAACATTAAATCAGGAACAAGTATAACAATATAACTTGAAAGTAGGCATGCATGCTATGGCATATGTATAATAGAAAGCATATATAAATATTCATAATAATATTCATTGAACGAATAATGAATATTCAAAGGATAATAATGCTTGTGGAAGAAATAATTATCAAAGGGATATTTAGAGATAATATTTATTGAATAAATAGAAGTAAAAAAGAATGTTCGAGATGGTATTTATTAGATAAATAATGATTAATTGAATATTCGAAATTAATATTAAATAATTCGAATGAAGGTTCGAAATAATATTCGATAAATAAATCAACTCTAGATGAATATTAAAGATAATATTCATCACATAGATAAAGGTCGAATGAATATTCGAAATAATATTCATTAAGTAAATAATCTCGAATGGATATTCAAAATAATGTTCCTTAAATAAATAAAGCTCCAATGAATATTCAAAGTATATTCATTAAATAAATAAACTCAATTGAATATTTCAAAGAATATTCAATAAATAAGTAATGGAAGATATCTACTTAAATATTTTCCTCCGAAAATAACCATGATATATCAAGAAATACCGACTCCCGGTCTATATTCGAAAAATGAGATTCGTATGCCGTTCGCTAAGGGTCTTAGTAATATACGGCTTATAATCGATATATTATTTATCTATCTTTATAAGCCAACATTAAATCAGGAACAAGTATAACAATATAACTTGAAAGTAGGCATGCATGCTATGGCATATGTATAACAGAAAGCATATATATATATATATATATATATATATATATATATATATATATATATATATATATATATATGCACAACAACAACCTTTAAAAAGGATTTGAAACTTACTTGGTAATCGGGTGTGGGTAGAGGTAGCGTGTCCCGGGTCAGCTAGGTGATCTATAAACAATCTGAATATTCGAGATTAATCACCTAACACTTTTTTAGAAGGTTGCGTATAAACTTTACTTAAGTTGAAACACGCTTTCGAGTTATCTCGTTATGCACCCTTTTGTATAACTCTTTTTATTACCGATACGATCCGACTTATGTTCGTTATTAAGACATGTCATTATACTTGCACTTGACATATACTTAAGCCGGGTAAGTTCTAAGGTCGGTCGTTTATGAACCAAGATTATACCTCGAGTTTTATCCCCCGTTTTGTAAGTGTTTTACCAAAGTTATAACCAAATGTACTTTTAAGGGTTCGTTCGCGTTTAACCTTGATTCGAACATTTTTATAAAATCGGAAAACGATCCGTTTGACATGTGGTTTTCTCTCACACCTTTCTTTTTATCTCTAGTATTTAATTACCATGATTCACTACTGACTTACGTATGTTTCGAGGGTTCAATTTTAATTACGAACTCTCATTTACGGTTTTGAACCCCTTTTAGTAAATCGGCCATAATTCCTAAACCGTAAGTCCGTTTCACATGATCTTTATATCAAAACGAAGCTTATAACATAATCTATCTTATGATGGCAGAATATGAAACTGGAAACGAAGTTATAGCTACTGTCAAACACGATTTCTTAAGGTTAACGAAATTCGGGCATTACGACGGCTATAAATCGGACGTTCTAAAAATCAAATTATCACAACCAAGACACACCGGGCATCCATATAACTTAAACACATATTATTCATCTCCAATCTGTCCAAAATCATCTACTTTACCAACATGATCATCTCATCTCTTAAATCAATTAATCACCACATAATCATGCTAATAATCATACTAACATCCTAACCATGCTAACAACCAACAAGATCATCAATAAACTTAAAGTAAGAGCTAGGGTTTCAAGTGATTATACCTTCCTTGGAGAGTGATAGAGCCTTACTAAGCATTGATCTAGTCCTTGTGTGGCCTAAGTTAACTTAGATCAACCAAAAGATTCAAGAAAAACAAGTTAGTACATGAAGAACACTATTCACCATCCTTTTTAATGATTTTTTTGAAAATGGAAACAAAGAAGTTTGAACTTAAAATTTTTAGGAGATCACTTTTATGAAATATAAAACTTACCATAAAAGTTTCAAGATCAAGTGATGGTTGGAAGATGGATTTTGGATTTGGAATTAAGAAGTAGCCGAATGTAGTAGTTCTTGGAGAGTGTTTGGTGTTTTTGATTGGTTGTCTTGTACAATAATGCATAAAGTGAATTATTTTAGTTAATATCTCATCCAAGGTTGCTTTATTAAAGTGATGATGTAATGGATGATGTAATTTGGAGAGACATGTGTTGATTTTGTGTGGTAAGATGATAAAGAATGCTAAGTACTTGGTTTAATCTCTAAGTGTTCAAGTTCCTTGGTACTAGTTTGGTTACTAAATATTTCTTACTTGCACATGCATGCACCTTTCTCTTTGCTTGCTCTTTTTGTCCGGTTATTGCTTAATTTCATTGATCGTTCGAAAGAATATCTCAAGGATTTCTAGGTAGGGTTTTACCGGAAACCTTCTTAATATTTATAATACTATTCTCCATCTTTCTTAATAATTCTCGAATCCATATTCCTTAAATCCTTTTAATAATCTCTTAGGTCTTTCAGCGTCCAGGGAAATCTCGGAGAAAATAAAAGTGCCATTTTTCAGAATTCGACAGCTTTTACATACACTCTTTTTCCCCCTGGATCACTAATACGAACTCAGAATTTCGTTTCGGGTACTTCTATATAGCGTCATCTAATAATATTCCTAATTCCACCAAAATCACTATTCACCACTTATTCTTTACTTATTCTTTTATGGTTATATAGATGTCCCGGTTCTCTTTCGATCGTTCCTTAACCCTTTTACGGAACCACTAGACTGATAACAGATATCGATTTAGATGACATAAGAATAACCTTCCCCTTCGAAATTATCAAATCTTAACTTCCTAGGAGATAGATAATTCTTATCTAGATTGTCAACCAATAGCATTCTTCATGACATATAAATATTTGAATCCAAATCCATTCCATTAATTAGAACAATCGTTACATCGTAGCCGTAACCACTATTCACTATTACATCTATACATAATAAAAAAGTTTTAATTCTATCCAAAATTTGGGTTCTTACAGTCTTTCCTCCTTAAAAGGATTCCGTCCCGGAATCAGTTTGAAAATAAATGGGGGTACTTTTCTTGCATCGCGCTTTCTAGATCCCTGGTTGATTCTTCCACATTGTGGTTCTACCACAAAACTCTGACTAATTTGATGACCTTATTTCGGAGCACTTGTTCTTTTCGGTCTATGATTTCCACAGGTTGCTCTACATAGGTCAAGTCTGGTTGCATGCCCACTTGCTCATACTCCACAATATGCTTGGCATCTGGATTATATTTTCTCAGCATCGAAACATGGAACACATTGTGCACTTGCTGCACATTTGGGGGTAAGGCTAGTTCGTAAGCTAGTTCCCCAATACGTCTTAAGATCTCAAACGGTCCAATATATCTGGGACTCAGATTTCCTTTCTTTCCAAACCTCATTAAACCCTTCCAAGGAGATACCTTAAAAAATACTAGGTCACCAACTTCATATTCCTTGCCTTTCTGAGCTAACGGCATATCTCTTTTATCGATCTTGGGCTGCTACCAGTCTTCCTCTGATTAGATCTACTGCATCTTTAGTCCGTTGGACCACTTCAGGTCCGAGCATCTTTCGTTCTCCAACTTCATCCCAATACAAGGGAGATCGACATTTCCTTCCATAAAGGGCTTCGTAAGGTGGCATTCCTATGCTTGAATGGAAACTATTGTTGTAGGAGAACTCAATCAATGGCAAGTGATCATCCCAGTTTCCTTTAAAGTCTATAGCACAGACTCTCAACATATCCTCTAGCATTTGGATGGTCCTTTCACTTTGCCCGTCTGTCTGGGGGTGATAAGCCGTACTCATGTTTAGCCTGGTTCCTACACATTCTTGGAACTTCTCCAAAACCTGGAGTTAAATCTGGGATCTCGATTGGATACTATAGCGACTGGGACTCCATGTCGTGCCACTATCTCTTTTAAGTAGATATCCACTAGTCTGTCGACCGTGTACCTTTCATTGATCGAGAGAAAGTGAGCTGACTTCGTCAGTCGATCTACAATTACCCATATGGCATCATGATTAGCCTTGGTCCTTGGTAAACCTACTACGAAATCCATGGCTATATGTTCCCACTTCCATTCGGGAATCTCTAAGGGGTGTAGAAGTCCACTGGGTCTCTGATGCTCTACTTTCACTCGCTGGCAGGTCAAGCATCTGCTTACCCATTCTGCAACATCCTTTTTCATGTTGGGCCACTAGTAGTACTCTTTCAAGTCTCTATACATCTTGGTACTATCGGGGTGCACTGAGTATCTAGAGTTGTGTGCTTCATATAAGATCTCATCCTTGAGTTCCTGAACGTTTGGAATCCATATCCTGTATGTGTACCTCATGATTCCTTCTTTGTCTCTTTCACACTTAATTTCTTCTCCGATCATTATCTCTTCCATGGAGTTCTCTTCTTCCTCCATTATCCGTTCTTGACATAGTCTAATCTTTTCTAACAATGGAGGTTAGATTCGAATTTCCATCAATTTCTCTTGGCCTTCTTCGGGTAGCTTTATCTCAATTTCCAACTTTTCAAAATCTTTCACCAACTCTTCCTCTGAAGTTATCATCTTGAGCTTCTCTTTCCTACTAAGGGCGTCGGCCACCACATTGGCTTTGCCCAGGTGATAACGAATCTCGCAGTCATAATCCTTGATTAGCTCTATCCATCTTCTCTGGCGCATGTTAAGCTCTTTCTGAGTAAAAATGTACTTGAGGCTTTTATGGTCAATGTAGATTTTGCACCTTTCTCCATACAGATAGTGCCTCCAAATCTTTATGGCAAAAACAATTGCTGCTAATTCCAGATCATGGGTGGGGTATCGTATCTCATAATCCTTCAATTGCCTTGACGCATATGCTATTACCTTACCGTGCTGCATAAGCATGCACCCTAATCCTTTATGCGAAGCATCACTATAAATTACGAAATCTCCTTTTCCATCAGGCAACGCCAACACTGGGGCCGTCACCAACCTCTTCTTTAGCTCTTGGAAACTCTTCTCGCACTTTTCAGTCCATTCGAATTTCTCAGTTTTACGGGTAAGTCGAGTTAACGGGGCTACGATCTTTGCAAAATCTTGAACAAATCGTCTATAATATCCTGCCAGTCCGATGAAACTCCTTACCTCGGTTTGGATGGTTGGTCGTTCCCAATTTGAGACTGCCTCTATCTTAGAGGGGTCAACCAACACTCCTTCTCTATTGATTACGTGCCCTAAAAATTGTACCTCATTTTTCCAGAACTCACACTTCGAGAATTTGGCATATAGCTGCTCTTTCTTGAGTGTTTCTAAGGTTATCCTCAAATGTTCTGCGTGTTCTTCCTCCATCTTTGAGTAGATAAGAATATCGTCAATGAAAACTATCACGAACTTATCCAAATATTCCTTGAACACCCTATTCATCAAATCCATGAATGCTGTTGGGGCATTGGTCAATCTAAATGACATCACCAAGAACTCATAATATCCATATCTGGTACGGAATGTAGTCTTCGGGATATCTTCAGGTTTAATCTTCAGTTGGTGATATCCAGTTCTCAAGTCTATCTTAGAGAAATACGCCGCTCCTCTCAGCTGGTCAAACAAGTCGACAATTCTGGGTAACAGGTACTTATTCTTTATGGTTAGCTTGTTCAACTCTCTGTAGTCGATGCATAACCTCATACTCCCGTCCTTCTTCTTAACAAACAACACTGGTGCGCCCCAAGGCGACGCACTGGGTCTTATCATACCCTTATCCAACAACTCCTGTAACTGCTTAGCTAGCTCTTTCATTTCTACTGGGGTTAATCGGTACGGGGCCTTTGAAACCGGCGCCGTCCCCGAGGCTAACTCGATAGCAAACTCAATCACTCTATCCGGCGGTAATCCGGGAAGGTCTTGTGGAAACACATCTTCGAATTCATTAACCACTGGAATGTCTTGTATCTTGGGCGCTTCCTTGTGGGTGTCTATAACGTAAGCCAAATAAGCCTCATTTCCTTTCCACAACAATCTCTTGGTTTGCGCCATGGTTAGAATGTTTTGAGTCTGTCGTATCCCTTTAAACACGATTTCCTTCTTTCTTGGGGTTTTCAACTTAACCTTCTTTCCTTTGCAATCTATCTTCGCGTTATTTCGAGACAACCAATCCATTCCAAAAATGACATCAAATTCCCCTAGCTTAGAAGGAATCAAATCGACATAGAAAGATCATCCTCCTATCTCTAATTTGCAATCGGGGTGAATCTGATTAACTCGAACGACTTCCTGATTAGCTATCTCTACTTGTAAGGAATCCTTTAGTGATTGGGTCTTAATTTTCAATTTAAGTGCAAAATCCCTCGATATAAAAGACTTAGTCGCTCCAGAATCAAATAAGACATTTGCACTAACTGAATTGAGAGAAAAGGTACCTGCTATCACGTTCGTGTCCCTCACGGCAACTTGCACTGTCATGTTAAAATTCCTAGCAGTTGGTGGCCTGTTGGAGGCAGCCTTGCTTGCCCCTGATGCTGCTGGCTTGTTCATTGGGCAATCCTTCTTCATGTGACCTCGACGTCCGCACTGGAAACAAGTGGTGCCTTGGTTTGGATTAGGAATGACTGTGGTACAAGAGGTAGCATAGTGACCTGCTCGTCCACACTTAAAACAAGTCACCGGTTTCTGATTGCACACTCCAAGATGTTTTTCCCGCAAGTGGCACATACAGGTAATGGAGGTCTGGATAGGTGGGAATGGGACACTCCTGCTTGCTGGACGCCCTGGCTCACACTTGCACTCCCAAATGGTTTAAACCCTACGTTTCTACCAGGTAGGGAAACGGTCCCTCTATTAAACTTGGTTGGGGGTTTTCCTCCTACGGACCCTCCACCCATGCTAGCATGCTTTCTTTTTAATCCCCCTTTCTCTCTTTCTCTCAACATCTGATCACTTCCTGCTTCTACAATTGTTGCCTTTTGTACCAAAGTGGCATAATCTATGATCTCTAAAACTGCTACCCAATTTTGGATCCACTGTTTCAGCCCTTGCTGAAACCTGTTAGCTTTCTTTTCCTCCGTATCCACAAATTCCGGCACAAACCTTGATAACTCAGTAAACTTGGCCTTATAGTCAGCCACTGACATATTATTCTGTTTCAGCTCTAAAAACTTAAGTTCCATCTGGGTTTTCATGAACCTCGGGAAGTACTTCTCCAGAAATAATTGCTTGAACCTCTCCCAGGTTACTATAGCATCGGTTTCCATGTTATTTTTGGCCTCCCACCAATAATTGGCCTCTCCTTTTAGAAGGTAAGTGGGAAAAACAGTCTTTTGTGCCTCGATGATACTTAAAATTTCGAAGGACTTTTCCATTTCCTTAATCCAAGCTCTCGCCTCAACGGGATCAGCTGATCCATGGAATTCTGGGGGCTTAAGGGACTTAATGGCCCTGAAAGAGTTTGCCACGGTGCTGTTGTTTCCCTGGGGTGGTTGGGGGTAACGGTTCAAATTTTTCCTAAGTAGATCCATAAACTGACCCATGGGGTCTCTGTCTTGGTTTTCCCCTTATTGCTCCACTTCAGTCTCTCCCTCTTCTAGTTCTTCTTCGAAATTTACAGTATAAAAAGTTCTTCCTCTGCCCCATACTGGGAATCCTCTTTCTCATTATAATCTTGATCCTGCTCTTCATCGTATTCAGGGTTTTCCTCATGTTGGTTGTGACTCTCTTGGTCTGTGGATTCACGGGGGTTAGCCCTAGTACCCATTCTTCTCGGAGGCATTTTTACTAAAAATTTGGACAATTATACATTAGGTTTATTCACCTATTTCAAAGAATTTATCCTCACAATATCGATGCATAAATGGATTTAGGATCCCACAGTTCTATATCTCATGGCAACTTTAATTGAAAGCAGTACGTGCAGATGTAATGTAACAAACTAGTGATCGTGTCATAACGAAACTGAAATAACTTAAAGGGAAACAAATATATACAAGATACTGAAAGGTACATCGTCTGGGTCACATTGACCGTTTTAAAAGTACAACCATCCGAATAACAACTAGTCAAAAGTGAAATATGCTGTCTATCTGTCTAGTCTGCATCAGGGAAGCTAAATACACTTAGACTATCCCACCAAAAATCGGTACTACTATGTCCATACAAGACTAGACAACTAGACCAATACATCACTATTCCTGCAGTCAGCCACGACGGCGGGTCAAGGCTAGAACCCTCCTAATGGCAATACGGATGACCTCCTCTGCGTATGCCCTAGATACCATGCCATGTCCATCACTGGGTAACTGTCGTACCCTCACTAGAGCCCTCAGCTCTATGCGGGTCACCTCCCTATACATCTCTCTAGCCCTGGCACATCTCCCACCCTGGTGCCTCAATCTGGCATCTCTCTCTGCTGCTGGCTCTCTGCGGGACTCGGCCAACCTGGCCTCAGCCACGGCTACTTCTGTAGAAAGTCTGGCCACAATATAGTTATGCACGCCCAATGGGATCCCCTCTACCGGGATGTGGGGTGGAGTAGATGGCTTTGCTGGAGGTGCGGCCTCTGCCTGCTGCGGCTCTGGTGTCAGCTCCTCAAACTCATCGAAAAATGGGCTCACAGGTAGTGGTGGTGGTGAAGGAGTTATCTCAACAGAGAGGGGTGGCACACGAAGTTCGGAACTCCCTACAGCAACGTGCTCAGCAACTATCTCAGTATCCTCTCCTGTCAGGACCTCCTCTGGGTCCTCCTCTTCCTCAGACTCGATAACATCAGTATCAGCATCAGCCTGGACCTCCTCAGGGTCCTCCTCCTCAGACTCAATAACATAAGTGTCCTCATCAAGCAAGTGCTCACAATACGGGTCTCTAGACCGGAACATGTCCTCATCATGCTATCTCGCAACTGCCTCCTGGGCAGACATGTCGCTCGCCTACACAAGACGAACTAAGTTACTATCATGATACTTAAAAAGTTCCCATAAGGGTTTTAGGTGAACTTATCAAGAGCTCTTATTATGTTAGTGAATTCATTATTATATAACGTCACATCATCTCTTGGGATATATAACCTTTGCTCTGATACCATCTCTGTAACACCCCCAGATCCGGGGTCGGGGATCGGGTCATTACGGTCTCGTATTCCATGCATAACACTTGACTTGAGTCCAAAATAAATAAGTAACATGCTGTGACCCTGCAATAATATCCACTCACACACATAACAGTTATAGTCCCAGATATGAAATTGAAATTAGTCATACATTAGAGGATTTACGAATAAAAGTTATTACAATCCAAAAAGGAGTAACAACATAAGTTTAAAGTTCTTGCCGTTGATTAACATTAGTTATACATATACTTAAACTGGAAAGCAAAAGATGCCTATCTGTGCTACTTCAGCAATGGTAGTGATGATATCAGCGGGTGATAAGTGGATTTTATATCCACTTAGAGCATTCCATATCGGCTTAAATTGATTGACTTGGACTCAAGTTTGTTGTATTTTTGATGTGTTTTGTGTAGTTGTGCAGGGTTGTAGCTATTGGTTAGTGTTGGTGTTTCTAATCGATATTAGAGTGGAATTAAGCATTGGAATGAATATTGGACACTTGTGTTATGCTACCAAGGGGTTACATGTGTCATGGTATTGAAGATGTTAGCTAATACAAAAGAAATGGAGGAGAAAGGAGCAATTTGTGTAAAATTCGGATTTTCTGGGTAGGTTGCGCAGTCTTCACTGTTTTAGCCATATCTAGAGTTCTAGAAGTCCGTATTCAGCGATCTTAAAGCTCACGCGAAGCCTGGGAGATTTTCTACAATCTTGGACAGAAAACATGGTGCGCTGCAGCTTGGAAAGGGCGCTACGGCGCGGGAACCCTTCTGGAAATTATGAATTTTTATCCAGAAAATCCTTATTCACTGTTTGGGCCATATCTTAAGTTCTACAAGTCCGTTTTGGACGATCTTACAGTCCACGCGAAGATAACGGAATTCTCTTTCATTCTAAAGTGGTTTAGATGTCCAAATACAACTGGAACGGCCGAGAAATACTGAAGAAAAGTTAGTTACGAATTTTTCTTCAAAACCGAATCAGTTTAGGAAACGTATTATGTGCCGAACTGCAGAAATTCAACTTTGACAAGGAAATTGCTATAATTCCTACTTCTAATAAGTATGGTAATTGCTCTGGGCGGCTAGAACATTCCAGAATCAGATCTACACATGGAATTTTCAATTCTATTCTCATTCAAGAACGGAAATTGCCATACTCCTATTCCAACTCTAAAACGGCAATTGCTTGATGAAGAGGCAAATTGGGGCTATAAATACACATCTTGGGGGACAAAAAAAACACATCATTACATATCAATTACTTAGGTTTATTTGTATCTTTTCATACTTTGTTTTTATCATGGTTTCATCAGATCCCATGATGACGAGCGGTTCGACTATGAACTAATCGTTGTCATGGGATTCAAACGGATTTATTTATGGAGCTTAGTATCTTGATGCTTTAAAGATCTGTGTGTGATGTATATTTGATATCCTCGTATGGTTATGCTTAATTGATAGATGCGTCGCGAACATCTAATTTGTTAATCTCTTGTGAAGCGAGAGTGGATCTTGAGATTTAGAACTTGCCATGCTAGCGTAGGATAGGTTGATGTTTAACATCATGATTTGTGGCGTAAATAGAGATATGATGCTGCCCTATGTGATCAATATGGATAACTTGTTCTTCAACCTTTATGTTTTCAAATTCTATAGAGATATAGGGTCTAAGCATAATTGGTGTCTATTCATCTTCTATCTCTTTTGTGGATGTATGTTTAGTTTGGTATTCGTATACTGAGAAGTAGCGTATACTTGTTTCGTGTTGTCCGATCAGATATCATATCCATTGCATATAGTGATTAATGGTATCAGATCTTAACGAAGTATTTAATGAAGTTAGGATCCCATGTTTTCTCTTACATAAGTAATTCGATTCCAATTCTCGTTAGTTAGTTAATTCTTAGTTTTGTTAATTTGTTTCTTAGTTAATTATAGTTAATCTAATTTAGCAAAAAAAAAAAATTATAGTTAATCTAAACCCAATCTTGTTAATTGTCTTAGCAGTGAATAAAAACCATACATTGTTGCATAGGTGCATGAACTGAATTGAAACCTAACCAGATCTCTGTGGGAACGAACTTGACTTATTCATATATTACTTGTGACCACTTACACTTGCGTGATTTAGTGTAAACAAGTTTTTGGAGCCGCTGCCGGGGATCATCCGTGTTTTATTTTTGGTTTATGTGCTTGTCAATAGTGGTCGTTAGAGTTCACTGACTCAGATTAGTTACTTATCCATTCTTGTGTAGTTCGTTGGTGTTTTAGGAACTTGTCAGAGAGCGTTGACTTTGAAGATGGATTTTCTAAATTACTATGGAGTTCAGCAGGTGGTTAGTGTTTGTGAGCTATGTACGGGCGCACATGAGTTGAATCAGTGCTGGAGCAACCAAGGTGGTATTCAACAACCTCAGCAGCCTTATCAGCAGTATCAAGGTCAACAATATGGAGCACAACCTTACTATCCTCAGAATTTTCTGTAGCAGCAGAACCAGGATTTTCAGCAGCAGCTAGGGCAGAATTTTCTGTATCAGTATGACCCGTGGCAATCTGAACCTCTGAGTTATGAGGAACAACCATATATTCAATACCATCCTCAACAATACCAGCAAGATGTTCCAAATACGTCAAATTTTTTTGGTAATGAAGAGTTTCAACATCAGCAACCTACTCCTACTTTTCAGTCAGATGAGGTTGATGTTATGGAGGAGATTAGGATGCTTGTGAACAGTAATGAGGAAGGTGTTAAATCTTTGGAGACACTAGTTGCTCAAGTTGTGAGAGCCTTGGAACAAGAGAAACAACAATTCATACTAGAGGCAATTCCAGAAAATAACGGTGACTTGGTGTAAGGTACTGCTTACATAATTGGGGAAGAATTCCAAGGTGAGGTGAGCGTTCACAGGCCATGCGAGGAAGTTGATCATGCTGGTGAGGTGGATGATTTGGAAAGGGCACTATTTGGGACAGACACTGGTGAGCTACACAAATTTCGAGAACTGGTATGTGCATACCAAGAGGCTGATGACCATGGGAAAGATGCAGCTCTTCTACTTGTCTCAGAGTATAAAGATGGAGGTAGCGCATTAGAGCCAATGGAGGAAGTTCTCTTTGAGGAACCAAAGGCTTCAACAACTTACATTTACCCTCCTCCATTATATTCAAGTGAAGCTCGCGAATATGGGTTGTTCTACAAATTGACAGATTTTGGGTCAACCGAGGAAGGCATTGGAACGGGATATAGTTTGTATACGAATAGTCCAAGCGAGGAGAAGGGGCAGAAAGTGTGCCGCCGTGATGATGATGAAGTCTCACGAAGAGAAGACCAGGCCAACTATTATCATCCTTAATGGAAGCATGGCGTAGTCAAGCTAATTGACTCTAAACAAGCGCTTCGTGGGAGGCAACCCACGCATTTGTGTTGCATTTTGTTTTGCATATTCCGATAAGTAGGTATGTTTTTCTACTTTTCCTTATATTACCTTCAATTCAATGGGGACAATGAATATTTTAAGTTTAGGGGTGGTTTGGGGATAAGTAGTATGTGGTAGTTGTTTGTGTCATTGTGTTCATTTAGATATCATGTTTTGCATGCTTAGTAGTAATTCATTCATGTTTTGTTTGTATTATTGCATGTTTGTTACATGTAGGGCATTCTGTTTTTTTTTCGTATACCATGTGAGTTCATATTAGTTGCATTTCATGGAATGCATTTTTCATGATCCCTTAGAACGAGCTAATTCTGATTGGTAGGTAGGTGTCTAATTGAGTGTGGTAATGATGAATAGAGGGTTGATTTATAGTTCTTATGAAATTGACTTGCATGTTTCAGAAACACAATTTTACACAGTCTCATTAGGTTGCTTTTGGTCTAGGTGTTTGCACTAAAATCACGCAAGCGTACGTGGTCACAAGTAATATAGAATAAAGTTGAGTTCGTTCCCACAGAGATCTGGTTATGGTTTTAATTCAGTTATTGTACCTATGCAACAATGTATGATTATTATTCACTGCTAAGACAATTAACAATATTGGAGTTTGATTAAACTAAGATGCAAATTATTAAACTAAGAATTACTTAACTAATGAGAATTAAAATCTAATTACTTATGCAAGATAAAACATGGAATCCTAACTTCATTAAATACTTCGCTTAGATCTGACGCCTTTAATCACTATATGCAATGGTTATGATATCTGATCGGACAACACGAAACAAGTACACGCTACCTCTCAGTATACGAATACCAAACTAAACATACATCCACAAAAGAGATAGAAGATGAATAGACACCAATTATGCTTAGACCCTATATCTCTATAAGATTTGAAAACATAACGATTGAAGAACAAGTTGTCTATCAAGATCACATAGGGCAGCATAATATCTCTATTTACGCCACAAATCATGATGTTAAAACATCAACCTATCATATGCTAGCATGACAAGTTCTAAATCTCAAGATCCACTCTCGCTTCACAAGAGATTAACAAATTAGATGTTAGCTACGCATCTAAATTCATAAAGCACAACCATACGAGGATATCAAATAAACATCACACACAGATCTTTAAAGCATCAAGATACTAAGCTCCATAAATAAATCCGTTAGAATTCCATGACAACGATTAGTTCATGATTGAACCTCTCATCATCATGGGGTTTTATGCAAACATGGTATAAAACAAAGAATCGAGAATGAATAGATGAATAGAATATAGAGTAACAAAGTTAAGAAGACAAATCCGGAATAGCATCCAAAAGCTAACGCCTAATATACAAGATGTAAAATTGGCCTTCGTAGCCTTCTCGTGCTCTCCAAAAGTCTTCAACTCGTGTGGATGTGTTGTAAGTGTATGATCTCTGGTGGTGTGGTGGTGTATTGATTATGTCCCCCTAGATGTGTATTTAAAGCCTCGATTTGCCTCTCCACCAAGCAATTGTCGTTTTTGAGTTGAAATAGAATAAGGCAATTTCCATTCTTGAATGAGAAAAGAATTGCAAATCCATGTATAAAACTGATTCTGAAAAATATTAGCCGCCCAGGGTAATTACCATAATGATTAGAAGTAGGAATTGTGGCAATTTCCTGTTTAGAATTGAATTGTGGCAATTTCTGTTGATTCTGTTTTGAAGGAAAATTTTCTTCAATAATTCTGGACTCCGGACCACCTTAGAATGATAGAAAATTCCGTTATCTTCGCGTGGGCAGTTGAATCGTCCAAAACGGACTTGTAGAACTCAAGATATGGCCAAAACAAAATCAGAAATTCTGGATGATTTTTCACCCGCTGACTGCTACTGTTCATGTGCGTCCGTTACTGTTCATGCGCGTCCGTTACTGTTTATTTCGCTGATTTTGCTGATTTTCTTCGTTTTAACTCCGATTTTCATTCCGTTTCTTCCGGCTCTCTCGCAATTTGATGTACTGTTATTCTTTAAGCTCAAAACCCACCATTTAATCATGGAAAACATCATCCCACATCCGACTCTTATTCCTGCACAAATTCACTAAAAACACATCAAAAACACCACATACTTGAGTTCAAGTCATCAATTCAAGCCGATACGAAGCATTCCAAGTGGATATAACATCCACTTATCACACCCCCAAACTTAAACCGATGCTTGTCCTCAAGCATAAAACTTATAACTATATACAACTAACTAGTACCACTTCCGTAGGTGATCACGGTTGCATTTGGCATATGCAACAAGCCTTTTAAACCCCTAGGCAGCCCTCGTGGACGAGTAAGGTCTCGTGAGGGCCTATAGAGAATGTACCCACAAAATCCAATGCAATGCAATGCATGAATGCAACTAATATGAAAAATGCAAGGATCCTCTTCAAACTAACTAAAACCAACTAGCAAGCAAATATCTCAAAGAATGCAACTAAATCCAAATAGAGCTCGACTAAGTCCCCGTATACTAACAATACGTGTACAGAAACGTGCGTGTGTGCGATGCTCATCAGAAATACTCCCAAAACTAGATCAAAACCATACCTATTCTTCGCCAAGACAATCACAGGTTTATAAATAGAATAGACTGTAAACACTTCATAACTTAAGAACACCTCAATCATCATTCAAGTTAGACAAGAATTCATGATTTATTACTACGACACATAATAATATACACAACAACGCATGCTTATTTAACCGTGCAATGGATGAGACCCCTAAAGGCTTATACAATAATACCCATGTAGCGAGTGTTTAGTCAGTGGATCCCAGACTATAAAAGCCTTAGGTCACTAGGACTAAGTCCCCTCAGACTTAATTACTCGAGTATTAAAGAGCTCACCCTGGTTAATTTTGCATTAAACAATTAAACTATTGACTCTTTTTTTTTCTTTTTTTTCATTTTTTTTTCTGATTTTTTTTATGCAATCTGGAATGAGAATTCTCATTTCCAACCCTAGACACTCATATAAATATGAGCCGGCTACTAGCCATTTGACGCTTAGCCATTATTGATAATATATACAATTAAGAATGAAATCCCTGTTTTCCCCCAAACTTAGATTTTAGTGATCCTACGCCATAAAGGGAATAACGCAAATTCTAATTATAAACAAGTGATTAAATCTCAAAGCATCCAAACAAACATGATCCTAACCAAGCCCAAAAGCACCCAATGAGATTGTGTAATAGTTTTGTTTCTGAAACATGCAAGTCAATTTCATAAAGACTATAAATCAACCCTCTACTCATCATTAATCACACCCAATAAAACACCTACCCACCAATCAGAATCAGTTCGTTCTAATGGATCATGAAAAATGCATGCCATGAAAATGCAACTAGAATGGACTCACATGGTATACGAAAAATAAAAATAGAATGTCCTATATGAAATAAACATAAATAATACGAACATAACAAGCATGAACTACTACTAATATGCAAAAATATGCAATCCTACATGAACACAATGACTCACAATCACAACTATATACACTACTTATCCCTCAAACCACCCCCAAACTTGAAAGATTCAATGTCCGCATTGAATGGAAGTAAATACGAGGGATATTAAAACATACCTAAAGAAAAATGCCGAAAAGTGTGGGTTGCCTCCCACGAAGCGCTTGTTTAGAGTCAATTAGCTTGACTACGTCCAAACCTCCATTAAGGATGATAATAGTTGGCCTGGTCATCTCTTCGCGAGACTTCATCGTCATCACGGCGACACACTTTCTGCCCCTTCTCCTCGCTTGGCCTATTCATATAACAAATATGTCCAATTCCAATGCCTTCATCGGTTGACCCAAAATCTATCAATTTGTAGAACAACACACATTCGCGTGCTTTGGGAGCTTCATATGAATATAATGGAGGAGGGTAAGTGTAGGTTACTGAAGCATTTAGTTCCTCAACGAGAACTTCCTCCATTGGCTCTAATGCGCTACCTCCATCTTTATAATCTGAGACAAGAAGAAGACCTGAATCTTTCCTATGGTCATCAGCCTCTTGGTACGTACATACCAATTCTCGAAATTTGTGTAGCTCACCAGTGTCTGTCCCAAATAGTGCCTTTTCCAAATCATCCACCATTCTAGCATGATCAAATTCCTCACATGGCTTGTGAACGCTCACCTCACCTTGGAATTTGTCTTCCTCAATAATGCATGTAGTACCTTGCTGCAATTCACCATTATTTTCTGGAATTGCCTCTGTATGAATTGCTGATTCTCTTGTTCCAAAGCACTCCTAACTTGAGCAACTATTGTTTCCAAAGATTTGATAAATGTCTCGTTACTCTTTACACGCATCCTAATCTCCTCTAGAGTCTCTTGTTCCAATGATCTCACAGCTTGAGCAACTAGTGTCTCCACAGATTTTAAAGACTCCTCGTTACTCTTTACAAGACTCATAAGCTCCTCCATAGCATCAACCTCATCTGATTGAAAAGTAGGAGTAGGTTGCTGATGTTGAAACTCTTCACTACCAAAGAAATATGACATATTTGGAACATCTTGCTGGTACTATTGAGGATGATATTGAAAATATGGTTGTTCCTCATAAGTGACATATGGATCAACTCCTTTGTAGTAACAATATTGTGAGGTCTCATGAACGCCCAAACACTGCTCACATTGCTGAGGCATGGATGTCCTCGAATATGCCCACCATGGCAACTCCTCACATGCCATCTTCAAACACTCAAGTACCTGAAACACACTGAACTAAACAAGATAGGTGAGAAAAATCTGAGGCAGTGAACTCTAACGACCACTATTGACAAGCACATAAACCAAAAATAAAACACCGATGATCCCCGGCAGCGGTGCCAAAAACTTGTTTGCACTAAAATCACGCAAGCGTACGTGGTCACAAGTAATATAGAATAAAGTTGAGTTCGTTCCCACAGAGATCTGGTTATGGTTTTAATTCAGTTATTGTACCTATGCAACAATGTATGATTATTATTCACTGCTAAGACAATTAACAATATTGGAGTTTGATTAAACTAAGATGCAAATTATTAAACTAAGAATTACTTAACTAATGAGAATTAAAATCTAATTACTTATGCAAGATAAAACATGGAATCCTAACTTCATTAAATACTTCGCTTAGATCTGACGCCTTTAATCACTATATGCAATGGTTATGATATCTGATCGGACAACACGAAACAAGTACACGCTACCTCTCAGTATACGAATACCAAACTAAACATACATCCACAAAAGAGATAGAAGATGAATAGACACCAATTATGCTTAGACCCTATATCTCTATAAGATTTGAAAACATAACGGTTGAAGAACAAGTTGTCTATCAAGATCACATAGGGCAGCATAATATCTCTATTTACGCCACAAATCATGATGTTAAAACATCAACCTATCATATGCTAGCATGACAAGTTCTAAATCTCAAGATCCACTCTCGCTTCACAAGAGATTAACAAATTAGATGTTAGCTACGCATCTAAATTCATAAAGCACAACCATACGAGGATATCAAATAAACATCACACACAGATCTTTAAAGCATCAAGATACTAAGCTCCATAAATAAATCCGTTAGAATTCCATGACAACGATTAGTTCATGATTGAACCTCTCATCATCATGGGGTTTTATGCAAACATGGTATAAAACAAAGAATCGAGAATGAATAGATGAATAGAATATAGAGTAACAAAGTTAAGAAGACAAATCCGGAATAGCATCCAAAAGCTAACGCCTAATATACAAGATGTAAAATTGGCCTTCGTAGCCTTCTCGTGCTCTCCAAAAGTCTTCAACTCGTGTGGATGTGTTATAAGTGTATGATCTCTGGTGGTGTGGTGGTGTATTGATTATGTCCCCCTAGATGTGTATTTATAGCCTCGATTTGCCTCTCCACCAAGCAATTGTCGTTTTTGAGTTGAAATAAAATAAGGCAATTTCCATTCTTGAATGAGATAAGAATTGCAAATCCATGTATAAAACTGATTCTGAAAAATATTAGCCGCCCAGGGTAATTACCATAATGATTAGAAGTAGGAATTGTGGCAATTTCCTGTTTAGAATTGAATTCTGGCAATTTCTGTTGATTTTGTTTTGAAGGAAAATTTTATTCAATAATTTCTGGACTCCGGACCACCTTAGAATGATAGAAAATTCCGTTATCTTCGCGTGGGCAGTTGAATCGTCCAAAACGAACTTGTAGAACTTAAGATATGGCCAAAACAAAATCAGAAATTCTGGCTGATTTTTCACCCGCTCACTGCTACTGTTCATGTGCGTCCGTTACTGTTCATGCGCGTCCATTACTGTTCATTTCGCTGATTTTGCTGATTTTCTTCGTTTTAACTCCGATTTTCATTCCGTTTCTTCCGGCTCTCTCGCAATTTGATGTACTGTTATTCTTTAAGCTCAAAACCCACCATTTAAGCATGGAAAACATCATCCCACATCCGACTCTTATTCCTGCACAAATTCACTAAAAACACATAAAAAACACCACATACTTGAGTTCAAGTCATCAATTCAAGCCGATACGAAGCATTCCAAGTGGATATAACATCCACTTATCACTAGGTTGAGGTTATGCTTGATTGGTTGTTTGAGATTTAATCACTTGTTTATATTTAGAATTTTAGTTATTTCCTTGATGGCGTAGGAGCACTAAAGTCTAAGTTTGAGGGAAAACAGAGATTTCATGCTAGTTTTGGGCTAGGTGTCAAATGGCTAGTAGCCGGCTCATATTTATATGAGTAGTCTAGGGTTGGAATTGAGAATTCTCATTCCAGATTGCATATGTAAAAAAAAAAAAAAAGTTATGAGAATGTTTTTATGCAAAATTAACCAGGGTGAGCTCTTTAATACTCGAGCTATTAAGTTTGCGGGGACTTTGTGCCTAGTGACCTAAGGCTTTTATAGTCTGGGATCCACTAACCCAACGCTCGCTACATGGGTATTATTGTATAAGCCTTTCGGGGTCTCATCCATTGCACGGTTAAATAAGCATGCGTTGTTGTGTATATTATTATGTGTTGTAGTAATAAATCATGAATTCTTGTCTAACTTGAATGATGATGGAGGTGTTCTGAAATTATGAAGTGTTTACGGTCTATTCTATTTATAAACCTGTGATTGTCTTGGCGAAAAATGGGTATGATTTTGATCTAGTGTTAGGAGTATATCTGATGAGCACCGCACACACGCACGTTTCTGTTCATGTATTGTTAGTATACGGGGACTTAGTCGAGCTCTACTTGGAGTTATTTGCATTCCTTGAGATATGTGCTTGCTAGTTGGTTTTGGTTAGTTTGAAGGGGATCTTTGCATTTTCATATTAGTTGAATTCATGCATTGCATTGCATTGGATTTTGTGGGTACATTCGCTATAGGCCCTCACGAAACCTTACTCGTCCACTAGGGCTGCCTAGGGGTTTAAAGCGCTTGTTGCATATGCCAAATGCAACCGTGATTACCTACGGAAGTGGTACTAGTTAGTTGTATATAATATATTTGTTTACTCTTGAGGACAAGCATCGGTTTAAGTTTGGGGGTGTGATAAGTGGATTTTATATCCACTTAGAGCGTTCCATATCGGCTTAAATTGATTGACTTGGACTCAAGTTTGTTGTATTTTTGATGTGTTTTGTGTAGTTGTGCAGGGTTGTAGCTATTGGTTAGTGTTGGTGTTTCTAATCGATATTAGAGTGGAATTAAGCATTGGAATGAAGATTGGACACTTGTGTTATGCTACCAAGGGGTTACATGTATCATGGTATTGAAGATGTTAGCTGATGCAAAAGAAACGGAGGAGAAAGGAGCAATTTGTGTAAAATTCGGATTTTCTGGGTAGGTTGCGCAGTCTTCACTGTTTTGGCCATATCTGGAGTTCTAGAAGTCCGTTTTCAGCGATCTTACAGCTCACACGAAGCCTGAGAGATTTTTTACAATCTTGGACAGAAAGCATGGCACGCTGCGGCCTAGGTAAGGCGCTGCGGCGCGGGAACCCTTTTGGAAATTATGAATTTTTATCCATAAAATCCTTATTTACTGTTTTGGCCATATCTTAAGTTCTACAAGTCCGTTTTGGACGATCTTACAGTCCACGCGAAGATAACGGAATTCTCTTTCATTCTAAAGTGGTTTAGATGTCCAAATACAACTGGAACGGCCCAGAAATACTGAAGAAAAGTCAGTTACAAATTTTCCTTCAAAACCGAATCAGTTTAGGAAACGTATTATGTGCCGAACTGCAGAAATTCAACTTTGACAAGGAAATTGCTATAATTCCTACTTCTAATAAATATGGTAATTGCTCTGGGCGGCTAGAACGTTCCAGAATCAGATCTACACATGGAATTTGCAATTCTATTCTCATTCAAGAACGGAAATTGCCATACTCCTATTCCAACACATCTTCGAATTCATTAACCACTGGAATGTCTTGTATCTTGGGCGCTTCCTTGTGGGTGTCTATAACGTAAGCCAAATAAGCCTCATTTCCTTTCCACAACAATCTCTTGGTTTGCGCCATGGTTAGAATGTTTTGAGTCTGTCGTATCCCTTTAAACACGATTTCCTTCTTTCTTGGGGTTTTCAACTTAACCTTCTTTCCTTTGCAATCTATCTGCGCGTTATTTCGAGACAACCAATCCATTCCCAAAATGACATCAAATTCCCCTAGCTTAGAAGGAATCAAATCGACATAGAAAGATCGTCCTCCTATCTCTAATTTGCAATCGGGGTGAATCTGATTAACTCGAACGACTTCCTGATTAGCTATCTCTACTGGTAAGGAATCCTTTAGTGATTGGGTCTTAATTTTCAATTTACGTGCAAAATCCCTCGATATAAAAGACTTAGTCGCTCCAGAATCAAATAAGACATTTGCACTAACTGAGTTGAGAGAAAAGGTACCTGCTATCACGTTCGTGTCCCTCACGGCAACTTGCACTGTCATGTTAAAATTCCTAGCAGTTGGTGGCCTGTTGGAGGCAGCCTTGCTTGCCCCTGATGCTGCTGGCTTGTTCATTGGGCAATCCTTCTTCATGTGACCTCGACGTCCGCACTGGAAACAAGTGGTGCCTTGGTTTGGATTAGGAATGACTGTGGTACAAGAGGTAGCATAGTGACCTGCTCGTCCACACTTAAAACAAGTCACCGGTTTCTGATTGCACACTCCAAGATGTTTTTACCGCAAGTGGCACATATAGGTAATGGAGGTCTGGATAGGTGGGAATGGGACACTCCTGCTTGCTGGACGCCCTGGCTCACACTTGCACTCCCAAATGGTTTAAACCCTACGTTTCTACCAGGTAGGGAAACGGTCCCTCTATTAAACTTGGTTGGGGGTTTTCCTCCTACGGACCCTCCACCCATGCTAGCATGCTTTCTCTTTAATCCTCCTTTCTCTCTTTCTCTCAACATCTGATCACTTCCTGCTTCTACAATTGTTGCCTTTTGTACCAAAGTGGCATAATCTATGATCTCTAAAATTGATACCAAATTTTGGATCCACTGTTTCAGCCCTTGCTGAAACCTGTTAGCTTTCTTTTCCTCCGTATCCACAAATTCTGGCACAAACCTTGATAACTCAGTAAACTTGGCCTCATAGTCAGCCACTGACATATTATTCTGTTTCAGCTCTAAAAACTTAAGTTCCATCTGGGTTTTCATGAACCTCGGGAAGTACTTCTCCAGAAATAATTGTTTGAACCTCTCCCAGGTTACTATAGCATCGGTTTCCATGTTCTTTTTGGCCTCCCACCAATAATTGGCCTCTCCTTTTAGAAGGTAAGTGGGAAAAACAGTCTTTTGTGCCTCGATGATACTTAAAATTTTGAAGGACTTTTCCATTTCCTTAATCCAAGCTCTCGCCTCAACGGGATCAGCTGATCCATGGAATTCTGGGGGCTTAAGGGACTTAATGGCCCTGAAAGAGTTCGCCACGGTGGTGTTGTTTCCCTGGGGTGGTTGGGGGTAACGGTTCAAATTTTGCCTAAGTAGATCCATAAACTGACCCATGGGGTCTCTGTCTTGGTTTTCCCCTTATTGCTCCACTTCAGTCTCTCCCTCTTCTACTTCTTCTTCGAAATTTACAGTATAAAAAGTTTCGTCCTCTGCCCCATACTGGGAATCCTCTTGCTCATTATAATCTTGATCCTGCTCTTCATCGTATTCAGGTTTTCCTCATGTTGGTTGTGACTCTCTTGGTCTGTGGATTCACGGGGGTTAGCCCTAGTACCCATTCTTCTCGGAGGCATTTTACTAAAAATTTGGACAATTATACATTAGGTTTATTCACCTATTTCAAAGAATTTCTCCTCACAATATCGATGCATAAATGGATTTAGGATCCCACAGTTCTATATCTCATGGCAACTTTAATTGAAAGCAGTACGTGCAGATGTAATGTAACAAACTAGTGATCGTGTCATAACGAAACTGAAATAACTTAAAGGGAAACAAATATATACAAGATACTAAAAGGTACATCGTCTGGGTCACATTGACCGTTTTAAAAGTACAACCATCCGAATAACAACTAGTCAAAAGTGAAATATGCTGTCTATCTGTCTAGTCTGCATCAGGGAAACTAAATACACTGAGACTATCCCACCAAAAATCGGCACTACTATGTCCATACAAGACTAGACAACTAGACCAATACATCACTATCCCTGCAGTTAGCCACGACGGCGGGTCAAGGCTAGAACCCTCCTAATGGCAATACGGATGATCCCCTCTGCGTATGCCCTAGATACCATGCCATGTCCATCACTGGGTAATTGTCGTACCCTCACTAGAGCCCTCAGCTCTATGCGGGTCACCTCCCTATACATCTCTCTAGCCCTGGCACATCTCCCACCCCGGTGCCTCAATCTGGCATCTCTCTCTGCTGCTAGCTCTCTGCGGGACTCGGCCAACCTGGCCTCAGCCACGGCTACTTCTGTAGAAAGTCTGGCCACAATATAGTTATGCACGCCCAATGGGATCCCCTCTACCGGGATGTGGGGTGGAGTAGATGGCTTTGCTGGAGGTGCGGCCTCTGCCTGCTGCGGCTCTGGTGTCAACTCCTCAAACTCATCGAAAAATGGGCTCACAGGTAGTGGTGGTGGTGAAGGAGTTATCTCAACAGAGAGGGGTGGCACACGAAGTTCGGAACTCCCTACAGCATCATCCACTGGCTCATCAACGTGCTCAGCAACTATCTCAGTATCCTCTCCTGTCAGGACCTCCTCCGGGTCCTCCTCTTCCTCAGACTCGATAACATCAGTATCAGCATCAGCCTGGACCTCCTCAGGGTCCTCCTCCTCAGACTCAATAAATCAGTGTCCTCATCAAGCAAGTGCTCACAATACGGGTCTCTAGACCGGAACATGTCCTCATCATGCTGTCTCGCAGCTGCCTCCTGGGCAGACATGTCGCTCGCCTACATAAGACGAACAAAGTTACTATCATGATACTTAAAAAGTTCCCATAAGGGTTTTAGGTGAACTTATCAAGAGCTCTTATTATGTTAGTGAATTCATTATTATATAACGTCACATCATCTCTTGGGATATATAAACTTTGCTCTGATACCATCTCTGTAACACCCCCAGATCCGGGGTCGGGGATCGGGTCATTACGGTCTCGTATTCCATGCATAACACTTGACTTGAGTCCAAAATAAATAAGTAACATGCTGTGACCCTGCAATAATATCCACTCACACACATAAAAGTTATAGTCCCAGATATGAAATTGAAATTAGTCATACATTAGAGGATTTACGAATAAAAGTTATTACAATCCAAAAAGGAGTAACAATATAAGTTTAAAGTTCTTGCCGTTGATTAACATTAGTTATACATATACTTAAACTGGAAAGCAAAAGATGCCTATCTGTGCTACCTCAGCAATGGCAGTGATGATATCAGCGGGTGATAAGTGGATTTTATATCCACTTAGAGCATTCCATATCGGCTTAAATTGATTGACTTGGACTCAAATTTGTTGTATTTTTGATGTGTTTTGTGTAGTTGTGCAGGGTTGTAGCTATTGGTTAGTGTTGGTGTTTCTAATCGATATTAGAGTGGAATTAAGCATTGGAATGAATATTGGACACTTGTGTTATGCTACCAAGGGGTTACAGGTGTCATGGTATTGAAGATGTTAGCTAATACAAAAGAAATGGAGGAGAAAGGAGCAATTTGTGTAAAATTTGGATTTTCTGGGTAGGTTGCGCAGTCTTCATTGTTTTGGCCATATCTAGAGTTCTAGAAGTCCGTTTTCAGCGATCTTAAAGCTCACGCGAAGCCTGGGAGATTTTCTACAATCTTGGACAGAAAACATGGCGCGCTGCAGCCTGGGAAGGGCGCTACGGCGCGGGAACCCTTCTGGAAATTATGAATTTTTATCCAGAAAATCCTTATTCACTGTTTGGGCCATATCTTAAGTTCTACAAGTCCGTTTTGGACGATCTTACAGTCCACGCGAAGATAACGGAATTCTCTTTCATTCTAAAGTGGTTTAGATGTCCAAATACAACTGGAACGGTCCAGAAATACTGAAGAAAAGTTAGTTACGAATTTTTCTTCAAAATCGAATCAGTTTAGGAAACGTATTATGTGCCGAACTACAGAAATTCAACTTTGACAAGGAAATTGCTATAATTCCTACTTCTAATAAGTATGGTAATTGCTCTGGGCGGCTAGAACATTCCAGAATCAGATCTACATATGGAATTTGCAATTCTATTCTCATTCAAGAACGGAAATTGCCATACTCCTATTCCAACTCTAAAACGGCAATTGCTTGATGAAGAGGCAAATTGGGGCTATAAATACACATCTTGGGGGACAAAAAAAAACACATCATTACATATCAATTACTTAGGTTTATTTGTATCTTTTCATACTTTGTTTTTATCATGGTTTCATCAGATCCCATGATGACGAGCGGTTCGACTATGAACTAATCGTTGTCATGGGATTCTAACGGATTTATTTATGGAGCTTAGTATCTTGATGCTTTAAAGATCTGTGTGTGATGTATATTTGATATCCTCGTATGGTTATGCTTAATTGATAGATGCGTCGTGAACATCTAATTTGTTAATCTCTTGTGAAGCGAGAGTGGATCTTGAGATTTAGAACTTGCCATGCTAGCGTAGGATAGGTTGATGTTTAACATCATGATTTGTGGCGTAAATAGAGATATGATGCTGCCCTATGTGATCAATATGGATAACTTGTTCTTCAACCTTTATGTTTTCAAATTCTATAGAGATATAGGGTCTAAGCATAATTGGTGTCTATTCATCTTCTATCTCTTTTGTGGATGTATGTTTAGTTTGGTATTCGTATACTGAGAAGTAGCGTATACTTGTTTCGTGTTGTCCGATCAGATATCATAACCATTGCATATAGTGATTAAAGGTATCAGATCTAAGCGAAGTATTTAATGAAGTTAGGATCCCATGTTTTCTCTTGCATAAGTAATTCGATTCCAATTCTCGTTAGTTAGTTAATTCTTAGTTTTGTTAATTTGTTTCTTAGTTAATTATAGTTAATCTAATTTAGCAAAAAAAAAATTATAGTTAATCTAAACCCAATCTTGTTAATTGTCTTAGCAGTGAATAAAAACCATACATTGTTGCATAGGTGCATGAACTGAATTGAAACCTAACCAGATCTCTGTGGGAACGAACTTGACTTATTCATATATTACTTGTGACCACGTACACTTGCGTGATTTAGTGTAAACAAGTTTTTGGAGCCATTGCCGGGGATCATCGGTGTTTTATTTTTGGTTTATGTGCTTGTCAATAGTGGTCGTTAGAGTTCACTGACTCAGATTAGTTACTTATCTATTCGTGTGTAGTTCGTTGGTGTTTCAGGAACTTGTTAGAGAGCGTTGACTTTGAAGATGGATTTTCTAAATTACTATGGAGTTCAGCAGGTGGTTAGTGTTTGTGAGCTATGTACGGGCGCACATGAGACGAATCAGTGCTGGAGCAACCAAGGTGGTATTCAACAACCTCAGCAGCCTTATCAGCAGTATCAAGGTCAACAATATGGAGCACAACCTTACTATCCTCAGAATTTTCTGTAGCAGCAGAACCAGGATTTTCAGCAGCAGCTAGGGCAGAATTTTCTGTATCAGTATGACCCGTGGCAATCTGAACCTCTGAGTTATGAGGAACAACCATATTTTCAATACCATCCTCAACAGTACCAGCAAGATGTTCCAAATACGTCAAATTTTTTTGGTAATGAAGAGTTTCAACATCAGCAACCTACTCCTACTTTTCAGTCAGATGAGGTTGATGTTATGGAGGAGATTAGGATGCTTGTGAAGAGTAATGAGGAAGGTGTTAAATCTTTGGAGACACTAGTTGCTCAAGTTGTGAGAGCCTTGGAACAAGAGAAACAACAATTCATACTAGAGGCAATTCCAGAAAATAACGGTGACTTGGAGTAAGGTACTGCTTACATAATTGAGGAAGAATTCCAAGGTGAGGTGAGCGTTCACAGGCCATGCGAGGAAGTTGATCATGCTGGTGAGGTGGATGATTTGGAAAGGGCACTATTTGGGACAGACACTGGTGAGCTACACAAATTTCGAGAACTGGTATGTGCGTACCAAGAGGCTGATGACCATGGGAAAGATGCAGCTCTTCTACTTGTCTCAGAGTATAAAGATGGAGGTAGCGCATTAGAACCAATGGAGGAAGTTCTCTTTGAGGAACCAAAGGCTTCAATAACTTACATTTACCCTCCTCCATTATATTCAAGTGAAGCTCGCGAATATGGGTTGTTCTACAAATTGACAGATTTTGGGTCAACCGAGGAAGGCATTGGAACGGGATATAGTTTGTATACGAATAGTCCAAGCGAGGAGAAGGGGCAGAAAGTGTGCCGCCGTGATGATGATGAAGTCTCACGAAGAGAAGACCAGGCCAACTATTATCATCCTTAATGGAAGCATGGCGTAGTCAAGCTAATTGACTCTAAACAAGCGCTTCGTGGGAGGCAACCCACGCATTTGTGTTGCATTTTGTTTTGCATATTCCGACAAGTAGGTATGTTTTTCTACTTTTCCTTATATTACCTTCCATTCAATGGGGACATTGAATATTTTAAGTTTAGGGGTGGTTTGGGGATAAGTAGTATGTGGTAGTTGTTTGTGTCATTGTGTTCAATTAGATATCATGTTTTGCATGCTTAGTAGTAATTCATTCATGTTTTGTTCGTATTATTGCATGTTTGTTACATGTAGGGCATTCTGTTTTTTTTTTTCGTATACCATGTGAGTTCATATTAGTTGCATTTCATGGGATGCATTTTTCATGATCCCTTAGAACGAGCTAATTCTGATTGGTAGGTAGGTGTCTAATTGAGTGTGGTAATGATGAATAGAGGGTTGATTTATAGTTCTTATGAAATTGACTTGCATGTTTCAGAAACACAATTTTACACAGTCTCATTAGGTTGCTTTTGGGCTAGGTGTTTGCACTAAAATCACGCAAGCGTACGTGGTCACAAGTAATATAGAATAAAGTTGAGTTTGTTCCCACAGAGATCTGGTTATGGTTTTAATTCAGTTATTGTACCTATGCAACAATGTATGATTATTATTCACTGCTAAGACAATTAACAATATTGGAGTTTGATTAAACTAAGATGCAAATTATTAAACTAAGAATTACTTAACTAATGAGAATTAAAATCTAATTACTTATGCAAGATAAAACATGGAATCCTAACTTCATTAAATACTTCGCTTAGATCTGACGCCTTTAATCACTATATGCAATGGTTATGATATCTGATCGGACAACACGAAACAAGTACACGCTACCTCTCAGTATACGAATACCAAACTAAACATACATCCACAAAAGAGATAGAAGATGAATAGACACCAATTATGCTTAGACCCTATATCTCTATAAGATTTGAAAACATAACGGTTGAAGAACAAGTTGTCTATCAAGATCACATAGGGCAACATAATATCTCTATTTACGCCACAAATCATGATGTTAAAACATCAACCTATCATATGCTAGCATGGCAAGTTCTAAATCTCAAGATCCACTCTCGCTTCACAAGAGATTAACAAATTAGATGTTAGCTACGCATCTAAATTCATAAAGCACAACCATACGAGGATATCAAATAAACATCACACACAGATCTTTAAAGCATCAAGATACTAAGCTCCATAAATAAATCCGTTAGAATTCCATGACAACGATTAGTTCATGATTGAACCTCTCATCATCATGGGGTTTGATGCAAACATGGTATTAAACAAAGAATCGAGAATGAATAGATGAATAGAATATAGAGTAACAAAGTTAAGAAGACAAATCCGGAATAGCATCCAAAAGCTAACACCTAATATACAAGATGTAAAATTGGCCTTCGTAGCCTTCTCGTGCTCTCCAAAAGTCTTCAACTCGTGTGCATGTGTTGTAAGTGTATGATCTCTGGTGGTGTGGTGGTGTATTGATTATGTCCCCCTAGATGTGTATTTATAGCCTCGATTTGCCTCTCCACCAAGCAATTGTCTTTTTTGAGTTGAAATAGAATAAGGCAATTTCCATTCTTGAATGAGAAAAGAATTGCAAATCCATGTATAAAACTGATTCTGAAAAATATTAGCCGCCCAGGGTAATTACCATAATGATTAGAAGTAGGAATTGTGGCAATTTCCTGTTTAGAATTGAATTGTGGCAATTTCTGTTGATTCTGTTTTGAAGGAAAATTTTCTTCAATAATTCTGGACTCCGGACCACCTTAGAATGATAGAAAATTCCGTTATCTTCGCGTGGGCAGTTGAATCGTCCAAAACGGACTTGTAGAACTCAAGATATGGCCAAAACAAAATCAGAAATTCTGGATGATTTTTCACCCGCTGACTGCTACTGTTCATGTGCGTCCGTTACTGTTCATGCGCGATCGTTACTGTTTATTTCGCTGATTTTGCTGATTTTCTTCGTTTTAACTCCGATTTTCATTCCGTTTCTTCCGGCTCTCTCGCAATTTGATGTACTGTTATTCTTTAAGCTCAAAACCCACCATTTAATCATGGAAAACATCATCCCACATCCGACTCTTATTCCTGCACAAATTCACTAAAAACACATCAAAAACACCACATACTTGAGTTCAAGTCATCAATTCAAGCCGATACGAAGCATTCCAAGTGGATATAACATCCACTTATCACACCCCCAAACTTAAACCGATGCTTGTCCTCAAGCATAAAACTTATAACTATATACAACTAACTAGTACCACTTCCGTAGGTGATCACAGTTGCATTTGGCATATGCAACAGGCCTTTTAAACCCCTAGGCAGCCCTCGTGGACGAGTAAGGTCTCGTGAGGGCCTATAGAGAATGTACCCACAAAATCCAATGCAATGCAATGCATGAATGCAACTAATATGAAAAATGCAAGGATCCCCTTCAAACTAACTAAAACCAACTAGCAAGCAAATATCTCAAAGAATGCAACTAAATCCAAATAGAGCTCGACTAAGTCCCCGTATACTAACAATACGTGTACAGAAACGTGCGTGTGTGCGATGCTCATCAGAAATACTCCCAAAACTAGATCAAAACCATACCTATTCTTCGCCAAGACAATCACAGGTTTATAAATAGAATAGACTGTAAACACTTCATAACTTAAGAACACCTCAATCATCATTCAAGTTAGACAAGAATTCATGATTTATTACTACGACACATAATAATATACACAACAACGCATGCTTATTTAACCGTGCAATGGATGAGACCCCTAAAGGCTTATACAATAATACCCATGTAGCGAGTGTTAGGTCAGTGGATCCCAGACTATAAAAGCCTTAGGTCACTAGGACTAAGTCCCCTCAGACTTAATTACTCGAGTATTAAAGAGCTCACCCTCGTTAATTTTGCATTAAACAATTAAACTATTGACTCTTTTTTTTTATTTTTTTTTTCTGATTTTTTTTATGCAATCTGGAATGAGAATTCTCATTTCCAACCCTAGACACTCATATAAATATGAGCCGGCTACTAGCCATTTGACGCTTAGCCATTATTGACAATATATACAATTAAGAATGAAATCCCTGTTTTCCCCCAAACTTAGATTTTAGTGATCCTACGCCATAAAGGGAATAACGCAAATTCTAACTATAAACAAGTGATTAAATCTCAAAGCATCCAAACAAGCATGATCCTAACCTAGCCCAAAAGCACCCAATGAGACTGTGTAATAGTTTTGTTTCTGAAACATGCAAGTCAATTTCATAAAGACTATAAATCAACCCTCTACTCATCATTAATCACACCCAATAAAACACCTACCCACCAATCAGAATCAGTTCGTTCTAATGGATCATGAAAAATACATGCCATGAAAATGCAACTAAAATGGACTCACATGGTATACGAAAAATAAAAACAGAATGTCCTATATGAAATAAACATAAATAATACGAACATAACAAGCATGAACTACTACTAATATGCAAAAATATGCAATCCTACATGAACACAATGACTCACAATCACAACTATATACACTACTTATCCCTCAAACCACCCCCAAACTTGAAAGATTCAATGTCCGCATTGAATGAAAGTAAATACGAGGGATATTAAAACATACCTAAAGAAAAATGCCGAAAAGTGTGGGTTGCCTCCCACGAAGCGCTTGTTTAGAGTCAATTAGCTTGACTACGTCCAAACCTCCATTAAGGATGATAATAGTTGGCCTGGTCATCTCTTCGCAAGATTTCATCGTCATCACGGCGACACACTTTCTGCCCCTTCTCCTCGCTTGGCCTATTCGTATAACAAATATGTCCAATTCCAATGCCTTCATCGGTTGACCCAAAATCTATCAATTTGTAGAACAACACACATTCGCGTGCTTTGGGAGCTTCATATGAATATAATGGAGGAGGGTAAGTGTAGGTTACTGAAGCCTTTGGTTCCTCAACTTCCTCCATTGGCTCTAATGCGCTACCTCCATCTTTGTAATCTGAGACAAGTAGAAGACCTGAATCTTTCCTATGGTCATCAGCCTCTTGGTACATACATACCAATTCTCGAAATTTGTGTAGCTCACCAGTATCTGTCCCAAATAGTGCCCTTTCCAAATCATCCACCATTCTAGCATGATCAAATTCCTCACATGGCTTGTGAACGCTCACCTCACCTTGGAATTTATCTTCCTCAATAATGCATGTAGTACCTTGCTCCAATTCACCATTATTTTCTGGAATTGCCTCTGGTATGAATTGCTGATTCTCTTGTTCCAAAGCACTCCTAACTTGAGCAACTATTGTTTCCAAAGATTTGATAAATGTCTCGTTACTCTTTACACGCATCCTAATCTCCTCTAGAGTCTCTTGTTCCAATGATCTCACAGCTTGAGCAACTAGTGTCTCCACAGATTTTAAAGACTCCTCGTTACTCTTTACAAGACTCCTAAGCTCCTCCATAGCATCAACCTCATCTGATTGAAAAGTAGGAGTAGGTTGCTGATGTTGAAACTCTTCACTACCAAAGAAATATGACATATTTGGAACATCTTGCTGGTACTATTGAGGATGATATTGAAAATATGGTTGTTCCACATAAGTGACATATGGATCAACTCCTTCGTAGTAACAATATTGTGAGGTCTCATGAACGCCCAAACACTGCTCACATTGCTGAGGCATGGATGTCCTCGAATATGCCCACCATGGCAACTCCTCGCATGCCATCTTCAAACACTCAAGTACCTGAAACACACTGAACTAAACAAGATAGGTAAGAAAAATCTGAGTCAGTGAACTCTAACGACCACTATTGACAAGCACATAAACCAAAAATAAAACACCGATGATCCCCGGCAGCGGCGCCAAAAACTTGTTTGCACTAAAATCACGCAAGCGTACGTGGTCACAAGTAATATAGAATAAAGTTGAGTTCGTTCCCACAGAGATCTGGTTATTGTTTTAATTCAGTTATTGTACCTATGCAACAATGTATGATTATTATTCACTGCTAAGACAATTAACAATATTGGAGTTTGATTAAACTAAGATGCAAATTATTAAACTAAGAATTACTTAACTAATGAGAATTAAAATCTAATTACTTATGCAAGATAAAACATGGAATCCTAACTTCATTAAATACTTCGCTTAGATCTGACGCCTTTAATCACTATATGCAATGGTTATGATATCTGATCGGACAACACGAAACAAGTACACGCTACCTCTCAGTATACGAATACCAAACTAAACATACATCCACAAAAGAGATAGAAGATGAATAGACACCAATTATGCTTAGACCCTATATCTCTATAAGATTTGAAAACATAACGGTTGAAGAACAAGTTGTCTATCAAGATCACATAGGGCAGCATAATATCTCTATTTACGCCACAAATCATGATGTTAAAACATCAACCTATGTGTCGTAGTAATAAATCATGAATTCTTATGGTTGTGCTTTATGAATTTAGATGCGTCGCGAATATCTAATTTGTTAATCTCTTGTGAAGCGAGAGTGAATCTTGAGATTTAGAACATGCCATGCTAGCATAGGATAGGATGATGTTTAACATCATGATTTGTGGTGTAAATAGAGATATTATGCTGGCCTATGTGATCAATATGGATAACTTGTTCTTCAAACGTTATGTTTTCAAATTCTATAGAGATATAGGGTCTAAGCATAATTGGTGTCTATTCATCTTCTATATCTTTTGTGGATGTATGTTTAGTTTGGTATTCGTATACTGAGAAGTAGCGTATACTTGTTTCGTGTTGTCCGATCAGATATCATAACCACTGCATATAGTGATTAAAGGCATCAGATCTAAGCGAAGTATTTAATGAAGTTTGGATCCCATGTTTTCTCTTGCATAAGTAATTCGATTCCAATTCTCGTTAGTTAGTTAATTCTTAGTTTTGTTAATTTGTTTCTTAGTTAATTATAGTTAATCTAAACCCAATCTTGTTAATTGTCTTAGCAGTGAATAAAAACCATACATTGTTGCATAGGTGCATGAACTGAATTGAAACCTAACCAGATCTCTGTGGGAACGAACTTGACTTATTCATATATTACTTGTGACCACGTACACTTGCGTGATTTAGTGTAAACAAGTTTTTGGCGCCGCTGCCGGGGATCATCGGTGTTTTATTTTTGGTTTATGTGCTTGTCAATAGTGGTCGTTAGAGTGCGCCTTACGCGGGCCATTCTGGCTGGGGTAACCTGCTTGCGCCGAGTGCGCCTTACGCGGGCCATTCTGCCTAGCTGTTGATGTGACATAATAAATAAGCAAGGGTGAGCAATAGCCCACCAACAACAATATAATTGAACAGTGATAATATATGTAAAAGTTCAAATATCTTTGAAACCATATGCCATGCTTTAACGAAGATAGTGCTAGTATAATGTAAAGGATGAAGTTACAAGTATATGACCGGGTAGTCAAAGAAATAACAGCTCTCAAGTAAGGTTCCCTTATATTTTAGAAGATAGATTCGAATGAAGAATGGAGTTTTGAGAACCTCCCTTGATAAAAGAATAATAATAATAAGCCTCAGGATAGTTTACATAATATCTGAAGATCGAAGATAATATTTGAACAAAGTAATATATTTTAAAGCTTAGTAGCAAGAATTCAATGAATACTCAAAGAATATTTATTAAGTCATAATTATTGAAAGAATATTGCTCGGAATAATTCTTGAATAAATATTCATAATAATATTCATTGAACGAATAATGAATATTCAAAGAATAATAATGCTTGTGGAAGAAATAATTATCAAAGGGATATTTAGAGATAATATTTATTGAATAAACAGAAGTCCAAAAGAATGTTCGAGATGGTATTTCTTAGATAAATAATGATTAATTGAATATTCGAAATTAATATTAAATAATTCGAATAAAGGTTCGAAATAATATTCGATAAATAAATCAACTCTAGATGAATATTAAAGATAATATTCATCACATAGATAAAGGTCGAATGAATATTCGAAATAATATTCATTAAGTAAATAATCTCGAATGGATATTCAAAATAATGTTCCTTAAATAAATAAAGCTCCAATGAATATTCAAAGTAATATTCATTAAATAAATAAACTCAATTGAATATTTCAAAGAATATTCAATAAATAAGTAATGGAAGATATCTACTTAAATATTTTCCTCCGGAAAAAACCATGATATATCAAGAAATACCGACTCCCGGTCTATATTCGAAAAATGAGATTCGTATGCCCTTCACTAAGGGTCTTAGTAATATCCGGCTTATAATCGATATATTATTTATCTATCTTTATAAGCCAACATTAAATCAGGAACAAGTATAAAAATATAACCTGAAAGTAGGCATGCATGATATGGCATATGTATAACAGAAAGCATATATATATTCCCAACAACAGCCTTTAAAAAGGATTTGAAACTTGCCTGGTAATCGGGTGTGGGTAGAGGTAGCGTGTCCCGGCTCAGCTCGGTGATCTATAAACAATCAGAATATTCGAGATTAATCACCTAACACTTCTTTAGAAGGTTACGTATAAACTTTACTTAAGTCGAAACACGCTTTCGAGTTATCTCGTTATGCACCCTTTTGTATAACTCTTTTTATTACCGATACGATCCGACTTATGTTCGTTATTAAGACATGTCATTATACTTGCACTTGACATATACTTAAGCCGGGTAAGTTCTAAGGTCGGTCGTTTACGAACCAAGATTATACCTCAAGTTTTATCGCCCGTTTTCTAAGTGTTTTACCAAAGTTATAACCAAATGTACTTTTAAGGGTTCGTTCGTGTTTAACCTTGATTCGAACATTTTTATAAAATCGGAAAACGATCCGTTTAACATGTGGTTTTCCCTCACACCTTTCTTTTTATCTCTAGTATTTAATTACCATGATTCGCTACTGACTTACATATTTTACGAGGGTTCAATTTCAGTTACGAACTCTCGTTTACGGTTTAAAACCCCTTTTAGTAAATCGGCCATAATTCCTAAACCGTAAGTCCGTTTCACATGATCTTTATATCAAAACGAATCTTATAACATAATATATCTTATGATGGCATAATATGAAACTGGAAAGGAAGTTATAGCTACTGTCAAACACGATTTCTTAAGGTTAACGAAATTCGGGCATTACGACGGCTATAAATCGGACGTTCTAAAAATCAATCCATCACAACCAAGCCACACCGGGAATCCACACAACTTAACACATATTATTCATCTCCAATCTGTCCAAAATCATCTACTTTACCAACATGATCATCTCATCTCTTAAATCAATTAATCACCACATAATCATGCTAATAATCATACTAACTTCCTAACCATGCTACCAACCATCAAGATCATCAATAAACTTAAATTAAGAGCTAGGGTTTCAAGTGATTGTACCTTCCTTGGAGAGTGCTAGAGCCTCACTAAGCTTTGATCTAGTCCTTGTGTGGCCTAAGTTAGCTTAGATCAACCAAAAGATTCAAGAAAAACAAGTTAGTATATGAAGAACACTATTCACCCTCCTCTTTAATGATTTTTTTGAAAATGGAAAAAAAGGAGTTTAAACTTGAAATTTTTAGGAGATCACATTTATGAAATATAGAACTTACTATAAAAGTTTCAAGATAAAGTGATGGTTGGAAGATGGATTTTGGATTTGGAATGAAGAAGTAGCCGAATGTAGTAGTTCTTGGAGAGTGTTTGGTGTTTTTGCTTGGTTGTCTTGAACAATAATGCATAAAGTGAATGATTTTAGATAATAACTCATCCAAGGTTGCTTTATTAAAGTGATGATGCAATGGATGATGTAATTTGGAGAGACATGTGTTGATTTTGTGTGGTAAGATGATAAAGAATGCTAAGTACTTGGTTTAATCTCTAAGTGTTCTAGTTCCTTGGTACTACTAGTTTGGTTACTAGATATTTCTTACTTGCACATGCATGCACCTTGCTCTCTGTTTGCTCTTTTTGTCCGGTTATTGCTCAATTTCATTGATCGTTCGAAAGAATATCTCAAGGATTTCTAGTTAGGGTTTTACCGGAAACCTTCTTAATATTTATAATACTATTCTCCATCTTTCTTAATAATTCTCGAATCCATATTACTTAAATCCTTTTAATAATCTCTTAGGTCTTTCAGCGTCCAGGGAAATCTTGGAGAAAATAAAAGTGCCATTTTTCAGAATCCGACAGCTTTTACATACACTCTTTTTCCCCTTGGATCACTAATACGAACTCAGAATTTCGTTCCGGGTACTTCTATATAGCGTCGTCTAATAATATTCCTAATTCCATAAAAATCACTATACACCACTTATTCTTTACTTATTCTTTTAGGGTTATATAGATGCCCCGGTTCTCTTTCGATCGTTCCTTAACCCTTTTACGGAACCACTGGACTGATAACAGATATCGATTTGGATGACATAAGAATAACCTTCCCCTTCGGAATTATCAAATCTTAACTTCCTAGGAGATAGATAATTCTTATGTAGATTGTCAACCAATAGCATTCTTCATGACATATAAATATTTCAATCCAAATCCATTCCATTCATTAGAACAATCGTTACATCGTAGCCGTAACCACTATTCACTATTACATCCATACATAATAAAAAAGTTTTAATTCTATCCAAAATCTGGGTTCTTACATCTACCATCACTCAATTCTCGACCTTCACAAAATAATACTCTGATACCCTTGTTACATGCTCCTTATCTTTATTCAGTTTTCAATAATATTAAATCTTGTATATATATCGTCAATCCAATAAGCAAACTGACTTAATGCTCAATCCCTATTGTAATATATCATCCTCTCAGACTTGCTTAACCAATTCTCCATTGACATTTATGTAACCTTGACCACTTAGGATGTCATCCTATCTGCCTTTGCTTCTTTCAATCACTGACAGCGTTAAAAACCATATGAGTTTCTAGCAAAACGAATTACTAAAATGAGTAGGTATCAACTTGTGTGAATATAAGTTGAGTTTTGTTTAAAAAGAATTTTGGTAAAAGAATTTAACCGAGAGATCAATATGATCATTGAACTTTTATCAGGTTGCATTTGTCAATTAGGTCAACCGCCCTAGTACAAAATTTATTTTGTACCAAATTGGAATTTAAAAAACTTGAGTATTCACTTTAAAACATTAAAGCAGGGTAATATATCAGTTTATGGAGTTAAAAGTCTTGCCTTTATGAAACCATGGTTAGACAGGGCATAGTAAATAAGTCTTACTTTTCTAAATCAAGGTTCGTTTGAATACGAATTTCAAAACAGGGTTTAGTAGCATATAGTTTCTTAAAACAATGTTTTGTTGAAATAAGGTTCATTGAAAGTCAAGTTCAATAAAATTATGATTCATTAAAACATGGTTCGTTAAAACTTGGATTCTTTAAAATAGAGGTTTAGTAAAACTTGGTTCTTTAAAACAATGCTCGGTAGGATAGAAATTAAGAGAGTTAATAAAACATGATTTGATATCTAGAAGAAGGTTTATCAGTCAATAAATTATAAAACAGGCGTTAAGTTTTAGAAATCGTATTTAATTAAGACTTAAAAGTCTGATTAGGTTCATAGGGTATAAGATGATAAACATAATAAAGGTCTAAGCTTAAAGTAGAGGACAAGTTGTAGAATCAAGATTGACTATCAATCTAAAGAAAGTAATGATAGGGTGCATAGCAATCAATATATACCAAAGGATACTTCACAAAATAACTCAATGGAATGGTACAACAAGGTACAGATTATTTGCAACTGATTGGAATGAAACATATGATAAATAATAGGACAGATATGCTTCACTTGAACAATAAGTGAGGAATAGAAATACTTGCCTCAGTATACGTAGTCCTGATTCCAACACATCGATTTGTTACTCTCTATACGTCGGTCTCTCCTAAACTGCACTTTCGTCTTTATTCTATAACTCGTCAGTCTCAATATTAATACGCTTGTCAATTCCGATACATATCTTCCATCTTAAATTCCATTTATTATTGTACTGGTCCTTAATCGGCCTCTTACTGGTGCCTATATAAAGGTAAAGTACTACTTTAGTATACTATACTTTTTAGTCATCTAATCTTATTCTACCCAAACGATTCCTATAACGCTGTTTCATTTAACACATATAGTACATGCTGATAATATTTATAACACCACTTCGTATAGTCAAGTAACCACTTAATCACATAACACATAGAACTTACTAATCATATATGTCACTTACACACTTAGCATATATAACATATACCAGACATACTTACCAACTACTTTTAGTACAACCACGTAAGCACTTAAACGCATAACACATATCACATGCAACTCACGTATGTCATTTAACCATTTAACATATAATACTAACTTAACCTGTAATTAACTTATAACCTTATACTATAGACTTTACGACTTAGAGTTCTAACGAAAATCGGGCAGCACTTCCTTTCTATATAGGACTAGCCCGTCGGAACATAACCGACTCAAATCACAGCCAAACCAACCTCAATGGATTTCTAATCCATATAAAAGTTACAGTCATACTACTTACCATTACTCAAGATCGCATAAACTCATTTATACTTAATAGATACCATTTATGTATTCACGGTATCAAGTTACCGTTTATATATCATTTTAACAAATAATACTCACTTATATTAGCACAAAAACCATATGTCTAGTGTTTGCACAAAATCACGCAAGCGTACGTGGTCACAAGTAATATATGAATAAGTCAAGTTCGTTCCCGCAGAGATCTGGTTCAGGTTTCAATTCAGTTAATGCACCTATGCAACACTGTTTGGTTTTTATTCACTGCTAAGACAATTAACAAATTTGGGTTTTGATTAACTGAAATTAACTAAAAAAACAAATTAACAACTAAGAATTAATTAACTAACGAGAATTGGAATCGAATTACTTATGCGAGAGAAAACATGGGATCCTAACTTCATTAAATACTTCGCTTAGATATGACGCCTTTATTCACTATATGCAATGGTTATGATATTTGATCGGACAACACAAAAAAAGTACACGCTACCTGTCAGCATACGTATACCAAACTACCCATACATCCACAAAAGAGATAGAAGATGAATAGACACCAATTATGCTTAGACCCTATATGTCTATAGAATTTGAAAACATAACGGTTGAAGAACAAGTTATCCATAAAGATCACACAGGGCAGCGTAAGATAGTTCAAATTACACTACGAATCATGTTGGTAAACAATCATGAACCTATGCTAGCATGACAAGTTCTAAATCTCAAGATCCACTGTTGCTTCACAAGAGATTAACAGATTAGATGTTAGCTACGCATCTAACAATTAAGCACAACCATACGAGGATATCAAGTATACATCATACACAGATCTTTAAAGCATCAAAATACTAAACTCCATAAATAAATCCATTAGAATCTCATGACAACTATTAGTTCATAATCGAACGGCTCGTCCTCATGGGATTTGATGAAACCATGGTAATAAACAACATATGAAAGAATACAAATAAACTAGAGTAATGAGTTTAAGAAAACAAATCCGAAATCCAGAGTATCGCCTAATTTAGAAGAATACAAAAGTAGATCTAGATCTCCGAATACCTATCACGTCCTTCTGAGAATCCGTCTCCAAGTCTGAATCTCTATCTGCGGCTCTTTCTGTGTTTCTGATAAGAACTCACTTTTGTTAATGCCTAGAAGTGTTTAAATAGCCACGAGAGTCTTTTTCTCCAAGAAACGTTCCAAAAATACACTTTCAGGATAAAATTAGGAATTTCCAGCGTCCTTACACGTCGCGACGCCCATCTGCATGCCACGACGCGCTCCTGAAACTGCCCCTCGCGCACTACGACGCCCAAACCTACGATGTGGCATGCCAGAGAAACTGCCGAATGCTGATTTTATGCTTATTTCTTCATTTTAAGTCCGTTTTCTCCCATTCCTTTTGCATGTGCTGCCGTCCTTCAATCCTTTGATTCGGAATCTCCCTAGTATCATAGAGGAAACTCCGTTATTCATTCCAAGATCAAATTCCACTCCAAGATCAACAGAAATCACCAACCCTAATCGACGTTTTATAATCCTGCACAACTAGATGAAACACATCAAAAATACGACATACTTGAGGCTAAGTCAATCAATTCAAGCCGAAATGAAGCGCTCCAAGTGGATATGAAATCCACTTATCACACCCCCAAACTTAAATCGATGCTTGTCCTCAAGCATAAAACAGACTCGACACTACCTAAAGTAATGCAATGCATGAATGCAAGTAATATGAAAATGCAACGATCCCCTCGAACTAACCAAAACCAATCAACAAGCAAATATCTCAAAGAAATGCAATACGTCCAAACAGAGCTCGACTAAGTCCCCGTATACTAACAATACATGAACAGAAACGTGGGTGTGTGCGATGCTCATTAGATATACTCCTAACACTAGATCAAAATCATACTTATTCTTCGCCAAGACAATCACAAGTTTATAAATAGAATGAACGCTAAATACTTCATAACTCAGAGACACCTCCATCATCGTTTGAGTTAGACAAGGATTCATGCTTAATTACCACACAAATAACGACACATAACACAACACACGTGCGTATTTGATCGTGCAATGGATGAGACCCCTAAAGGCTTATACAATAATACCCATGTAGCGAGCGTTAGGTTAGTGGATCCCATACCGGAAAAGTCTTAGGTCACTAGGCACAAAGTCCCCTAGAACTTAATTACTCGAGTATTAAAGAGCTCACCCATGGCCAATTCTGCACTTACACATTCACATAACTCTTTCTTTTTTTTTTCTTTTTTTTCTGATATTTTTCATACACAACTAACTTGGAATGAGTGCATTTCGCTCCATCTCATCCAACCCTAGACTACTCATAATTATGAGCGGCTACTAGCCTTTTTGACACAACTAACTTTTATTAACAACTAGCATGAAATTCCTGGTTTCCCCCAAACTTATATTTTAGTGCTCCTACGCCATCAAGGGAATAAAGAAAATTCTAAATATAAACAAGTGATTAAATCTCAAAACAACCAAACAAGTATGACTCGACCTAGCCCAAAAGCAAATGATGAGTTGTGTAAAGAATTTGTTTCTGAAACATGCAAGTCAATTTCATACGAACTATAAATCAACCCTCTATTCAGCATTACCACACCCAAAGCAACATCTACCTACCAACCAGAATTAGCTCATCCTAAGGGATCATGAAATATGATATGCAAATGCAAATAAATGGGCTCACGTACGATATATAAACAAATATGCAAACAAACATGCTCTATATGAAACAGACATGTAATAATATGAATGAAACTAATACTACACATGCAATATATGCAACATGATTCCTACGTGAACATTGACTCTACTAACTACTAATCCTCAAATCACCCCCAAACTTAAAATATTCAATGTCCTCATTGAAGGCAATAAAAAGGATAGTAGAAGAATTACCTAACTATCGGCAGGGCCACCCTCCTCGGGTGGTGGATCAGGTGGTGACTCCTCGGGTGGTAATGGCTTGAGTTCAAGTGCAAAAGCTTCCTCATTTGACAACTTATGTAACACCTGAAAATTATTAGAATCAGCTAGCCCACGAGACTTATGCAGAATATCAACTCCTCTTTCCCATGGAGTTGCATCCAACAACTGAAATAGCCCCTTTCTTTCTTCGTTCTCAATGCCAGAAAACCCTTTTGAAGCTTTTTCCATGGAACCTGATTTTTTAAGTTGTTCAATCTCCTTCTTCACAATCTTATCAACCACGTCCACTTTGAAACACTCCACTGAATCTGACAGATACTCTATTGCCTTGAACACCTTGAAAGTGACCTTCTTGTCTTGCACCCTCATGGTGAGCTCCCCTTTCTGAACATCGATCAAAGTCCTACCCGTAGCCAAGAATGGTCTTCCCATGATGATGGGAATCTTCTTATCTTCCTCGAAGTCCAAGATAACAAAATCAGCAGGAAAGATGAGCTTATCAACTTTCTCCAAGACATCCTCCACTATACCTCTCGAATATGTGATCGACCGATCAGCTAGCTGTAAGGAGATGTTTGTAGGTTTTGGATCCGGTAGACCAAGTTGTATGAAAACAGAAAAAGGCATGAGCTTGATGCTAGCTCCCAAGTCACACAAGCACTTGTCGAAAGATAAGTTGCCAATAGTGCACGAGATGGTGAAGGTTCCCGGATCTTTAAGTTTAGGAGGCAACTTTTGCTGCAGAACTGCACTACACTCTTCCATCAAAGCAATTGTCTTCAAATCCTTGAGCTTCAACTTCCGTGAGAGAATACCCTTCATGAACTTAGCATAGCTCGGCATCTGTTCTAAAGCTTCCGCAAAAGGTATATTAATCTGCAACTTCTTGAACACCTCTAGGAACTTAGCAAACTGCTTGTCCAACTTCTGCTTCTGGAGTCTTTTAGGATATGAAGGCGGAGGGTATATCTGATTGTTCTTTGTATAATGCTCCGAAGAATCTTTTTCAACAGGTTCCTTGCTCTTCTCTACCTCACCAACCAACTGATCAGCCACCAAGTCAGATTTTTCAATTTCCGGTGCTGCATATTTTTCAACCTGCTGATTCTAAACTTCTTCCTCTTCCTTAGCTGCTGATTTAGGATCGTTTGTAACCTTTCCAGATCTCAAAGTTACTTCTTTCACCTGCTCCTTGACTTCCCTCTTGCCTGGATTAGCCTCCGTATCACTAGGAAGAGTTCCTTGTGGCCTATTCAACAACGCATTAGCAATTTTCCCAATCTGATTCTCCAAGGTTTTGATCGACACTGCTTGGCTCTTGTACATCATCCTCAGCTCTTCCAATTCAGATTTTTCAATAAAAGATTGCCCCGCACTTGCAAGAGGCTGTTGTTGAAATCCCGGAGGTTGGAATTATTGCCTCGGAGCATACTGCTGTTGATAACCTTGATTGAACGGCATAACTCCAAATTGCTAGACTTGAAACTGCTGATAAGGCTGTTGAGATTGATTGCCACCTTGATTGTTGCTCCAGCTAAAGTTAGGATGATTCCTGTTGTTGGGATGATGGACGGCTGGAGCTGGTTGTCGTGGCCTCTGAAAATTACTCACGAACTATGCCAATTCAGTAGATATGGCACATTGACTTGTCTCATGTGCGCCCGCACATAGCTCACAAACACTAGCCACTTGCTGAACTCCATAGTTCGTCAAAAAATCCACCTTCATCGTCAAAGCCTTCAACTGAGCTGCTATAGCTGTAGCTGTGTCAACTTCCAGAGTTCCTGCTACTTTGCCTTGCGATAATCTCTGAGTTGGATTTTGATATTCATTCGCAGCCATCATCTCAATTAGATCGTAATCTTCCTCATAGCTCTTAGCCCAAAGAGCTCCACCTGATGCTACATCTAGCATTGGCCTTGATTGTGCTTCAAGCCCATTGTAGAAACAGTTAATCACCATCCAATCAGGCATACCATGTTGAGGACATCTCCTTAGCATCTCCTTGTAGCGTTCCCAAGCTTCACACAAAGATTCACCTGAATGCTGAGCAAACTGAGTAAGTGCATTCCTGATTGCTACAGTCTTCGCCATAGGAAAGAATTTGGTCAGGAATTTCTGAGCCAGATCCTCCCGATTTGTAATAGAACCTGCTGGTAGAGAGTGCAACCAGCCCTTAGCTTTATCCCTCAGAAAAAATGGGAAAAGCCTCAATTTCACAGCATCTTCAGACACACCATTGAACTCGAAAGTATCACAGATCTCGATTGTAAGAACCCAAAATTTCGGTAGAATTAAAACTTTTCCTATTATGATGAAGTGCATCAATGAATAGTGATTTGGTGGATGAATAGTGATTTTGAGGATTAAGAAAATTTTTCATGCCACCTATGTACGAGACGTAGTGTGGATATTCCGAAGTTATACTAGTAATCTACGGAGTAAATAAGTGTATGTAAATGCGATCGGAATTCAGAAATTCCAAATTCTATTTTCGTGTAATATTTGACCGATCACTGAATTATATATCAGTAATATCAAGAAATGAGATATTTAATTTGAGGAATTGAGGAGTTAATATTTTGGAATTTTATTATAAGTGATTTGAGAATTTGGAACGAAAACCACTAAGGAAGTGAAACAAACGTTCTAGAAACCGCTGAGACTTTATAACGAGATTAAGCGATCAAGCGAGCGAATCATGAATTGAGAATAGTAAATATTAGAAGTCCAAGGAAGGATATATTATGAGAGGAAAATGGAATTGAGAATAAAATCCTAGAGTTAAAGGAAATGAGAACAATTGAGAAACCGCGAGAATTTTTTTCTGAGATAAAGAGAAAATACAAAGAAAATTGGACACAACGATTGTTTGAGGTATTGGGCCACACTATTACAATGAAGTGCAACATATAAGTTGTAACATATTGATTTAGTAAATATACAAGAAGGGAAGCCCCTTGGTGCAAATAAGAAAAGGAAGGAAGGACTTGGAAACAATATGTATAAAGCAAGGGACTTGCTTGCAATTATGGATGGATAAAGGTAATCCAAATGAATCAATGAGGAGATGACACCACATGGCAAGAAGATAAGATGCATCCAAGTGAAAATATCAAGCATTATTGATCACTTTATCACTTTAATCAAACAAAACAAACACCAAATACTCCATTCTGCCCAGCAGGAAAGGATCTCACTAAAACGGGCCTAGAGACTTCATTACTCAATGAAATTTTTTGTTCTTTATATGGTTAGAAATCTGTGAAGATGATCTACAACTTTCATTCAGGAGCCTCGACCAGGAAACGAGTGCAAGGGCTTCGTTTTGGCTGATCTTTGGGGCGTGTTTTTCCAGTCAGGAAACCCACTTCCATGTTCTTGATTTCTTTGGTGAGATTGAAGATGGTGAGCATAGAGTAAGGCTTCCCCAAGGTTAACCAAACTTGTTTGAGATTGTAAGAACATCAAGAAGGTATAAAACTCTAACCCCTATTGGCCATGAATTATTTATGGTGTTTAATTTTAGATCCATGGATGTTAGTGTGAATCTTGGACATATAAGTTATGGATGATGTAGATCTTGAGTTTAAGTGTTGTGGTTGTGATTTTTAAGCTTATGGTTAGTGTATGTATCTCCATGTATGTTATAAAGTATGATCTTGGTGATTTAGATGTTGGTTGTGATGTGGATGTAAGATTCTTGGTTGGTTTAGTGATATAAGCATGCTGAGATTTTTCCAGGAACTTGAACTGTCTTGTAAGAGGGTTTTGAACCCCCAAATCTTGTCCCCTGAAGTCCTAATATATATTGTTGGAAAGGTATTTGAATGTAGTTTTCATAAATGTAAGGTTTATGACTAGGTGATGTATAGATTTTGAGTTATGGCCTGAGAAGTGAAATCTGTTTCTGGATTCCGTACTGCACTAAATGGTCCCCTTGTGAACCTTGTTTAAACCCCTAAAAATTTATGTAGGATCATGGAAAAATTAGAGAAGCTAGTAAATGCAGTGGTGAAGGCTACCCAAAATGAATTGGATTAAAATATATATTTTTCAATTTTATAAAAATGCTAGAGTAAAATTCGCGCATGGGAAAAAGTCGTAAAGGGAGTGTGATTTAAGGGGTAATGGATATGATTCAGATATGGTAACCAAATTAAGTCGAATAAGTGACGAGCGTAATCGAGTGATGACATGAACCTATAGTGGGGCTAGAGTGTCATAAGACGAAGTTATTAAGTTAATTTTGTACCCCCTAAAACCCCGCAATTAAAGAGATATTGATTAAGGTACTAACGAACGGTTATTGCTTATGTATAGATCGTTCCACTCCGCACGCTCGCCCACCCCAACCTCACCAAGGCAAGTTTACTTTTCAAAACTTACATATACAAGGACTTTCACTGTTGTGTTTGTAGTTTTCAATCATATCAAATGTTTATGTTTATCGAAGTATCGATGAAATTGAGATGTATAAGTACATATATGTTTGCACCCCTTGAACTTCGAATGAAATGTTTCTTCGGACAACGACTCTAGCAATAGAGGTCGTAGCGGTCCGTATATACTATTGACCGGGGAACGGTATATTATTATATCGTAATTAAATTGCGAAAACCCGAAGGGTCATTCGGGGAGTATCGTATACTCAAGTAATTATTTTTATATCTTCGTAAATACTCAAAATACCTATCTTGGATTAAAAGCTTACTTCATTAAATAATTATTTTATTAATTATTAATATTAAATCTTAAAATATCTTTTATTAATTATTGTTCATTACTTTAAGACAAAGCTATTCCAAGATACCTTTAGCACTTTCACACTCGAACTCTTTCGAACTCAAAAGACTTTCGAAAACCCCCGGTCAGGTTCTGCTTCTTGTATGATTTCAAGAATCATCGGTCGACTGATGTCGGACCTCAACTGCTCAGTTTTCAATCAAAATAAAGTTTTTAAAAGAAAAAGAAAAAGGGACTCTGGCAGGTGTGGGAACCGTTGACGAACGATTCCCGGGATGTGTAAGCGGCCGTGAGCCAGGCGGTCCATCAATTATTATTCCGGCCCAGGTGTTGCCGAAGGATAATTACGGATGTAGTTTTCATCGAGGGTGATTACGGATGTAGTTTTCACCCGGGGATAGTTACGGATGTAGTTTCTATCCTTCTACCGGTAGAGAAGACCCGCGGATTATTGGACTTGGATGTGGCGACTGATCATCGTCAATCCTTGTCAGGTTTTTATGTTTTCTTCCAGTCCCATCCTCCACTTTGGAAAAATTCTCAAACACTGCTTCTTGGGCCTAAGTGCCAAGTTGCCGATAGTGTGGCTTTTGATAAGAAAAATATTGACATCGTGCAGTATCTAGAACTGCAAGATTTTCTATAAAGATTGGCACGTGTTAGTGCACTCTTGCAAATTATTTCAAAGAATGAAATGCTTTTGAATGAGAAACCTTCTAAGCTAATGGAAGGAAAGAGGTTTCCAATGATGTATTCCCTGTACAGTATGTTAACCGTAGAGTGTTTTGCCGAAAATGATATACTCATATGTATATATTTTCAAACTTGCGAGATATTGAAATGAGAACCTTATAAAGGGTTCATATGTTATTCTTAAAGCTCCTTCGTGAGTATAAATGTTTTATTCAAACTCGGACATATATATTGTCCAATTATGTTTTGAAATCTGAGATATATGCCCATACAGTTGGGAATGTTTTCAAAATAAACCACATTATTATTTTACAAAATGGTGAACTTGCTGAGCATTATGTAGCTCATTCTTGCTTTATAAAAACTTTTCAGCAAGAGAAGAATTTGGCCGATTAACTCCGCACCAGCAGAAGAGGAGTAGAAGAATTACCCCGGAGATGATTTAGTTCCTGATAAATACTACAGAGTAAGTCTGATAGGTTTTCAACTGTAATAGTAAGACTTGTCTTCAAGTATAGTTGTATAAGTGGAAGTACGTAAGACTCTGGATTGTACAGATGAATTGTAATATTTAGTGTTACTTTTGATTATCGTTTCTGAGGCTCTAACTTGTTTGTGCGTAAGATTGAGGTTTGGACGTATGTATTGTTGAGTTGTAAAGTTAATACAGGTATGATATGGTTGGATGGTGACGTGACGACCTGAATCTCTGACCTCGGATTTGGGGCCGTCACAGAAATGGTATCAGAGCGATAAGTTACAGTACTCAGAAACGAGAGTGTTGAGAGTTAAGTCTAAGTAGGAGAATGACATACGAGATCGTAGTAAACTTATTATTGGACTTCCGGAAGAGGTACCGGTGAGTAGAATGGGCTGGGGTGTTACTGGAGGTATTATACTAGGGTCGATAGAATCCTTAGAGACCTTCAGAATGATGAATAGAGGTTTGAGAGTCGTACATGACCTATCATAGGTAATGATATAGGGAGCAGAGCGAGACCTCAAGAGCAGCTGAGGTAGAGGCGATATTGCCAATATAATCGGATGACTAGGCTGGCATAAATTTTGTGGCCCATAGTCCTCCACAGTTTAGGGGGCGGCATTTTAAGAATCAAGAAGTTTAGACTTCCCTACATATTTAAGGGTACTTAGTACTTGGGATAATGAAAGTCTTTTACTTTGGCTATAAGATCTAATTTTCGATAAGTAACGGGTTTACCTGAAAGTTGGTCACTATGTCGTTGTGGATTTCATTACCCTTGATGGCAAATTTTACATGTGTTATACCAGAATGTTATCATAAGACGAGCGTGCTAGATAATTCCACGCATGATTCGGACGCTAGAGCGTGGTAGTTCAACTTAGAGAACAAACAAGTGGGATTAACAAAGGGACTCAAGAGAAGTTGAATATGGTTGCAACGAGCGATACAGTGATCTCAGGGTCTACCAAAAGAAAGACCAGTGGGTCTAGAGTGGGATCCTTTGATGGAGATGTTATCAGGGATTTCGTTTATATGTATTGTAGACCTCAATATTTTTGGTATATGTTCACATACACACACCCGCCACTGAACCTATGGACTGCACTGAGATCCCTGAGAGATCTCTTTGATCTGTTCCCAAGGGGAACTTGCCACTTGTGATTCATGTCGAAAAGCATAAAGTAGGACCCTATGGACTTAGCAGGTGTCCCCGGAATGATGTGAAGCTTGGTCTTCAAGATAAAGCACGGAAATGACATATATTTGTGAAACCCCAACTCGATAAATGACTTTAGGATGATGATTGAGAGACGCATTAGTTGGTGTCTTGTATTACGAAGACGAAGAGATGGAGTTACCCTCATAATGGTGATAATGAGATGCACGAATGATTATTAACTTATTTTGGTAACTACCGGCTGGTGCACTACTTCATTTTAAACTTTTCACTAACCATGTTACCTCGATTAGTTTATATCAGGTAACCCTTCTAGCTTTCTACTTCAAACTTGTGAAACAACAACCAGTGATATACTTTCCCTAAAGCAGGACTTATCCGATGTAATTTTATTCGATCCATGAACATTCTATTCAAAAATTTATGATGATCTTGTTCGGCTCAGGCCTATTTACACTTTCGTTCAATTATCCAAGGAAGGTTCAACAAATATTTCCTTAATTAATCGATGAATATTACTTAACGAATATTGATATTTGATTGCTTCTTTCATACTTGCACTCTTCAGTTGAGCTCATAAATATCTAACAAATTACTGAGGACATGGATGATCTAATGTCCAGACATCCTTCATGAATTCTTTTCTTCTATTCAAGATGATATTGTACATCGTACATTGAAATCATAGTAAGGATATCATTTTGATATTGGTATTCTGAATTTAATCCTATTGTAGGATCTGATAAAGCATGTGTACAGAGGCACCCTTGGGTGGACCGTTTCACTGGTAAGTAATATTTGATGAGAGGTTATCGATTGTTCCGATACCTAGAACATTCTCTTCAGATTTTATAGTTTTCTTTTTCAAACTTAATAACTTCTTATTTCCATTCGTTGTCCGAGTAGCCTAAAGTTTCTTCAATGGCTACGATGTTGAAATTCCGTTCTAGCCAATTGAAACTGGATAGTCGATATGTCAATATGAATGACTAGTTGATTGTTCTAACTAGTCAAAATTGTAATGTTGTGAAGAACACCTAGCTAATTGTCCTAGCTAGTGGTGATGTCTCAAACAGGTGAACTAGCAAATTTTGTCTAGCTAGTTGCTAGTGTTTCTTGAAAAGGACTAGTTATTGTTCCACTGGTCCAACTCCCAATTTAATTCATTTCGCAATGCATTTTTGCATGTGGTAAAGTATGATGATGAAGGTTTTGACGAATAACTTGATTGAGACCTAGTGAGGTCGCCCACTCGACTTGAACTCTTACCCATCTTCGTATCAGACTTTATATCACTTGAATATTTTATTCTTTCATTCATACAATGAGAATTCATTTGAAACCATTGATTACTTGAATGACAAACTACTTCATTCTTTAATTGTCATGGAGTAGAATTGCTTTCTATTGGCTGACCTTCATCAATGCGACTTTAGATTTCCTCTTATTATTTAGGAGGAAAAGTATCCACCCGATGTAAGAACTATATAAAGACCGTCTTTATGACTTTTGTATCCAACGATCATTGCCCTCGTGCAACATTCTCTATGATATCATATTACAGAATTATCAGGACCTGAAGGAATAAACCTTGTTGTACTCTTTCGATCCATCCTTACATCTCCAAAAATCGAGACTCCTAGTAATTGGAACCATCAACATTCTTGGAACATCCAATGTGGAATTCTTATTGAAATTATCTATTGGACCTTGTTATTTTGAAACCATTCCTTTCAAAGTGATTACTCTAAGGTGAACGGGAGGTACAATTACGAACCGTTACACCAATATGAGATCAAAAACCAAATGGTGTAATTGTGCAGCCAGAGCGTTATGCCGAGTAATTATTAAAGTAGAAATAACATGTCGGGGCATACCACAAGACCTTTAATATTAGTGTGAGGAAAGTTATAAGAAATGATGAGGTGGTTGGGAGTACGCTCCTACCAACCGTTGTCAGGATGTTATAGTAATGAATTCTGGAGTTACCAAGCCTTTTCCAGATCCAAGAAATTCAAATCGATTGCGATGTAAGACATATCCTTAGAGGAAACTAACATGGAAGTGAGATGGACAAGAAAGGAAGAAATATCGTGGCAAGAATGTGAAGCTTTACTTAGCTTAAAGGGATTGATGCACATAGCGAGACATAAAGTTTAAAAGGCCCCTAATAGCAAATGGATGCATGGATATATCCCAATGATCCTTCGAGATTACCACCTAATCAAGTTTATTGGGAATCGCAGCAGCATACAGGCCTCAAGCTGATTGGCGCCAGTTGTGAAAGAGGACGAGCGTATGACACCTTACCTATACCGTCGAGAACTGAAACCCTTATCGGAAATGGAGGAATTATTGACTAGTTAAAGTGCGTAGTTGTTTTTCAAAGATAAGGGTAAAGAGAAGGTATTAATATAAACATTATAAATTTTGGTAGTATCATGTGGATTGACTAGTGAGTCAGAAGCCATTGTGGGTTAATAAATAAAGTTTTAAGAATGATATGAGAGATTAGTAACAACCTCGTTGTTAGCTATACTTTATAATGAGAAGAGGACTTTGAGAGTCACGATGATGCGTCTTTCAAGAGTTTAAGAGGTATGCCGATGTAGTAGAAAGGGGATGATAGCCTATACTTCTAAACAACATAAAGGTTACGGGATAGGATATACTAACCGTGAGTCTGGGATTAGTCATGATGGCGTTCACGCATAAAACTTAGACGTTAACTTTATGAGAAAAGTGTGAAAGTTTTCCACAAGTGCCATAAGTATATCTTCATATTAGGACTAAACATAAGAAAGAGAAGGTGACGAAAGGGAGCAGGGAGTATAATGGAGAAATTTGTTATTTCCCAGGAAAGGCCAGTGTGGTGGCCGATACCTATAGAAGGGATTATTCGAAATTGGAATTCAGTCACTATTGACCAAGAAAATAGAGTATATACAATAAAGAATAATGTTAGAGGAAAATGACTAAATTATGGGGAAGGACAAAGATGTACAGAGAATTAAGAGAATGTTTGGCAAACGGATATGAAGAATGGTATTGGCAAACTATTAAGTACAAATGCAACATGTCAAAAACAAAATGATAGAGATCTAGTGGATCAATTCCGCCCGTAGAAAATCTTGAACGTAGGACAGAATTATAATGAATTTCATGAGTAGGTCGCCGAAGACCGAGCCAAGAGATGGCCCTAGTTGATTTATAATTGCTGGACCAAGTGATTTACCTACGAGAGACTTTCCATTTAGAAGATTATCGATTTATATACGGAAGAGATGGTGGTGCAATATAAAACTTCTGCAGTGATTACGTCAGATAGAGACTTAAGGTTAAACTTCGAATATTGAAGGTGCTTTCAAGTATAATTAATAAAGAGATTGAGCGTATGTACTAATTTGATCTGTGGCTGACGGACAGGGAAGAAGTATTATCCAGACGATCGAATTTATATTTAGTGTCGTGCCTTAGATTTCACGGGGCAGTCGAGAATAAAAACTTATCCATGAAACGAATGTTGTTATCACGATCGGCACCATGCGAACGTAAAGGACGTCTCTTGTAAAGCGTACTACGAAAGACGTTTCGCTTTTCTTGCGTTACGAAGAAGTCAATGAACGAGGGATATAGTAGCTGAACTGGTTCGACGTATACCGAAGACTATACAGTATCCATAGCAAGTGGTAACGACTGATGGGAGGTAACACATGCGTGCTAATCAAGCCAAGGAAAATGAGGAATACCGTGTGTATTGACGTTGTCTCAGATTATAGAACACGACCACAAAGTATTCACGGCCCAACGATACAAGGACTCAACACGGATACTATGAACAAGGTAGAAGAGGAACGTATAAGTAGTGGGATGGAAATTTTCATTCATAGAACAATCGATAAGGAATACAGGTCGAGGAGAGCATGCGTTGAGAAGCAACACTAAAGCGTTGGTAAGATCAAGGTAAGAGAACAAAAGGGTTGAAGTGTCAACCTGAGCGTTGGGAAGGGTAAAGTTGGAATTGTATCCACAACTATTTTCTTTAGGTTCTTAAGATAGAATCCTTGTAAGGAGAGGAGACTACAATAACCCAAATTTTATGGGTGGATGAGAAATCTTTGCGATCACGAGATGTACGAAATATTAAATGAAGATTTTGAATTCATATTACGTCTTTACTGTGCAGACGAGTGTATGTAAAAGTCATTAGTTTTTTTACGAAACCCATTATTTCGAATGGTCAAATTCTGTGAGATGTCAAAGGAGTATGAGGTGGGAGACTTCGTGATGCTAAAGGTATCCCCTGGAAAGGATTGATGCGATTTGTTAAGAAAGAGAAGCTAAGTCTGAGGTTTATTGGACCTTTTGAGATTTTGAGGCGTATTGGGAAGCTAGCCTACGAGTTAGCCTTGCCCCAAGCTTGCAGCAAATTCATAATGTGTTTCATATATATATGTTACGACCCTACCACACCGACTATCAGCATGTGATAGAGTACAACCAAGTGGACCTATGACCCGGCTTGACCTATGTGGAGCAACCCGTGGAAATCATGGATAGAGAAGAACAAGTGCTGAGGAACAAGGTTTTCAAACTAATAAGGAATTGTGAGAAAATCAAGATGTGGAAGAATCCACCTGGAAGTTGAAAGAGTGAAACAAAGAAGGAGTAACCCCAGTGATTCCTAAACTGATTCCGGGACGGAATCCTTTTAAGGAGGGGAGACTGTAAGAACCCAAAATTTCGGTAGAATTAAAACTTTTCCTATTATGATGAAGTGCATCAATGAATAGTGATTTGCTGGATGAATAGTGATTTTGAGGATTAAGAAAATTTTTCATGCCACCTATGTACGAGACGTAGTGTGGATATTCCGAAGTTACTAGTAATTTACGGAGTAAATAAGTGTATGTAAATGCGATCGGAATTCAGAAATTCCAAATTCTATTTTCGTGTAATATTTGACCGATCAGTGAATTATATATCAGTAATATCAAGAAATGAGATATTTAATTTGAGGAATTGAGGAGTTAATATTTTGGAATTTTATTATAAGTGATTTGAGAATTTGGAACGAAAACCACTGAGGAAGTGAAACAAACGTTCTAGAAACCGCTGAGACTTTATAACGAGATTAAGCGATCAAGCGAGCGAATCATGAATTGAGAATAGTAAATATTAGAAGTTCAAGGAAGGATATATTATGAGAGGAAAATGGAATTGAGAATAAAATCCTAGAGTTAAAGGAAATGAGAACAATTGAGAAACCGCGAGAATTTTTTTCTGAGATAAAGAGAAAATACAAAGAAAATTGGACACAACGATTGTTTGAGGTATTGGGCCACACTATTACAATGAAGTGCAACATATAAGTTGTAACATATTGATTTAGTAAATATACAAGAAGGGAAGCCCCTTGGTGCAAATAAGAAAAGGAAGGAAGGACTTGGAAACAATATGTATAAAGCAAGAGACTTGCTTGCAATTATGGATGGATAAAGGTAATCCAAATGAACCAATGAGGAGATGACACCACATGGCAAGAAGATAAGATGCATCCAAGTGAAAATATCAAGCATTATTGATCACTTTATCACTTTAATCAAACAAAACAAACACCAAATACTCCATTCTGCCCAGCAGGAAAGGAGCTCACTAAAACGGGCCTAGAGACTTCATTACTCAATGAAATTTTTTGTTCTTTATATGGTTAGAAATCTGTGAAGATGATCTACAACTTTCATTCAGGAGCCTCGACCAGGAAACGAGTGCAAGGGCTTCGTTTTGGCTGATCTTTGGGGCGTGTTTTTCCAGTCAGGAAACCCACTTCCATGTTCTTGATTTCTTTGGTGAGATTGAAGATGGTGAGCATAGAGTAAGGCTTCCCCAAGGTTAACCAAGCTTGTTTGAGATTGTAAGAACATCAAGAAGGTATAAAACTCTAACCCCTATTGGCCATGAATTATTTATGGTGTTTAATGTTAGATCCATGGATGTTAGTGTGAATCTTGGACATATAAGTTATGGATGATGTAGATCTTGAGTTTAAGTGTTGTGGTTGTGATTTTTAAGCTTGTGGTTAGTGTATGTATCTCCATGTATGTTATAAAGTATGATCTTGGTGATTTAGATGTTGGTTGTGATGTGGATGTAAGATTCTTGGTTGGTTTAGTGATATAAGCATGCTGAGATTTTTCCAGGAACTTTAACTGTCTTGTAAGAGGGTTTTGAACCCCCAAATCTTGTCCCCTGAAGTCCTAATATATATTGTTGGAAAGTTATTTGAATGTAGTTTCCAGAAATGTAAGGTTCATGACTAGGTGATGTATAGATTTTGAGTTATGGCCTGAGAAGTGAAATGTGTTTCTGGATTCCGTACTGCACTAAATGGTCCCCTTGTGAACCTTGTTTAAACCCCTAAAAATTTATGTAGGATCATGGAAAAATTAGAGAAGCTAGTAAATGCAGTGGTGAAGGCTACCCAAAAAGAATTGGATTAAAATATATATTTTTCAATTTTATAAAAATGCTAGAGTAAAATTCGCGCAAGGGAAAAAGTCGTAAAGGGAGTGTAATTTAAGGGGTAATGGATATGATTCGGATATGGTAACCAAATTAAGTCGAATAAGTGACGAGCGTAATCGAGTGATGACATGAACCTATAGTGGGGCTAGAGTGTCATAAGACGAAGTCATTAAGTTAATTTTGTACCCCTTAAAACCCCGCAATTAAAGAGATATTGATTAAGGTACTAACGAACGGTTATTGCTTATGTATAGATCGTTCCACTCCGCACGCTCGACCACCCCAACCTCATCAAGGCAAGTTTACTTTTCAAAACTTACATATACAAGGACTTTCACTGTTGTGTTTGTAGTTTTCAATCATATCAAATGTTTATGTTTATTGAAGTATCGATGAAATTGAGATGTATAAGTACATATATGTTTGCACCCCTTGAACTTAGAATGAAATGTTTCTTCGGACAACGACTCTAGCAATAGAGGTCGTAGCGGTCCGTATATACTATTGACCGGGGAGCGGTATATTATTATATCGTAATTAAATTGCGAAAACCTGAAGGGTCATTCGGGGAGTATCGTATACTCAAGTAATTATTTTTATATCTTCGTAAATACTAAAAATACCTATCTTGGATTAAAAGCTTACTTCATTAAATAATTATTTTATTAATTATTAATATTAAATCTTAAAATGTCATTTATTAATTATTGTTCATTACTTTAAGACAAAGCTAATCCAAGATACCTTTAGCACTTTCACACTCGAACTCTTTCGAACTCAAAAGACTTTCGAAAACCCCCGGTCAGGTTCTGCTTCTTGTATGATTTCAAGAATCATCGGTCGACTGATGTCGGACCTCAACTGCTCAGTTTTCAATCAAAATAAAGTTTTTAAAAGAAAAAGAAAAAGGGACTCTGGCAGGTGTGGGAACCGTTGACGAACGATTCCCGGGATGTGTAAGCGGCCGTGAGCCAGGCGGTCCATCAATTATTATTCCGGCCCAGGTGTTGCCGAAGGATGATTACGGATGTAGTTTTCATCGAGGGTGATTACGTATGTAGTTTTCACCCGGGGATAGTTACGGATGTAGTTTCTATCCTTCTACCGGTAGAGAAGACCCGCGGATTATTGGACTTGGATGTGGCGACTGATCATGGTCAATCCTTGTCAGGTTTTTATGTTTTCTTCCAGTCCCATCCTCCACTTTGGAAAAATTCTCAAACACTGCTTCTTGGGCCTAAGTGCCAAGTTGCCGATAGTGTGGCTTTTGACAAGAAAATTATTGACATCATGCAGTATCTAGAACTGGAATATTTTCTATAAAGATTGGCACGTGTTAGTGCACTCTTGCAAATTATTTCAAAGAATGAAATGCTTTTGAATGAGAAACCTTCTAAGCTAATGGAAGGAAAGAGGTTTGCAATGATGTATTCCCTGTACAGTATGTTAACCGTAGAGTGTTTTGCCGAAAATGATATACTCATATGTATATATTTTCAAACTTGCGAGATATTGAAATGGGAACCTTATAAAGGGTTCATATGTTATTCTTAAAGCTCCTTCGTGAGTATAAATGTTTTATTCAAACTCGGACATATATATTGTCCAATTATGTTTTGAAATCTGAGATATATGCCCATACAGTTGGGAATGTTTTCAAAATAAACCACATTATTATTTTATAAAATGGTGAACTTGCTGAGCATTATGTAGCTCATTCTTGCTTTATAAAAACTTTTCAGCAAGAGAAGAATTTGGCCGATTAACTCCGCACCAGCAGAAGAGGAGTAGAAGAATTACCCCGGAGATGATTTAGTTCCTGATAAATACTACAGAGTAAGTCTGATAGGTTTTCAACTGTAATAGTAAGACTTGTCTTCAAGTATAGTTGTATAAGTGGAAGTGCGTAAGACTCTGGATTGTACAGATGAATTGTAATATTTATTGTTACTTTTGATTATCGTTTCTGAGGCTCTAACTTGTTTGTGCGTAAGATTGAGGTTTGGACGTATGTATTGTTGAGTTGTAAAGTTAATACAGGTATGATATGGTTGGATGGTGACGTGACGACCTGAATCTCTGACCTCGGATTTGGGGGCGTCACGTCGATAAAGTTCCGGATGTGCATATTAGGATCTTCCGTTGGAGCACCCCCAAACTGTACTGAATTCTGTACCATCTGAATCGTGCCAAGCTTGATTTCGAAGGTATTAGCTGCAATGGCTGGTCTGACAATGCTAGATTGAATGTCATTGATTTTCGGCTGAGAATAGTCCTTCAAATCCTTAGCTGCTGCTGCTTCTGGTTCTCCCATCTTTTTTGTTGCTTCATGTTTTTCTTCTGCCAATTTTTCCTCATGAGTTTGAGAACGTGTTCGCATACACGCTCAAGTACCTGAAACACCAAGAAACAAACAACTATGTAAGAAACAATCCGAGTCAGTGAACTCTAACGACCATTGATGACAAGAACATAAACTAAAAATAAAACACCGATGATCCCCGGCAGCGGCGCCAAAAACTTGTTTGCACAAAATGTAAGAACCCAGATTTTGGATAGAATTAAAACTTTTTATTATGTATGGAAGTAATAGTGAATAGTGGGTACGGCTATGATATAACGAATGTTCTAATGAATTAATGGAATGGATTTGGATTCAAATACTTATATGTCATGAAGAATGCTAATGGTTGACAACTTAGGTAAGAATAATCTATCTCCTAGGGGAATAAGATACGGAAATTCCAAGCAGAAGAATATTCTCATGTCATCCAGATCGATAACGATTAGTCCAATGGTTCCGTGAAAGGGTTAAGGAACGCCCGAGAAAGAACAAGGACATTGTCATAAATATAGAGAATAAAGGAAGAATGAAGAATGAATAGTGTTTTTGGGTGGAAGTAAGAATATTATGAGACGACACTATATAGAAGTATTCGGAACGGATTTCCGAGTTCGTATTAGTGATCCTGGGGGAAAATAAGTGTATGTAATAGCTGTCGGATTCTGAAAAATCGCACTTTTATTTTCTCCGAGAGTTCCCTGGACACTGAAAGACTTAAGAATTTAATGAAGGGATTTAAGGAATATAAATTTGAAAGTTAGTAAGAAAGATGGAGAATGATAGTATTAATATTAAGAAGGTTTTCGATAAAACCCTAACTAGGAACTAATGAGTTATTTCCTCGAACGATCATTGAATTGAGTAATAACCGGACAAAGAAGCAATCAGAGAACCAAGAGACAAACATGTGCAAGAGGATGGAGTAAGGGTAAGCAAGGTAACTTTCATGTAAGTCAACTACAAGTGTAGTGATGAAGTTGCATTTGTGCCAAAAAGGGTATGCTTAATGTGGTGCCAACAAGTGGACCAATAGAAGGGCAACACTTGGACCACTAGCAAGCTAACAACACAAAAGTAAAGGATGCATCCAAGATATATGCCAAGTATTAAAATTATTTAGGCATAAAGCAAATAAAAGAAAAAAAAAAGCAAAACCACCAAGAAACCCCATCCATGGAGCTCTCGACTTCTTGCTCTTTTAAAAAAAAACAAAGTCCAAGCTCCCACCATCATTTGATCTTGTAATTTTTAAGGTAAGTCCTATATTTCAAGAAAGTAATCTCCTCAAAATTTTAGCTTCAAATTCCATAGTTTCCATTTTCCAAAAAATCATGAAATAGGAGGATGAATAGTAACCTTCTTGAATTAACTTTGTTTATCTTGATTTCCATGATGATTTAAGGTTTGTTAAGGCTAGGAAAGGCACATACAAGGCCTATTAAGGCTAGTACATATCCCAAGGAAGGTAATCCACTTGAAACCCTAGCTTTGTTTTGAAGATTTAAGCATGTTCTTGATGGATCTAAGTTAGTTATGTTTTTAGTAGGTTATAAGCATGATTATAAGCATGATTATGAATGGGGTTTTGATAAATGTTAAAAATAGTTAGATGAACGGAAAGGAACTGATTGGCCTCAGTTCATGGCTATAAATCATGTATATGTGTTGTTTGGAGTGGAAACTATGATTATGAGATAGTTTGGAATTTGGAAATACTCGATTTATAGCCGTCGTAATGCCCGATTTTCGATAACCTTAAAGAATTCGTGCATCACAGTAGGGTTAATTTTCTTAAATGGTTATGAACATGACATGTCCTCGTAGATCTCGAGTCATAGATCATTTTGGCGAAAGAATCGAAACATTCCGACTTACGGTTTAGGAGTTATGGTCAAATTACTAAAATTTGTTCGGAACCGTAAGTAAAAGTTCGTAACTTCAATTGAACCCTCGTAAAGCATGTTACTCAGTGGAGAATCTTGGTAAATAAATACTAGAGGTCATAAGGAAGGTATGAGAGAAAACCACATATCAAACGGATTGTTTTCGGATTTTATAAAAATGTTCGAATCGAAGTTAAGCGCGAACGAACCCCTAAAAACCCGCTTGGTTATAACTTTGGTAAAACACTTAGAAAACGAACGATAAAACTCGAGGTATAATCTCAGTTCGTAATCTATCGACTTTAGAACTTATACGACTTAAGTATATACCAAGTGTGGGTATGATTACATGTCTTAATAACGAAAGAATGTCGGATCGTATCGGTGATAAAAAGAGTTACACTAAAAGGTGTATAACGAGATAATTCGAAAACGTGTTTCGATTTAAGTGAAATTTATACCTAGACTTTTAAAACGTGTTAAGTGCTTAATCTCTAATGTTCTGATTGTTTATAGATCATCGAGTAGACCCAGGACACGCTGTCTCCACCCACACCCGATTACCAGGCAAGTGCTCAAACCTTTGAACCCGTTGTTGTGATAATATATGTATATGATTCTGTTTTACATATGCCATCGCATGCATGCCTGTTTCCCATTTATATTCTGACTTTGGTTTTTGTGATACTTGTTCCCTGAATTGATATCGGCTTATAGACTAGATACAAATTATCAGAGATAAGCCGGATTGTTTCGGTAAGACCCTTAGCGAAGGGCATATGATATTTATTCTAAATATAGACCGGGAGTCGGTATTTTGAGATATAAATAGTCGTGGAAACCCGGAGGGATTCCAACGACAGATTATTATTTATCTGAGGAATGTTATTATTAAACGTTATTTATATTCCCATAAAGTATCAATTACTTGGAAATATTTCGAGGAATGTTATTCGAGTACTATCTCAGTCGAGAGATATAAATGAATGTTAGTTTCGAATATTCATTTAGAGTTGATTATTTAATAAATATTATTTTGATATTTATTAGAATATTATTTATTAAATGAATATTACTTTCGAATATTCATTTAAGGTTTTATGTACTTGATGAATATTATTTTAAATATTCATTGGAAGTTCTATTTACTTAAGGAATATTATTTCGATTATTCCTTTAAAGTTTTGATTACTAAATGAATATTATTTGGATATTCTTTTAGAAGATTATTTATTAGATGAATATTATTTTCAAATATTCATTTAAAGTTTGACTCATTATTGAATATTATTTTAAATACTTATTGGAATCTAATTATTAATGAATATTATTTTCAATATTCATTTAAGGAGTGATTATTTAGTAAATAATTCTATATATTCATTCGAGGATTACTTACGAGCAATATTATGATTTAATAATATTCCGTAATTATTATTGAGTTAATAAATATTCTTGGAATATTTATTTAATTTTTTTAAATTCTTTTTAAAAATGATTTATATTATTTGGAGATTGTCTTTCACCTCCAAATATTATGTAAAATATTTCGGAGTCTTTTTACGACTATTTTATCAAGGAAAGGTTCCCAACTCTTTATTTTTTTCATTTAAATCTATCTTAAAAGGATTTAAATGCTCGCTCAAACTTCCATATTATAGGGGAACCTACTTGAGAAAGGTTATTTATCTTGTTGACTTCCCGGTCATAATTTATCCTTTTCACTCGCAACTTGGTTGCTATGGACTCATTAAATCTGTGTGTACCTTCTCATCATTCGAGGGGTAAGATTGTCGGAACAAGTTGATATCCATTAACAAGCAAAAGCTTGGGAAATGTCGGTGAATTTTCCTTTCCAACTAGATACGACTACTTTGTGGAGTCTTATCAACAAGTATTTCACTTGGGGAAGGGAGGACAAACTCTATGTTTCAATGCTGTGGATTTATTCGAACTAGGAGTCGTGTGTAAGAGGCCGAGTCGCGCGGTCCATCACAAGGCCTAACTATTGGCCAGGGAGTTACTATTAAAGGCAATTGACAAGTGGAGCCGTCAGTTCTTCCTTCTACCGGTAGTAAAACTATATTGGGTTGTACCATCCCCGACTGATCATCAGGGAGTGGGACAGCTGGCGCGTGATGACTCCAGTATTGGTTCATCTCCCAAATTGGGAATTCCCTGCAACACGTATCGAAGAGACTTCTTTCAGGTTGACGGTGTCTTCCGTAACACGTATCGAAGAGACTTCTTTCAGCTTGTAGGACCTCGAAAAATGTTAATATCTGGAATTGCAATATTTTCCTTGCAAGTTCCTCTTTATATGATAAATGATAATATCTTGCTTATTTCCACAAAATAAATACTTTAAGTTACCTTGTAACTTCATCGTTCATATTATACAGGCATCATTTCCGTAAATGCATGGCATATGGTTTGAAAGATACTTTTGAACTGTTAAATATTATCGTTCAGTTAAATATTATTGTTGGTGGGCTATTGCTCACCCTTGCTTTATTATTATATCACAACAACAGCTAGACCAGATGACTCGCACAAGGCGCACTCGATGCTGGCGAGGACGATGAGACTACCGGAGCCGAAGAGAAAGCTATTTGTAGGATAGATTCATTCTTTCAGTACCAAATATATGGGCTGGTATGACTTATGATAATGGATGGCAAAGAGTATGTATTCACATTGTAATTCTTTTTGGATTGTAAGAACTCATAATGTGCTTAATAAAATTTGGTAGTTAATCTGATTTCATCTCTGGGACTATAACGGGGGTGTTTTATGTTATTGTTTTGGGTCACAAGGTTGTAATTTATTATTTATGTTGAATTATGGATGGGAATTGAGTCGGTAACGACCATATCCCTGACCCCGGATCTGGGGGTGTTACACAAAATACCCAAGCGTACATGGTCACAAGTAATATATGAATAAGTCAAGTTCGTTCCTGCAGAGATATAGTTTAGGTTTCAATTCAGTTAATGCACCTATGTAACAATGTATGGTTTTTATTCACTGCTAAGACAATTAACAAATTTGGGTTTTGATTAACTGAAATTAACTAAAAAAACAAATTAACAACTAAGAATTAATTAACTAACGAGAATTGGAATCGAATTACTTAAGCGAGAGAAAACATGGGATCCTAACTTCATTAAATACTTCGCTTAGATCTGACGCCTTTATTGACTATAAGCAATGGTTATGATATCTGATCGGACAACACGAAATAAGTACATGCTACCTGTCACCATACGTATACCAAACTACCCATACATCCACGAAAGAGATAGAAGATGAATAGACACCAATTATGCTTAGACCCTATATGTCTATAGAATTTGAAAACATAACGGTTGAAGAACAAGTTATCCATAAAGATCACATAGGGCAGCGTAAGATAGTTCAAATTACACTACGAATCATGTTGCTAAACAATCATGAACCTATGCTAGCATGTCAAGTTCTAAATCTCAAGATTCGCTGTCACTTCATAAGAGATTAACAGATTAGATGTTAGCTACGCATCTAACGATTAAGTACAACCATATGAGGATATCAAGTATACATCACACGCAGATCTTTAAAGCATCAAAATACTAAACTCCATAAATAAATCAGTTAGAATCCCATGACAACTATTAGTTCATAATCGAATGGCTCGTCCTCATGGGATCTGATGAAACCATGGTAATAAACAACGTATGAAAGAATACAAATAAACTAGAGTAATGAGTTTAAAAAAGCAAATCCGAAATCCAGAGTATCGCCTAATTTAGAAGAATACAAAAGTAGATCTAGATCTCCGTCTCCAAGTCTGAATCTCTATTTGCGGCTCTCTGTGTGTTTCTGATAAGAACTCACTTTTGTTAATGCTTAGAAGTGTTTAAATAGCCACGGGAGTCTTTTTCTCCAAGAAACGTTCCAAAAATACACTTTCAGGATAAAATTAGGAATTTCCAGCATCCTTACACGCCGCGGCGCCCATCTACACGCCACGAAGCGCTCCTGAAACTGCCCCTCACGCGCTGCGTCGCCCAAACCCGCGACGTGGCGCGCCAGAGAAACTGCCGAATGCTGATTTTGTGCTTATTTCTTCGTTTTAAGTCCGTTTTCTCCCATTCCTTTTGCATGTGCTGCCGTCCTTCAATCCCCTGATTCAAAATCTCCCTAGTATCATAGAGGAAACTCTATTCTTCATTCCAAGCTCAAATTCCAATCCAAGATCAACGGAAATTACCAACCCCTAATCGACGTTTTACAATCCTGCACAACTAGACGAAACACATCAAAAATACGACATACTTGAGGCCAAGTCAATCAATTCAAGCCAAAATGAAGCGCCCCAAGTGGATATGAAATCCAATTATCATCTAGTCATAACATAAAAAATAGCCATCGACTCTAAAATTCAAGCTTGATCAGTTTGAAAGAACAACATTTTACTACACCTAGATGGACTCAAACTGAAAAGTTTAAAACATAAAAGTTGTAAAACGTTTTGAGTCCTTTCCAGAATGGTAAGGTTCAAAATTTTTGAACAAATTTTCAATTTAATACGAATTTTTAAATATGGAGGTTCAGAATTCGGAATCGTATTGATAGGTTTTACAAATCACAGAAATACTCATACTTGAAAGCAAAATCTCAGAAAACTCAAAGAACGAAAGTTGTAGATAATTAAATTATCTTTCCAAAGAGTCTAAAACCATAATATTCTGATTATTAATTAATCAACTACGAATTTTTACAATGATTCAGAATTTGTGAATCCGAAAATTCAACTTTCCAACTAAAACTTATCTAAACTACACATGCAACAAAGTTTAATCAGCAAATAACACTCCAAAGCAATTATACACACTATACCACCACAGATCCACCACCAGCCGTCATAGACTCGCCGGGAAACACCACCAACGGTGGTGGGGTTTCGGTCAAACATCGAGACCAACCTCCAAAGTACACCAAACTTCAATTTCTAGCTATAATCTACATCATACAATTGTTTAATCATCAATTCAACACCTAACAAGTCTTGCATGTCAAAATTTTTGACCTATACATACGATTATATACATATTATTGCTCCAAAACTTCACATAATCAACTATAACACATAATAACATAAGATAGATAATTAAAATCGAGATATTAGCATGATTTTGATGTTGAAAATCGAAAAATAAATGAGAAGGGGAAGAGAGAATACACCCAGCTGAAGAACTCTCGGACAAGAAGGAAGGAAATGAGGTGGGTACTGATATATTGCCTCAGGGGCAATTTAGTAATTTAGTAAATGCTGGAAATCTACTTTTATTATAAAAATCATTTTTAATCATTTAAAAATCGAAATAAATTATAAAATCAGGTAAAAATAAAATTCTAAAATAAAATTTAAAAAATTATAGATCTCCCCATATTTTTAAAATAATTTTTGAGTCAAAAACGAATTTATTATGAATTTTTGAAATAAAAGACCTTTAAATGAAATAAAGCTTTTAAAATCTTTTAAAAATACTTAGACACACAAACAATTACTTCTACCAATTTTATAAACTAAATCATGTCATAAAGATGATAATGCAAAAGATTTCATGATTTAAAACAACTCCAATGATTTTATAAGATTTTTGGAAGATTAAAAATGCACTTTAAAAATACTTTTAATGCTCTAAAAATAAAAATAAAATTCCACGAACATGTACGACACATACCAATCATCGCATAATCATATAAACATGATTTTCACACATATCTTAACTTTACAAAAATATATCCATCATATAATTCGCATAATTTTTCAGTTAACGACTAAATAAATACTTACAAAATCGCGAAAAATTCTAGGTCGTTATAAGTTATTAATCATTGAATGTACAAAAGTACCTCCCTAGCCTTAGATGTGTAATTCATTATTACGGAAGCTTATGCAGAATAAAGAGAAAATTTGCATCATACCTAGCCCCAAGACCCACAAGTGTCTATGTGTATTCAGCAACCTAAAGTTCACTACGAGAATCCCATCGAGTCTTCATCACCCTCACTTCGTTGCCTCTAATTTCTAGAACCTGCAGACATATATGAAACCCTAAAAGTTAATTCCAGGAACAAAATCGAACAAGATGTGGTTGCTTCACGAACTTATTCGCTATTTGTATTACAACTGTGCATAATGCTTAGCATTACTTTATTGCGCATAATTATTGGGTTTCAACTTCGCATCCATTTTATTGCATACAATCTGTTGTGCTTCAACTTTTAACCCTTACACTCCAATTCTTCAAACATTTTATCTTGTCTTCATTTACAAATTTTATCTCCACAATCTCATTTTTTTGGACTTTCGTCCCTCCTGTCCACCTCAATCTATCATTCACTTGTATTTCATGAATGATACCTGGCGACGGAAGACACCACATTTACAAACATGAACAAATACTTTCAAATAAATACATGGGTTACTAATCACGCATTATAAGAAAGATACATAGAGAGACATAGACAGAGGGAGAGAGATACAAAGGGAGAGGGGCAGAGAGAGAAGGGGAGATACAGAGATATATAGAGGGAGGGGGAGATACCTTTAATTATCCAAACACCTTCGAATCAAACTTCGATTAACAGCTCATACCCGAATCTTTGTAGATGAAGAGGTCGGATTGGGCTTTTTTGACGACGGTTTCGGGGAGTGTGGTGGGGTTGCAAAATTGAAGACGCAATATGGGTTTGAATAACAGGTGATATTGAAGAGAGTTTGGGTGGGCTGAGATGCGGTGGGTCGTGAAGAGGGATTTGTGGGGGTTGGGGAAGAGGGGTGTGGGTGTGGTAGATCCGGTCACTGACATCATTTTTGCTGCCATTTTTGACGATTTTAGATCCCCTGGTTTTGTGCTTGAACCCTAATTTGATTTCGGAAAATTAGGTGTTTGTATGTTTGTGAAATTGGGGAAATAAGGCGGAGAGAGTTTTGTAAGAAGTGGGAAAAAATTTTGAGTTAATTTTTTGATTGGGGGGCAATTGTCCCGCTCCTAACATTTTTACCTTGTAAAATGTGCAGCTTTGATCCCTTTTAAATCTTAATATTTATTTTAATTTATTTTAAAAACTAGTTAAAATTGGGAAGAAAATTGAAAAATATTGAAAGTAATTTTAATTCAATATTTAGTTCAAATTTTATTTTAAAAATATTTTAATTCCTTTTAATTTGTTGATGTTAAGTTATAACAAAAGATTAATTATTTTAGTTAAATTATAATAATCTATAATTATGCAAGCCGTTATTTCCTATAATAAAATTTTAATGATTTTAATCAAAACTTATTAGTTTTTCTATGTTACTTTATTTTTAATGTGTAACACCTTTTTTGGCTTCAACGATTTTGTTAAAATTATTTATTTTTAAAGTCAAATAATTATTAAATTATTAATTTTAAATAAAATAAAATTTTGTTCATGAAAACTCTATGGTAACACATCTCATGGTGTTGCTCAATGTAACACCTTTTATAACTAAAGTAACATACTTTGGTGGTGATATGGGCTAAAAGTAAAGCCCTAAAGACATATATAATGTTGTATTAATTAGACCCAAAATGGTCCAAACGTGGGGCCCATTAGTGGGGCCGAAACCCCTAATTACAATATAAAATTTGTAATTAATATTGGAGGAGATAAACAGCTCAGCAATAAGAGTCAAACAAGGAAACAATATCGCTAGGAGTAGCCTCCAAGGCACCGAATTCAACATGGAAACTGATTCCTACAAGGAAAGAGTCTAGAACCTTTCTCAAGGAGGTGGCTTGCCCACCAAGTCTGTAACAGCCCCAAATCCGAGGTCAGGGATTTGGAGTAGTCACGATCCATTTACTCCTTGCCTTACCTGTATTACTTGTAATGTACACAATTCAACTGCTTGTGACCCCACAATATATATCTCACACACACACACACACAGGTTAGAGTCTCAGAAATGACATAATATAACAACTGCAGAATAAATAATTTTTATTACAATACCCAAATGTCTTTTGAATCTGTCACTGATACAACTTCCAAGTAATGTTACATTACCAACTTAGCCTTCTGATGCTCACAATCCTCTCATACCATTCATATCTATACATAAGATGAATACCAAAAGCTGCAGCTTGATTCGACTGGTTCGTACTACTCTCGGGATCACTGCTATAAACTGTTTATGGAAACGGCTTGCGGGGTATGTGCCATCCCATTGGAATCCTGCTTCCCTGCTATATAATATATATAAAACAATAGCAAGAGTGAGCGATAGCTCAGCAAGGTAATGAAAGTATGGCATAATTCTGCCTTTAATTTAAACCCAAAATAAAGCGGGTATAAGGCAATAATTGTCAAAATATCTTTTTACCGAAAGTATTTCCTTATCGGAATATATCCAAAAACAGTACCATTGTAGTACTTCAACTATCATTTTCAAAATATCTCTGTAAACTTTTGATATTCATACAACGAACAAAATTCTAGTATAATATAAAAGATGAAGTTATAAGGTAATTTAATTATATAACTTCCGTAGAAATATCTGCTATGCAAAGTATACACAAGTATCAACATGTATCTCAAAAGAGGAAGTTGCAAGGTAACATATTGCAACTTTAGTTTTGAACACTTTTCAAACCCCTGCCAACCTGAAAGAAGTCTGTTCAATACGTGTTGTAGGAAATGTTTGGCCGAATACACAATTATAATCAACTAAGTATGAGCGAATAACAATAAGTTCTTAAAAGACTTTAAAAATTGTTTTGAAATTAACTCCTCTCTCAGTGATGTAAAATATCACAGAGAGCTGCATAGGTTACAATGAAATGATATTGCGTTACACGATACCCTTCTAGGGTTAACCTAACTATTTTTATAAGATATACAGCTACGTACAATCGATAATTGATTCTCCTATAAATCAGCTATACAAATATTATCAATTACGATTGCTACACGTCTTTCTAGTCAGCACGACTTCCTTTGACAGCTATCCAATCTTCAAAGATATCGCTTCCATAATTATCTTCAATAATTCTGTTACTGACCAGCAAACGCTTCTCTTCAACAGAGTTTAGTTGCTTCCTCTTGTCAGCGTTTAGCAGACTCTGTCGAGCTTCCAACTGTCAGAGTTTAACTAAACTCTGACTGCTTCCAGTTTCATGTTAAACTCTGTTTTTCCCTGTAAAACTTAAACACTGATATTAACCACATCAATTATATTTAACAATCTCCCCCAACTTGTTCATTAGTAAAAATGCACAAGTTGACAGTAATTGATGATGTCAAAACAATTTTATACAAACATAGTGTTTATTCAAATAAGCAGAGTTTAATCTTGACTTAACAAAATTTACAGAAAATAAGAATTACTTACAGACTTTTTCTACCTAACCTCCTCAACATCTGGTGTTGTTCTAAGGTAGTCTATAAGTAGTCTTCTTTCCGCATTCTCGAGCTCTCTCTGCATTATCTCCTTAATCTCTTTCAGTTTAGGATCATCTTCTCCATTTTGATAGATAGCAGCTCTCAGAGAATAAATTTTGTTTTTCCTCATTTCGTTTCCAAGCCTGATAAAATATGCTTTCTCAGATTCAGAATTGAAGTCCAGCACAGTTATACCCAAGTCAGTCTTCAGTCGAGCACTATTCCTCTTCATTTCAACAAGATTTCCATGATAGTCTCTGTACTTAGGAACATACTCTTCTGTAGCCTTTGAACCAGTAAGTACTTTGGCTTTCTTCATATATTCTCTTATAGAATCAGCAATAGGTGTTGTTCTTCGATTTGTAACCCTGAATAAGTACAGAACATATTGAAGTTCTTCACACAGCTTCAGCTTGATGTCATCTTCATTCACCCTATACACTGTTCCATCCTCCATGAAGTACAGTAAAAAGTATTTATCCAAACTCTTCTGACGAACCAGCTGAACTGACTCCAGTTTGTCTAAATTTTCTTGAATCATACCAGCTCCAAGAGAAATAAGTGATGAAGGATTTCTAGGACTGTTGTTTATTCTGACATCTTTGTGAGAACCCAAACCAGATGTGTTCTTACCAGGAGGCTTTCCTAAGAAAGCTCTGTCATGCTAAAAAATACCAACTCCTTTCTTCTAAGCTTGAACAGGAATTTTAGGCTTGGAGAAAAATCTTTGCATTTGAGTAGACAATGGATTATTTTGAACAGGTAGGGGTTCACTCACAACATGTGTAGCAACAGAGGTTGTATCTACCTTTTTCCCTTTGTCTTCTTGACCCATTATACCTTTAAGCTTCAGCTTGGCATCAATTTTCCTTCTTCTTCTTCTTGACTACCAGCAAGATTTTCTTTAATCACTATCCCTTTTAGAACAGGCCTTGGGGCTTTAGCACTTTTCTTGGCCTTTCCAGATTTCATAGCTTTCAAATGCTCTTCTTGCAAGAGTAATTCTTCAGCATGAACATCTTCTAAGGTAGCTCCCTCAACATTCTCTTCCAAGAAAATCTTAGTAGCAAGCTCTTCATCAGTTTGTGGATTGTTAGAGAATAACAAATCCTTTTGTCTTGAAGTACTCTGTACATTTGTATTCATTGATGTACTTGATCTTGTAGACTTGCCAGCTTTCAGATTAACACCAGACTTTGATCTCAACCTCCTCTCTGAATTAGTTCCTTCATCATCAAGATCATCTTTCTTTGAGAAAGTTTGAGGCTGCTGCTTACACTTGGATCTAGCAACTCTCTCCCCCTTTTTGACATCATCAGGGATCAAGATTGAAGTAATTAACTCAAGAGAGTTGGCAATGGATTCGATCTTGTCAGCTAACAAAGTCTGATTTTCTTCAACTTTGCCCAATCTTTGAATCAGAGTCTCCTGAGTCCTTGAGAAGGTTTGAAACAACTTTTTGTTGTCTCTTTGTAGACTCATCTCTCTTTGTACAACTTCATTTCTCAGATCTACAATTGACTTCCGATTTTCATCAAATCTGTGATTCAAGGCCTTAACCTGAATCACTGTGCCTTGCAAGCATGTCAGAATGTATGGATTTGAAATCTTCTTAGAATTATCCTTGAGAAAATCAGCTGCTCTTCCAATAGGAAAGATGTAGTCTTCTTTGTACCACTCTGTAGTTTGTTTTGCCAGATAAGCATTTTCAATATCTTTTGCAGAAGGTCCAGCAAAGTATGTCTTCTCCCCTATTTTCAGTCCATCAGTCTGAACTTCAACATTTTGAGCAGATCCAGCTTCTGCATTCACTTTTTCAGAAAGATCATTTTCAGAATTATCTGCATCTGCAACTGAGGCAGTTTCTTCATTAAGTTCAGGAACAGGTTCTTCTTGAGCAACTTGTTCTTCTTGATTAGTAGAGTTTATCATGACAATCTCTGAAGAGAGAAATTTGGCAGGCTGATCTATTTCCTCACCATGGTCAGAGACTTGATGTGCATCAGAGAATAACTCTGTGTGAGATGCAACCTCTGCTTCTTCTAGCACCACAGTAGGTTGATCAGCAACACCAGTATCAGCAGAGTTTGCAGCCATGGGTGTTGGAGTAGGATCTTCAACTTCAACAGAGAATGACATGAAATTTTCATCAAACTCTTCCATTGCAGGTAACTCAATTCTAGCATCTTTTTCAATCTGAACCTCAACAAGTACAGGTTCATCAATTCTTGGTTCAGGTTCTGCTACAGTAGGTTCTAAGATAACCTCTGTCTCAACAGCAGGAGTCTCCTTAGAGATATCCTCTGGAGCTTCGATTTGAGCTTCTATCTCATCATCAGATTCATCAATTAATACCCTTCTTCTCTTGGGCCTAGGAGCTTCAGCCTCATCATCTTTTGGCCTGTTGGCTCTTTGCTTTCTTGGTGGTCTTATAGCCCTGTGTTTCTTAGGCTTAGCAATTGGTTTGGATTGTGGTTGAGGTTGAGTTTGAGTTTGAGATGGAGGTTGAGGTTTTGAAGTAGTAGCAACAGTGGATGGAATGGATGTAGATGTAGGTTTAGAGGTAGGTTCAGGTGTGGGTTCTGATGTAGGTTCAAGTGCAGGTTCAGGTGCTTGTGCTTGTGGTTCCTGTGGTTGATTGAGAAAATTTCTGAGGGCAAGTGGGAAAATAAACTCTAGAACTTGATCCTTGTTTGCATCTTTGTTGGTCAAGTCAGAGAATATTCTCTTATGGACTTGGAAGGGTTGGATGACATCTTCATCAGAAATTTTCACATTAGGCAAACAAGCAGAGAATAAACTTTGACAAAAACGTGAGAAATAGACAGTTGTATCAGACTCTGCTAGTTTTTCACGTAGATTCATAAGAACTAGTCTACCAAAATCGAAATTACTTCCATTAAGAAGAGAATACCCGATTTGAAGACTGTCAGTGGGAATGGCATCCCAGTTGGTGACTTTCTTGCCAAAAGCTCTTGTGATGCAATCAAAGAAGAAACTCCATTCCTTCCTGAGCCCTGGCCTTTTAACATTACCAAGCTTGTCTAAGGGAGCAGAAAACCTTAGCTGCTGTAACATCTCCTTCAATTCATTCTCACCAGCAATAGTGTATGAGGTGTGAGTGTCAAAGCCCATAGTATCTCTAACAGTTGCCGAGGTAATCACATACTCTGTCTCCTCATAAGTAAAAATAATCGATGGATTCCCATTCTCTCCACCATCATCATAGACAGAGTTATTCCAAAAGGTAGCAATCTGCGTGGCAGAAAGCGTTTATGGTTCGACAAGAGCTGTTCCAATCTCTGAGTCTCTCAAAAAGTTCTGAATCAAGTGAAACGCCTCTGGAGCTTTTTCATTGTTCAATGGGGCTGCATAATTGTTAGGAACAAACAATAATCCCTGAGCAACAAAAGGCTTGGATGCCATTAGAACAGTTTAGAAATTGTGAGAAAAGAGAATGTGTAGAAAAGTGTTTGTGAAAATGTGTAAAAGAGAATAACAGAGAAATTGTGTGTAAAGTTGTATGTTCGTGGGTGTAAAAGTGAAAAAGTGAATAATGAACCGATTTTGATTAGATCTGTAATTGAAAATTAAAAACCCAATCGTTTTAGACATTAAACACGCAACTAATTTCTTGTTAAGTGTGTGAGTGGGACACGTGTCACGTAAATAGTGGAACAGCCGTTTACACGCGTAGTAATAATGTCTATTATTACTGCTATTCTCTCTCCTATTACCAATACGCTTTAACTGTCTGACACCAATAAACAGTTGGCACATATCACATGCAAATTTCAAAAACTCTTTTGTACTCCAAGTATATACTTTGTCTGAAATAAAATATTAACTTAGAGTACTCAACAGAATCCAACAGTGTTTACCAATTCTCCAACTTTATTACTGTAATCCTTTCAAACACTAAACAGTTGTGAATATGAGTGTGTGTATAGTAGAGTTTACTAAATCAATATTTAGAGCATCTAATATTTCATAAAATCCATAAAGTAAATCAGTAAACACTGGATGCACAAACTCTCATTGTAAACACTGAATGTATGATGAATGCTAAACTCTGTAGTAAATGATTTATATAAAGTAATATTTAATTAATTTATAACCCCCTTTTTTTGATTTCTCCAGTAATCAGAGGTTGGAACTAGTCACCAAAAATCCTATAATTTTAGCCCTTATCAGTTTGATAAGTTCCTGGATCTTCCTTGTCTTCGACTAGTCACCAAAAATTAGAGAATTTTTGCCCTTACTATATACCAGTAAGTTCCTGGGTCGTCCTAGTTACAAACATGATCTCAAAGGAGTTCTAACAGTCTATATACATAAGTTTTGGGGTATTCTAATAACAGAATCTAATTTAACAGTGTATAACTAACAGAGTTTAGAGCTCATCAACATCAGAAATTATTCATGAGAGGCAATGCCCACAATATTTACAGACTCGGAGTTTAGGATAAATAAACTAAGAGATGGTATAAATATGAAACAGTATCATGCTGTGTTAATTTTCTGCACAATCTAAGATTAGATCACAAATAACTTAGAAGGATTCATGATTAATTACCGAGAATCATGCTTCATACAAATTTCTTCATTGGTATTAACATCCAGACAAAAACATTATCAGAGTTTCTTAGAGTTTATCCAACATGCCAACAGTGTATGACTTACAGAGCATGCTAACAGAGTTTAACAGTTAACGAACAGAGTTTGCATAGCAGAGTTTAACAACAGAGTTCACATAGCAGTTAACATACCACAGAAATATGAGCAACACATTACATAAGTAAAATTTTGAGTCTAACCAATATCTCTAGTCAAAACCAGAGATCATTCCTAGTTCATTTACCAGCCTTGTAAATACAGCTTCACTCAATGGCTTGGTAAAGATATCTGCAAGATGTTGTTCTGTAGACACAAAATGAAGCTCAATATTCCCTTCCTCTACATGTTCTCTGATAAAATGGTACCTTATGCTGATGTGCTTGGTCATTGAATGCTGTACTGGATTACCTGTCATAGCAATAGCACTTTGATTATCATAGTAAATAGGTATTTTACTGTACCTCAATCCATAATCCAACAATTGATTCTTCATCCACAGAATCTGTGCACAATAGCTACCAGCAGCAATATACTCTGCTTCAGCTGTAGATGTAGAGATTGATTTCTGTTTCTTGCTGTACCAAGAAACAAGTCTATCACCAAGAAATTGACAACTTCCACTAGTACTTTTTCTGCCTATCTTACAGCCTGCAAAGTCTGCATCAGAGTAACCAATTAGCTTGAAGTCTGATTATCTTGGATACCACAAACCTAAAGTTATGGTGCCCTTAAGATATTTGAAAATTCTCTTCACAGCTGTTAGATGTGGTTCTCTTGGATCTGCCTGAAATCTTGCACAAAGACATGTTGCATACATGATGTCAGGTCTGCTTGCTGTTAGATAAAGAAGAGACCCAATCATCCCTCTATAGCTTGTCATATCCACTGGTGAACCTGTGTCTTTGTCCAACTTTGTTGCTGTTGCCATGGGAGTTGTTGCAGATGAGCAGTCAAGCATGCCAAATTTCTTGAGAAGATTTCTGGTATATTTTGCTTGATTGATAAAGATTCCATCATCTGTTTGCTTCACCTGTAGGCCTAGAAAATAACTAAGCTCTCCCATCATGCTCATTTGATACCTGGACTGCATGAGCTTGGAAAACTTTTTACAGAGTTTATCATTATAGACCCAAAAATTATGTCATCAACATATATCTGAACTAAAAGCAAGTCATCACCATAGTTAAAATAGAACAATGTTTTATCAATTGTACCTGTGTTGAACCCACTTTCTAAAAGAAATTGAGCCAGAGTTTCATACCATGCTCTTGGTGCCAGCTTAAGTCCATAGAGTGCCTTGTCAAGCCTGTAGACATAATCTGGATACTTGGGATCTACAAATCCTGGTGGTTGTTTAACAAACACTTCTTCTTCAAGTTTTCCATTCAGAAAAGCACTTTTCACATCCATCTGAAAAACCTTGAATTTCTTGTGAGAAGCATATGCTAGAAAGATTCTTATTGCCTCCAACCTTGCAACTGGAGCAAAAGTTTCATCATAGTCTATGCCTTCTTGCTGTGAATAGCCTTTGGCCACAAGTCTGGCCTTGTTTCTTGTAACAACCCCATCACTATCAGTTTTGTTTCTGAAAACCCATCTAGTACCAACAACAGATCTATTCTTTGGTATAGGTACAAGGGTCCATACTTCATTCCTCTCAAATTCATTTAACTCCTCCTGCATTTCTGTTATCCAATCAGCATCTTGAAGAGCTTCTTCTACCTTCTTTGGTTCATTCTTAGACAAGAATGCATGAAACAGACATTCATTTGTTGTAGCACTCCTTGTCCTTACTGTTGCATCTGGATTTCCAATAATTAAATCAGGTGTGTGAGATTTTGTCCATTTCCTAGCTGAAGGTAAATGACTTCTGTCAATAGTTAATCCTCCCCCTTGATCAATGTTCTCCTGATCATCTTGTTGCCTTTCTTCATTCTCTGAGGCTCCCCCTGAATTTGATCGCTCAGAGTTTAAGTTGTCAGATTTTGAACTATCAGAGTTTGAGTCATCAGAGATTGATCCAGATTTTTCAAGTGACTCACTTTCAGAATGTGAGTCATCAGAGATTTAAAATGCATGCTCCCCCTCAACTGGTTCTCTCCTTTGTTCTGTCTGTATAGTTTCTTCTGTGTGTTCCAGTAGAGGTTCAGAGATTTCTTCAATAGAGTTTGTTGGACAGGTTTCATCAGAGTTTATTTCATCAAAGATTAGATCTTCATTTTCGAAGTGCAACTGATCATGTTCATCAACATCTTCAAGTCCAGTTATTTTCTTGTCATCAAATGACACATGAATAGATTCCATAATCACCTTTGTTCTCAGATTATAAACTCTGAATGTCTCGGTTGACACTGGATAGCCAACAAAAATTCCTTCATCTGCTTTCAACTCAAATTTGGTTAACTGTTCAGGATGAGTTTTCAACATAAAGCATTTGCACCCAAAAATATGAAAATATTTTAGGTTTGGCTTCTTTTCTCTCACCATCTCATATGGTGTTTTTCCATGCTTTTTGATTAGTGTGGCATTTTGAGTAAAACAGGCTGTTTGAACTGCTTCTGCCCTGAAATAGGTTGGCAATTTTGCTTCATCAAGCATAGTTCTGGCAGCTTCTATTAAGGTTCTGTTCTTCCTCTCAACTACACCATTTTGCTGTGGTGTACCAGGTGCAGAAAACTCTTACTTCAATCCTTTGTTCTTGTAGAATTCTTCCATTGTTGCATTCCTGAATTCAGTTCCATTATCACTCCTGATTATTTTGACTTTGTGTTTTGATCCTTTGTCCAGTAACATTATATGCTCCATCAGAGTTAATGCAGTTTCATCCTTCTTTGCTAGAAAATACACCCAAGTGTATCTGGTATATTCATCAATAATGACTAGAGCATATTTCTTCATTCCAAGAGACATAATGTTTACTGGTCCAAAAAGATCAACATGAAGAAGATGATAAGGATCAACAATTGAAGATTCAGACTTGCTCTTGAAAGAAGTCTTCCTCTATTTGGCCTTTTGACATGAATCACACAGACCATCAACATATAACAAAGACTTTGGAAGTCCTCTAACAAGATCCTTTCTTATCAGCTCATTGATGTTGTTCAGATTCAAATGAGAGAGTTTCTTATGCCACTTCCAACTCTCTTCATTGGACATTCTTGTTGACAGGCACATAGTTTTTCCATCAGAGTTTGTCAACAAGCTTGCTTCATAGATATTGTTGCGCCTTTGTCCAACTAAAACAACTTTCCCTGTGGTGTTGCTGATAACCTCACAGTATTCAGGTTGAAAATCTACATGAAAACCTCTGTCACAGATTTCACTCACAGATAGCAGATCATGCTTGAGTCCTGGAACCAGAGCTACATTTGTGATGATGACACTTCCAAGATTGATATTGCCATATCCCAGAGTATGTCCTATGTTGCCATCCCCATGGGAAACTTTTGGGCCAGCCTTCTCCTCATACTCTGATAGCAGGGCTTTATTTCCAGTCATGTGTCCTGAACATCCACTGTCCACGACTAGGATACTCTCCCTGATGCCCTGCAATCACAAACAATTACTGAAGATTAGATTTAAGGATCCAGACTTGCTTGGATCCTTTGGCTTTCTTAATTTTGTTAGTTTTAGCAGCGGAATTTACACTATCAGAGTTTAAGCTAACTTTATCAGAGTTTACACTTGCAAAATTAACCCTAACCCATTTCAAATTGGGCTTAAGTTCATAGTAGTTATGATAAATAGCATGATAGTCCCTGCAAGTATAGATAGAATGCCAAGTACTTCCACAACGTTTACATAAAGTCTGTGGTCTAGTTCTAACATTATCTTTCTTTACTTCAGACTTGGAAGTTAAAGAATTAATATTTTTGTTCTTCCTGCAAAAACTAGCAAGATGGTTAGTACTACCACAGTTATAACATGTCTTTCTTGGAGCTAAAGTAGCAAGCATTGGATAATTACCTTGAGTGATGCCTACTTTACCATTTCTGTTCTTTCTAGACACTTTCTGTTTCTTAACAGATTTTAACTCCTTAAGCTTATGCTTGAGTTGTTTATCTGTCATTAAACCAATATTAACCTGTTTAACACTAGTTTTTACTAGTTCTTTCTTAACAGCTTCTTTTCCACTTTCAAACCTAGGTTCACATATTCCATTAACAAATGTTCCAAATTTCTTAGGTGGAAGAGGTGGTCTAATCTTGACTGTATTCTGAAACCAAAGTTCATCTTCCTCAGAATAACCTAGACCTACAGTGTCAGATTGAAAAACTTCTTGAGTGTCTTTTCCAAAGTGAGTCCAAGTTTTAATAATGTGATTTGCCTTCTCCAATTCAGATTCTAGTTGTTTATACTTACTTAACAACTCTTGTTCAAGATAGATAGCATCATTTCTTTCCTTTTGAACTTGCTGCATGTTAGCAAGTTTCTCTTCTACAACCTTATTTCTCTCTTTGAGTTCAGAATTCTTAGTTTTGATTCTCTCATTCTCTAAAGTCTGATCCCTATAACTGATATGCAAAGCCTTAAGATATATTCTCAATTCAGTTATATCATCAGTATTATAAGCATAGGTAGTTAGAGGTACCTTGTTTTCAGAATCTTCAGCTTCATCAACAGTAGTAGCCATGAGAGCATAGTTCACATCCTCATCTGAGTCAGAGGTGTCTGCCCAATCTCTACCTTTAGTGAAGAGTGCCTTCTCAGTTTTACTCTTCTTGCACTCAGGAGCATAGTGGGCCATCTCCTTACAATTGTAGCATTGAATCTCAGATTTGTCTCTCTTCCCAGATTTGGTATCCTTTCTCTCAGATTTGTTGAAATTCTTCCTTTCAGACTTTGAATCATTCTTGGAGAATCTCTTTCCCTTCTTGAAGTTCTTGAATCCCATCTTCTTGAAGGTCTTTACCATCAAAGCAGCTATTTGCATCATTTCCTCATCATCTTCAGAATCAGATGATCCATCTGTGTTTGAGTCAACATCAGAGTTTGATGACTCACTTTCAGAATGAATGACCAAAGCTTTTCCTTTTGCTTTCTTCCTTGATGCTTCCTTCTTTGAGGGTTTTTCTTCAACTCTTAGAGTAACAGACTTTGACTTCCTGCCTGATCTTCTGCTTCTCTGTTCCATTTCCAGTTCATGAGTCTTGAGCAACCCATAGATCTCATCAATATCAGTGTCAGCCAGATCATAGTTGTCTCTAATAGTGGTTGTTTTAACATCCCACTTTTCAGGTAGAGAAAGAAGAAACTTGAGATTTGAATCTTCTAGAACATATTCTTTATTAACCAGTGACAGATCATTGAGTAGCTTACAGAATCTGTCAAAGGTTTCTGTCATTGATTCTTGATAAGTGGATTTTATATCCACTTGGATCGCTTAAATTCGGCTTGAATTGATTGACTTGGCCTCAAGTTTATTGTAGTTTTGATGTGTTTTGCTTAGTTGTGCAGAATTACAAGAATGTCGATTATGGGTGATGCTTCTATTGTGTTTGGAGGATTAATTGATTAAAATTCGGATTTTCCGGGAAGGTTGCGCAGTCTACATTGTTTTGGCCATATCTGGAGTTCTAGAAGTCCAATTTCAGCGATCTTACAGCTCACGCGAAGCTTGAGAGATTTTCTACAACCTGGGATAGATAGCAGGTGTAGGGGACTTGCTGAATAAAATCGCGCGTGTGTTCTATGAGAAGCAAAGCAGAAAAATTCCAATTTTGCCCTTTTTCTAATTCTAATTGTATTTTGGGCAGCTTTTGGTACCTTAATTGAATTCTAATTGTAATAGAAGATAATTGTTTATTGGGCAAGACTTTTAGAGTCTATTTAAACACATCCTACCATGTAATTTGTATCAGCTTTTTATTATTGTAACGTAGAACCGCAAGAGAGAAGAGTGGAGAAGGATTCAAGCTCGGTGACAAGCAAAGATCTAGATCTACTTTATCTTTTGTATACTTGGATTATAGATTTGTTCTCTCAACTCTTGTTTTTATTAATATTATTGCTTCTTTCTTTCATATCTTGTTTAATATCATGTTTTCATCTAATCCCATGGTGACGAACGGTTCAATTATGAACTAATCGTTGTCATGGGATCCTAATGGATTTATCTATGTAGCTTAGTAGTTTATATGCTTTAAATATTTATGTGTGGTGAATTCTTGATAACCTTGTATGGATGTGCTTCATGAATTTAGATGCGTAGCTAACATCTAATATGTTAATCTCTTGCTAAACGAGAGTGGATCTTGAGATTTAGAACTTGCCATGCTAGCATAGGATAGGTTGATGTTTTAACATCATGATTTGTGGCGTAAATAGAGATATTATGCTACCCTATGTGATCTATGTGGATAACTTGTGCTTAAACCTCTATGTTTTCAAATTCTATAGAGATATAGGGTCTAAACATAATAGGTGTCTACTCATCTTCTATCTCTTTTGTGGATGTATGTGTAGTTTGGTGCTAGTATACCGAGAGGTAACTTTTACTTGTTTAGTGTTATCCGATCAGATATCAAAACCATCACATGTATTGATTAAAGGCTGCGACTCTAAGTGAAGTAGATAATGAAATTAGGATTCCATGTTTTATCTCATATAAGTAATTCTTGTTAAATTCTCATTAGTTAATTATTCTTAGTTTAATAATTTGCATCCTAGTTAATTTAAATAATTAAAACCTCATTCTTGTTATTTGTCTTAGCAGTGGATTAAAACCAAAACATTGTTGCATAGACATATTTACTGATTTAAACTTAACCAGATCTCTGCGGAATGAACTTTAATTATATTACTTGTGACTACGTGCGCTTGCGTAATTTTGTGCTAACAAGTTTTGGGCGCCGCTGCCGGGGATCATCGGTGTTTTGTTTAGTTTATGTGCTTGTCATCAGTGGTCGTTAGCGTTCACTGACTCGGATTTCTTACTTAGTTATTTGTTTCGTGGTGTTTTCAGGTACTTGAACGTGTATGCGAACACGTTTGCAGGCTCGTAACGAAAAACTGGTAGAAGAAGAACTTGCAGCAGTAAACGAGATGGCAGATTTACCAGCAGCAGTCAAGGCTTTGAAGGACTATTCGCAGCCAAAGATCAATGACATACAATCTAGTATTGTCAGGCCAGCTATTGCAGCAAATAACTTTGAGATCAAGCCGAGCACAATTCAGATGGTGAAGAATTCGGTTCAGTTTGGGGGTGCTTCGACAGAGGATCCTAACATGCACATCCGGGACTTTATCGAGATCTGCGACACTTTCAAATTTAATGGTGTGTCGGATGATGCTATCAAGTTGAGTCTTTTCCCATTCTCCTTAAGGGATAAGGCTAAGGGCTGGTTACACTCTCTACCAGCTGGTTCCATTACTACATGGGTGGATCTTGCTCAGAAGTTCCTTACTAAATTCTTCCCTATGGCGAAAACTGCACCAATAAGGAACCAGTTAACTCAATTTCAATAGCAATCTGGCGAGTCTTTGTGTGAGGCTTGGGAACGTTATAAGGAGATGCTACGAAAGTGTCCTCATCATGGCATGCCTGATTGGATGGTTATTAATGGTTTTTAAAATGGGTTAGGAGCACAGTCTAGGCCTTTGCTAGATGCAGCATCAGGTGGAGCTCTGTGGGCGTAGAGCTATGAGGAAGCTTATGATCTTATTGAGATGATGGCTGCTAATGAATATCAGAATCCAACACAGAGGCTTTCTCAAGGTAAGGTAGCAGGTGTTCTTTAAGTTGACACAGCTTCAGCTATTGCAGCTCAGCTGAAGGCTCTTACGATGAAGGTGGATTCTCTTGCTAATTATGGAGTTCAGCAGGTTGCTAGTATTTGTGAGCTATGTGCGGGCGCACATGAGACGAATCAGTGTGCTATCTCTTATGAATCAGCACAGTTTGTAAGTAATTTCCAGAGACCTGCTGCACCAGTTCCAGCCACCTATCATCCAAACAATAGGAATCATCCTAACTTCAGCTGGAGCAACAACCAAGGTGCTCAACAACCTCAGCAGCCCTATCAGCAGTTTCAGGGTCAGCAAGCAAGGCCATTCAATCAAGGTTATCAGTAGCAGTATGCTCCAAGGCAAGCATATCAGCCTCCGGGATTTCAACAGCAACAGCCCTAGGCTCATGCAGGGCAATCATCTAATGAAAAACCAGAAAGGGATGATTTGTGGATGATGGTGAAGAACCTGCAAGCTTCTCAAAAGGTCTTGGAAACCCAGGTGGGACAGATTGCAAGTGCCTTACTTAGTATGAAAGAAGGAACTCTTCCTAGTGATACGGAAGCAAATCCAGGTAGGAGGGATGGCAAAGAACAGGTGGAGGCTGTGACTTTGAGATCGGGAAAAGTTACAGCAGGCCCTAAATCAGCAGCTGAAGAAAATGAAGATATTCAGAATCAGCAGGTTGAAAAATCTGCAGTGCCCGAAATTGCTCAATCTGATTTGGTGGCTGATCAGCAAGGTGGTGAAGTAGAGAAGAGCAAGGAACTTGTTAAAAATTCTGTGGAGCAGTCTACGAAGAACACTCAGATCTATCCTCCTCCTCCTTATCCTAGAAGACTCCAGAAGCAGCAGTTGGACAAGAAGTTTCTAAGTTCTTAGAGGTGTTCAAGAAGTTGCAGATTAACATTCCCTTTGCCGAAGCTCTTGAACAGATGCTGAGCTATGCCAAGTTCATGAAGGGGATTCTTTCTCGTAAGTTGAAGCTCGAGGAATTAGAGACCGTTGCTCTAACGGAAGTGTGCAGTGCTGTGCTGCAACAGAAATTGCCTCCAAAACTAAAGGATCCTGGTAGCTTTACTATTCCACGCACTATTGGTAATTTGTCTTTTGAGAAGTGCTTGTGTGACTTGGGAGCTAGCATCAATCTCATGCCCTTGTCAGACTATATGCAACTTGGTCTACCGGAACCAAAGCCTACCAACATCTCTTTGCAGTTGGCTGATCGTTCAGTTACATATCCTAGAGGCATAGTGGAGGATGTGTTGGTCAAAGTTGACAAACTCATATTTCCTGCTGATTTTGTTATCTTGGATTTCAAGGAAGATAAGAAGATTCCCATAATCTTGGGAAGACCATTCTTGGCTACGGGTAAGACTTTGATTGATGTGCAGAAAGGGGAACTCACCATGAGGGTGCAAGACCATAATGTCACTTTCAATGTCTTTAATGCAATGAAATTTCCCTCAGATGAAGAAGAATGTTTGAAGGTGGATTGGGTTGATTCTGCAGTTACTATAGAAATGGAGCAGTTGCTTAAGTCAGATTCTTTGGAAAAAGTTTTAGTTGGTGACTCTGATTTTGAAGATGAGGAAATAGCCGAGCAACTTCAGCAGCTAAATTCAGCTCCTTGGAAAAGGAGATTTGATTTGCCTTTTGAATCTCTTGGGTTAGCAGAACTTAAAAATTCGGAGGGGCGCCTGAAACCATCTATTGAGGAAGCTCCTACACTTGAACTCAAACCACTTCCGGAACACTTGAGGTATGTTTTTCTTGGTGATGCATCTACATTACCTGTTATTAGTGCCTCTAACTTGTCAGCTAGTGCGGAAGAAAAGCTTTTGCGAATTTTGAGGGAGTTCAAGTCAGCAATTGGTTGGACTATAGCAGATATCAAGGGAATCAGCCCTTCTTATTGCATGCACAAAATTCTGTTAGAGGAGGGAGCTAAGCCTACTGTTGAGCATCAGTGGAGACTTAATCCGATTATGAAAGAAGTGGTGAAGAAGGAAATTCTAAAGTGGCTTGATGCGTGTATTATATATTATATCTCAGACAGTTCTTGGGTGAGCCCGGTTCAATGTGTGCCAAAGAAAGGAGGCATGACAGTTGTTGCTAATGAAAAGAATGAGCTCATCCCTACTCGAACAGTCACGGGGTGGAGAGTTTGCATGGACTATAGGAAGCTCAACAAAGCCAGGAGAAACGATCACTTTCCTCTTCCATTCATTGATCAGATGTTAGACAGATTGGCTGGCCACGAGTACTATTGCCTTCTTGATGGGTATTCAAGTTACAATCAGATTTGTATTGCTCTAGAAGATCAAGAGAAGACCACATTCACATGTCCTTTTGGTACCTTTGCTTTCTGACGGGTTTCTTTCGGACTTTGTGGTGCTCCCGCCACTTTTCAAAGGTGCATGATGGCTATTTTCTCAGACATGATTGGCTCGAATGTGGAGGTTTTTATGGATGACTTCTCAGTTTTTGGTACTTCATATGACGAGTGCTTGCATAATGTTGGCTTGGTATTGAAACGTTGTGTGGAGACTAACTTGGTGCTTAATTGGGAGAAGTGTCATTTCATGGTGCAAGAAGGAATTATTCTTGGGCACAAGGTATCTGTTAAGGGGCTTGAAGTGGATAAAGCTAAGGTGGAGACAATCGAAAATCTTCCTCCACCTATCTCTGTTAAAGGAATTCGCAGTTTTCTTGGTCATGCGGGTTTCTATCGGCGATTCATCAAAGACTTCTCAAAAATTTCTAAACCCTTGTGCAATCTCTTGGAGAAGGATGTTCCTTTCAAGTTTGATGATGAGTTCCTTGCAGCTTTTGAGCTCTTGAAGAAGAAGTTGACTACTACACCAGTCATTACCGCACCTAATTGGGAGGAACCGTTCGAACTGATGTGTGATGCTAGTGACTATGTTGTTGGAGCTGTGCTTGGTAAAAGGAAGGATAAAAATTTTCATGTGGTTTACTATGCTAGTAAAACCTTCAATGATGCACAGCTGAACTACACTACTACGGAGAAGGAGTTGCTAGCAGTTGTCTATGGTTTCGAGAAATTCAGGTCTTATTTGCTTGGTACGAAGGTGATTGTGTATACGGATCATGCTGCTATTCGATATCTCATGTCGAAGAAGAATTCAAAGCCTAGATTGATTCGTTGGGTGCTTCTTTTACAAGAATTTGATGTGGAAATCAAGGATAGGAAAAGCACGGAAAATCAAGTAGCGGATCATCTCTCAAGCTTAGAGGACCACGGTAAGGATTCGCATAACAAATCTCTTATTAATGAATCTTTTCCAGATGAGCAGCTTTTTGGAGTGCAAGATGAAGAGCCATGGTTTGCAGATTATGTGAACTATTTGGTTAGCAATGTTATTCCTCCAGATCTTTCGAGTGCTCAAAAGAAGAAGTTTCTGCATGATGTGAAGTGGTACCGTTGGGACGAGCCATTCTTGTTTAAGCTTGGTATGGATCAGATTTTGAGGAGGTGCATTCCGTATAGTGAAACGGAAGGAATTTTGCATGATTGTCATTCTACCACATATGGAGGCCATTACGGTGGTGATAAAACAGCTCAGAAAGTACTTCAAGCGGGATTCTATTGGCCAACTCTATTTAAAGATTCTCATAGGTTCGTGATGAGTTGTGATCGATGTCAAAGGGTTGGTAATATTTCTAGGAGGAACGAGATGGCTCTTAGTACGATTCTTGAAGTTGAGATTTTTTATGTGTGGGGAATTGATTTCATGGGTCCGTTTGTTTCGTCTTGCAACAATCAGTACATTCTCTTAGAAGTGGATTACGTGTCTAAATGGGTCGAGGTGAAGGCTTTACCGACCAATGATGCTAAGGTGGTGCTGAATTTTCTTCACAATCAGATTTTCACGCGTTTTGGAACTCCACGAGCTATAATCAGTGATGAGGGGACACACTTTTGTAATCGTCAATTTACTGCTATGATGGCAAGGTATAATGTGACTCATCGTGTTGCCACAGCTTATCATCCTCAAACTAATGGTCAAGCGGAGGTTTCGAATCGTGAGATCAAGAGAATTCTTGAGAAAGTGGTAAATCCGTCAAGGAAGGATTGGTCTTTGAAGTTAGACGAAGCGGTTTGGGCGTATAGAACTTCTTACAAGACACCCCTAGGTATGTCGCCTTATCAGTTGGTATTTGGTAAGGCTTGTCATTTGCCAGCAGAGTTAGAGCACAAGGCCTATTGGGCGTTGAAGAAGTTAAACTTAGATATTTCAGCTGCGGGTGAGAAACGTCTACTTCAGTTAAATGAGCTCGAGGAATTTCGTGAGCAGGCTTACGAGAATGCTAAGATGTACAAGGAGAAAGTGAAGAGGTGGCATGATAGGAAGTTGGTGCATAAGTCCTTTGTGCCAGGCCAACAGGTTTTGCTTTATAATTCTCGCCTTAAACTTTTTCCGGGTAATCTCAAGTCAAAGTGGTCAGGTCCGTTTACAGTCAAAATCGTGTTTCCACATGGAGCAGTGGAGATATTTAGGGGTTCTATTGATGATGCTTTCAAGGTAAATGGACAGAGACTTAAGCCGTATTATGGAGGAATGGTGAACCGCGAGAAGGTTGCCGCAGTTTTATCTTGTTCGTGATTTTTCGGAAGAATGTCAAGCTAATGACATTAAACGAGCGCTTCTTGGGAGGCAACCCAAGTGATGTAGTATTTGTTGTATAGGAAAAAAAAATGAGTGTTGTGAGTGTTGTGAAAAAAAAAGAGAAGAGTGTGAAAAAAAAAGTGTGTGAAAATATATATATATATATATATATATATATATATATATATGTATATATATATATATATATATATATATATTGGTCGCGTAGGTTGCGCCTGCGTAAAGCAGGCTGCGCCTGCGTTTCTGTAGGACGCGCAGGCTGCGCCTGCGTTTCTGTAAGACGCGCAGGCTGCGCCTGCGTTACTGCATTAGGCGCAGTCTGCTCCTGGCGCGCGCAGTCTGCTTGGAGTGCAGAATGTTTTTGTCGATTTTCTCACCTGTTTTGCCTATAAAAAAAAAAATTTCTCTCCCCAATTTCTTTTCTTCTTTTTATACTATCATCTCCTACATCAATCCTAAACCTATTTCAATTCCAAAACCTCCCATCTCTCTTCTGAATTCCTACACCCAATTCTTTTCTAATTTTTTTTCTCTTAATTCTTAATTCTATCCTACATCAAATTCAAACCCATTCCAATTTCTCCTTTCCACAATCAAATTTAAATTCATCCTATCACTCCATTATATATATACACCTATACATACAAACCCAATTCACTCTCTCCATATCTACATCTCTAAAAATTCAAGTTCAAGAATGATTCAAGTTTGGGGGAAGTTGTACAAGTTCACCTCTTTGATTCATAATGGGTATATCTCTTCTCTAATTTTATTTTTACTATGAATTTGTGTTCTTGTAAATTGGGGGTTTTATATTAGTCTTGTTATTTGGGTGTTTTTGGTGTGATTTTTGCTTGGAGGTTGTTGGTGGAATTATTGTTGAGTGGGATTTTGATTATTATGGCTCCTAAACGAATGAGGGGTGGTTCTAGTAGGGTGGAGAGATTTTCTTCTCAGGAGGCGGAGGTTGAGTATAATCAATTGTTGTCAAGGCCGGTGGCAAAGGAAAGGGGGTTTTTGCCATCTCGTCATTATGGGTTGGTTGAGGTGATTAGTGAGTTACGTTGGGGAGAGATTTGTAAGGCCCCTACTCCGGTTCCGGTGAATTTGGTTAGGGAGTTTTATGCGAATGCTAAAGATGAGCAGAATGGTGTGTGTATGGTTCGTGGTAAACGGGTGGATTACAGATCAGATGCTATTCGTCCGATTTTGGGACAACCACCTAAGCTTGTGGGGGATGAAAATTGGGCACTGAAGACTAGTGATGATGTGGATATGGAGGCGATTGTTCGTGAACTTTGTGTTCCCGGTACAAGTTGGAAGTATAAATTGGGAACTAATGAGCTTCTTTCTTTTCTGTCTTCTGCTATGAATAAGTTTGCACGAGCATGGTATCTATTTCTTTGTGCCAATATTATGACTACTTCTCATACGGGTGAGGTCACAGCTGATAGAGCGATTATTCTTTGGGGCATTCTAAAGGGAAAATACATTGATGTCACCCATATTGTTCAGCAGAATATTCGCAGGTGTTTAAAGTCTAGTGCACTGTCATCGATGCCCCATGCTTCTATCATAGTTGGGTTGTGTATGGTTAGTGGTGTTACATGGGGTGCGGATGAGGAGTTGCAGTCACCTTTGCCTTCCATTGTTGATGTGTCTATTGATCGGATGCCAGAATGGCAAGGTGGAATCCCATATCCTAGGGGGCTCAGGTATGATGTTCGTGGTGCTGGTACTAGTGGTCAGGGAGTGGGCGCTCAGCCACGGGTTTCGAGAGTACCAAGGGTTTTGGATGCTCACTTTAGACGTTTGTATAGGCGTATGGATGCTATACATGCTAGTAACCGGGAGTATGCTGAGGATATGGCTATAGCTTTGAGAGATGCGGGTATTCAGGCCCGGTGGCCCGTTTATGGAGCTCGTACACCTTATCCACCGCCAGATACTGATTCATCCGAGGATGAGGACGAGTAGGTATGTTTTCTGCTATCCCTCGTATTTACTTCCATTCAATGCGGACATTGAATATTTTAAGTTTGGGTGTGGTTTGAGGGATTAGTAGTTGTTGTTGTATTATGTGTTCATGTAGGATTTCATGCTTTGCATATTATTAGTAGTAAATTATGCATGTATGTTCGTGTTATCTACGTTTGTTTCATATAGGACATTCTGTTTTTTTTGTTTCGTATACCATGTGAGTTCATATTAGTTGCATTTCATGGCATGCATATTTCATGATCCCTTAGAACGAGCTAATTCTGATTGGTAGGTAGGTGTCTAATTGAGTGTGGTAATGATGAATAGAGGGTTGACTTATAGTTTCTATGAAATTGACTTATGTGTTTCGGAAACAAAACTAATTACACAGTCTCATTGGGTGCTTTTGGGCTAGGTTGAGGTCATGCTTGTTTGGATGTTTTGAGATTTAATCACTTGATTATATTAGAATTTTCGTTATTCCCTTGATGGCCTAGAACACTTAAGTCTAAGTTTGGGGGAAAACAGGGATTTCATGCTAAATTGTAATTATTGTCAATAATGGCTAGGCGTCAAATGGCTAGTAGCCGGCTCATATTTATATGAGTAGTCTAGGGTTGAAATTGAGAATTCTCATTCCAGATTGCATAGAAAAAAAAGCAGGAAAAAAAATTAGAAAAAAAAAGAAAGAAAAAAAAAAGTCAAAAGTTTCAAGTGTTTTTATGCAAAATTAGCCAGGGTGAGCTCTTTAATACTCGAGCTATTAAGTTCCCAGGGACTTTGTGCCTAGTGACCTAAGGCTTTTATAGTCTGGGATACACTAACCCAACATGGGTATTATTGTATAAGCCTTTCGGGGTCTCATCCATTGCACGGTTAAATAAGCATGCTTGTATATATGTGTCGTAGTAGTAGTAATACAGCATGAATTTCTGTCTACCTTGGATAAGGATGGAGGTGTTCTTAGGTTATGAAGTGTCTACAGTCTATTCTATTTATAAACCTGTGATTGTCTTGACGAAGAGCATGTATGATTTTTGACCTAGTTTTGGGAGTATTTCTGATGAGCATTGCACACACGCACATTTCTGTTCATGTATTGTTAGTATACGGGAACTTTGTGACGCCCCCAGATCCGGGGTCGGAGATCTAGGCGCTCACGGTCCATTTTCCATTAATAACATACCTGTTCTTGCACATAATATATAAAACAGCCATCGACCCCACAATAAACTCACACCGCACACACACACACAGGTTAGAGTCTCAGAAACGTCACACAATTGATTAAGCAGAAGTAAAGTACCTGCGATCACATCCGTGTTCCTCACGACATCTTGCACCGTCATGTTAAAAGTTCTTGCAGTAGGGGCCTTGTTAGAAGCAGTTCCACTCACTCTTGATGCAGCTGGCCTTGATGCAGCTGGCCCGGAGGACATACATTCCCTCATTCGGTGCCCTGGTTTCCCACACTTGAAGCAATTACCTCTGGCACTGGTGTTGTTACTAGTTCCTCGACAGGCGTTAGCATAATGTCCTGTCAGCCCACACTTGAAGCACTTCACATCCTGTAGGTTACACACGCCCGCATGTTTCCTTCCACATTTATTGCAATCTGGGGGTAGGGCTCGGGATGGGGTAGAGTAAGACGATCCCTGTGGTCAGCCGCTCTGGCCCACACTCCAACTTTCAGCTCTCTTGGTTCCAAAGTTTCCGCTGGGTTGGGACATCGCCCCTCGCTTAAATTTGCTCGGAAAGCTCCCACCCGCAGAATTTCCCTTCCGACTATCATACTTCCTCTTCTTTCCTTCCTTCTCCTTCTGCATCTGTTCCCTCCCAGCCTCCACAATTGATGCTTTCTGTACCAGGGTGGCATAGTCTGTCAGCTCAAGAACCGCCACACGATTCTGAATCCATTGCTTTAGCCCCAATTGAAACCTTCGGGCCCTCTTTGCCTCAGAGTTCACATATTCCGGCATAAACCTCAACAGCTCAGTAAATTTGGCCTCATACTCGGCCACCGTCATGTTACCTTGCTTTAGTTCCAAAAACTTCAGCTCCATTTGTGTCTCCATGAACCTAGGAAAGTACTTCTCTAAGAACAGCTCGCTAAACCTCTCCCAGGTCACCACACCTCTTCCTTCCAAATTCCTCTTAGCTTCCCACCAATAGTTTGCCTCACCCTTCAGGAGGTAGGTGGCGAAAACAGTATTCTGCTCCTCAACGACACCAAGTATCTCGAAGGATTTTTCCATTTCCTTCAGCCAGGCTCTTGCCTCAACCGGATCTGCAGTTCCTTTAAATTCTGGGGGTTTCGGGGATTTGAAGTTCCGGAAAGCATTTGCATTAGCATTGTGGGGTGGTTGCTGAACCGGGGGACGGTCCAAGTTCTGCCTAAGTAGTTCCATGAAGTGTTCCATAGGGCCTCCCCTTGGATGTTCCACCTCTCGGGTGTCATCACCAGCTTCTTCTTCGTCATACTCAGAGTCATCAAACAAGTTATGATCATTGCCCTCATCCTCACTCAGGTTCACATTCTCCCCTTCATGGTTCTGGTGGCCTCCGGTCCCATGGTGGCTACCCTGGCCCTCAGAATTGACCGGGTGAGCTCGAGTGTTCATTCTTCTGGGTGGCATGATTCTGATAATGAAACAAGAAATGGGTTAGGGTTTCTAATTACCTGACAGCATTTACACGGGTCAGGAACGTATCGTTCCTCCTCATAAGGGTGGAAGTTGCAAAAGTTTTAATAACCCGATGCTGGAGATAGAACGTCAAAACATTATTTGGGAAAAATCTCTTATGGATGCGAAAACATTTGCAAGAATTTTCAAGATTTCAAAACCTCAAAATTTTTTATTTTTTTTTCGAAAAAATTTATTTTAAAAATTGTAGGAGCATTTTGGGAATTTGTAGAGAACAATTTGAAATCGCATGTCGAAATTTGAAACAGCATGGTTGTATTTGTGGCTTGTAGCAATTGTATATATATTCACAGTTGTATATCAAAACAGTAAGGCATGGCATCGGAAAGTAAGACAGTTGAGACAATATCAAGGAAACTGAAACTAAATAAGTACGGTACAAGAGTTATCACAAAGTTTGGATGTTAGAGCCTAATACATAGTTCCGATGTCAGGGTCTAGCAAAAGTGGAACAATAACAAGTACATCATCTGAATAGTCAGGGCTACACAAAAGTAGGGCTACATCCGTACATACTATCCGAAGTCACATCTACATATCTGTAGGTCAGTCTACCCATCCACTGGTCAGAAAGGATACTACTGCACAAGTCAACTATCCCGCAAATTCGACACACTAATGTCATCTGAACCTAGAGGACTGAGCTATCCGTAACACATCATGGGGCCGCACCGCGATGGAGCAAGGCCCTCACTCGGGAAAATGCACGACGCAGAACACGCCTAGCATCCCTAGCCTGAATCACTCCCCCCTCGGATCCCTAAACCAAGAATCCTCTCGCGACTCCTCCTCTCAATCCTATGGAGTCGAGCCCTAGTCCTCCTAGCAACAGCAATCCTCATCTCAGCCTGAATCCTCAAACGCGCCTCGCGCTCCTCCACTAGTGCCCGCCTCGCCTCATTAAGTCTGGCCTCTGCAGAAAGTAAGTCTCGGGTCAGGAACTGCACCACGTAGGCGTGCTCAGTACCCGACACTGGGGGTAGGTCCATCGGCGGGGGTGGTATGACAGGAACAGGAGCAGGTGCAGTAGCAGTAGCAGGAGCAGGAGCAGTAGCAGGAGCAGGAGCAGGGGTAGGGTCAAGCTCCTCCTCGCCAGAAGTATAATCCTCGGAGTCACCGTCCGATGAAACAGGGCTCGATGACTACGGAGAAGGTGGGGGTGACACAACACGGCCTTCACCGGATCTCACACTCTCCTCGTCAGTAGCTACAGGAGATGGGGTAACAGGCTCAGGCTCAGGCTCAGACTCAAAGGGCTCCTCAACGGGATCCTCATCATCAGTATCTCCTCAGGATCCTCGGTATCTCGCATCAGTGCCTCATCATGCTCTCTCTCAAAGGCCTCAGGGTCTGGTATCTCCTCCATCTACACAAGGGAAATAAGGTGGGTCACTAACCATAAAGAAAGGTTTAAGGAGTAGTTCCCTCACGGGCCTTAAAGTCAGGGTTATATCCGATAACCCGACTGCAACTCGATTAGAGTTCTAAGTATTATTAGGGTTGTTATTAGGATTATTATTATTGTTATTATTATTAAGGTTGCTTTCTTAAATTACTATCGTTTCTGAGAACTGTAACCTCGCTCTGATACCATTTCTGTGACGCCCTCAGATCCGGGGTCGGAGATCTAGGCGCTCACGGTCCATTTTCCATTAATAACATACCTGTTCTTGTACATAATATATAAAACAGCCATCGACCCCACAATAAACTCACACCGCACACACACACACAGGTTAGAGTCTCAGAAACGTCACACAATTGATTAAGCAGAAGTAAAAGTTTCATACTTATAAATAAAATGTACTAACAAAAGTTGCCAACCAATCCGGCTAATGGGGCCTACCGGTGGAATCTCAACTGCTACCTCGGGTCTAGTCACCTGCTTTCGGGCAGTCTGTCTGGGTCTTGCCATTTCTCTTAGCTGTTGTGTTTGTAAATTTGAAAACAAGCAAGAGTGAGCAACTATAGCTCAGCAAGAAATATATGTATAAGGTAAGCAATATAACATTACATATGTTTAGCAGTTATAAAACTTGTTTATATCAATCAGTTATAAAATCACTTTTCATTGTTGATAAATTTCGAAGGTGCACCAATACGTGCCCTTGTTTTCAAAATAAACTTGCAGTTCTAGATACTGCATAGAGTCAACATCTTTCTCATCAAAATAGAACACTATCAGCAACTTGGCACATAAGCCTAAGAAGCAGTGTCAGAGCATTTTTTTTTTCCAAAATGGAGGAATGGGACTTAAAGAAAACATAAAACCTGACAGGGATTGACGATGATCAGTCGCCACATCCAAGTCCAATAATCCGCGGGTCTTCTCTACCGGTAGAAGGATAGAAACTACATCCGTAACTATCCCCGGGTGAAAACTACATCCGTAATCACCCTCGATGAAAACTACATCCGTAATCATCCTTCGGCAACACCTGAGCCGGAATAATAATTGATGGACCGCCTGGCTCACGGCCGCTTACACATCCCGGGAATCGTTCGTCAACGGTTCCCACACCTGCCAGAGTCCCTTTTTCTTTTTCTTTTAAAAACTTGATTTTGATTGAAAACTGAGTAATTGAGGTCCGACATCAGTTGACCGATGATTCTTGAAATCACACAAGAAGCAAACCCGACCGGGGGTTTTCGAAAATGTTTTGAGTTCGAAAGAGTTCGAGTTTGAAAGTACTACAGGTATCTTGGATTAGCTTTGCCTTTAAAGTAATGAACAATAATTAATAAATGATATTTTAAGATTTAATATTAATAATTAATAAAATAATTATTTAATTAAATAAGCTTTTAATCCAAGATAGGTAGTTTGAGTATTTACGAAGATATAAAAATAATTACTTGAGTATACGATACTCCCCGAATGACCCTTCGGGTTTTCGCAATTTAATTACGATATAATAATATACCGCACCCCGGTCAATAGTATATACGGACCGCTACGACCTCTATTGCTAGAGTCGTTGTCCGAAGAAAACATTTCATTCTAAGTTCAAGGGGTGCAAACATATATGTACTTATACATCTCAATTTCATCGATACTTCGATAAACATAAACATTTGATATAATTGAAAACTACAAACACAACAGTGAAAGTCCTTGTATATGTAAGTTTTGAAAAGTAAACTTACCTTGGTGAGGTTGGGGTGGTCGAGCGTGCGGAGTGGAATGATCTATACATAAGCAATAGCCGATCGTTAGTACCTTAACAATATCTCTTTAATTGCGGGGTTTTAGGGGGTACAAAATTAACTTAATGACTTCGTCTTATGACACTCTAGCCCCACTATAGGTTCATGTCACCACTCGATTACGCTCGTCACTTAATCGACTTAATTTGATTACCACATCCGAATCTTATCCATTACCCTTAAAATTACACTCCACTTACGACTTTTTCCCTTGCGCGAATTTTACCCTAGCATTTTTATAAAATTGAAAAATAAATATTTTAATCCAATTCTTTTTGGGTAGCCTTCCCCACTGCATTTACTAGCTTCTCTAATTTTTCCATGATCCTACATAAATTTTTAGGGGTTTAAACAAGGGTCACAAGGGGACCATTTATTGCAGTCCGGAATCCAGAAACACATTTCACTTCTCAGACTATAACTCAAACTCTATACATCACCTAGTCATGAACCTTCTATTTCTGGAAACTACATTCAAATACCTTTCAAACAATATATATTAGGACTTCAGGGGACAAGATTTGGGGGTTCAAAACCCTCTTACAAGACAGTTCAAGTTCCTGGAAAAATCTCAGCATGCTTATATCACTTATCCATTCAAGAACCTTACATACACATCAAATCCATCATCTAAACCACCAAGATCATACTTTAAAACATACATGGAGTTACATATACTAACCACAATCTTAAAAATCATAACCACAACACTTAAACTCAAGATCTACATCATCCATCACTTATATGTCCAAGATTTACACTAATAACCATGGATCTAACATTAAACATCACAAATACTACATGGCCAAGAGGGGTTAGGGTTTTTATACCTTCTTGAGTATCTAGGAGCCTTGGGTATGCCTTACAATTCTCAAGAACACCATGGATGAGCTCCTACACTCCTTATAATCCAAGATCTAAAAGAAAACTCAACCTTGTTACTATTCATCAAAACTTTAACAATTAATAACTTGAAAACTAATGGATGAAAAGGGTTGGAATTCATAGTATACCTTCCTTATGTGATGTAGAGTGCCTAGGAATTTTGCCTTGAATCAAGAATGAAGAGAAGTGGAAGAAAATAATTTTTCCTCTCCTCCAATGGTGCTTGGCCGAGAGCAAGGTTGAATAAGGGGGGAAGAGAGAGTTTTTGTGTTTGCTTTTTGGTTGTTGGTTGAATAATGTGTAAAGGGGTTGGGTGATATGTATTGGTGTATGGATATGTATCACATGTTGTAAGCCTAGGCCTAGACCACCATACCCTCTTGTCTCCTTGGAAAACGGTACCAACTAGTTACTATTCCTCTTGTCCACTTGGTATTACTAGTTTGATTTCCTAACTACTTAGTTGCATGGGACTTGCATGCAATATCATTCCTTGTATCATTATTCTTCCACCAATGCTTGTCACTTAATCTTTAATTCATATCGTATCCTAATTAATTTCTCGTAATAATATTTTGTCGCGTAGAGACTTCCCTTGTAATTCCTTAAGTACTTAATTGTGTAAATTCCTCGAATATCCATAATTCCTCGTCATAATTCCTAATAAATCTTTTAATACTCCAATTACTCTCAAGTCCCAATTTTTATAAATCTTACTAACCATAAGATTCTTGCCTTCAACAATCTTCCCTTTATCTTACATAGTGAATGTAACAACATAGTTTCTCAGACAATCAATTCCATTAAACAACAGGGATGACTAGAAAGGTTCCAAATTGACAATGTCACATGATATTATATAAAAGAAAATATTACAAAAATTAGGGTTCTTACAAAATTGGTCGAGCTCTATTTGGATTTAGTTGCATTCTCTAAGATTTTTGCTTGCTAGTTGGTTTTGGTTAGTTTGAAGGGGATCGTTGCATTTTCATTCTAGTTGCATTCATGCATTGCATTGCATTAGGTTAAATGGATTTTGTGGGTACATTCGCTATAGGCCTTCACGAGACCTTACTCGTCCACTAGGGCTGCCTAGGGGTTTAAAGGGCTTGTTGCATATGTCAAATGTAACCGTGATCACCTACGGAAGTGGTACTAGTTAGTTAGTTAGTTGTAATTGTTTATGCTTGAGGACAAGCATCGGTTTAAGTTTGGGGGTGTGATAAGTGGATTTTATATCCACTTGGATCGCTTAAATTCGGCTTAAATTGATTGACTTGGCCTCAAGTTTATTGTAGTTTTGATGTGTTTTGCTTAGTTGTGCAGACTTACAAGAATGTCGATTATGGGTGGTGCTTCTATTGTGTTTGGAGGATTAATTGATTAAAATTCGGATTTTCCGGGAAGGTTGCGCAGTCTACACTGTTTTGGCCATATCTGGAGTTCTAGAAGTCCGTTTTCAGCGATCTTACAGCTCACGCGAAGCTTGAGAGATTTTCTACAACCTGGGATAGATAGCAGGTGCAGGGGACGTGCTGAATAAAATCGCGCGTGTGTTCTATGAGAAGCAAAGCAGAAAAATTCCAGTTTTGCCCTTTTTCTAATTCTAATTGTATTTTGGGCAGCTTTTGGTACCTTAATCGAATTCTAATTGTAATAGAAGGTAATTGCTTATTGGGCAAGACTTCTAGAGTCTATTTAAACGCATCCTACCATGTAATTTGTCTCAGCTTTTTATTATTGTAACGTAGAACCGCAAGAGAGAAGAGTGGAGAAGGATTCAAGCTCGGTGACAAGCAAAGATCTAGATCTACTTCATCTTTTGTATACTTGGATTATAGATTTGTTCTCTTAACTCTTGTTTTTATTAATATTATTGCTTCTTTCTTTCATATCTTGTTTAATATCATGTTTTCATCTAATCCCATGGTGACGAACGGTTCAATTATGAACTAATCGTTGTCATGGGATCCTAATGGATTTATCGATGTAGCTTAGTAGTTTATATGCTTTAAAGATTTATGTGTGGTGAATTCTTGATATCCTTGTATGGTTGTGCTTCATGAATTTAGATGCGTAGCTAACATCTAATATGTTAATCTCTTGCTAAACGAGAGTGGATCTTGAGATTTAGAACTTGCCATGCTAGCATAGGATAGATTGAAGTTTTAACATCATGATTTGTGGCGTAAATAGAGATATTATGCTACCCTATGTGATCTATATGGATAACTTGTGCTTAAACCTCTATGTTTTCAAATTCTATAGAGATATAGGGTCTAAACATAATAGGTGTCTACTCATCTTCTATCTCTTTTGTGGATGTATGTGTAGTTTGGTGCTAGTATACCGAGAGGTAACTTTTACTTGTTTAGTGTTATCCGATCAGATATCAAAACCATCACATGTATTGATTAAAGGCTGCGACTCTAAGTGAAGTAGATAATGAAATTAGGATTCCATTTTTTATCTCATATAAGTAATTCTTATTAAATTCTCATTAGTTAATTATTCTTAGCTTAATAATTTGCATCCTAGTTAATTTAAATAATTAAAACCTCATTCTTGTTATTTGTCTTAGCAGTGGATTAAAACCAAACATTGTTGCATAGGCATATTTACTGATTTAAACTTTACCAGATCTCTGCGGAACGAACTTTAATTATATTATTTGTGACTACGTGCGCTTGCGTAATTTTGTGTTAAAATTTCTTCAGATCTAGCCTCAAAGTGTTCGTACTCCTGTGTGAGTATGTTCCTTCTATTCTTCTTGATTGCAGTAGTTCCCTGACATCTAACCTCCAGGGCATCCCAGATCTCTTTTGCAGTTTTACAATTGATCACTTTGTTAGACATAACATTATCCAATGAACTATGAAGCAGATGTCTAACCTTTGCATCCTTAGCAATGGATGAAATGTCCTCAGGAGTCAAATCTTTCTTCTCCTTTGGAATAGATTTAGCTTCCTGTCCAGCAGTAACGACAGATAATTTTGTAGGCTTATGAGAGCCTTCATAAATTCTGTCAAGATATTCTGGATCTATAGCCTCCAGAAACATAGCCATTTTCACCTTCCAGGTTGAGTATTCTGCTGGCCTGAGAATAGAAACCCTGATTGTCTCATATCGGCTCACAGTTGTAGGTTGAGCCTTCTCAGCACTAGAGCTTGTTGTTGGAGGAGGAATTTCTGCCATTGATTATAGTTGTGTCTGTGTGTGGATCTTAAACTGTATTAAATTAACAGATTAGCTCTGATACCAATTGTTAGGCCGAATACATGATTATAATCAACTAAGTATGAGCGAATAACAATAAGCTCTTAAAAGACTTTAAAAACTGTTTTGAAATTAACTCCTCTCTCAGTGATGTAAAATATCACAGAGAGCTGCTTAGGTTACAATTAAATGATATTGCGTTACACGATACCCTTCTAGGGTTAACCTAACTGTATTTATAAGATATACAGCTACGTACAATCGATAATTGATTCTCCTATAAATCAGCTATACAAGTATTATCAATTACGATTGCTACACGTCTTTCTAGTCAGCACGACTTCCTTTGACAGCTATCCAATCTTCAAAGATATCGCTTCCATAATTATCTTCAATAATTCTGTTACGGACCAGCAAACGCTTCTCTTCAACAGAGTTTAGCTGCTTCCTCTTGTCAGCGTTTAGCAGACTCTGTCGAGCTTCCAACTGTCAGAGTTTAACTAAACTCTGACTGCTTCCAGTTTCAAGTTAAACTCTGTTTTTTCCCTGTAAAACTTAAACACTGATATTAACCACATCAATTATATTTAACAGGAAATACCCGTCAACCTGAAAGAAGTCTCTTCGATACGTGTTGCAGGAAATATCCAAATTTGGATGATGAACTAATACTGGAGTATTGTCGCGCCAGACGATACCACCTTACGATGATCAGTCGTAGGTCGTGCATCTCAAGATTTGTTTCTCTACATGTAGAAGGAAGAACATATGGACACCACCATACGCCGGATCTCCCTAGCCATCTTTGGGCTTAGACGGGACCGGCGCCACTCGGACCCTGTTTCAAGGATGGACTGTCCCACAGCGTCTTACACCGATTTTAATGATGGACTGTCCCACAACCTCTTACACAAGTACTCCTAGTTCAAATAAATCCATGACTCTAAAACGTAAAGTTCGTCCCCCTTTCCCCAAGTATAATACTTGTTGATAGGACTCCACAAAGTAGTCGTATCTAGTTGGAAAGGAAAATTCACCAATGTTTCCCAAGCAGTTGCTTGTAAATGGATATAGACTAGTTCTAACAATCTTACCCCTCGAATGATGAGGAAGTAACAAAAGGACTCAAATTGATGAACAACAACCAAGTTGCGAGTGAAAGGAATAGTTTCAAAAGATTTATGACCGAGCAGTCAAACATAATAAATAACAGTTCTCAAGTAAGGATCCCTTATAATTTAGAAGTTTTGAGCGAGCATTTAAATCTTCCTATAAGATATATTTAAATGGAAAAATAGAGTTTTGGGAACCTCCCCTTGATAAAATAATCATAATAAAGCTCAGAAATATTTTACATAATTTTTGAGGGTCAAAGATAAGTTTGAATAAGAGAAATCATCTTTAAAACTAGTTAAAAGTATTAAATAAATATTCAAATAATATTTATTAAATCATAAATATTTAAAGAATATCCTTAAATTGAAAATATTGCTTATAAATAATCCTCGAATGAATATATAAAAAATATTCACTAAATAAATAAATCCTTGAATGAATATTCAAAATAATATTTATTAAATAAATCAAATCCTTAAATGAATATAATATTCATTTAATATATAAAACTCAAATGAATATTCAAAATAATATTCAATAAAGAAATAATGGAAAAACATTTATCTAATATTTTCCTTATAAAATAACCACCAGATATACAGAAATACCGACTCCCGGTCTATATTTAAAGAATGGAAATCATATGCCCTTCACTAAGGGTCTTAGCAAAACATCCGGTTTATAACTAATATATCTCATATCTAGCTGTTAACACAATATCACACAAGTATACGTGATCACAAGTAATAAGATTAAGTTCGTTCCACAGAGATCTGGTTGAGTTTCTATTCAGTTAATGTACCTATTCAACAATGTATGGTTATAACTCACTGCTAAGACAAGTAACAAATTGGGGTTTTAATTACCTAAACTAAACTAAGATGCAATTTATCAAATTAAGAATTAATTAACTGCTGAGATTTAAAACTGAACTTCTTATATGAGAATAAACACGGGACTCTAACTTCATTAACTAGTTCGCTCAGAGTTGATGCCTTTAATCAATGCATGTGATGATTTTGATAACTGATCGAATAACACGAAACAAGTACACGATACCTGTCAGCATACGTATACCAAACTACTCATACATCCACAAAAGAGATAGAAGATGAATAGACACCAATTATGCTTAGACCCTATATGTCTATAGAATTTGAAAACATAAAGGTTGAAGAACAAGTTACTCATATTGATCACATAGGGCAATATAAGTATTTTCATCTTATACTACGAATCATATTGATAACCAATTATGAACCTATGCTAGCATGGCAAGTTCTAAATCTTAAGATCCACTTTCACTTCACAAGAGATTAACAATTCAATTTAGATGTTAGCTACGCATCTAAAAGCATTAAGATTGACCATACAAGGATATCAATAATTCATCACACACAGATCGTTAAAGCATTCACACTACTAAGCTAAATAGATAAATCCGTTAGAATCCCATGACAACGATTAGTTCATAATTGAACCATTCGTCACCATGGGATTTGATGAAAACATGGTATGAAACAAAATATGAATGAATATAAGAATATTTTTAAAACAAAGAGTTGAGAAAACAAATCTAGAATCCAGAATAACGTCTAAGAAAAGAACACCAAAGATGAAGTACATCTAGATCCGTTGCTTGTCACGAGCGTTTGATCTTTCTCCACTTTTCTCCCTTGCAATTCTATGCTATGCTATGTAATTGATATATATTACAATGATTCGATGTGTTTTTATAGCCCTAGAAGTCTTGCACCACAAGAAAATACCCTACATTACTATTAGAATTCGATTTAGGTGCAAGAACCTGCCTAAAATACGCTTACAACTCAAATTAAGGCAAAATAGTCAAATTTCAGCAATTCTGGCCGCACAAGGGCGCAGACTGCATAGACTGCCCACCTAGGGCGCAGCCTGCGCACTCCCTTTCTATCCAAGGGCGTAGTCTGCGCAGTTAGTGCGCAGTCTGCGCACTCACTTTCTGCCAGAATTTTTATTTTGCTTTAGATTGATAGAAAATTCTCCAAGCTTCGCGTGGACTGCTTATGGGCCTCAAACGGACTTATAGAACTTCAGATATGGCCAAAACAGTGTAGACTGCGCAACCTACCGGCAAATCCGAATTTTCCACAATTTGCTCATTTCTCTTCCGTTTTCTCGTCCGATCCTTTTGTCACTTCCCGTTCTTCAATTCCCTTGGCTTATAATCAACATAGTAGCATAATTAAAGCTTCCATTCTTCATTCCAAGCTCAAATTACAATTCCAAAATCAATGGAAATCTTCAACCCTAACCGATGGAAACAATCCTTCACAACTACACAAAACACATCAAAACTACCACAAACTTGAGACCAAGTCAATCAATTTAAGCCGATATGGAATGTTCCAAGTGGATATAAAATCCACTTATCACACCCCCAAACTTAAACCGATGCTTGTCCTCAAGCATAAACAACTAAAAACTAACTAACTAACTAGTACCACTTCCGTAGGTGATCACGGTTGCATTTGGCATATGCAACAAACCCTTTAAACCCCTAGGCAGCCCTAGTGGACGAGTAAGGTCTCGTGAGGGCCTATAGTGAATGTACCCACAAAATCCATCTAACTAAACAATGCAACACAATGCAATGCATGAATGCAACTAATATGAAAATGCAACGATCCCCTTTAGATTCACCAAAACCAACCAACAAGCAAATATCTCAAAGAATGCAATACATCCAAATAGAGCTCGACTAAGTCCCCGTATACTAACAATACATGAACAGAAACGTGCGTGTGTGCAATGCTCATCAGAAATACTCTCAAAACTAGATCAAAACCATACTCATTCTTCGCCAAGACAATCACAAGTTTATAAATAGAATAGACTGTAAACACTTCATAACCTAGAAACACCTCTATCGTCATTCGAGTTAGCCAGGAATTTTTGCTTTATTACTGCAACTACAACACATAACAATATATACAAAATGCATGCTTATTTAACCGTGCAATGGATGAGACCCCAAAAGGCTTATACAATAATACCCATGTAGCGAGCGTTAGGTTAGTGGATCACAGACCGGAAAAGTCTTAGGTCACTAGGCATAAAGTCCCCTAGAAGTTAATTGCTCGAGTATTAAAGAGCTCACCCTAGTTAATTTTGTATCCAAACAACTATCATATATATATATATATATATATATATATATATATATATATATATATATTTTGAATCTGGAATGAGAATTCTCATTTCCAACCCTGGACTACTCATATAAAAATATGAGCCGGCTACTAGCCATTTGACACCTAGCCATTATTGACAACTAGCATGAAATCCATGGTTTCCCCCAAACTTAGACTTTAGTGTCCCTACGCCATCAAGGGAATAATGAAAATTCTAAATATAATCAAGTGATTAAATCTCAAAACATCCAAACAAGCATGACCCTAACCTAGCTCAAAATCAATCTAATGAGACTGTGTAAAAATTTTGTTTTTGAAACATGCAAGTCAATTTCATAAGAACTATAAATCAACCCTCTATTCATCATTACCATACTCAAATAGACATCGACCTACCAATCAGAATTGGCTCATCCTAAGGGATCATGAACTATGCATGCATGAAAATGCAACTAAAATGGACTCACATGGTATAAAACTAAAATAACAGAATGTCCTATATGAAACAAACATAAATAATACGCACATACATGCATGAATTACTACTAATATGCAAAATATGATATCTATATGAACACAATAACACATAATCACAAATAACTACAAATACACTACTTATCCCCCAAACCACCCCCAAACTTGAAATATTCAATGTCCGCATTGAATGGAAGTAAATACAATGAATAGTAGAACATACCTACTCATCGAAACCACATGGGTTGCCTCCCATGAAGCGCTGTCGTTACCGTCATTTAGCCGGACAAATATGATTCAAATCATGGTGGCTCGAAGATCGCATTCGACTTATCCTTATCAGAAGGACCATTCACCCATTGGTTGACAACCTTCTTGCTATCTTCCCACATCTTTTCTAAATCAAACTTCACCTTGACTCTTCCTCCAATCGATTTTTTCTTTTTCTTCTTCACACCTCTAAGGTGTTTATGCATCACAGTTGATTGATAAGAACCCTCTTCTACCTCATTATCCAGGATCCACCTTCTTAACACATTATCTTGACACACTTTAAAAATCACCAACTCATCATTCAGAAGGACATACTTCAAATGGGATGGAAGTTTTCCGAGCTTGACATTCGAGAGATCTCGAATTGAAGAATTGTCAATGGAATCACTGATGTGATGCTTTAGCTTGAGCGTGTCCGACTTTTCGCTCAACAACTGATCAAACACCTCTGCCTGACCCGTATCAACCATTTCCACACTGAAACACTCTTCATCTTCTGTCAGAAATTTCATGGCCTTGAACACATTAAAGGTGACATTCTGATCTTGCACCCTCATTGTAAGCTCTCCTCTTTGCACATTGATCAAAGTACGGCCCGTAGCTAAAAAAGGCCTTCCCAAGATTATGGGAATCTTCTTGTCTTCTTCGAAATCTAGAATCACAAAATTGGCAGGAAATATTAGCTTATCAACCTTCACCAGGACATCCTCTACTATACCCCTCGGATAAGTGATCGTCCGATCAGCCAACTGCAACGAGATGTTGGTAGGTTTCGGATCAGGCAGACCAAGTTGCTTGAAAACAGACAAGGGCATGAGATTAATGCTAGCTCCCAAATCACATAAGCATTTGTCGAAAGACAACTTTCCAATGGTGCATGGAATTGTAAAGCTTCCTGGATCCTTAAGTTTAGGAGGCAATTTTTGTTGCAACACCGCACTGCACTCCTCTGTCAATGCCACTGTCTCAAATTCTTCCAACCTTCTCTTTCATGACAAAATATCCTTCATGAACTTTGCATATCTTGGCATCTGCTCCAATGCTTCAACAAAAGGGATGTTAATGGATAGTTTCCTGAAGACATCCATAAACTTCTGAAACTGTTTTTCTTGATCTTGTTTTTGCAAGCGTTGAGGATATGGAGGAGGAGGATAGATCTGATTCACCAACTTCTGCTTCGGAGGAGAGTTTTCAGTAGAATTTTGCTTTTAAAGTCTTTTTGGGAATGAAGGAGGTGGATAGATCTGATTACTCTCTGTAGACTGCTTTGGAGTAGATGTTTCAGCAAATGTTTTGCCCTTTTCCGCTTCGCCATCCAACTGATCAGCTACCAATTCAGAATTTGCCTTTTCTTTATCTACAGAAGCCTCCACCTGCTGTTTCTAGATTTCTTCGTCTTCCTCAGTTGCTGATTTTTGATCCCTCGTGACTTTTCCAGATCTCAAAGTAACTGCATTGACCTATTCCTTGACTTCCCGCTTGACTGGATTAGGCTCTGTATCACTTGGAAGAGTTCCTTGTTGCCTATTAAGTAAGGCACTTGCAAGCTGCCCCATCTGGTTCTCCAAGGTCTTGAGAGAAACTGCCTGGCTTTTAACCATCAACCTCAACTCATCCACTTCTGATTTTTCATTATAAGATTGCCCTGCAGTAGCTTGAGGCTGTTGCTGAAAACCTGGAGGTTGGAATGGTTGCCTTGGAGCATACTGCTGTTGATATTGTTGCCCTTGCTGTTGAAAACCTGAAGAATTGTATGGCTGAGCTCCATATTACTGAAAAGGCTGCTGAGTTTGTTGTGCACCTTGATTGTTGCTCCAGCTGAAATTTGGATTATTTCTGTTGCTCGGATGATAATTATTCGGGGCTGGCTGTTGCTGATTCTAAAAGTTGCTCACAAACTGCACTGATTCAGTAGAGATGGAATATTGATTCGTCTCATGTGCGCCTGCACATAGCTCACAAACACTAGCTACCTGTCGAATCCCATGATTAGCCAAAGAATCTATTTTCCTATTCATTGCCTCTAGCGGAGCTGCTAAAGCTGAGACCGCATTGACATCAAGAATTCCCACCACCTTCTGCTGTGGTATTCTCTGAGTTGAATTCTGATATTCATTCGTTGCCATCATCTCAATAAGATCATAAGCTTCCTCGTAGATTTTTGCCCATAAAGCTCCACCTGATGCTGCATCTAGCAAAGGTCTAGGTTGTGCTCCTAGCCAATTATAGAAACCATTGATCACCATCCAGTCAGGCATCCCATGATGAGGACACTTTCGTAGCATCTCCTTGTAACGTTCCCAAGCTTCACACAAAGATTCTCCAGATTGCTGTGCAAATTGAGTTAGCGCGTTCTTTAATGCTGCAGTTTTCGCCATAGGGAAGAATTTAGTAAGAAACTTCTAAGCAAGATCCTCCAACGTAGTAATGGAACCGGCTGGTAAAGAGTGCAACCAGCCCTTAGCCTTATCCCTAAGAGAGAATGGAAAAAGCCTCAATTTCACAGCATCGTCCGACACACCATTAGACTTGAAGGTGTCATAAATCTCGATAAAATCCCGAATATGCATATTAAGATCCTCCGTAGGAGCACCCCCAAACTGAACTGAATTCTGCACCATCTGAATCGTGCCAGGCTTGATTTCGAAGTTGTTAGCTACAATAGCTGGCCTGACAATGATAGATTGGATATCATTGATCTTAGGCTGAGAAAAGTCCTTCAAAGCCTTAGCTGTTGCTGCTCCTACTAGTTCTCCCATATTTTTTACTGCTGCAAGTTCTTCTTCTGCCAGTTTACGAGTTTGCAAACGTGTTCGCATACACGTTCAAGTACCTGAAACACCAAGAAACAACAAACTAAGTAAGAAAATCCGAGTCAGTGAACGCTAACAACCACTGATGAGAAGCACATAAACTAAAATTAAAACACCGATGATCCCTGGCAGCGGTGCCAAGAACTTGTTAACACAATATCACGCAAGTATACGTGATCACAAGTAGTATAGATTATGTTCGTTCCACAGAGATCTGGTTGAGTTTCTATTCAGTTAATGTACCTATTCAACAATGTATGGTTATAACTCACTGCTAAGACAAGTAACAAATTGGAGTTTTAATTACCTAAACTAAACTAAGATGCAATTTATCGAATTAAGAATTAATTAACTGCTGAGATTTAAAACTGAACTTCTTATATGAGAATAAACATGGGACTCTAACTTTATTAACTAGTTCACTTAGAGTTGATGCCTTTAATCAATGCATGTGATGATTTTGATAACTGATCGAATAACACGAAACAAGTACATGCTACCTGTCAGCATATGTATACCAAACTACTCATACATCCATAAAAGAGATAGAAGATGAATAGACACCAATTATGCTTAGACCCTATATGTCTATAGAATTCGAAAACATAAAGGTTGAAGAACAAGTTACTAATATTGATCACATAGGGCAATATAAGTATTTTCATCTTATACTACGAATCATATTGATAACCAATTATGAACCTATGCTAGCATGGCAAGTTCTAAATCTCAAGATCCACTTTCACTTCACAAGAGATTAACAATTCAATTTAGATGTTAGCTACGCATTTAAAAGCATTAAGATTGACCATACAAGGATATCAAGAATTCATCACACACAGATCTTTAAATCATTCACACTACTAAGCTACATAGATAAATCCGTTAGAATCCCATGACAATGATTAGTTCATAATTGAACCGTTCGTCACCATGGGATTTGATGAAAACATGGTATGAAACAAAATATGAATGAATATAAGGATATTATTAAAACAAAGAGTTGAGAAAACAAATCTAGAATCCAGAATAACGTCTAAGAAAAGAACATAAAAGATGAAGTAGATCTAGATCCGTTGCTTGTCACGAGCGTTTGATCTTTCTCCACTTTTCTCCCTTGCAATTCTATGATATGCTATGTAATTGATATAAATTACAATGATTCGATGTGTTTTTATAGCCTTAGAAGCCTTGCACCACAAGAAAATACCCTACAATACTATTAGAATTCGATTTAGGTGCAAGAACCTGCCTAAAATACGATTACAACTCAAATTAGGGCAGAATAGTCAAATTTTAGCAATTCTGGCCGCACAGGGGTGCAGACTGCCCACCTAGGGCGCAGCCTGCGCACTCCCTTTCTGTCCAAGGGCACATTCTGCACAGTCTGCGCACTCACTTTCTGCCAGAATTTTTATTTTGCTTTAGATTGATAGAAAATTCTCCAAGCTTCGCGTGGACTACTTACGGGCCTCAAACGGACTTATAGAACTCCAGATTTGGCCAAAACAGTGTAGACTGCGCAACCTACCGGTAAATCTGAATTTTCCACAATTTGCTCATTTCTCTTCCGTTTTCTCGTCTGATTCTTTTGTCACTTCCCGTTCTTCAATTCCCTTGGCTTATAATCAACATAGTAGCATAAGTAAAGCTTCCATCCTTCATTCCAAGCTCAAATTCCAATTCCAAAATCAATGAAAATCTACAACCCTAACCGATGGAAACAATCCTGCACAACTACACAAAACACATTAAAACTACCACAAACTTGAGACCAAGTCAATCAATTTAAGCCGATATGAAATGTTCCAAGTGGATATAAAATCCACTTATCACTAGCTTATAAGCCAATATCAATTCGTAAAACAAGTATCACAATATACTTATGAAAACAGTGATGCCTTCCAATAGCATATTTAATAGAAATAATATTCATATAGTATTTCTCGACTGAGATAATACTCAAATAACAATCCTCGAAAGATATAGTAAGCAAATACAATTTCTCGAATGATATCATATTCAGATAACAATCCTCGAATGGTTTCCAAGTAATTAATACTTTATGGAAATATAATTAATGTTTATAAATAACATTCCTCAAAATAAATAATAAACTGCCGCTGGAATCCCTCCGGATTTCCACGACTATCTCTATATCTCAAAATACCGACTCCCGGTCTAGAGTCAAAAACAATGAATATGTTCTTATCTCTAGAGCTACAAGGTATACCGGTTTATAACTACTTATCTCAAGGCTAGTATGTAAACCGAAATCAAATTCAAAGTCAACACGATATAACATTTATTGCAAAACAGTATAATACTATATATGGCAAATAGCAGTATTATACAATAATACTTCAAAAGTACAAGTTTAGAAAACATGCCTGATGCTCGAGAAGTGTTAGGAGTTCGCAACAATGTCGGACAATCTAGACAAGGTAAAAGAAAACATACGATTAATCCCCTGGATAATCCACTTATAACTCAATGCTTAAACACGTAAGCGAAACACAACCAAAGCACTATTTGTTCATACTAGACCCATATTAAGTCCATGCTAGTCAAAAATTACTTAAGTCATAAGTTTGGTTCGAAATCAATCCTCGAATTCAAGTTATACTAAACCATTTTCAACATTGGTTTCTAAGTCATGTCATTGGTGGTTTTCGCTTGCTCAACCTCGGCTAACGCATTTTTATAAAATTGAAAAATATTCTTTTGGACTCGAAACCTTCTATTATACTTTGCTAACTGACCTTAGCATTTATTCTCAAAATATCATACTCTAGTTCGACTTTCAAGGGTCTCAAACATAGTCATAAAATTGGTACGCTTCTGCGACTTCATTCCTCGAATCGCTTTCACTAAAATGGTCATAATTCATAATCCGTAAACTCTTTTGACACGATTCTTGTGGCCATGTAAACTAGAAACCAAAAGCTACACTACCATATGCAGTGGTTATTCTTTAAACAATTTTAAGGTCTCGGGCTCTTCTGTTTTTAAGATTTAAAGAAATTTCGCCATTACGACGACTATAACTCGAACATTTCCAAATTTTAACCAACCCAACCAAGCTTACAATCAATTCTCAAGACTTATATTCACTATTCATCATCTATCTCAAGTTTTCAACTGACTTTTAGGCTAAAAACATGGTTTTCCATTTTTATAAAACTCATACAAGATCAATATGCAAGTCATCCACTTAAAATCATAATAATGAAACTATAACTCAAAAGCTCTCCAAAATCTCACAAAATTACAAGGCATGGGAGAGAGTTATACCTGCCTAGGAAGCTTAAAGATGCTAGTAAGGTCTCACAACACTTAAACCTTGCTTGGATGATCCATGGAAGGCCATAACATAAAGATAAAAACCATAGAAACAAGTTAGAACACTATTCATCATCACTTTCACTAATTATTTGAAAATGGAAAAATCCTTGGATGGTTCTCAAATTTCTACAATACCTTATCCTATAAAAGAGCATTGTTTTAAGCTCATCGTTGGATGTCTGGAAGTGACACTTTGAATTTTCTAAAAAGGAGCAGATTTTTTCTTAAGGGAAATGGGTTCTTGCTTTCTTTCTTTCCTTCACACCAATCTTGACTTGTCAAACCACTTTATGGACATAATATCTTGATATTATCAGATGTGTGTGGCTGTGTTGATCCCCTTGGGTCTTGTGCAAAGAGTCTTGGATAAGCTTTGCTAATTGTTTTGTTTTTAGAAATGATTTAAGTGTTTTAATCACTTAAATCCTAATTGCTCTTGATTTAATAAAAGATTAAATCATTCAATCAACTTGATATAATTCTCTTGATGATCATGTAGGATACTTAATCTTGTAATGAACTCAATCCAAAATCCATAATTCGTTCGCTTTATCGTTTAATCTCGTTATAAAGTCTCAGCGGTTTCTAAAACGTTCGTTTCACTGTCTCAGTGGTTTTCGTTCTAAATTCTCAAATCAATTATAATAACAATATTCCAAAATATTAAATCCTCAATTCCTCAAATTTAATATCTCATTTCTTGATAATATTGATATATAATTCACTGCCCGGTCAAATATTATGCCGAAATAGAAATTGGAATTTCTAAATTCCGATCGTCTTTGCATACACTTATTTACTCCGTAGGTCACTAATATGACTTCGGAATACACAACAAGAAAAATTTCAATAGACATCACACATTATACATCGGTTGTAAATGCCACTGATGTTAAGAGATGTATTAACATCACCCCGCATTAAACTGATGTCTTTGTATTTCGTAAACATCACTTTTTTTAAAAACGATGTCTAAAGTCAGCCTTAAAAAATCAAATGCGCGCCTTCTTCATTTGTTTTCCCCCTTAGCTAAAATTTTCCCCCGTAAATCAAAATTTTCCCCCCCTTATCACCAAATATTCTCCCCACCTACAATTATTCCCCCTTTACAAATTAAATCACAAAACATAAAAACTAAAAACTCAAACTCTCGATACTCTCATTCACTCACTCTCTCTCTCCCTCCCTCTCTCTCTCTTTCACGACTGAATCTCGATCTCTCACCTCCACCACCAGTCACTGCTAGCTCTACTTACTACGCCCACCTTCTCACCTCCGTCCGCCCTACTGCTCACCTTTGCTCGTCTCTCCTTTGCTGCTGTTGTACTCACCTTTGTCGAAATTGGTAAGAATATTTGGGTCTCCTCCAGCCTTTACACGAATATCTCCCCTACGATTTCTAGGGTCTATCTTCTGTATTGAAATTGATGAGCTTCAATTTGGGGGGTTTTTTAAAATCAAAACCCTAATTTCTTAAATTGGGGTTTTTTTAAATGAAAGCCCTAATTTCTTAAATTGTGTGTTTTTATTTACTTGGATGTATTACCTTAATTATTTTGAGTGTATTTTTTTTACAGGACCTCATTCACTTGGTTATGGTTCTCTATAACTTGGTTGTGGTTGTGGCTGGTATCATTTTCTTGTATCTATAATTATTTTCATGTATGTGTATTATGTGTGTTTATGTGTTTTTAGTGTAATTCTTGAAAGCCCTTTTTGTTATATGCTTTTTGGGTGATGAATTGTTGAGTATTGTTGGAATTTTTGTGGTGTTTTGCAGGGGACTAGTTATACAAAACTTGGAATTTGCCACCTATAATTGGACATTGTAAGTCTCATTTAACTCTCTTTGTACTAATTAATTTTCGTTAGTTTTTGTTTAACAGTGTTAAATTTTGGTAATTACTGAAGTAATTGATTCTAATGTTTGATTCTTGATTTTAATTGATTGTTAATCAATTAATTTAATGCTATTTCTTGATTTTGATTTTAGTTCACTTGTAGTTTAGCTTCTATGCTTATCAGGTTCTGATTTCTTAGGTAGATAATTTTGAAAAATGGGTTCGTGAGACAAAGTTCAGAATAATGCGTCCAAATACCTTCTCGTAGGGTGTATATTTGATTTTGTTTGTCTCTGAAACTCTTAGTTACTGTCATTCTATATAGATTTCTCTGCTTCCTGCATGCACTTTGGGAAAACTTTTAGAGCAAATACTTTCAGAGGACATGTCAACAGGTGTTCTGTTTTGTTCCAACTAAATTAAATTGTTCTTGTCATTAACTGCTTGAAAATTTATTTATTGTCTTCTATGCAGGGGTACATGAATATCCGTTTCTCTATGCTCGCATGTTTTCAGCTGTTGCTAACTTCTCAACTGTGGTAAGCATCTTAATCTATTATGGCATGGAAGTCAATTTGTATAGTGGAACTCTTTCTTAATTTTCTGCACATTGTTCAGATCAATAATGAAATTTTGTTGAGCAGTTCCTTTATTCCGCTATTAAGACAATCGGCATGGATGTGTAAGTGTCTATCTCAATACTCTATTTTGTTAGACAGAAAGTGCTTCGAATCTTCATACTTTAATGCTATCCTTGTAGGCCCCCACCTGTCAAAGTAGGTGCTTGTCGAGCACTTACACAGCTATTTCCTGATGCAAACATTGGAATTATTCTACCTCATTTCATGAATCTATTTTCGTCGCTTATAGATCTTCTTAAGCAGGTTAGTGTGGCTCCTTAATAAAGCTGTTTTTAATTTTCTTCTTGATGTTTGTGATAATGATTAGAGTGTTGCTCTGCTTCCTAGGCATCTGATGAAACAATGCATCTGGTACTTGAGACACTGCAAGCAGCAGTCGAGGCAGGTCGGTATTTGATATTATTATCTTTCCTTGTTTATATTGCCTTATTTTTATATTGCCTTATTTTTTGCAGCACAAGTCGTTTGCTAAACACCATTACTTGCATCCCCTTGTTTCTCGAATTTTACCTTATGTTCTGGAGGATGATGGAGCTAAAAATGGATCTCAGTCATGTCCGCTTTTTGGAGGGCATCAAAGCTGGTCGCAACGAGATGAGAGTTTTAAACTGAAGTCCACAATGAAGGTGAATGCGAATTCTACTTCGGTCATATTTTCTTCGAGTTTTATTGTAAATGCTGCCTGATATTGGTTCTACTGTGGATCCATACTTTTTTCATGTTCCACACATACGTTTAAATTAGTGAATGATGTTGGGTGGACAAGCTCCATTTGAATGACATCTCAGACTGCTTAAAATTATTCTTAGTAATGCTAGATTTTGCAGCCTCTCCAAATCTATATTCTGTAAAACACAGTGCAATTATTTTATTTTGTGCAAGGCATACAATCTGACAACCACCTAAAATTTATCAAAGTAACAAATTAAGAAATGCATACAGTTTTTTAAAGATATATAAGAAGAGAACTCCATGACAATGCATGTAAAAAAGATGAAATCTAGAGCTTTCATTTCCAAATTCTAGAAATTCGAACAGTCTAAAGTTTGTGTTATTTTGTCTTGAACAGTCTACAAGTTGTGTTATTTTGTTATTGTTATTTGATAATTATGTGGAATCTAATGAGCAATTCTTTTTTAAAGTTTTAAATTTATGGTTTAGTCATATTCCAAAGTTCCAAGTTGTTCAGAGTAACCCATCTAAGCCTAACAAGACATTAGGCTGAATAACTCACTTTGACAGGAGTAATTGCAGTGTTTAATGTTCGATTGCAGTGTTGAATATTTCTGCAAATTCAATTCATTTACTACATCTACTGTTCTACTTAGCAAATACACATTATGTCATCTGCTGATTTACATGACTAATTTCTGCAATGGCGATAGGTTAATCACTCCGACCGGATCCATGAAATTGTATGAATTCATAGCAATGGTGAAAGACTGACAGTAGTAATGATGCTTCAGATGCCACCCTTCCACTGTCTCAGGCATATCAATCTAGGTTCACTTCTTCTTTGTTTGGGCTTCGCTTTTATTATACAGTGGCTTGTATTTATGCAGGTGAATACATTTATGATTTGCTATCATAAAATCCTTTGTAACTTATCTTTTCTGCCAATATTGTAGCTTAAAATCGATGTGCCAGTATTAAATATACTAAAAGTCTATATTTGTCCCTTAATTAATTTATATTATCTGAAATCTCAAATAAAAGTGCGTCTACATTTTGTCCATTTATTAATATGGAGTTGAAAAAAGTAACAGAATAGACAGCCGAGAATATGGAGTTGGTCATTGCCATTCACACAAAATGTAAGTCAGTATCAAGCTCTTTTTGTACTTTTTATACTAGTGGCGACGAGATTTTTCTTATGCAGTATCATTCCTTCCATATTATTGGAGGGCTATGCAGGTTAAGCTTGTCAAAATTGCTGAAAATGTGTTTATATCTAAGTGATTCAACCAAAATCATGTTCTTTTCCTTAATTACTCTTTTTTTTTATCTATTTTCTAGTGTGCTTGGAGGTGGTTTGATGAACCGAGTGAATCTTGGTAAATATGTATCTGCGATGTTAGCAATAGGAGCAAAAGTAGTGGCCCATGAGAAAGAAAGGACTATTGGATGGGTTTGTGTAGTTGTAATCAAGATGATTTCTTTGGACAGCTACAAAGAATGCTTTTGGAGATACCTGAAGTAACAGAATTACACCCCATACCTGATGCTCATGTTCCGGTGCTGGGATTCAAGTTTAAAGGGGTTTCTATACATCTTTTATATTCTAGCCTCTCTCTTTGTTTTGTGGATGGGTACTTTGCTCTGTGTAGTTGATTTTGCGGATACGTAGTCATGTTTACTTGTAACATAACCTATAGTTAAATTGTAATTGTAACACTGTATCATCAAGAAAAATTGCTGAAATTATAGAGTTGAAATTATAGAGTTGTATATGATATATTAATGAAGATATAGCTTTGATTACTTATTGACATCCACAAATAGAAATCACTTTTTATTTATAAAATCTGGTGTCTAAAACCAAAACAGACATCGGAACAAGCGATGTCTAAGAGATGAATATAAATCAGTTCTTTTCTGTAAAAACTGTTGTTTATAAGTTAATTAGACATCATTACATGATGATATCTAAGATGACAATAGACATCAATTTATTTGCTATAAAATTGATGTCTAAGAGCTAAATTGACATTAGTTGTAGAAAATTATTCGATTTCATACAGCATGTTATACATCACTTTCAAAGAAAGAAAGTGATGTGTATGTGAAAAATCACTTAGTGTGTTATATGTTTTCTAGAATATAAGGCATGCAAGTTGTTTGTAAAATTAATTATGTCTAACATATTTTGTTGAACAACCGATGTGTATTGAAGGAAATATCGATGTCTATGTTAGCACAAACATCAGTTTCTAGCCGATGTCTAGAATAGACATCTCCGACAAAGACAACACTTGCAAAATAACATAGACATCAGCCAAAAACCGATGTCTATTGACCCTTTTCTTGTAGTGATATCCACACTACGTCTCGTACATAGGTGGCATGAAAAAATTTCTTAACCCTCAAAATCGCAAAAAATCAACCAAAATCACTATTCACTGATGCACTTCATCATAATAAGAATAGTTTTAAATCAAAAATTTGGGTTCTTACTGTCTCCCCTCCTTAAAAGGATTCCGTCCCGGAATCAGTTTAGGAATAGCTGAGGGTACTTCTTTCTCATTGCACTTTCTAACTCCCAGGTGTATCCTTCTACTTCTAGATTTTTTTTATTTATATTTTTTTTCCATAAATCCCTCACTAGCTTGACAACCTTGTCCCTTAGCAGTTGCTTATTTCTATCCGTGATTTTCATATGTTGTCCTTCGTATGTCAGATCAGGTCGTAAATCTACCTACTCGTACTCTATCATCCGTCGAGCATCTGCGTTTCACTGGTGTAGCATTGCCACATGAAACACGTTGTGATCATGCTATAAGTTTTGGGGGTAAGGTTGGCTCGTAGGCCCCCTTCCTGTCGTGTTTTAAAATCTCCGGTGGCCCTAACAAATCTTGGGCTCAACATCCCTTCAGTTACAAATTTCATTAATTCTTTCTCTGGAATACCTTTAGCATCACGAATCCCCAATCTCATATTCTCTATATTGTTTGCACAGAAATACACCAACATAAACTTGCTTGTCATTCATCAACTTGCCATTTAGCTCATCAATAGCAGCACTATCACTATCCTTGCGGGCTCGATCCACATACTTTCTCTATCTGTCCTGGGCTGTCACTAGCCGCTTGTTGGTGAAGTCTTTTGTCCCTCCGGTTTGTTGGACTAACTTGGGTCCCAATATCTTTCTCTCTCCACCTCCTCCCACACAAGGGAGAGCGGCATCTCCTTCCATATAGGGCCTTGCAAGGTGGCATCCTTATACTATCATGGTAATTGTTGTTATAAGCAATCTCAATTAATGGTAAGTGGTCATCCCAATCCACTCATATAAATGTCAACCAACTTGTCGACGGTGTACTCCTCATTGAAACTAATTCGAATATTCTAGCAATCGATTCGAGTAACTCTTGTTGTCTAGTAACGAGCTTGTCGGGCCTCCACTATTTTGGCCTTCCTGTCTCATTGTTATTAGCTATCGACTCCCGTTGCTCCAGCCCCTTTTCTTTAATCATTTTACAGAAAGCCAACCTACCTCTTCTATTTAGTCATTCTTTATTACCTAATCTCTCCTCTTTGTCTCTGAAAGAAAGGCGAGTCTCTTGGGGGATTTGTTTGCGAGGAATGTTATCTGGCCTGTCGCATGTTCATTTCTTCTGCGTATATATATACTTGAGGCTCTTATGATCCGAATAAATCTTACATTTTTCTCCGTATAATTAATGCCTTCAAATCTTTAAGGCGAAAACTATTGCGGCTGACTCTAAACCTATTCGTTAAATCCATAAAAGTTGCGGGTGCATTAGTTCGCCCCAACTAACATTACTGAAAACTCGGAGTGTCTATACTAAATGCGAATCGAGGTCTTGGCTATATCCTCGGGTTTAACTTCCAACTGGTGGTATCCAGTTCTCAACTAAGATTGGAAAAATACACAGCATCCTTAGCTGATCAAACAACCATCTATCATTTGCAAAAGTACATGTTCTCAATGTTGAACTCGTTCAACTCTCGAGGTTCGATGCACAATCTCGTGCTAACATTTTTCTCTCTTACAACAACACCGGGGCTCTCCACGGTGGTACACTGGGTCTTATCATACTTTTGCCCAGCAACTCTTATAACTGAGTCGCTAACTCTTTCGTTCTCACTGGGGCTAACAGGAGATGCAACACTATACTTTGAATATTTTGTATTCACTCTCTGTTAACTCGAATAACTTGTAGAAGGGGGGGTTGAATACAAGTTATATAATCGTGTCTGGTTTTTGCTTGATTAGATGAACAAGAACAAACGAATGAATCAAACTTTGTTTGTATTAAATAAATCAAATACAAACTCTACCAAAGGTGTACAATACCTTTAGCAGCTGCTGACGAAACAAATCTCTCTCTCTCTGTTTGTTTCGAACTCTTGAATACAAATCTTACGAACTCACACAATTTTACAATGATATAGAGAGAGTATTTATAATGCTACCTATCAACTAATAACAGAAAGTAATGATCTATACATGACAATGTTCTGCCATCCAGTTGATAGTTTCCATCAATAGAAAATTCTTTCCTTCATGATATCTTCTTGCTTGTTCTTCAAAACAAAGATCCTATTTTATAGCACTTGCCAGTTTCTGTGTCATCCATAATGACATCATCAGTAACATGACTGATATCAGGATTCCACCTTGCATCAGGATTCAACATCCATCAGTATTTGACTTGACGTATCAGGATTTGATCTCAGTTCATGACATGTAGTCCTTGATGCACTGCTGTTCCTGACAAAACTCTACAGATTACTGTCTAACGCATATATCCTATAAAAAGTACTAAATCCTTTATAAGCTTAGGATTTACAAGAAGTATAAGCAAAATTCTATTCTCAACATCACAACTTATGAATTATTCCTAACACTCTCATGCCATCCAAATCGATATCTGGTAGCTCATTTAAACCTTGTACAGCCTCCCAAAACTGCTGTAATTTCCTTTGTACTAGGTGTCTCCTTTTTTAGCGTCAACCATAAGAGCTAATTAAGCCACATATCTCTGGCGTAATAATTTCTTAGTCTTAACTATATTCAGGCATTTCTGAATCTGACTTCGTCCCTTAATTATTACTCTTTTCCCTTACAATTAATTGTTTTCATTGGGTGACAACCAATCTATCCTTATTATAATATCAAGTTCTCCCAACTTTAAAAGGAATCAAATCTATTAAAAATGGTCGACCTCATATTTCTGGTTTACCACCTGGATGTACCAATTCTACGGGAAAATCTCTTGATCGACCATCTTTACTTGCAACCACTCTGTTAGGGGTTCAACCTTAAGGTCTAATTGTCATGCAAAATCTTGAGATGTAAAGTACTTAGCAGTTCTGGATCAAATAAAACGTTAATACCAACTGAGTTTAAGTAGGAGGGTACCTGCTATCGTGTCCATGTTTCTCACGGCACCTCGCAAGGTCACTTTAAAAGTTCCAGCAGGGGCTGCTTGTTGGAGGTAGCCTTATTAACTCTGGATGTAGCTGGTCCAGTAGATGGACATTCCTTAGCCTTGTGTCCAAGCTTTCCACAATCGATACCTTTTGCACCAATGTAGCATAATCTGTTAAGTCCAACATCGCCACGCGATTCTGGATCCATTGTCTCAGCTCTAGTTGAAGCCTACGGGCTCTTTCCTCTTCTGTGTCCACAACTTCGGAATAATCCTCAACACTTGGATAACTTAGCCTCACACTCTTCCACAGTCATAGTTCCTCGTTTTAACTGTAGTACTTTTATTTCCATCTGGGTCTCCATATATTTGTGGAAAACATTTCCATAAAAATAACAAGCTGAATCTCTTCCAAGTCACAACACTATCTCCCTCTAGGTTTGTCTTAGATTCCCACCAGTGACTCGCCTCTCCCTTCAGGAGGTAGGCGACGAACACTATTTTCTGGTTTCTTGTAATACTCAGTATCTCAAATGATTTCTCCATTTCTTTAAGCCAAGCTCTGGCCTCCACTGGGTCAGCGGTTCCATGGAATTCTGTGGGTTTCTATCTGACACCATTATTATTGGAGTTTCACGACACCTTCGCTATTCCTTTCACATATATCGTTTAACCAACTTTCCACTATCATAATATCCTTGAAAGAGAATAAACTAATTCATTGATATGTCACTGATATTCTATTCATCTTAGGGATCCGCACTGGTCATATGCTATTTCATTGCGAATCTAATTCCTATTAGCGAATTTTGACTTATTCGACCTGGTTGGCCTCCCCTTGGAATTCAATGAAGATAACAAGAATCATGGAGCTTTAAAAAGATAGCTCCCATATTAAGGAAGACGTCACACTTTGGTGATCATAAGGTAATGAGTTTTAAGGTAACCTTATTTGAGATGGGAGAATTTACTGAGAGATCAATATGATCATAAGAACTCAATGTTGCGTGTCTCAATTAAGACATTACTAAAGGTAATTAGCCTTCTTGTATTTCATAACTCACAAGTGACGGCATCCCGCCAGACTTCTATCACACAGACAGATAGTCCTTGTGGCCCCTATAAATATAGGGTTGTTCGTCTCAGTGGAAGTTGAGAAGTATGAAAGCAATTCAAAGTCAAAATATTAATTATCGTCTTTCGACAAATAATTCTCGAATGGACACCTTGGATAAAAAAATTGAACGAAGTCCAAGGTGTGATTTACAAGAAAAGTATAGCCAGAAAGATACTGGTATTCAACAAGCAAGTGGTGAGGTATCACCATAGGGTCATTCATTATTTGAAGAAAAGTGAAAGCTGGAATAACATCATTTGACAGGGCTTCGAAAACCTGAAAGTAGGTATCATGATAGCCTCTGGCACAATTGAAACTAAATGTGGTTTAACAAAAGTGTTATAAAATAACTTCGAAGAGGGAGTATATCTTTTATCGAATTTCTCTCTAAGAAGCTGCCAAGATAGATTATAGATTGGGGAGGTTTTGCCAAGGTCTCTACGGATACCTTTTTATTTTAGCTCCTCTGACGGATAATCGTTCGATTCTAAAGCCTTTCTTTTCCATGCACACCCTAAGGTGCTCGATACTTACGTCATTGCCGACTCATAATAGTCGCTAAGGATTCAACTATCGACACTTGCAATCGTAGGGAGTTCTATTCGACTAAGTGCAAGTATTTCAAGCAAGCGTTCTATTTTTAGATGAAGACTTCGATGCTGGTGTCGCCCCAAGCAATGACGAATTCCTCGTTTCGAATAGGCGGTACTCCGGAACATCGTTAGAAAGTACGTACTTAAATCCAGTTACTATTATAACCATCTTCTTACCAAACATTCCTTCTCTCGTATCAATCCCGTGTGCTACATAAGCTTAAAACTTTTGGCATAATAGCCTTTTCATTTAAGTCAATCCCAGAATTTATCAATCCGTCCTGGTCCTTAAATATATTTCGCCTTTACCGTCCAATCTCAACTTCATCACTTTATCTCCACAATCAATTGTAGCAATCAGGGTCTGTCCACCAACCCATATAGCGGCTACCTTACCCAATCCATAGAGTTCGCTCTAGTTTCCACTCTCTTCGGTGACATTCTTTGATAATCAGAAAGACAAGGTTTGCCAAAATTTATTGAATTTCTTTCCAAAATCAGGGAAATTTGATCAATCTATTTACCCACTAGTAATACTCGGATCTGATTTCCAGCTCCTCAGTTCTATCCTCATAATTCCCTCCAAGTTTCCTGAGGGTGGTAATTCTCGTTCATGGTTTCGTCTTAGCGTGCTTGTCTTACAATAATATTCGCGTGGTACATATACCCAAAATTCTCCTCGAGATAATAAAATCCCTCAATGATGTAATAGACGCTATTTCAAGTGGAATCGCTGGTCATGGGGGATTGAAACCTCATAGTCAAAGCAATTCCTTCCAGTATTCTAAGCAACTAAGTACCCTTAATCGTACGTGAAAATCTGAACATCTTGGTTCTTACGTATGTTGCCTCCTTATGGGCAACCATAACCGACTACGAGTAATAGGTTTCGTTCAAGTCGAATCAATCCACCGATACAGGCTATACCGCCTCTATCTCATCTGCTCTTGAGACTCTACTCTATTCTCTTTGTAATATCTCTGGATGAATCATAAATGATTCTCAACTTTCATCTCGTCATTTAATCGACCTCTAAAGATTCTTCCCTTGACCCTTCATGGGGTTCTCCTCTAGATCCTCCTATGGATCTTTCTTTATTGGGTCTCCGTCCATCTCAAGGAGCACCACATCAAATGCTTACTTGAAGGCCTTGGGGTCTGGTATCTCAAAATCCCATCTATCTATAACTCGTACGAATCGAGGTGACTTACCATGAAGTCCCAAGTATGGTTTCCCAGAAGAAGTCCCCTCTTAGGCTTCATCTCAAACAGTCAAGGTCATGTCCTCTAACCCGACTACGAACTTGGTTTGAACTCTAGTTATTGTCATCATTCTTAAGGGTATTGTAAGACTCGATCTGCTATCGTTTCTGAGGACTATAACCTGATGCTCTGATACCATTTCTGTAATAGCCCCAAATCTGGGGTCAGGGATTTAGAGTAGTCACGATCAATTTACTCCTTGCCTTACCCGTATTATTTATAATGTACACAATTCAACTACTTGTGACCCCACAATATATATCTCACACACACACAGGTTAGAGTCTCAAAAACGACACAATATAACAACTGCAGAATAATTAATTTTTATTACAATACCCAAATGTCTTTTGAATCTGTCACTGATACAACTTCCAAGTAATGTTACATTACCAACTTAGCCTTCTGATGCTCACAATCCTCTCATACAATTCATATCTATACATAGATGAATACCAAAAGCTGCAGCTTGATTCGACTGGTTCGTACTTGTTAGATATTGATTCAAATGATGATCAGGATCTGGACTACTGATCAGATACTGATGCTGACGTCATCAGTAATGCACCGTCAGTATTTGGTTATCATCAGGATTGGAAGCTGATCAGGATTACAAGAGGATATACATCAGTCCGGGAATCTAGGAAGATTGACATGTCGATTCCTGATTTATAGGAACGCAGCTATCATTCAAGATATGTACTAAGAGACGTATGTAATTGATTTGATATATCTTGTAATTGATAGTGCAGCTGTGTACTGTATATAAACACAGTTTAGGTTTTACTTGTGTTATTATTTCATACTTGTGTTAATATTTCTGTTTAAGTCGAAAATCTTATACAATTGTATTCAACCCCCCTTCTACAATTGTTAATTACTGGGCAACAGTACTACTCTCGGGATCACTGCTATAAACTGTTTATGGAAACACCTTGTGGGGTATGTGCCATCCTATTGGAATCCTGCTTCGCTGCTATATAATATATATATAAAACAATAGCAAGAGTGAGTGATAGCTCAACAAGGTAATGAAAGTATGGCATAATTCTGCCTTTAATTTAAACCCAAAATAAAGCGGGTATAAGATAATAATTGTCAAAATATCTTTTTACCGAAAGTATTTCCTTATCTATATCCAAAAACAGTACCATTGTAGTACTTCAAAATATCATTTTCATAATATCTCTGCAAACTTTCGATATTCATACTATGAACAAAATTCTAGTATAATATAGAAGATGAAGTTATAAGGTAATTTAATTATATAACTTCCGTAGAAATATCTGCTATGCAAAGTATACACAAGTATCAACACGTTTCTCAAAAGAGGAAGTTACAAGGTAATATATTGCAACTTTAGTTTTGAACAATTTTCAAACCCCTGCCAACCTGAAAGAAGTCTCTTCAATACATGTTGCAGGAAATACCCGTCAACCTGAAAGAAGTCTCTTCGATACGTGTTGCAGGAAATATCCAAATTTGGATGATGAACTAATACTGGAGTATTGTCGCACCAGACGACACCACCTTACGATGATCAGTCGTAGGTCGTTCATCTCAAGATTTATTTCTCTACATGTAGAAAGAAAAACATATGGACACCACCATACGCCGGATCTCCCTAGCCATCTTTGGGCTTAAACGGGACCGGCGCCACTTGGACCCTGTTTCAACGATGGACTGTCCCACAGCCTCTTACACAAATACTCCTAGTTCGAATAAATTTATGACTCTGAAACGTAAATTTCGTCCCCCTTTCCCCAAGTATAATACTTGTTGATAGGACTCCACAAAGTAGTCGTATCTAGTTGGAAAGGAAAATTCACCAATATTTCCCAAGCAGTTGCTTGTTAATGGATATCGACTAGTTCCAACAATCTTACCCCTCGAATGATGAGGAAGTAACAAAAGGACTCAATTTGATGAACAGCAACCAAGTTGCGAGTGAAAGGAATAGTTTCAAAAGATTTATTACCGGGCAGTCAAACATAATAAATAACAGTTCTCAAGGAAGGTTCCCTTATAATTTGGAAGTTTTGAGCGAGCATTTAAATTTTCCTATAAGATAGATTTAAATGGAAAAATAGAGTTTTAGGAACCTCCCCTTGATAAAATAATCATAATAAAGCTCAAAAATTTTTTACATAATTTTTGAGGGTCAAAGATAAGTTTGAATAAGAGAAATCATCTTTAAAACGAGTTAAAAGTATTAAATAAATATTCAAATAATATTTATTAAATCATAAATATTTAAAGAATATCTTTAAATCAAAAATATTGCTTATAAATAATCCTCGAATGAATATATAAAAAATATTCACTAAATAAATAAATCCTTGAATGAATATAGTATTTCTCGACCCAATAGTATATTTAACAGGAATAATATTCATATAGTATTTCTCGACTGAGATAATACTCAAATAACATTCCTCGAAAGATATAGTAAGCAAATACAATTTCTCGAAGGATATCATATTCAGATAACAATCCTCGAATGGTTTCCAAGTAATTAATACTTTATGGAAATATAATTAATGTTTATAAATAACATTTCTCAAAATAAATAATAAACTGCCGCTGGAATCCCTCCGGGTTTCCACGATCCCTATATCTCAAAATACCGACTCCCGATTTAGAGTCAAAAACAATGAATATGCTCTTATCTCTAGAGCTACAAGTTATACCGGTTTATAACTACTTATCTCAAGGCTAGTATATAAACCAAAATCAAAGTCAAAGTCAAGACGATATAACATTTATCGCAAAACAGTATAATACTATATATGGCAAAAAGCAGTATTATACAATAATACTTCAAAAGTACAAGTTTATTGCCTGATGCTCGAGAAGTGTTAGGGGTTCGCAACAATGTCGGACAATCTAGACAAGGTAAAAGAAAACATACGATTAATCCCCTGGATGATCCACTTATAACTCAATGCTTAAACATGTAAGCGAATCACAACCAAAGCACTATTTGTTCATACTAGACCCATACTAAGTCCATGCTAGTCGACAATTACTTAAGTCATAAGTTTGGTTCAAAATCAATCCTCGAATTCAAGTTATACTAAACCATTTTCAACATTGGTTTCTAAGTCATGTCCTTGGTGGTTTTCGCTTGCGCAACCTCGGCTAACGCATTTTTATAAAATCGAAAAATATTCTTTTAGACTCGAAACCTTCTCTTATACTTTGCTAACTGACCTTAGAATTTATTCTCAAAATATCATACTCTAGTTCGACTTTCAAGGGTCTCGAACATAGTCATAAAGTTGGTACGCTTCTGCGACTTCATTCCTCGAATCGCTTTCACTAAAATGGTCATAATTCATAATCCGTAAACTCTTTTGACACGATTCTTGTGGCCACGTAAACTAGAAACCAAAAGCTACACTACCATATGCAGTGGTTATTCTTTAAACAATTTTATGGTCTCGGGCTCTACTGTTTCTAAGACTTAAAGAAATTTCACCATTACGACGGCTATAACTCGAACATTTCCAAATTTTAACCAACCCAACCAAGCTTACAATCAATTCTCAAGACTTATATTCACTATTCATCATCTATCTCAAGTTGTCCACTGACTTGGAGGCTAAAAACATGGTTTTCCATTTTTATAAAACTCATACAAGATCAATATGCAAGTCATCCACTTAAAACCATAATAATGAAACTATAACTCAAAAGCTCTCCAAAATCTCACAAAATTACAAGGCATGGGAGAGAGTTATACCTGCCTAGGAAGCTTAAAGATGCTAGTAAGGTCTCACAACACTTAAACCTTGCTTGGATGATCCATGAAAGGCCATAACATAAAGATAAAAACCATGGAAACAAGTTAGAACACTATTCATCATCACTTTCACTAATTATTTGAAAATGGAAAAATCCTTGGATGGTTCTCAAATTTTTACCATACCTTATCCTATAAAAGATCTTTTTTTAAGCTATAGATCACCATTGTTGGATGCCTGGAAGTGACACTTTGAATTTTCTAAAAAGGAGCAGATTTTTTTCTTAAGGGAAATGGGTTCTTGCTTTCTTTCTTTCCTTCGCACCCATCTTGACTTGTCAAACCACTTTATGGACATAATATCTTGATATTATCAGATGTGTGTGGCTGTGTTAATCCCCTTGGGTCTTGTGCAAAGAGTCTTGGATAAGCTTTGCTAATTGTTTTGTTTTTAGAAATGATTTAAGTGTTTTAATCACTTAAATCCTAATTGCTCTTGATTTAATAAAAGATTAAATCATTCAATCCACTTGATATAATTCTCTTGATGATCATGTAGGATATTCAATCTTGTAATGAACTCAATCCAAAATCCATAATTCGTTCGGTTTATCGTTTAATCTCGTTATAAAGTCTCGGCGGTTTCTAAAACGTTCGTTTCACTGTCTCAGTGGTTTTCGTTCTAAATTCTCAAATCAATTATAATAACATTCCAAAATATTAAATCCTCAATTCCTCAAATTTAATATCTCATTTCTTGATAATACTGATATATAATTCACTGCCCGGTCAAATATTATGCCAAAATAGAAATTGGAATTTCTGAATTCCGATCGTCTTTGCATACACTTATTTACTCCGTAGGTCACTAATATGACTTCGAAATATCCACACTACGTCTCGTACATAGGTGGCATGAAAAAATTTCTTAACCCTCAAAATCACAATTCATCCACCAAAATCACTTTTCATTGAAGCACTTCATCATAATAAGAAAAGTTTTAATTCTACCGAAAATTTGGGTTCTTACAAAGTCTCCGAATCCTACCATAATTCTAAGGCTCCCGCAGCCTATATAAGGGCCTGACCCCTCATTCTCAGAACTACGTTGGCTTGATTCTCTAGCAATACAGAGATACGTAGGCATCTTGTGAGGACCGTTTAATCTCGAATGCAAGAACAACCATTGAAGCACGAAGCTCACGAACCCTAGCATTAAATACATACAAACCCTCGTTTTTATGCCACAACATTTGGCATCGTCTGTGAGACAAGAACATCAACCATGGTTCAAACACGAAGAACAACATCAACCTCAATAGAGGCTATACCCCTTAGCTCTGCTCCACCTGCCACTTCTGATCCGCCTATCACTACTGAAGAAGGACAATTACCCCCATCAATAGGGGCGATCATTCAACCTCTAGTCTCTCAACCCCCAGGGACGGTTCCCCATGTTGAGGGAACTCTACCGGTGGTCGTCCATCAAAGCCAAGAACCTGACCCTCTTCAGATGGTGGTTTCTCCTCTTGATAACGTGAATCGCACGCTACCCCCAGGGGTACGGATCCTTACCACGGATCTGCCCGCAAATACCAACCCGATGTATGGTCTGCCTAACTACCCTCTTACTACTCGAGGCGTTGGAACAAGCGGTCATGCCTTGTAATTCGGGATCCTCCTTATAATAGATGGTTGGGCCGAGATCAGGAATATGATGACTACTCTGGTCCCTATACTGACTCATCATCTGAGGACGATGATCATGATGAAGCCCCAAGGAGGCGACGCGCTAGCAGAGAACCTCGAAGGAGGACACAAACTATCCATGATGGATCCCCTTTGACAACTGCTGAGAGGATAAGGACTCATGAGGTCGAGATCTTAAAACTAAAAGACGACATGGCAAGAGAGCAGGTGAGCCAAAATAAAAATCGACATCCCCCTACTACAGGAGGGATTCCTCTAATTGATTTGGAAAGGTCTTCAAGGAGGCAGCGAAGGGCTGATGCCCCTACTGGAAGAACAACTAGGGTGGAAACCCCAAAGGGAAACCCCAAAGATCTAATGCCTCTTGGAGATCCTGATGATCCCACACCCCCGTTTACTTAAGAGGTGATGAATGCTCGTATTTCCAGGAAGTTCAAGATGCCGACAATTAAGGCTTATGATGAAACGGGTGATCCCCGCAAATCACGTTAGGACATTCTCAAACGCTTTGCTGTTGCAGCCTGCAAGTGATGCTCTTAAGTGTAGGGCATTTCCTCAAACCTTGTCGGGCATGGCTCAAAGATAGTATAGCCGATTACCTGCGAATTCGATAGGATCCTTTAAGGAGTTGAGTGCCGCTTTTGTTAGCCAATTTATTAGCGGAAGAACTCATGAGAACAGCTCTGCATCTTTTTTGTATGTGGTGCAAGGAAAGAATGAGAATCTGAGGGATTACCTCAAGCGATTCACTAAGGAAACACTGAATATCACTGACTTGGAGAACAAGGTGGCCATAGTAGCCCTGGAGCATGAAACTACTGATCTTTTCTTTAAGAGGTCATTGGCAAAGCATCTCCCTGAGACTATGGCTGAGCTACAAAGAAGGGCTGATAAGTATATTAAAGCTGAAGATAGCATGAAGAAAGAGGCTACAGTGGGGAACAACAATGACTCTAAGAAGTGAAAACAAGAGCAAGAGTATGATGCTAGGGACAAATATCCCCGGACTAGCAAAGACTCTGACTCTACACCTAAGAAGAGTCTGGGACCAAGATTTTCTGAATATGCAAGATTGATTGCTCCTAGGATTCAGATCTTGTTAGAGATCGAGAAGGATAAGGACTTCCGATGGCCGAAGCCACTCAGGGGTGATCCCTCAAAGCAAAATAAGGATCATTATTACAGGTTTCACAAAGATGTGGGGCATGACACCGACGACTATAGACAATTCAAGGACGAGATTGAATTCTTGATCCGAAAAGGGAAACTAAGCCATTTCACGAAGGGAGAAGAACGTGGAAATCAAAGAAGGGATTATGACAGGAATAACAATGATCATAGGAATAATGACCGTGATCGCAAACCACAGCCCCGAGGGCCAATTATCAATATGATATGGGGAGCCCCGACAGCGGCCGGCACGACAAGGAACTCTCGAAAGGCTTATGCTAGAGAAGTGATGCACATCGTGGGAGAGGCCACAAAGCATGCGAAAACTGAGCCAGTGATTTGTTTTGATGATTCAGACCTGGAAGGGGTAAAGTTCCCCCATGATGACCCGTTGGTCATAACTCCTGTGATTGGGAACTCAGAAGTAAAATGAGTCTTGATAGACAACGGAGCTTCTATTGATATTCTGTTTCATGATGCGTTTATAAAGATGGGATATAACGAGTCTCAGCTAACCCCCACCAAGATGCCTATCTATGGATTTAATGGAGTTGAATCCAAGGTTGAAGGAACCATTCAACTGCCTATGACTATTGGGCAGGAACCTAAGGAGGCTACTCAGATGCTGAATTTCTTAGTAATCAAGGCAGCCTCAACATATAATGCGATCCTGGGAAGGACTGGGCTTCATGAGTTTAAGGCTGTGGCCTCTACCTATCATATGAAGATTAAGGTTCCAACTCGCAACGGTGTTGGAGAACAGAGAGGAGATCAGAAAATGGCTAGAAGTTGCTATGTAGCTGCTTAAGAGCCGATGGAGTCGGGGGGTAGGTCCTTCCAATTGAAGACATGGATGTCCGAGGAGATGAGGAAAACCGAGGAAAGCCGGTAGAAGATGTAACAGCCCCAGATCCGAGGTCGGGGACCTGGTCGTTACGGTCTCATATTCCATAAACAATGCTTGCACTTGAATCAAAATAAATAAATAGCATGCTATGACCCTACAATAATACCACATCACACACAACCAGTTATAGTCCTAGAGATGAAATTGAAATAATCCTCTAATCATAGGATCCACAAGTTATAAGTTATTACAAACCCAAAATGATTACAGAATAAGTTTAATAGTTTCTTGTCGTTGATTAACATAAGTCATACATATGAGTAAGTCTGATACATAAAAGCTACCAGTCTAGCTTATTGGCTGCTCCTACCTCAGCAATGGCTGCTATGACAATAGCAGGTAACCCTCTGAGGGCTGTCACCTGCTTGCGTTGAGTGCGCCTTGTGCGGGCCATCAGATCTAGCTGTTGTTGTGATATAATAAATAAAGCAAGGGTGAGCAATAGCCCACCAAGAGTAATATATAACTGAACAATAATATATAACGATTCAAAGATATCTTTGAAACCATATGCCATGCATTAACGAACATATTGCTAGTATAACGTAAAAGATGAAGTTACAAGGTAACTCAAAATGTAACTTTTAGTTTTAACATTATTCAAACCCTGCCAACATGAGTGGTACTTCTCTTTAATACATGTTGCAGAAATAGATAGACTTGGATGATGAACTAATACTGGAGTATTCACCGCGCCCGTTGTTCCAATCCTTACGATGATTGTACAGCTCAAATTAGTTTTACTACCGGTAGAAGGAAGAACTGACGGATTTACTTGTCTACCGCCCTGAAAGATCTCCCTGGCCAACGGTTGGGCCATTGGGATGGACCGGCGCTACTCGGCCTCTTACACAACTCCTAGTTCGAATAGAATCCATGATTTTGAACCGTAAGGCTCATTCTCATTTCCCCAAGTATATTACTTGTTGATAAGACTCCACAAGGTAGTCATATCTAGTTGGAAAGGAAAATTCACCAATATTTCCCAAGCTGTTGCTTGTTAATGGATATCGACTTGTTCCAACAATCTTACCTCTCGAATGATGAGGAAGTAATAAAAGATTCAATTGATAAATAGCAACCAAGTTACGAGTGCAAAGAATAGTAACACCGTCCTTGGTGGGATCACTGATCGTGGGGATTTAAACCCCATAGATGAGGTAATGCCTCTATTTGTTAAGGTAACTAAGTACCCTTAATCATACACGAAGTTCGAACATCTCATTTCTTACGCATGCTGCCTCCCTAGGCACTACAAGAGACTACAAGTAATAGGTATCGTTCAAGTCAAATCAATCCATCGGTATTGGTTATACTGCCTCTACCTCTTCTGCTTTGAAGGCTCTACTCCATTTTCTTCGTCGTATCTCTTGATGAATCATAAACAATTCTAAACTCTCATGTCGTCAGTTATTTGACCTCTGAAGATTCGTCCGGTTCTATTATAAGACCTCAAGTAACACACCACATCTTTATCAATCGGCACATTTTCTAAAAGATTCCTCCCTTGACCTACCATGGGGTCCTTCTCTAGATCCTCCTATAGATCTTCCTTTATTGGGTCTTCGTCTATCTCAAGAAGCACATCATCAAATGCTTACTCGAAGGCCCCGGGGTCTGGTAATTCAGAATCCCATCTCTCTATAACTCATACGAATCGAGGTTACTAACCATGAAGTCCTAAGTATGGTTTCTCAGAAGAAGTCCCCTCTCGGGCTTCATCTCAAACAGTCAGGGTCATGTCCTCTAACCCGACTACGAACCTGATTTGACTCTAGTTATTGTCATCATTCTTAAGGGTATTGTAAGACTCGATCTCCTATCATTTATTAGGACAGTAACCTGACGCTCTGATACCATTTCTGTAACAGTCCCAAATCCGGGGTCAGGGATTTAGAGTAGTCACGATCCATTTACTCCTTGCCTTACCTGTATTACTCGCAATGTTCATAATTCATCTGCTCATGACCCCACAATATATGTCTCACACACACACACACAGAGGTTAGAGTCTCAGAGATGACACAATACAACAACTGCGGCATAAATAACTTTTATTACAATACCCAAATGTCTTTTGAATCTGTCACTAATACAACTTCTAAGTAATGTTACATTACCAACTTACCCTTCTGATGCTCACAATCCTCTCATACCATTCATATATATACATAAGATGAGTACCAAAAGCTGCAGCCTGATTTGACTGGTTCGTACTACTCTCGAGATCACTGCTAGAAACTATTTATGGAAATGCCTTGCGGGGTTTGTACCGTCCCATTGGCATCCTACTTCGCTGCTATATAATATATATAAAACAATAGCAAGAGTGAGCGATAGCTCAGCAAGGTAATGAAAGTATGGCATAATTCTGCCTTTAATTCAAACCTAGAATATATAGTGGGTATAAGACAATAATTTTCAAAATATCTTTTTAACGAAAGTATTTCCTTATAGGAATATATTCAAAAACAGTACCATTATAGTACTTCAAATATCATTTTCATAATATCTCTGCAAACTTTTGCTATTCATACTATGAACAAAGATCTAGTATAATATAAAAGATAAAGTTACAAGGTAATTCAATATAACCTTTCCGTAAAATATCTGCTATATAAAATATTAGCAGAATATCAACATATAACTTAAAAGATGAAGTTATAAGGGGAATCAATATCAACAACTTCCTTATCACTACTCATGTTGTGTAAGGTATCAACAGAGTCATAAAATATAAGATAAAAGATGAAGTTACAAAGTGATTCATTGTAATGTCAGTTTTGAACACTTTTCGAACCCTGCCAACACTTATTGGTCACCCATCCGTAGCTTTCCGATCGGGGTGCTCTCGATAATGTTGCAGCAAATATCTAAATTTGGATGATGAACTAATACTGGAGTATTCACCGCGCTGCTGTTCCAATCCTTACGATGATCAGTCGCAGATTGTACAGCTCAAATTGGTTTTACTACCGGTAGAAGGAAGAATTGACGGATTTACTTGTATACCGCCCTTGTAGATCTCCCTGGCCAACGGTTGGGCCTTTGGGATGGATCGGCGCTACTCGGCCTCTTACACGACTCCTAGTTCGAACAGAATCCATGACTCTGAAACGTAAAGCTCATCCTCCTTTCCCCAAGTATAATACTTGTTGATAGGACTCCACAAAGTAGTCGTATCTAATTGGAAAGGAATATTCACCAATATTTCCCAAGCTGTTGCTTGTTAATGGATATCTACTTGTTCCATCAATCTTACTCCTCGAGCAATATGTAACAAAAGATTCAATTTGATGAATAACAACCAAGTTGCGAATGGAAAGAATAGTTTCAAAGATTTATGACCGGGAAGTCAAAATAAATAACAGCTCTCAGGTAAGGTTCCCTTATAATTTGGAAGATAGGTTCGAATGAAGAATGAAGTTTCTGAGAACCTTCCTTGATAAAATAATAATAATAAGACTCAGAAATATTTTACATAGTATTTGAAGATCAAAGATAATTTTTGAATAAAATAAATCATTTTTAAAACTAGTTAAAAGAATTAATAAATATTCAAAGAATATTTATTAAATCATAAATATTTAGGGAATATTCTTAATATAAAATATTGCCCATGAATAACCCTCGAATGAATATATAAAAATATTCACTAAATAAATAAATCCTCGAATAAATATTCAAAATAATATTCATTAAATAAATCAACCTTAAATGAATATTCAAAATAATATTCGTTAAATAATTAAAGCTCAAATGAATATTCAAAATAATATTCATTAAAGGAATAATGGAAAAATATTTATTTAAGTATGCCCTTCAATAAGGGTCTTAGCAATATCCGGCAGTGGTGGTGCTAAAAATCATTTCAATGTCTCGGGTATTGACTGTTTTTAAGACTTAAAGAAATTTCCCCTTTACGACGGCTATAACTCGAACAGTTCCATTTCGTCACAACATAACCAAGCCACACTGGGCATACCATACATCTCCAACATCGATAAACAACCATAATACACCTCTAAGGTCAGTGGTCATGCTCTAATACAATATCCAGTCATTTTACACAATTTATACAACCAAACAATCATAAAACTCCTTAATATGCACTTATCTTTACATAACACTAAAACCACATCAAAAACTCATAAAAAAACTCAAGGGTGGGTTAGGGTTTTACCTTCCTTGACACTCTAGGAACACTAGCAGAGCTTGTCACACCTTGGTATGGTCTTGGTTAGCTTCAACAAAGCCTAAAAGCCATGAACAAAACATGGAAACTACTTAAAATACTATTCATCATCAATTTTGTAAAATTCATAACAAATCGAAAAATAAGAGTTTGGTGCTAAACTTTTTACCACACCTTGTGCTCTTTATAAGATTTCGTTTGAGCTATAGATCATCAGATTTGAAGCTTCCTAGCTAGGGTTTTGATCCCCATCTTTCCTCTGGATAGAAACTGGACAGATTGGGTTCTCCAACTTGGAGGAGGGATTTGACTAGGCTATACTCCTTTGTTGGCTATGAAATTTTGAAGAAATTTTACCCATGGAGTGGAGAAGCTATGGTTAAATTTGGTGATTTAATCATGGATAGAAGTGGAGATATGAATTTTTCTTTTAGGGTGTTTATGCTGGGCAGTTTTGGATCTCTTTGTTGTTCTTTTTCTTTCTCCACCAATCTTGACTAATTCAACTATGAAATGATGTAAGCAATGGACTTGGATCAGATCTTAATCCACTTGATGCTCCTTGGTCCTTGTGCAAAGAGTATTGAAGAACCTTGGTAGATATTTGTTTTGTTTCTTGTTTGATTTAAGTGATTTAAATCACTTAACTTCTAAATTGTTTTGATTTAATCCTTGATTAAATCAATTAATCCACTTGATATAATTCTCTTGATGATCATGTAGGATATTTAATCTTGTTATAAAATCAATCCATAATCCATGATTCGTTCACTTTATCGTTTATCTCGTTATAAAGTTTCAGCGGTTTCTAGAACGCTTGATTCACTATCTCAGTGGTTTTCGTTATAAATTCTCAAATCACATTTCATAAAATTTTAAAATATAAATTCCTCGCTTCCTCAATTTTAATATCTCGTTTTTTTGATAATACTGATGTATGATTCACTTCCCGGTCAAATATTCCATAAAAATAATTTTGGATTTTCTGAATTTCGATCGTCTTTACATACACTACTTATTTACTCCGTGAATCACTAATATGACTTCGAAATATCCATACCATGTCTCGTACATAGGGTGGCATGAAAAAATTCTTAATCCTCAAAATCACTATTCATCCACCAAAATCACTATTCACTGATGCACTTCATCATAATAAGAAAAGTTTTAATTCTACTGAAAATTCGGGTTATTACATTAGTTCTAGAGAGTTACTATTCACCCTCATCTTGGATGATTTTATTACCTAGGAAGGAATTGGAATTTGAAGCTAAAATTCATAGGATAACTATTATATGAAATGTAGTACTCACCAAAATAATCTTGAGATTTAACAATGGTTGGAAGTTGGATTTTGGTTCTTGATTTATACAAATAGCCGAATGGAGCAAATAAGAGAGAATGGTGGAGTTGCTTGCTTGTTTTGATCTAATCTTGCATTATTGTGGTGTGTGTAGATAATATCTAGTATAAAGTCACTTTATTAAAGTGATTTGGTCATCTCTTGCATCATCATGTGCCATGTGTTGGTTTTTGAAGGTGTTGATGATAAGATTAAGCTAACTAGTTGGTTTGATTTCTATTGCTGCTAGTTAGCTTGGCAACTAGCTTGGTTACTTGATCACATGCACTTGCACGTGCATGCATCTTGGCTCTCTGCTTGTTTCTTTGTCCGGTTATTGCTCAATTTTGTTGATCGTTCGGAGGAATATCTCAAGTATTTCTTGTTAGGGTTTTACTGGAAACCTTCTTAATATTTGTACTACAATTCTCAATCCTCCTTTATAATCTTTGAATTTAAATTCCTCAAATCTCTTTAATAAATCATTAAATCCTTCAGTGTCCAGGGAAATCTCGGAGAAAATAAAAGTGCTATTTTTCTGAATCTGATATCGTTTACATACACTTATTTTGCCTATAGATCATCAATACGAAATGAGAAATCCATTCTGAATACTTCTATATAGTGTCATATAATAATATTCTTATTTCCACCAAAAACATTATTCATCATTTATTCTTTCTTTATTTCCTGTATTTAGAAAAATGTTATCGTTCTCTATCGAGCGTTCCTTATCTCTTTTACAGAACCACTTAACTTATAACAGATATCGATTTGGATGACATGAGCTACCAGATATCGATTTGGATGACATGAGAATATTTCCTTCCCCTTTGAACTACCCTATCTTACTTTTTAGGAGATAGATTATTCTAATCTAAGTTATCAACCCATTGCATTGTTCATGGCATGTAAACAGTTGAATCCAAATCCGTTAATTATTTATTCATTAAACCACTGATACATTATAGTCGTAACCACTATTCATTCATACTCCATTACATAATAAAAGTTTTAATTCTACCAAAAATTTGGGTTCTTACAGTCTCCCCTCCTTAAAAGGATTCCGTCCCGGAATCAGGTAGGAAACAATTGGGTACTTGTTTGTCATTTCGCTTTCCAATTCTCCGGTTGATCCTTAAACCTTCCCATTCTTCCTCAACAAATCTTACCGGTGCTACCATACACACTTTATCCTTTTGCCATAAACCTTGCTACTTTTTGTACAACACACAATCCAGGTTATGCTCTTACTTAGTCGTGTACTAATACCCTTATTAATATCTGCAATGACCTTGGTATCACCACCGTGCTGCGAATTTGAAGATAACCTCACTCGTACTATGCTCCTGATCACTTTTATCTTCGCAATCACGATCAACATATAGAAGTGGAAAAAAAATATTGAGAGATCACTATGATCAATGAACATTTGTTATATTGCATAGTTAGTACAAAAGGGGGCCAGCCTTTACTACTTGACAAGCAATTAAACAAGTTATGGTATTCCACTTAGACTTCTATCACACAGACAGATAGTCACGTAGCAGTACCTCCCCTCCTTAAAGGGTTGTTCTTCTCAATTCAAAAAAAAGGTGAATAAGGGAGAAGAAAAGAAAAGAATTTCAAATAAACATAGAAGTTTTCATAATTGCAAGATATCATACCTTGAATTTACCTCTGAACTATAGAGGTTCATTAGAGAAGAAAATAATCGTAATTGTATTAAATACTACTTTATCGTAATCTCACATGTCAACATATCCTCGCTGTTCTGTCCATCATTCTATGGACCTATATTCTTGTTCAATCTTAGCACACTCATTTTTGGAAAATCTTTCAACCTTTCAGGTTAGATCTTAGATTTCTCGCTTGACATCATTGTTACTGATATTCCACGCCATACTACTAGCTCTTTCATATTTATGATACTAACACTATCAGGTTGTCTTCCCGAGAATCCGTTAGAAAGCCCATTCTTTAATCCATTCATAACATTCCTTGCTTCACATTCCATAATTACTTTTCCAATCTTTTCTTTATCAATCACATCCTTCTTGTTACCTGATTTTTCTTCACTTCTGTTATTCATCCATTATCTCATTATTGGGATGTCCTTTGTACTTGGTATTTCTCTATTGGTATCTCGTCACATGTACTCAATAAGCACCACATTTTTGGGGTCAAAATTTCCTTTGTTCAATCATCAAAATTCTCACTTTCTCGTTCCATGAGTCTCCTTATTACTCAATCAACCTATTCCAAATTTCATCGTATTCTCCCAACTTAAAGGTAGTTAATCTGTATGTCATTTATGTTTTCAATTTCAACTTTTTGTTATGTTCAATAACTTTGCCATGTCAATTTCATACTTTTCTTGCTTCATTGCTGGGGTTTCTAAGGAGTCCGCATATCTAACTTCCTTATTGATCCTCAACTCTATATTTATTTCTATCAGTCACTTGGTTTCCATTTCTACTATAATCACTTTATGAACCATCATGGCATTATCATTTATTTCAAACATCACGTCATACCAAAATTAAACCATCCAAATATACCTTAACGATTTCTCTACTTAGATCCAACACAATCCATTTCTGTTTTTCTTTCCGACATCTCCACAGTCGTTATCACCTAATTCTCTCAGAAGAATCACCCTCATTTGTCATTTTCGTAATGCTTAAATGACTAATCATATGGGTTTCATAATTGTCAGATCAAATTCCTCTGGGGAGACAAAATAATCAATATTCCTTATCCATAGGGAATACTTCCTGAACTTGATGTAGATATTAATGAAGCAAATAAAATTTGCAGAAGGGCTTCAAGCATAGCAGCTAGGACAGGTTGATGAAATTATTAACCATATATCTTCAATAGGAGACTAGAAGCCTAATGATTTACTCAGTCATTTTGTATCATGGTCCGGGTTTACCTCAAAATAGGACCTCTTACAGTAGGTAATATATTTAAGACGATATCAGGAATCGAATGTTTACTTAACTATTCTTATGGTCAATTCTTGCACACTCATAAGAGGGAATGTAAATTCCTCCACCACATTATGACCTCCAAGGTTCCTCTCAATATCGTTCTGTTTCTTTAGTATGAGCATTTATAATTACTCCTCTATACTTAAAGTGTTGGCCACCTCATTGGCCTTTCCTGATAATAATAATTTCTTGTAATCAATGTTCTCTGGATCTATTTCAACTCAAATTTTTCTACCTCATTCCCATCACTATTGGGTGGAAGCATTCTCCCTTAAGCTCTGCTGAATGAGAAAAATATCTATTAGTCTTTTTCCATAAGTCATTGCTTCCACCTTTCTGTGTGAACTTTATCACGGTTACTCCTAATCATACCTAGGATATTTCTCTCTTAGTTCTTTCTTGTTTTAGGATAATCTCAACTTTTATTGGTTCAATCCATACCTCCTCATGGTTTCACACATACCTCATCTGGCATTATTATTATTATGCCATATATTCCCTACCAATCTTCCATTTTTTTTTTTGAAACTTAGGATATTAACTCTCTCTTTTTAAAATCTCTTAGGCCATCTTCATCATTCCTCCTGTATTTTCTAGGTACAGGGTATATCAAAATATCATTAATCGATCCTATAACAATTCTGTCTATGTACTTTCCGAAACTCCTTTCAATAAATTCTTAAAGGTTATTGTTGCCTTAGTCAATCCAACTTATATCCTCTGAATTCATAATGTGTTTATTAGGGGGGGGGTAATGTCATCCTTTGTGCATCCCCAGGGTTCATCTTAATCTATGGGTATTCTATCCTCAATTTTATTTTCAAGAAATACTTACATCCTGTAATTGACAACCAAATCCTATATCCTTAATAAGGTTCTCTTTTCAATCATCCTCATCTCGATAATCTATAGGTAGCCTAATGCCAGCCTTTTTCTTTCAGTACCTATTGCGTTCCTCAAGAATACTAGCTCAGAAAATATTTCTGCATCTTACTGAATGATCTTTGACCATCTTTGTAAGCTTAGATTGATCATTAGCCTTAGTCCTAATACATCCCTTGTATTTATAAAATCCCAACATCATGTATCTCAATTCTCCTTACTTCTCTCTCTAGTCCATAAGCTGGTCAATCATATACACCTGAATCACTTCACTTTATATCAAAAGTTCTCGCGGTTGACCCTTGGTTAGAAGCAACCCTGCTTTGTCCTTACATTGCTAGTCTAGTCCATTTATAGTTCTTTGTCACCTAGCCCCAAATGGACGTGCTACAGTATAAGAGTTTAGGGTTATCTAATGTCATTACTTTTCTAGCAATTGCCGGCATAACGCCTTCTTCGTCCATAGCGAAGATAATTTACCTGGGATAGGTTACGCTTATCCATATGCCTTGTCCTGCGTACTCTTAAACATCTTCTTTTTTATTTGTTCACTGCTTTCCTTTACACAGCAAATCTTAGGTACCAGAGTAGCATAGTCACTCAACTTGTGCACTACCACTCTTTGTTCATCCCTCTTCCTAGATACCTTCTGATCTTTTCGAAATTTTACTCCATATAAGTCTCAATCGACTTCTCGGTACCGTCTCCGGTCACCTTTCCTTTATTTTTATCTTTTCAACTTCTCTTATCAATCCCACGTGCTACGTAAGTTTAAAACTTTTGGCATAATAGCCTTTTCATTTAAGTCAATCCCGGAATTTCACAATCCATTTTGGTCCTTAAATACATTTCCCTTTTTACCGTCCAATCTCAACTTCATCATTTTATCTCTTCAATCAGTTATAATAATCAGGGTCTATCCACCAACCCATATAGCGGCTACCTTACCCAATCCACAGGGTTCACTCCAGTTTCTACTCTTTTCAGTGACGGTCCCTGATAATCAGAAAGACAAGGTTTGCCAAAATTTGTTGAATTTCTTTCCAGAATCAGGAAAATTTTGGTTAATCTATCCACCCACTAGTAATACTAAGAAGATCAATTTCGAAACCTATAGAACAGTTCTATTACCATCCAAACAGGTAGAATCGTAAGCAGCTATAATAACGGAATGATTGACATAAAGTTGGGAGTTTAACCACTAGAAAGGAACCAAATATATACATCCCATAGAAGGGGAAATCAAAAGTTTCAAACTGAAACATGCCACCTCTTCCTGATACATGTATGTCCTAATAGTCGATACTACCAAATGTCAATCTACCTAACCACTAGCCTCAGAAGGAACACTACCGTCGGAGTTAGTCGTTCTAAAAAATTGGCACTACCAAGCCCATCCAAATTTGGTGAATCGTGCTGTCCGAACGCATCCGCAATTACCCTGTCGTGCTGCAAAGGCACACCACCTAAACCTATATGAGGTGCATCATAATATATCACAAAGTCTTCATTCTTCCATTAGGCAATGCCAACGCTGGGTCGCTTCCAATTTCCTCTTTAGCTCCAGGAAGATTTTCTCACATTTTCCTATTCATTCAAACTTCTTAGTCTTATAAATAAGTTGGATTACGGGACTGCAATCTTTGTAAAGTCCTGAATAGGTCTTTGGTACTACCTTGTGAATCTTATGAAATTTCTCACCTTTGCTGGTGTGGCTGGCCTTTCCCAATTGAAACTGCCTTTAACTTGGCGGGGTCAACCAACACTACTCACTATTGATCGCATGTCCTAATAACTGAACTTCATTTTATCAGAATTCATACTTCGAGAACTTGGCATATTCTTGCTCCTTCAGGTTCCATCTTTAAAACATTTTCCATTCCCTCTTAACCACTGATCATATTACTTGATCCATTTATGATTCAGCATCGGAGTAAACTTAATGTAACTACTATAATCCATTCAAGGAAAAGAAAGAATTTTAATATTCCTCTGAATCACATGCATCTAATGTTTCTGGTTCATCATTTCACTGAGTTGAAATAAACCTATACTTAGTCCCTGATAGTATTCTTATTATGAGTTTATCATCGACTCGCTGGTCTTTTTCTCTTGTAGCTCATGAGATCATCGTCTCGCTAACTACTTCCTTATATAACTTTGTCCAGTCATACCATCACTTCCCAATGTTTTTACTTTCTAAGCTGAAGTATTCATAAAATGAACATTTCCCTGAATTAATCCACCTCATCAATCTCAATTTGACTTCGTAATTTATAACCTATGAAATCCGCCTTCTCATGGTGAATTACCATTGACAATATTCACACTAATCCATTTATCCAATGATATGACACTTGCTGCCTCTATCTCAACTGCTCCTGGAGACTCTGCTTCCCATCCTATATCGATGTCTTTGATAATCATGTACCACCCTAACTTTTTTCTCATTAGTCTGAAGGTCTCTAAGGATCTTTATCTATCCTAATGTAAGACCTCAAGTAATCCTTTCAATCCGTCATAATTGCTGGTACTACCTCCGATAGTCCGACTATAAATCCCATATGAAATTTCTGTTCTCTTAATTAATATCTTAGTTCTTTACGCTCACGTCTATGGGCACTATAACCTTAGCCCTGACAGTCATTCTGGCTGTAGCCCTCATTTTCTCAAGGGTAAGATCCTTATCCTTAACAGGATTCTCCTCCTGTACTGGAACCTCCTCCGGGTCCTCAGTAGGGTACTCTATCGAATTCACCACCGATCGTCAGCATATAATAAAGCATCATTGTGTTGCTGCTCGTAAGCCTCAAGGTCTGTCGCCTTACTCCTCGATACGATATCGAGCTAAGTTACTATCATGATACTTAAAAGTTCCTGTAAGGGTTTTAGGCGAACTTGGCAAGAGTTCTTATTATCTTAGTGAATTTATTGCTATAACGTCGCCTCGTCTCTGGGATATATAACTCTTGCTCTGATACCATTTCTGTAACAGCCCCAGATCCGGGGTCGGGACCCGTTCGTTACGATCTCATATTCCATAAACAATGCTTGCACTTGAATCAAAATAAATAAATAAATAGCATGCTATGACCCTACAATAATACCATATCACACATAACCAGTTATAGTCCCAGAGATGAAATTGAAATAATCCTCTAATCATAGGATCCACAAGTTATAAGTTATTACAAACCCAAAATTATTACAGAATAAGTTTAATAGTTTCTTGCCGTTGATTAACATAAGTCATACATATGAGTAAGTCTGATACATAAAAGCTACCAGTCTAGCTTACTGGCTGCTCCTACCTCAGCAATGGCTGCTATGACAATAGCGGGTAACCCTCTGACGGCTGTCACCTGCTTGCGTTGAGTGTGCCTTGTGCGGGCCATCAGATCTAGCAGTTGTTGTGATATAATAAATAAAGCAAGGGTGAGCAATGGCCCACCAAGAGTAATATATATCTGAGCAATAATATATAACGATTCAAATATATCTTTGAAACCATATGCCACGCATTAACGAACATATTGCCAGTATAACGTAAAAGATGAAGTTACAAGGTAATTCAAAATGTAACTTTTAGTTTTAACATTAGTCAAACCCTGCCAACATGAATGGTACCTCTTTAATTCATGTTGCTGAAATAGGTAGACTTGGGTGATGAACTAATACTGGAGTATTCACCGCGCCCGTTGTTTGAATCCTTACGATGATCAGTCGCAGATTGTACAGCTCAAATTAGTTTTACTACCGGTAGAAGGAAGAACTGACAGATTTACTTGTCTACCGCCCTGTTAGATCTCCCTGGCCAACGATTGGGCCATTGGGATGGACCAGAGCTACTCGGCCTCTTACACAACTCCTAGTTCGAATAGAATCCAGGACTCTGAAACGTAAGGCTCATTCTTCTTTCCCCAAGTGTAATACTTGTTGATAAGACTCCACAAGGTAGTCATATCTAGTTGGAAAGGAAAATTTACCAATATTTCCCAAGCTGTTGTGTTAGGCCGAATACACACTTATAATCAACTAAGTATGAGAGAATAACAATAAGTTCTTTAAAAGCTTTAAAAACTATTTGGAATTAACTTCTCTCTCAGTGATGTAAAATATCACAGAGAGTTGCTTAGGTTACAATGAAAGATATTGTATTACACGATCGATACCCTTCTAGGGTTAACCTAACTGTATTTATAAAGATATACAGCTACGTACAATCGATAATTGATTTGCCTATAAAACAGCTATACAAATGTTATCAATTATGATTGCTACACATCTCCTAAGTCAACTCAATCTCTTTAACAGCTATCCCATCTGTAAAGATATTGCTTCCATAATTATCTTCCATTAATCTTTAATCACTGTTGACTGGAGACGCGCTTCCTCCAGACAGAGTTTAACTAAACTCTGTCGAGCTTCCATTGTCAGCTTATAGCAAACTCTATCAAGCTTTCAACTGTCAGAGTTTAACTAAACTCTGACTGTGTTAGGCCGAATACACAATTAATAATCAAATTCGTATGAGAGTTTAATAAGTAATACGTTTATGCACTTAAAAACTTCTGGTATTAAGAACCCTCTTCGTGATGTAAACTATCACAAAGAGCTGCTAGGTTACAATAAAGATAATTCGTTGTACGATACCCTTCTAGGGTTAACCTAACTGTATTTATAAAACATACAGCTACGATACAATCTCTAATTGATATTCCTAATAATCAGCTATACAATGATATCAATTACAGATTGTCACACGTCTCCTAAGTCAACTCGATCTCTTTGATAGCTATCCAATCTTCAAAGATATCGCTTCCATAATAAATCTTCAATCACTGTTGACCAGTAGACGCTTCCTCCAGACAGAGTTTGACAAACTCTGCCGAGCTTCCATCTGTCAGAGTTTACACTAAACTCTGACCGCTTCCAGCTAAACTCTGATAATTCACTGTAACACTTAAACACTGATTAAAACACATCAATTATATTTAACAATCTCCCCCAACTTGTTCATTAGCACAAATGCACAAGTTAATGACAATAATTGATGATGTCAAAACAAATAGACAAATACAGTGTTTATACAAATTCAGAGTTTAAGCTTCTACTTAACAAAATCTACAGAGAATAAGAAAATCCTTACAGACCTTAATCTCTTATCATTTCAAGATCTGGCATAGCTCTGAGATAATCTATGAGCAATCTTCTTTCTGCATTTTCAAGCTCAATCTTAATAGCTTCTTTAATCTCTCTGACCTGAGGATCACTCTCATCTGTCTGGTAGATAGCAGCTCTAAGATCATAGATTTTGTTCCTTCTCATCTCATTTCCCAGTCTGATAAATTTGACTTCTTCTGACTGTGAATTGAAGTCAAGTACTGTGATTCCCAAATCAGTCCTTAATTTTGCAGTACCTTTCTTCATTTCAATAAGATTTCCATTGTAATCCCTGTACTTAGGAACATATCTGCTATTATACTTCTCTCCTCTGATTGCCAAATTCTGAAGCATCCTCTGTCTGAGCACATTAGCAACTGATTGAGTCCTTTGACTATTCACCTTGAAAAGATATAGAACAATTCTAGTTCTTCCCAATATTTCAAGCCAATATCATTCTCACCAATTTTAAATACTATCCCATCAGCCATGAAGTACAAGAGAAAGTCCTTCTTTAAACTCTTCTGATAAACTAACTGTACTGATTCCAGTCTGTCCAAACTCTCTTGAGTGACACCACGACCTGGAACAGCCAGTGAAGAAGGATCTCTAGGACCAGTATATTGCCTTTTGTCTTTGTGTGAACCTAGTCCACCCTTATTGTTTCCAACTTTACCAGACAAGGCTCTTCCATCAGAAATATTCATAGAAACTCCAGATAATATATTTGAATCTTGAATTGTTCCTTTCCCAAAAACAGATTTCAACTGAGCAGATTGTAAAGGTGTGGTCATAACTTGTGATGCAACAGAAGTTGTAACTTTCTTCTGTGAACTTTCTCCTTCAATGCCTTTCAGCTTGAGTTGAGCTTCTGCTGCCATTGTTTCCTTTGAAAACTGAGATCTTTGACTAACATCAGCTCTTTCCTTGATCACAACACCTTTAACAACAGGCCTAGGAGCTTTTCCTCTTTTTAACGTACCAGACTTTAAAGCCTTGAGATGTTCTTCTTGTAAACTCTTTTCTTCAGCTTCAATATCCTCAATTGTAACTCCTTCCTCATTCTCTTCAATAAACAACTTAGCAGCCAATTCTTCATCAGTCTGTGGATTAGAAGGTAATAGCAAACTCTTGGTCTTTGAAGTACCTTGAGTATCAGTATTTCTCCCAACAAACTGTGATTTAGATGACTTGCTAGTTTTCAAAGTTTGAAATTCTTCAGTTTTGTTCTTTCCTTTACTACTTGCTCCTCCATCTCCAGCACTATCCCTTCTGACAACTCTCTCCCCCTTTTTGACATCATCAGGCATAAGAATAGATGTAATTAACTCCAAGGAGGTAGCAATAGAATCAATTTTAATAGATAAGTCAGACTGATTCTCTTCAACTTTACCCAGCCTGGCAAAGAGATTGTCTTGAGCTTTAGAAAATTTTGTATTCATGAGTTTAGACTCTCTTTCCATTTTCATTTCTCGAGTTACGATCTCAGTTCTCAAATCAGTAATTGCCTTTGTAGTGTCATCAAATCTTCTATCCAGAGTTTTGACTTGAACCACAGTTGCTTTTAAGCAAGAAAGAATCTCTGGATTGGTGATAGTATCAGCAGTTAGCTTAACAAAATCAGCTGCTCTCCCTCGTGGAAAAATGCAATCCTCTTTGTACCAGTCAACAGCAAATTTTGCAAGTTGTGCTCTCTCAACTTCATGAGACGTACAAGGTTGAGTGAAAGGTGTATGTTTATTGTCTGTTTGTACTGGTGCACTCAGAGAAGAATCAGAGTTTGCACTGCTTTCACCTTCAGGTTCAACACTTGCAGCTTTAGCATGTTCATCTTCAAGTAAAACACTGTGCTGAGCATTGTCAGCCACAGTTTTAGCAATTTCTTCTGCAGCCTTGTCAAGATTTTCTCCATGTTGCTCAGGCTCAGCAACAGAGTTTACATCCTTGTCAACAACAGGCATAGACTGAGAAGTAGGCTTGGTTGCTTGATCAATCTCATCTCCTCCTTCAACAGTTTGGTGAGCATCTGATAGTAACTCAGTATGTGATGCTACAGTTTCAGAAAGGACAACCGTAGGTTGATCAGCTGCACCAGTATCAGAGATAGGATCAGAGAATGGCATAAATGAATCAAGAATATCATTCATTGGAGATAAGCCATCTCTAGTATCCTCTTCTGCAGGCATTTTGTCCTCTGCAGGCATTTCATCTTTTTCAACCTCAACAGTAGGTGTTTGCTGTGAAACCACCTTTGGAGCTTCAACATTTTCATCCACAGAATCAGAGATTACCAGTTTTCTTCTCTTCGCTAGAGGCACTTCATCTGAATCCTCTTCACTAGATTGTGGAGATTGTGCTACCACTGAGAGTGACTTAGGTATGTTTGCCGTTTGTTTTATTCTTTTCACTCTTCTAGTATAAACAGCTCCTGGAGATGTCTGTTTTGCTTTTCTTTGTGTCTCTATTGCCTGCTTAACCCTTGAATGTCGTTCAGTGATTGCCTTCTTAACTCTTTGTGCTTTAGACTGTGATTGTGGTAGAGATTGTGATGATTCAGAGTTTGTTTGTGAAGTGTGTGAAGGTTGTTTTGTAGGTGTTGAGGGAGTAGGTGATGTAGGTGGTTCAGTGTTTGGTGTTTGAGTACGATCAATGTTTAGTGGTTCAGGTTGTGCTTCTTGTTGTGGTTCTAGTTGAGGTTCTGGTTGTAGGTCTGGTTGTTGTTGGTCCTGAGGTTGATTGATAAAGTTCTACAAAGCAAGTGGCAGAACAAAGGCAGGGAGATTTTCTTTACCAACATCCTTATTAGTCATATCAGAGAATATTCTATTGTTGACTCTAAAAGGCTGAATTTCATCAGTATCAGCAATCTCTAGACCAGGTACACAAGCATTGAACAACATTTGACAAAATCGAGCATAATAAACTGTAGTAGACTCTGACAGTTTATCACCTAAATTCATCAGAACATATCTACCAAAATCAAAATTACTACCATAGAGTAGAGAATACCCGATTTGTAGACTGTCTATTGGAATGGCATCCCAGTTGGTGACTTTCTTCTGGAATGTCCTTGTAATGCAATCAAAGAAAAAGTTCCATTCCTTCCTGAGATTAGGTCTCTTTATACCGCCAAGCTTGTCAAGAGATTCCATGTAACCTATCTCCTGTAGCATCTCTCTCAATAGAGTTTCATTAACAAGAGTATAGGATGTATGTGTATCAAACCCCATTGTATCTCTGACAGTTTGTGGAGTAATCACAAACTCTTGTTCTTCATAAGTGAAGATGATGTTAGGAGTCCCATTCTCTCCTCCATCCACATAGACTGAATTTTGCCAAAAAGTAGCAATTTGAGATGCAGAGAGAGTATCAGGTCCAACCAGAGCTTGTCCAATCTCTGAGTCGCTCAAGAAATTCTGCATTAGATGAAACGCTTCTGGAACACGTTCATGATAGAGTGGAGCTTCATAGTTGTTAGGAACAAACTGTAGACCAAGAGCAGTGAATGGTTTAGAAGCCATTGAGTCAAGAAATTTGCAAGAATCCCTAAGAGAAATGTATGAAGGAAAGGTGTTTGCGAGAATGTCCAAGTGAAAAGTGAGAGAACTGTGAGATGTAAAAGAAAACACAACCGTTTGGACACAAAAGTAATTAGAGTAATTAAAAAAAACTCAATCTCTTATGTAATCAAACACTCAATCAGTTCCTAGATTAATGTGTAGTGGGACACGATAATGGGTGAGTGGGACACATGAATGGATGAGTGGGACACATTAATGGGTGAGTGGGTCACGTGCGCGTATTTTTAAGAAGTGTATTTTGCAAATTAAAACAATAAAATATTTGATTTTAAAAGAAAATCAAATAACACTCTCTTAAAATACCTGGAACCAATTAAAACCAGAATAGGAAGCGTTTACCTGTAACCATTAATAACCAGAATACGAAGCGATTTAGTACTTCGTTGCTTACCCATCTCTATTTAAGGCCTAGAGACTTGTTCAGATTAGTTCACTATCCCTTTAACCTTTCATTCTCCCCTGTAAAATCAAAAACCCTTCAAACAAAACACTCTAAATAACAATGTCAAACCATACCATCACAGAAAAGAACCTCCATCGCATCGAGAATAGGGATATCTTCAGCTATACGCGTGAAGAGTTTGATGCGTTTGACTGGGAAAGGCAGCTTGAAACTCTGTGGCTGCAGATGGATGCCGGTCTGGAAGAGATCGAGAGAGAGAAACCTGCAAGAGTGATCGACATCGATGCTGCTCTCCAAGCAACATTAGCATGGCTTTCCTCGAAGGCATCCTCATCCAACACCACCAACCATTGTTAATGAATATGTCAGCAAAAATAACCTTATCCCTTCAACTTCCACCCAAATAAAGTGGCAAAGATGGGATCTGGGATGTTTGCTAACAATGGAGTGGTTTGGACTTGACCTTATATTTTCCTGTTGAATAGATTAGCAGATAGAGAGAACAAAAAGATGTAATACTTGCTTGTAATCTCTTTCTTATTATCAATGAAAAATTATGTTTCTCTAATCTTATTCAGTGTGTTCTGCAGTTTTTTATTTATGTTTTATGAACTGTTCTTAAAGGAAGTAAATCAAAGAAGAGAATATGAAAACTAATTAAAGTAATCATATAAGGAACAAATTCATCAATTAAATCAGTAGCAGAACAGAGTACCAATTCGAGAAGTGTTTTGTTCTATTCGAGAACTCTGAGACTCAGAGTATGAATCACAAATCAACAATACACTTATTAACAGTTGTCAAAAGCCCTGTTTACTCCAAAATTTTCAAATTATCCAAATGAAAATTTACCCTAGAGTACGAACCACAAATCAACAGCGTTTGTCAATTCTCCAACTTTATCACCAAAACCCTTTCATAAATTGCACAGTTGTGAAAATATGTGTGTGTGAAGCAGAGTTTACTAAATCAATTTTTAGAGCATCTAATTTTTCATAAAATCCATAAAGTAAATCAATAAACACTGGATGCACAAACTGTCATAGTAAACACTGACTGTATGATGAAAGCTAAACTCTGTAGTAATCAATCTATATACAGTAACTTTTAATTTATTTTATACCCCCTCTATATATACATTTTTTTTAATTCTATTCATTCCAGTAATTAGAGGTTGGAACCAGTCACCAAAAATTCAAAGATTTTAGCCCTTATCATTTTGATAAGTTCCTGGGTCATCCTAGTATTTAACTAGTCACCAAAAATCAGAGAATTTTAGCACATATTATATACCAATAAGTTCTTGGGTCATCCTAGTATCCAACATAATCTCAAAGGAGTATAACAACCTATATACATTTTCTTTGGGGTATTGCAGTAAGCATTTTATTCTACCAGAGTATAACTAACAGAGTTTAGAGTTCATCAACATCAGTAGTTTTTCATGTAAGGTAATGCACACAGTATTTATAGACTCAGAGTTTAGGACAAAATAAACTAAGAGATGCTATAAATATGAGCCAGTATCATGCTGTGTTAACTTTCTGCACAATCTAAGATTAGATCACAATAACTCAGAAAGATTCATGATTAATTGCTGAGAATCATGCTTCATACATATTTCTTCATTGGTGTTTTCATTCAGACAAAAATCAACTCAGAGTTCACAAAGTTTATCAAACTTAATAACAGTGTATGACATACAGGCATGCTGACAGAGTTTAACAGAGTATGCATAACAGAGTTTAATCAACAGAGTTCACTTAGCATTTAACCAATCAGGAAATATGAGTAATACAATACATAAGTAAAATTTGAATCTAACCAACATTCCTAGTCAGAACCAGAGACCATTCCTAGTTCATTGACCAGTCTTGTAAATGTAGCTTCACTCAACGGTTTAGTGAAGATATCTACAAGCTGTTGTTCTGTAGACATAAAATGTAGTTCAGTATTCCCTTCTTCTACATGTTCTCTGATGAAGTGGTACCTTATGCTGATGTGCTTGGTCATTGAATGCTGTACTGGATTACCTGTCATAGCAATAGCACTTTGATTATCACAGTAAATAGGAATTTTACTGTACCTCAATCCATAATCCAGCAATTGATTTTTCATCCACAAGATCTGTGCACAACAGCTACCAGCTGCAATATACTCTGCTTCTGCTGTAGATGTGGAGATTGATTTCTGTTTCTTGCTGTACCAGGAGACAAGTCTGTCACCAAGAAATTGACAACTTCCACTAGTGCTCTTTCTGTCTATCTTGTAGCCTGCAAAGTCTGCATCAGAATACCCAAGTAGCTTGAAATCTGATTCTCTGGGGTACCATAGACCTAATGATATGGTGCCCTTCAGATACTTGAAGATTCTTTTCACAGCTGTCAGATGTGGCTCTCTAGGATCTGCCTGAAACCTTGCACAAAGACAGGTTGCATACATGATGTCAGGCCTACTAGCTGTCAAGTATAGAAGAGATCCTATCATGCCCCTGTAGTTTGTCATGTCCACTGAAACTCCTGTGTCTTTGTCCAATTTAGTTGTTGTTGCCATAGGAGTTGATGCAGATGAACAGTCAAGCATACCAAATTTCTTGAGAAGATTTCTGGTATATTTTTCTTGATTAATGAAAATACCATCATCTGTTTGTCTCACCTGTAGGCCTAGAAAGTAACTAAGCTCTCCCATCATGCTCATTTGATACCTGGACTGCATGAGCTTGGCAAACTTCTTACAGAGTTTATCATTAGTAGACCCAAAGATAATGTCATCAACATAAATCTGAACTAAAAGGAGGTCACTTCCTTGATTGAAATAAAACAGAGTTTTGTCAATTGTTCCTCTGTTGAATCCACTTTCTAGAAGAAATTGAGCAAGTGTCTCATACCATGCTCTTGGTGCCTGCTTAAGTCCATATAGTGCCTTATCTAGCCTGTAGACATAATCTAGATATTTGGGGTCCACAAATCCTGGTGGTTGTTCAACAAACATTTCTTCTTCAAGCTTTCCATTCAGAAAAGCACTTTTCACATCCATCTGGAACACTTTGAATTTCTTGTGAGAGGCATTTGCTAGAAAAAATCTGATTGCCTCCAATCTTGCAACTGGAGCAAATGTTTCATCATAGTCTATTCCTTCCTGCTGTGAATAGCCTTTTGCTACCAGTCTAGCCTTGTTCCTTGTGATAACACCTTCACTGTCAGTCTTGTTTCTGAAAACCCATTTAGTACCAACAATAGATCTGTTCTTTGGCCTTCGTACAAGGGTCCAAACTTCATTTCTTTCAAATTCATTCAACTCTTCCTGCATTGCTGTTATCCAGTCAGCATCTTGAAGAGCTTCTTCCACTTTCTTTGGTTCATTTTTAGACAAGAATGCATGAAACAGACATTCACTTGCAGTAGCACTTCTTGTTTTCACTTTTCCATCTAGATCACCAATTATCAAATCAGGTGTATGTGATTTAGTCCATTTCCTAGCAGAAGGCAAATGACTTCTGTCAGCATGTGATCCTCCCCCTTGATCCATGCTCTCCTGATTTTGTTGTGATCTATCTTCGTTTTTTGAGACTCTCCCTGAACTTGACTTCCCAGAGTCAGAATTTGAATTTTCAGAGTTTGAATCGTCAGAGTTTGATCCAGATTTTTCAGTTGACTCAGTATCAGTGTTTGAGTCTTCATCTTGATCATGCTCCCCCTCAACTGGTTCTTCCCTTTGTTGTGGCTGAGAAGTTTCTCCAGTGTTTACCAGTAGAGGTTCAGAGTTTGTTTCAACAGAGTCTATCAGAATTGTTTGATCAGAGTTTACTTCATCAGAGTTTAAATCTTCATTTTCAAAGTTCAGTTGATCATATTCATCTTTGTCTTCAAGTCCAGTTATCTTCTTATCATCAAAAGACACATGTATAGATTCCATGATCACTTTAGTTCTCAGATTGTAAACTCTGAATGCCTTTGTTGACAGTGGATAGCCAACAAAAATTCCTTCATCTGCCTTTAGTTCAAACTTGGTCAACTGTTCAGGATGAGTCTTCAAAACAAAACATTTGCACCCGAAAATATGAAAGTATTTCAGGTTAGGCTTCTTTTTCTTCACCATCTCATATGGTGTCTTTCCATGCTTATTGATCAGTGTAGCATTTTGAGTAAAACAAGCAGTTTGAACAGCTTCTGCCCAGAAATAAGTTGGCAATTTTGCTTCATCAAGCATAGTTCTGGCAGCTTCAATCAAGGTTCTATTTTTCCTTTCAACTACACCATTTTGTTATGGTGTACCAGGTGCTGAAAATTCTTGCTTCACTCCATTGTCCTTGCAGAATTCTTCCATTGTTGCATTTCTGAACTCAGTTCCATTATCACTTCTAATGATTCTGACTTTGTTACTTGATCCTTTGTCCAGAAACTTCACATGCTCAATCAGAGTTAATGCAGTTTCAGCCTTCTTTGCTAGAAAATACACCCAAGTGAATCTAGTGTATTCATCAACAATGACTAAAGCATACTTCTTCCTTGCTATAGACATAACATTTACTGGACCAAAGAGATCAACATGCAGAAGATGATAGGGATCAGTGATTGAAAATTCTGTCTTGCTCTTGAAAGATGACTTCCTTTGTTTAGCCTTCTGACATGAATCACATAGGCCATCAATATTTAACAGAGCCTTTGGGAGTCCTCTTACAAGATTCTTTCTGATCAATTCATTGATGTTGTTCAAGTTCAAATGTGAGAGTTTCTTGTGCCACTTCCAACTCTCTTCACTAGACATTCTTGTAGACAGGCAAACAGCTTTTCCAACAGAGTCTATCAAAAGCTTGATTTCATAAATGTTGTTTTGCCTGTGACTAAATAGAACAACCTTTCCTGTAGATTTGCTGATAACTTCACAATATTCAGGTTGAAAATCTACATGATATCCCTTATCACAGATTTGACTCACAGATAACAAGTCATGCTTGAGTCCTAGGACATGAGCTACATTGTTGATGATGAAATTTCCAAGATTAATATTGCCATATCCCAACGTTCTTCCTACATTGCCATCACCATAGGAAACTTTTGGGCCAGCTTTCTCCTCATAGTCTGATAGCAGGGATTTATTTCCAGTCATATGTCCTGAACATCCACTGTCCATGACTAGGGTTGCCTCCCTGTTGCCCTGCAATCACAAGCAATTACCGAGGATTAGATTTAAGGATCCAGACTTGCTTGGATCCTTTGGCATTCTTAACTTTGTTAGCTTTTGCAGCGGAATTAACATTATCAGAGTTTGAGCTAACAGTATCAGTGTTTACACTTGCAGTATCAACTTTAACCCATTTCAGATTGGGTTTCAGTTCATAGTAATTATGATAGATAGCATGATATTTTCTGCAAGTATAAATGGAATGCCAAGTGCTTCCACAGTGTGTGCATAAAGTCTGTGGCTTAGTTCTAGCAAAATCCTTCTTTACCTCAGACTTGGTAGGTAAAGAATTTATATTTTTATTTTTCTTGCAGAAATTTGCAAGATGCTTAGTACTACCACAGTTATGACATGTCTTTCTTGGAGCATAACTAGCAAGCATTGGTTCATTTCCTGAAGTGATGCCTACTTTTCCATTTCTGTTCTTATTTGACACTCTCTGTTTCTTAACAGATTTTAACTCCTTCAGTTTATGTTTGAGTTGTTTACCTGTCATTGAACCAATATTAACCTGTTTAACACTAGTTTTTACTGGTTTACTTTTAACAGCTTCTTTTTCATTTTCAGACAAAAATTTACTGGTTCCATGTACAAAATGAGGTCTGATTTTAACTTGATTTTGAAATCTAAGTTCATCTTCCTCATTATAACCTAGACCAACAGTGTCTGTTTGAAAAATCTGTTGAGTGTCCTTTCCAGAATTAGTCCAAGTCCTAATTTTCTTATTTGCTTCCTCCAACTCAGATTCTAGTTGTTTATATTTCTGAAGCAAATTCTGCTCTATAGAAACAGCATCATCTCTTTCTTTCTGAACTTGTTGCATGTTTTCAAGTTTTTCTTCAACAAGTTTATTTCTAACCTTAAGTTCAGAATTTTCAGATTTTATCCTCTGATTTTCTAAAGTTTGATCCCTATAACTTATATGCAATGACTTAAGATAAATTCTTAATTGAGCAATGTCATCAATATTATAAGCATAGGTAGTTAGGGGTACCTGATTTTCAGAAGTTTCTGATTCAGTAGTAGCCATGAGAGCATAGTTCACTTCTTCATCAGAATCTGAAGTATCTGCCCAATCTCTGCCTTTAGTGTAGAGTACCTTTCCAGTTTTACCCTTCTTGCACTCAGGAGCATAGTGACCCATCTCCTTACACTTGTAGCATTGAATTTCAGACTTATCCTTCTTCCCTTTAGAATCTCTCTTATCAAACTTCCTGAAGCTTTTCCTGTCCTCATTTGAATCTCTAGAAAACCTTTTCCCTTTCTTGAAATTCTTGAAGCCCATTTTCTTGAAGGTCTTCACCATCAACACAGCCATTTTCCTCATTTCTTCTTCATCATCCTCAGAGTCAGATGATTCAGAAGAGTTTGAATCACAATCAGAGTTTGATGATTCACTTTCTGAGTGTATGACCAAAGCTTTTCCCTTCATTTTCCTTCTTGATGCCTCTTTCTTCTGAGGCTTCTCTTCAACATTAAGAGCAACAGACTTTGCCTTCCTGCTTGATCTCCTGTTTCTCTGCTCCATTTCCAATTCATGAGTTTTGAGCAGTCCATAGATTTCATCAATCTCTGTTTCAGCAAGATCATAGTTGTCTCTAATAGTGGTTGTTTTCACATCCCACTTTTCAGGTAGAGAAAGAAGAAACTTGAGATTTGAGTCTTCTAGATCATACTCTTTGTTGACCAATGACAGATCATTGAGCAGTTTACAGAATCTATCAAATGTTTCTGTCATGGTCTCTTCAGATTTAGCCTCAAAATGCTCATACTCTTGTGTGAGTATGTTTCTCCTATTCTTCTTAATAGCCGCAGTTCCTTGACACCTGACTTCAAGAGCATCCCATATCTCTTTTGCAGTGGTGCAGTTAATGACTTTGTTAGACATAACATTGTCTAAAGCACTATGCAATAAATGCCTAACCTTTGCATTCTTAGCAATTGATGATAGATCCTCAGGAGTCATGTCCTTCTTTTCCTTTGGAACTATTTTAGCTTCTTCACCAGCAGCTGAAACAGATAGCTTTGTAGGATTGTGAGGGCCTTCATAAATCCTGTCAAGATATTCTGGATCTGTAGCCTCCAGAAACATAGTCATCTCGACCTTCCACATAGCATACTCTAATGGCCTGAGAATAGGAACCCTGATTGGTTCATAACGACTCACAGTAGTAGGAGCCTTTTCAGAAACAGTAGGTGTTGGTGGAGGAATTGCTGACATGATTATTGTTGTGTTTGGATCTTAACCTGTAACAAAGTAACAGATTGGCTCTGATACCACTTGTTAGGACGAATACACAATTAATAATCAAATTCGTATGAGAGTTTAACAAGTAATACGTTTATGCACTTAAAAACTTCTGGTATTAAGAACCCTCTTCGTGATGTAAACTATCACAAAGAGCTGCTAGGTTACAATAAAGATAATTCGTTGTACGATACCCTTCTAGGGTTAACGTAACTGTATTTATAAAACATACAGCTACGATACAATCTCTAATTGATATTCCTAATAATCAGCTATACAATGATATCAATTACAGATTGTCACACGTCTCCTAAGTCAACTCGATCTCTTTGATAGCTATCCAATCTTCAAAGATATCGCTTCCATAATAAATCTTCAATCACTGTTGACCAGTAGACGCTTCCTCCAGACAGAGTTTGACAAACTCTGTCGAGCTTCCATCTGTCAGAGTTTACACTAAACTTTGACCGCTTCCAGCTAAACTCTGATAATTCACTGTAACACTTAAACACTGATTAAAACACATCAATTATATTTAACAGACTGCTTCCTGTTTCAAGTTAAACTCTGTTTTTCCCTGTAAAACTTAAACACTGATATTAACCACATCAATTATATTTAACAATCTCCCCCAACTTGTTCATTAGTAAAAATGCACAAGTTAACAATAATTGATGATGTCAAAACAATTTCATACAAACACAGTGTTTATTCAAATAAGCAGAGTTTAAACTTGACTTAACAAAAATCTACAGAAAACAAGAAAATTCTTACAGACTTTAATCTCTAATCTCCTCAAGATCTGGTGTTGTTCTGAGATAGTCTATAAGCAATCTTCTCTCTGCATTTTCAAGTTCAATCTTTATAGCTTCCTTGATCTCTCTCAACTGAGGATCACTCTCATCAGTTTGATAAATAGCAGATCTTAGATCATAGATTTTGTTCCTTCTCATCTCATTTCCCTGTCTGATAAATTTTACTTCCTCTGACTGTGAATTGAAGTCAAGTACTATGATTCCCAGATCAGTCTTCAGCTTTGTAGTACCCTTCTTCATTTAAATGAGATTTCCATTCCAGTCTCTGTACTTAGGAACATATCTACTGTTACACTTCATTCCTCTAATTGCCAAATTTTGGAACATTTTCTGTCTGAGCACATTTGCAACTGATTGAGTCCTTCGACTGTTCACCTTGAAAAGATACAGAACATGTTCTAGTTCTTCCCAATATTTCAAACCAATATCATGCTCACAAATTTTAAATACTGTCCCATCAGCCATAAAGTATAAGAGAAAATCTTTCTTTAAATTCTTCTGATGAACTAACTGTACTGATTCCAGTCTGTCCAAACTCTCTTGAGTGACACCACGACCTGGAACAGCCAGTGAAGAAGGATCTCTAGGACCAGTATGTTGCCTTTTATCTCTATGTGAGCCTAGACCAGCTTTATTATTTCCAATCTTACCAGGCAAGGCTCTTCCATTAGTAAAATCCATAGGAGCTCCAGATACTAGATTTGAATCATGAAGTGTTCCTTTACCAAAAACTGATTTCAACTGAGAAGATAGTGGTCTAGACACAACTTGTGTAGCAACAGAGGTTGTGTTTTCTTTCTTCTGTACAACTTGTGTAGAAACAGAGGTTGTATCTTTCTTCTTTGAATCTTCTCCTTCCATAGCAATGCCTTTTAGCTTGAGTTTAGCTTCAGCTTCTGTTGGTTTCTTAGATAAAGGCCTAGGAGCTTTTTCTTTCTTTTTAAACTTCCTGGATTTCAAAGCTTTCTGATGTTGTTCTTGTAAATTCTTTTCTTCAACTTTAATATCTTCAATAGTAGCTCCTTCTTCATTTTCTTCAATAAATAACTTAGCAGCCAATTCCTCATCAGTCATTGAATTTTCAGTGAATAATAAACTCTTGGTGTTGGAAGTTGACTTTGACTTGGAAGACTTGCTAAATTTCAGACTTTGATCAGCTCTTAATATCTTCTTCTCTTTGCCCTTTGCTCCTGCTCCTCCATCTTCAGTATCTTCATCTTCTTTAGTCAGAGTTTGAGATTGCTTGCATTTAGACTTAGCAACTCTCTCCCCCTTTTTGACATCATCAGGCATGAGAAAAGATGTGATTAACTCCAGAGAGGTAGCAATAGAATCAATCTTTAAAGACATGGCATTTTGATTTTCTTCAACTTTACTCAGCCTGTGAGACAAAGTTTCTTGATTCTGGGAAAAATATTGAAACTTGTTCTTGCTATCGAGTTTAAGCATATCATCTCCCCTAATAACTTCACCTCGAACATCAGAAATGGCCTTTTGACAATGATCAAATCTAGAATTGAGAGTCTTCACTTGGACAACAGTGGCCTTGAGACAGGATAGAATCTCTGGATTTATGATTGTTCTAGATGTTCTCTTGACAAATTCAGCTGCTCTTGCAACAGGAAAGTTCCAAGTTTCTTTGTACCAATCAGTTGAAAATTGTTCAAAGTAGTCTTCTTCAACATCTGCTTGATTTGAAGGGCCAGCAAAATCATTAACTTTAGCAGAGGTCTGTACTGGTAAACTCTGAGAAGAGCTTGACTCAGTACTCCCTTCAGTTTCAATTTCAGTTTCAGCTTCAATATGGTCAGTTGATTCAGGAATTGGAAGAGAATCATCAATAGTTTCTGCAACAGTGTCTGCAGTACGTTCAACATTCTCTGCAACAGGCTCTACAACATCCTCTGCAGGTTGTACAATAGGCTCAAAGATGATCTCCATGGGTGCTTGATCAATTTCCTCACCCTGTTCGACAGATTGATGAGCATCAGAGATTAACTCACTGTGAGAAGCCACTGTTTCTTCAAGTACCACAGTGATTTGATCTACTGCATCAGTTTCTTCAGAGAAAACATCAGGTGAAGAGATTGGAATGTCCATGTTCTCAGAGAATGGGAACAATGGCTCAAGAATTTCATCCATTGTAGCATCAGCACTACCATATCTGTCTATCTCAACAGCAGGTATTTCCTTAGAAATATCCTCTGGAGCTTCAAACTTCAATTCTTCATCAGATTCTTCAATAATTAGTCTCCTCCTTTTAACTGGAGGATTCACTTCTGTTCTCTCTTCTTCTGAGATAGAATCATCTAGAGTAGATGGAGATTGAGGTCTATTTGCTCTTTCCTTCCTAGCTCTCTTTGGCTTAGAAGCTTCAGTAGTCCTGTGCTTTCTTGGTGGCCTTATAGCCCTGCTTTTCTTTGGTTTCCTTGGTTTGGATTGTGGTTGAGGTTGAGGTTGTGATGAAGATTGAGGTTGTGAAGTAGTAGCAATGATGGGTGGAGTGGATGTAGATGTGGGGTCCCTGAGATCCTTCTTTACTGGCTGTTCCAGGTCGTGGTGTCACTCAAGAGAGTTTGGACAGACTGGAATCAGTACAGTTAGTTTATCAGAAGAGTTTAAAGAAGGATTTTCTCTTGTACTTCATGGCTGATGGGACAGTATTTAGAATTGGTGAGAATGATATTGGCTTGAAATATTGGGAAGAATTAAAATATGTTCTATATCTTTTCAAGGTGAATAGTCAAAGGACTCAATTAGTTGCAAATGTGCTTAGACAGAAAATGCTCCAGAATTTGGCAATCAGAGGGATGAAATGCAATAGCAGATATGTTCCTAAGTACAGAGACTGGAATGGAAATCTTATTGAAATGAAGAAGGGTACTGCAAAATTAAAGACTGATTTGGGAATCACGGTACTTGACTTCAATTCACAGTCAGAAGAAGTCAAATTTATTAGGCTGGGAAATGAGATGAGGAGAAACAAAATCTATGATCTTAGATCTGCTATCTATCAGACAGATGAGAGTGATCCTCAGCTAAGAGAGATTAAAGAAGCTATGAAGATTGAGCTTGAAAATGTAGAGAGAAGATTGCTCATAGATTATCTCAGAACAACGCCAGATCTTGAGGAGATTAGAGATTAAAGTTTGTAAGAGTTTTCTTGTTATATGTAAACTTTTGTTAAGTCAAGTTTAAACTCTGCCTATTTTAATAAACACTGTGTTTGTATGAAATTGTTTTGACATCATCAATTATTGTTAACTTGTGCATTTTTACTAATGAACAAGTTGGGGGAGACTGTTAAATATAATTGATATGATTAATATCAGTGTTTAAGTTTTGCAGGGAAAAACAGAGTTTAAACATGAAGCAGTCAGAGTTTAGTTAAACTCTGACAGATAGAAGCTGAACAAAGTTTGTTATACGCTGACAGTTGGAAGCTCGACAGAGTTTGTTAAACTCTGTCTGGAGGAAGCGTCTACTTGTCAACAGTGTTTGAAGAATTATTGAAGATAATTATGGAAGCAATATCTTTGAAGATTGGATAGCTGTCAAAGAGATTGAGTTGACTAAGGAGACGAGTAGCAATCGTAATTGATATCAATTGTATAGCTAATTTATAGGAGTATCAATTATCGATTGTAGAGCAGCTGTATATTTTATAAATACAGTTAGGTTAACCCTAGAAGGGTATCGATCGTGTAATACAATATCTTTCATTGTAACCTAAGCAGCTCTCTGTGATAATTTACCTCACTGAGAGAGAAGTTAATTCAAACAGTTTTTAAAGTTTTTAAAAGAACTTATTGTTATTCTTTCATACTTAGTTGATTATAAGTGTGTATTCGGCCTAACAGATTACATTCTTCGACTTTATCAGATATGCTGATACAATCAAGATTGGAAAAATGAACCGGAAGTGTCTCAGAAAGGAATGGAGTTTTGTGTTCACCACACTGCTACAGGTGTTCACTGTTAGAAAGTCGAGTTTTGATCAAATTAGTGCACCTGCACAGCAAATCGCATACTCCCTGGTATATGATAAGAAAATCAATGTGGGTAATCTAATTATGCAGGAGCTATATGGGAGACTTGGTAAGAACTCAACCAAGAGAGGTAATGAAATTTTTATCCCTCGTTTTTTTCAATCTGCTCTTAATTTTGTAGATAATAAACTGATTGAATTGCCTGGGATGAATAGAAATAGAATAGGCTATCCGAAATCCATGACCAAACTCATTTTTGGAACTTGGAGACTAGGAATGATGTGGATGTTAGGCTTGTAATAACCCATCATATGCAGAGGTTATTTGAGTCCTACCCCCACAACATGCCAACATTTGCCTCTAAGTCTGAGTTAGCACAGCCCAAGCAAGTAGAACAAAATGCTAACCCAGGGCCAGCTAACCAACCCCCTCAACCAAACACTGAACCAAACACAGAGCCACCTGCATCATCCTCTCAACAGGGTGGTGTTATTAAAAAGAAGAGAAAGGAGATAGCCTTTGAACCCTTGGAAATGCTAACAAACGCAGCATTGAATGTTGAATTAGGCTTATAAAGTGAGGCGCCTGTGTCACCCTTGCAAAAGCCAAAGAAGAAGAAAGCTAAGAAAACCACCTCTTCAGTCACACAAATGGCTGAAGTTGTAAAATCAGGGGCAAACAGCTCACTAGATGTACCCTCTCAACAGGGTGCATCTATAGAATCAAGCATCCTCCACAATGCACTATCTTGTAATGAGTCAGCACCTGGGAGTGATAAGGAGTTAGTGGACCTTATATCCACTAAATACATTCCATTTCGGCTTAAATTGACCGCTTGTACCCGAGTGTTTAGTGTCTTTTGATGTGTTTTCTTGTTTTTAGTGTGTAGAGTATCGTTTGGGGAATAAGGTGGAGGAATTGCGTGTTTCGGATGGTTTAGAGCTGGAAGTGTCGAGGGCTGAGATAGCATGTCGATCAGGGAGCATATCGGAGCATTATGCAGCAGCCAACAGAGGAACGGAGCAAAATCGAGATTCTGGACAGGAGGGCCAGGCGCGCCCGCGCCTGTATAGAGCTCGCCCGCGCCCTGGCTGGCTGAGAAATACTATTCTTTTTTCTACGGTTGGGCTTGTTCTGAAGGGCCGGTTCGGATAAGATGTGCAGCCTTATGTCTTGGAAGCCCAGTTATTATGTACTATTGGGGAAAAGCCCTAATTATCAATGAGGAGATCGTATTATTCTAAGGTGGATTGGGAGAGAAAGAAGAATCATTGGGAGAGCATCAAGCTTTTTGGGGGTTTCATAGTTTTCATTTCATATTTGTAATCTCCTATTGCGTTGAATGCTCGGTTGTTTTCGTATACTCTTTCACTACTCTTGTTTGGTTTATCGTAACTCTTTTTCGATCATGTTTACACTTGAACCCATGATGGCGATTAGGTCGATTATGGGCTAACTCGTTATCATGGGATTTTAATGGATTTTTCTATGGATTCTAGTAATTAAGTGTTTTTTATGCCTTGGTGTGTGATTGATTGTATTGATTTCCTAGTATGATTACGCTTATTCGTTATAGGTGACTCGCGAACACCTGTAATTGTTTGTTTAATCCTGGTGAATGCGAAAGTGGATCTAGGGTTTAGAACAATTCATGCTAGCATAGGTTTTTGCATGCAAAGAACATGTATTAATTTGTGGTGTAATTCTAACCATCTTGCACTGACTATGTGGTTTTCTGGATGCTTGATTTTCAACCGGTATGTGTTCAATTGCTATAGACATATAGGAACTACGCATATTTGGTGACTACTTGACTTCTATCAATCGTGGATGATCAGTAGGATGGTATACGCACAACGAAAGTTGGTGTGTATCAGTTTAGTGCATCTAATCAGTAATCAACTCTGTCACATGTTAGGTTAAAGGGGCATAAGATTCTAGATGAAGTGGTTAATGAAATTGAAATCCCATGTTTGTTTATTATAAGTTAATCGTTAAGTTATTTTCTCGTAATTTTCATAGTTGGTATTTAATCATTAGTTAATCAAAACCAAAATTGTGATTGTCTTGGCAGTGAGTGTAAATCATAAGCTGGTGTATAAGTGAACTAAAACGAACAATTCGAGTCTCTGTGGGAATGAATCCTATTTACCATATATTACTTGTTGACCACGTTCTCTTGCGTGAATAAGTGCGAACAAGTTTTTGGCATCGCTGCCGGGGACTCGGTTCATTGTTTGTTTAGTTTATGTTCTTGTCATCAATTTGGATTAAATTCACTGACTCGGACGTTTTTCTCACTTATTTACTTTTGGGTTTCTCAGGTACTATCTTGAGCGTGTATGCGTACTCGTTCTCAAGTTCGTGAAGAGAATCTGGTAGGAAAGGAGCGAGAAGAGGAATTAGTATAAGAAGTTGAAGAAGAGTTGGAAGTTACTGAAGAAATGGCAGATAACAAGGCGCTAAAGGAATATTCTCAGCCCAAGATTAATGATATTCAGTCGAGTATTGTGCGGCCGGCTATTGCTGCAAATAATTTTGAGATCAAGCCGGGCACGATCCAAATGGTCCAGAACTCAATCCAGTTTGGGGGTTCACCTGTTGAGGATCCTAACATGTATATCAGAGATTTCATTGAGATCTATGACACCTTCAAAATCAACGGGGTTTCTGAAGACGCTATCAAGCTAAGGTTGTTCCCATTCTATTTGAGGGACAAGGCAAAAAGCTGGTTGCATTCACTTCCAGCGGGTTCCATCACTACATGGGAAGATCTGACATAAAAATTCTTGACTAAATTCTTTCCTATGGCAAAGACTGCTGCCATGAGGAATGCTCTTACACAATTTAGTCAGCATTCTGGTGAATCACTATGTGAAGCTTGGGAAAGGTACAAGGAGATGCTTCGGAAATGTCCACATCATGGGATGCCAGATTGGATGGTCATCAGTGGTTTTTACAATGGGTTAAGCCATTCTCGAGAAATGCTCGATGCAGCATCTGGAGGAGCTCTGTGGGCCAAAAGCTATGAAGAGGCCTATAACTTGATTGAAATGATGGCTGCGAACGAGTATCAGAATCCGACCCAGCGTATTCCACAAGGTAAGGTTGCAGGTGTTCTTGGAGTGGATGCCACAACAGCTATAGCAGCTCAGCTACAGGCTCTATCCATGAAAGTGGATTCATTAGCTAAAGTGGGGGTTCAACAAGTCGCCATGGTTTGTGAATTGTGTGCGGGGGCTCATGAAACTAATCAATGTGCAATTTCTAGCGAGTCGGCACATTTTGTCAGCAATTATCAGAGGCCTTCACAACCTGCTCCTAACACATATCACCCCAATAATAGGAATCATCCTAACTTCAGTTGGAGCAACAATCAGAATACCATGCAACAACCATCTCAGGGTTAGCAGTATAGTTCGAAGCAGTTCAACAATTCGGGTTATCAACAACCCTATGCCCAAAGGCCACCATACCATCCACCTGGATTTCATCAACAACATCAAGGAAGTCATGTGCAGTCGAATGAGAAGTCAGAGATGGAAGAATTGCGAATGATGTGCAAGAGTCAAGCAGTATCTCTGAAAACTCTTGAAAACCAAATTGGCCAACTGGCCAATGCTCTTTTGAACAGACCTCAAGGGCAATTACCTAGTGACACGGAAGCAAATCCGGGTAAAAAGGAGGTCAAGGAACAGATTCATGCTGTTACATTGCGTTCTGGAAAGGTTACAGACGATCTGGTGGCCAAAAATCAGCTTAACGAAGAACTTGAGAATTTTGTGAATAGTGAATTGGGGCGCGGGCGCGCCTGAGGGTTCTGTTCATTCTTCAATTTCTGTTCTTCCGGTCGTTCAGAAGGCATCAAGTGAGGAAGAAAGGGAAAAGTCAGCTGGGAAAACAAGTTCCGAGAGTAAGGAAGCTAGCAAGGAAGTTTATCCGCCTCCGCCATTCCCTAAAAGGCTTCAGAAACAGAAGTTTGATAAGCAATTTGCAAAGTTCTTGGAAGTGTTCAAAAAGTTGCACATAAATCTACCGTTTGCTGAAACCCTGGAACAAATGCCAAGTTATGCCAAGTTCATGAAAGGCATACTTTCGAGGAAATTGAAACTCGAGGAGTTAGAAACCGTCGCTTTGACGGAGGAGTGCAGTGCTGTCTTGCAATAAAAGTTGCCACCTAAGCTGAAGGATCCGGGGAGTTTTACCATACCGTGCATCATTGGGAATGTTTCCTTTGACAAGTGTTTGTGTGATTTAGGGGCAAGCATCAACCTCATGCCTTATTCGGTTTTCTTGCAACTTGGTCTTCCGGAGCCTAAGCCTACAAACATGTCACTCCAGTTAGCTGATCGCTCAATCACCTACCCTCGAGGAATTGTACAAGATGTTCTGGTGAAAGTGGACAAACTTATCTTTCCAGCGGATTTCGTCATACTTGATTTTGAAGAAGATAAGAAAATCCCTATCATTCTTGGGAGACCATTCTTGGCCACGGGTCAGACCTTGATTGACGTGCAGAAAGGGGAACTCACTATGAGGGTGCATGATCAGAATGTCACCTTCAATGTTTTTAAGGCTATGAAGTTTCCAACTGAAGAAGAGCAGTGTTTGAAGATAGACTTGGTTGAGTCGGCAGTGCAATCAAAAATTGAGCATCTGCTCATGAATGACACATTGGAAAAAGCACTAATTGGTGATTCTTTATTGGAAGAAAATGATATAGATGAGCAACTGCTATTCCTTGATGCTACTCCATGGCAAAGGAAATTTGAGAGACCAGTGGAATCTTTAGGTCTATCTGAATTGAAGGGGTCGCATCAGCGGTTGAAACCATCCATTGAAGAAGCTCCAACTCTAGAGCTCAAACCACTACCTGATCACTTAAGGTATGCCTCTCTTGGTGAGTCATCTACTTTACCTGTGATTATTGCTGCTAACCTGTCAAATTCTGAGGAAGACAAGCTCTTGAGAGTTCTTAGAGAATTCAAATCAGCCATTGGATGGACTATTGCAGACATCAAGGGGATTAGTCCGGCTTACTGTCAACGTAAAATTCCACTACAAGAAGGGAGTAAACCAACAGTGGAACATCAGAGATGTCTAAATCCAATCATGAAAGAAGTTGTGAAGAAAGAAATTATCAAGTGGTTGGATGCAGGGATTATCTATCCCATTTCTGATAGTTCATGGGTAAGCCCAGTTCAATGTGTGCCGAAGAAAGGGGGCATGACGGTAATCACCAATGAGAAGAATGAACTTATCTCCACTCGCACAGTCACTGGTTGGAGAATCTGTATGGACTACCGGAAATTGAACAAGGCCACCAGGAAGGATCATTTTCCTTTGCCCTTTATCGATCAGATGCTAGACAGACTTGCAGGTCATGAGTACTATTGCCTTCTGGATGGATATTCTGGGTATAATCAAATTTGTATTGCTCCTAAGGATCAGGAGAAGACGACATTCACATGTCCATTTGGTACATTTGCTTTTCAGCGGGTCTCTTTTGGTTTGTGTGGTTCACCTGGCACCTTTCAAAGGTGTATGATGGCTATCTTTTCAGACATGATTGGTAAGACCGTAGAAGTTTTCATGGATGACTTTTCTGTAATTGGTCTTTCTTTCGACGAATGTTTGCAAAATCTGGGTGCGGTTCTGAAAAGATGTGTGGAGACTAATCTAGTGCTTAACTGGGAGAAATGCCATTTCATGGTGCAGGAGGGAACTATCCTTGGGCACAAGGTCTCACGGAGAGGTCTAGAGGTGGACAGAGCAAAAATAGAAACGATTGAAAATCTTCCACCACCTAATTCAGTGAGAGGGATTCGCAGTTTCCTTGGTCATGTAGGGTTCTACAGGCGTTTCATCAAAGACTTCTCAAAAATCTCCAAACCGTTGTGTAAGCTCTTGGAAAAGGACTTTCCTTTTAAATTTGACGAAGAATGTTTGACCGCTTTCGAGACTCTGAAAAAGAAATTGGTTTCAACACCAGTGATCGTTGCTCCTGATTGGAGTGAACCTTTCGCTATGATGTGTGACGCTAGCGATTATGCAGTGGGGTCCGTTCTTGGCCAAAAGAAAGAGAAAGTGTTTCATGTGATCTATTATGCATGCAAGACCCTTAATGAGGCTCAGTTGAACTACACTACTACTGAGAAGGAGCTGTTGGCCATAGTCTATGGTTTTGAAAAATTTCGTTCTTACTTGCTTGGTACAAAGGTAATGGTGTACACGGATCACGCGGCTATTAGATATCTGCTTTCTAAAAAGGACTCCAAACCTCGGTTGATTCGTTGGGTACTTCTGTTACAAGAATTTGATGTGAAGATTAAGGATAGAAAAGGGACAGAGAATCAAGTAGCTATCTATCTTTCTCGACTGGAGGACACTGGTAAATCCTCTCGAGACGGTACCATCATTAATGAATTCTTCCCGGATGAGCAATTGTTTAGGGTGCAAGAAGAAGAGCCATGGTACGCAGACATTGTGAACTTTCTGGTTAGTCAAGTGATTCCACCCGAGCTCTCTTATGCACAAAGGAAGAAGTTCTTGCATGAAGTCAAATGGTATCGTTGGGACAAACCATATCTGTTTAAACAGGGAACTGATCAGGTTATTAGAAGATGTGTGCCGTACAGTGAAACAGAGGCTATTCTGAGGGATTATCATGCCACGACATATGGAGGCCACTATGGAGGTGAAAAGACTGCAACTCGAATTCTTCAAGCGGGTTTCTATTGGCCTTCTCTTTTTAAGGATGCTCATCAGTATGTCTTAAGGTGTGATCGTTGTCAGCGTGTTGGTAACATATCGAGGAGGGATGAGATGCCCCTTAATGTAATGTTGGAAGTGGAAATTTTCTATGTTTGGGGAATCGACTTCATGGGACCGTTTATCTCCTCATGCAACAATCAATATATCTTGCTAGCCGTTGATTACGTCTCTAAATGGGTTGAGGTCAAAGCACTCCCGACCAATGATGCCAATGTCGTGCTTAAGTTCCTTCAGAAGAACATCTTCACCAGATTTGGCACTCCTCGAGTCATTATCAGTGATGAAGGCACTCATTTTTGCAATCGAAAGTTCATTAATCTTATGGCCAGATACAATATCAATCATCGGGTAGCTACAGCATACCATCCTCAGACCAATGGCCAAGCTGAAGTGTCTAATCGTGAAATCAAGCGTATTCTGGAAAAGGTGGTGAGTCCTTCAAGAAAGGATTGGTCTCTGAAACTCGATGAAGCCGCCTGGGCTTATCGAACGGCATATAAAACACCTTTGGGTATGTCGCCATATCAGCTTGTCTATGGGAAAGCTTGTCATTTGCCGGCAGAATTGGAGCACAAGGCTTATTGGGCTTTGAAGAAGCTAAATTTTGATCTTAAAGCCGCGGGTGAAAAGAGAATGGTGCAACTCAATGAGATGGACGAGTTTCGCTTGCAAGCCTATGAGAACAATAAACTCTACAAAGAAAAAGTGAAGCGATGGCATGATTGTCGTTTAGTCAACAAGGTATTTGTTCCTGGCCAAACCGTGTTGTTATTTAATTCTCGCCTTCGTCTATTTCCAGGAAAGCTTAAGTCGAGATGGTCAGGGCCCTTTGTTGTCAAAACCGTGTTTCCGCATGGAGCGGTTGAAATTTTTGAGAAATCACCTGATCAGTCCTTCAAAGTCAATGGTCAGAGACTGAAACCGTACTTTGGTGAGGTATCGAATCGTGGAGCTGAAATCGCGATTCTTGCAACTACTGAGTGAATCATGGAAGTCACGTCAAGCTACTGACGTAAAAGAAGCGCTTCGTGGGAGGCAACCTACGTTTTGTTGTACAAGAATGAAAAAAAAATGAAAAAAAAGATCCAAAACAGAAAATTAAAGAGGGGAAATCAGTTTTTGGGGTTTTTAACCTATATAAACACATACCCACTACACCACTTCTACAATTACAAACCCTAGCCACTACTTTCATCCAAATCTCTCAAAACACAATCCAACCTAAACACACAAACCTCTTCCCATCAATTCCATGGCTTCTAAGAGAACAAGAAGATCTGTGGCCTCTAGTGATTCTTCATCTTAGTGGGGGGAATGCTCCTAGTTTCAATTCACCAGAGGCTCAAGAAGAATTTACGCGATTGTTGACCAAGCCAGTGGTCAAAAAGAGGGGTTTTACTCCGGGTATCATGGATGGAGATCTGGTGGGCATGATTATGAGGCGGGGATGGGATACGGTGTGTGAGGTGGCTGAGGCGGTACCTTTGAGTATCGTTAGAGAGTTCTATGCTAATGCAAAGAAACTGAAGAATGGGTATTCTACAGTTCGTGGTTTTGTGGTCGATTATACTCCTACTGCCATCACTAGGGTTTTGGATGTTCCAGCACCTGCACCTGGTGAAGAGGACTATGGGGTGAAGGGTCGTGGGGATGTAGATCTTGAGGCCATTCTGAGGCAGATGACAGTTCCGGGCAATGAATGGAAGCACAGGGCGGGGTCGACGGAGCCGATTACTTTTCCGGCTTCTGCGTTGAACAGGTATGCTAAGGCCTGGAATTTGTTTATTTGTGCAAACATATTACCATCCTCGCATTCTCATGAGGTGACTGTGGAGAGAGCTATTCTTTTGTGGGCTATTGTGAATGACAGGTACATCGATGTGGGTAGTGTTATTCATCGGAACATGATTAGGTTCATGCAAGGGGGTTCCACTGCAGCAATTCCTTATGGCTCAGTGGTTGTTCGATTGTGTTTAGATGTGGGTATTCGCTGGCTAGCAGAGGAGCAGTTACAGTTGCCAGCTAGCTGCATAGACAAGGCGGCTATTGCTAGGTTGGCTGAGTGGGATAGTGGTGAGCCACATCCGCGAGGCTTGGGTTACATTCTGGGTGGTGATGTGCCACCACGTCCGCAGCAGGAGGCTAGAGCTGGTCCTTCGAGAGCACGGAGAGGTGTTGTGAGTGAGAGTACTGGTTTGACCGAGTCTCACTTCAGGAGGCTCGCTAGGCGGATAGATGCTGTTGATGAGAGGCAGAACCGTTTTGCTGATGATCTGGCACAGGCTTTGGGCACGGCATTTTTTTGCTACAGGGGTTGAGGTTGTTTGGCCTCGGTATGGAGATGGAGTTGTTTATCCACCACCGGACTCACCCGAGGAGGGTGATCCTGCTGATGATTGAGGTATCTCTGTGCACTTTATTTGTTTCTTGCCTTCAATGGGGACATTGAAGATTTTAAGTTTGGGGGTGGGAAATGAAGATTGTGATTAGTAGTTAGATGCATATAGGACATGTAGTGTAGTATTATCATGCATATTGTTTAAATTGTTCATCATGTATCATGCATATTGTTTATTTGTGAGTCATGTAGTGGCATTCCAGATTGCATAGCATAATTCATGCATTCATGCATTTTCCATGATCCCTTAGAACGAACTAATTTTGACTGGTAGGTAGGTGTCTGATTGAGTGCACTAATGATGAGTAGAGGGTTGCTTTATAGTTCTTATGAAACTGATTTGCTTGTTCAAAAACAAAATTTTTACACAATCACAGTCTCATTGAGTGCTTTTGAATTGGACCCAGCCATGTCTGTTTGGTTGCTAAAAGTTAACACCTAGTTTAAACCTAGAATGTTTGATAGATTCTTGAAAGCGAAGGAACACTTAAGTATAAGTTTGGGGGAAACAAAGAAATTCATGATAATTGTGAATAGTATTAATAAATAAGTGTCAAATGGCTAGTAGCCGGCTCATATTTATATGAGTGGTCTAGGGTTGGAGATGAGAATTCTCACTCCAGATTGTCTAGTAAAAAAAAAAATACTCGAGCAATTAAGTACGAGGGGACTTTGTGCCTAGTGACCTAAGGCTTTTATAGTCTGGGATCCACTGACCTAACGCTCGTTACATGGGTATTATTGTATAAGCCTTTAGGGGTCTCATCCATTGCACGGTTAAATAAGCATGCGTTGTATATATAGTGTTATGTGTCATATGTGTTAGTAATTAATCATGATTTCTTGTCAACTCAAGTGGACTATGGCGGTGTATCTGGAGGGATCTTGTGTCTAACGTTCATTCTGTTTTTAAACCTGGTGGTTGTTTGGCTAAGAATAGGTATGGTCTTGGTTTGGTTTGGGGGTATCTCTGATGAGCACAGCACGCGTGCACATTTCTGTCCATGTACTGTTAGTATATGGGGATTTAGGCGAGCTCTATTTGGATTTAGTTGCATTTCTTTGAGTATTTGCTTGCTTGTTGGTTTTGGTTGGTTTGAAGGGGATCACTTGCATTTTCATATTAGTTGCATTCATGCATTGTATTTCATTGGATTGTTTAGTGTCTGTTTATGCTTGGGGACAAGCATCGGTTTAAGTTTGGGGGTGTGTTAGTGGACTTTATGTCCACTAAATACGTTCCATTTCGGCTTAAATTGACTGCTTGTACCCGAGTGTTTATTGTCTTTTGATGTGTTTTCTTGTTTTTAGTGTGCAGAGTATCGTTTGGGGAATAAGGTGGTGGAATTGCGTGTTTCGGATGGTTTAGAGCTGGAAGTGTCGAGGGCTGAGATAACATGTCGATCAGGGAGCATATCGGAGCATTGTGCAGCAGCCAACAGAGGAACGGAGCAAAATCGAGATTCTGGACAGGGGGGCCAGGCGCGCCCGCGCCTGTATAGAGCGCGCCCGCGCCCTGGCTGGCTGAGAAATACTATTTTTTTTTCTGCGATTGGGCTTGTTCTGAAGGGCCGGTTCGGATGAGATGTGCAGCCTTGTGTCTTGGAAGCCCAGTTATTATGTACTATTGGGAAAAGCCCTAATTATCAATGAGGAGATCGTATTATTCTAAGGTGGATTGGGAGAGAAAGAAGAATCATTGGGAGAGCATCAAGCTTTTTGGGGGTTTCATAGTTTTCATTTCATATTTGTAATCTCCTATTGCGTTGAATGCTCGGTTGTTTTCGTATACTCTTTCACTACTCTTGTTTGGTTTATCGTAACTCTTTTTCGATCATGTTTACACTTGAACCCATGATGGCGATTAGGTTGATTATGGGCTAACTCGTTATCATGGGATTTTAATGGATTTTTCTATGGATTCTAGTAATTAAGTGTTTTTTATGCCTTGGTGTGTGATTGATTGTATTGATTTCCTAGTATGATTACGCTTATTCGTTATAGGTGAGTCGCGAACACCTATAATTGTTTGTTTAATCCTGGTGAATGCGAAAGTGGATCTAGGGTTTAGAACAATTCATGCTAGCATAGGTTTTTGCATGCGAAGAACATGTATTAATTTGTGGTGTAATTCTAACCGTCTTGCACTGACTATGTGGTTTTCTGGATGCTTGATTTTTAACCGGTATGTGTTCAATTGCTATAGACATATAGGAACTATGCATATTTGGTGACTACTTGACTTCTATCAATTGTGGATGATCGGTAGGATGGTATACGCACAACGAAAGTTGGTGTGTATCAGTTTAGTGCATCTAATCAGTAATCAACTCTTTCACATGTTAGGTTAAAGGGGAATAAGATTCTAGATGAAGTGGTTAATGAAATTGAAATCCCATGTTTGTTTATTATAAGTTAATCGTTAAGTTATTTTCTCGTAATTTTCATAGTTCGTATTTAATCATTAGTTAATCAAAACCAAAATTGTGATTGTCTTGGCAGTGAGTGTAAATCATAAACTGGTGTATAAGTGAACTAAAACGAACAATTCGAGTCTCTGTGGGAACGAATCCTATTTACCATATATTACTTGTTGACCACGTTCTCTTGCGTGAATAAGTGCGAACATAAGGCTGGCACAACACTGAGTGGAGAGCACATCACACTTGAAGCTCCCTCTATTTCTCAGGGGGAGTTGCTCCAATCTACAAGACACTCTTCTTTCAGAATCTTACAATGATATTTCTTTGGAGCCTGCAACTCAAGCAATTGAGGAGCAAGGCATTGATCACCAAGAATTTTCTTCTCGTGGTGAGCCAATGGACTCAAGTGACTTAGTGCATGACACTTTGTTCACCACCCAGGAACCACATTTAGATGGTGAGGGAATGCTAGCTGGGGCATATCCTAATGACACCATCACAAACAAAGAGGATTCACTAATTTTCACTAGAGACTTTGTGCCTGTGTCAACTACTGGTGTAACTCATCCCACTTCTGTGGAGATACCAGTAGTAGAGTCATTCCATCCGGTTACAGAAGTTGCATCTGTAACTGAGGAGTCTAGCTTGCCTAGCTCTAGCTCTGACTTCTTGTCACAATGGCTGAAGCCTGTGCAACATGACAGTGCTTCAGGATCAGGGTCTGCTCCACCACGATTGACGGTTGAAGCACTTCAAAGCTTAGTTGTGGATCAGATTCCTGAGTTTGTAAAGATAACTCAAAACCTTGTCACAACCAATATGTTAAACCCAGACTATGAAGCCATTCTGCTGTGTCACATGGATGATGTAGAGATGCAAAAAGAGAAAATAGCAGATGAGTCTGAGAGAGATGGGAATGTAGATGCCTGGCTGCAAGGGAAATATGATATTACTCTCAATGAAGCCATTCAATATCTAAGAGAGGAATACCTCACTTCACTGGGTTCAAATGCTAAATCTCTGACTCTTGGTGAAGTGTATGAAGCCATGAATGATTCTTACAAGGGATTCCTCAAGGCTGCACACTATCTTGGCAAGGGTGTTAAGACAGAAGTCAACAAGGTGTGTGATGAAACAGCCAAGACAGTGGGAGAAATCAAGAGAGAATTTGCTGCCAAGTTTCCAACTTTAGATCCTGTCCTCAAAACCATACAAGACTGCAAATCTACCTGCATCAAGATGGACAATGGCATGGCTTTGCTTCATGGAACTATCGGCAATCTAGCAACTCAAGTTCAGAATCTCTCTGGTCAGACAACTGATGCCAATGCCATGCCGAGGAACATGTTTACAAATCAATATGGAGATAAACTGGTGACTGAGGTCCCTGTGCATAATATGACCAAGTTTGAGGTAGTGAGGCTCAAGGAACAATCATTGTCTGGCTTTAAAGCTAATGTGTTATTCACCAAGGTGGATACTTTGGAGAAAGAAGTGAGCTCACTCAAGCAGTCAAATGCTCATTTTACAGACACAGTAACAACTCTCACTGAGAAGTTGGACACTCAAGCTACCACCACAGCTGATGTTCTCCTTCATCAACAACTGATGCTGTCTACAATGATGAAGCATATGGGCTCCCTCTACCTGATGAATCTGTTAATCCCACCTCTTCCAACCCAAGGGTCTCTACCCAAGCCTCTGTGCCTGACAACAAGCCTAAGGGGGAGAAGAGGAACTTAAGGACATCAAAGCCTAAGGGGGAGAGAAGCCTAAGGAGAAAGGCATAATCATAACTGAGGGTGGTCAACCAACAATCTCAAAACCTACAACCTCTCTGTTGGGACAATCAGATCTTGGCACTGCGAATTTTGATACAATAAATTAACGAGTACGAATAGAAAAGTCACCTTGTTAACGGTTGATTCCACGCTCTTCTATTGTATTCCCAAATTCCCTTGAGCGAAGTGTGGCCTTCGTCTTCTCAAGTTAACCTCTCTTCTTGCTCCTGGGTGGCTACAAAATTTTTTCGACCAACCCCCAGCAAGAAGAGAATAGGAATATATATAGGCTACAATAGGGATCATGGATAATTAGGTTGGGCCTTCTAATTACATCTTGAGCCTAGCCCAATGTAATTAAATATTAATTCAATCCACTAAAGAATTAATATTTGCACTACCTTTCCTAATACCGTAATTTAATTAATTAATTCGGTTCCAATATTATTTGCTTATTAAATTCCCCATGTTTAAAATATCGCATGTCCATTAATTAAATAAATTACTGATAATTCATTTAATTAATATCTTTTATCCTTGATCATCCACTCAACCTTTATTTAATTATGCCGGAATAAATCCACCTGCAGGGTTTCACATAATTAAATCTTTTTGAGCTTTCAAGGGGACATCATTAACCCGAATATTATCAGGACATGGATTCCTTCAATAAATAATATCCCACCATATATATTATTTCATCACCCAAAATATAATGAAATAAATCAAAAGAATTATTTCATATATAAATCAAAGCATGTAAATAATATATACGTGTCAATTATTATTTCCGGATTAAGAACCTAAGCATTAATAATAACATAGAATCTTAGTTCACCTCCTTAATCAGTATAAGGGAACAATTCTAAATTTGATCCTGTTCAATATACACAAAGTATACTAGTATTATTTATTAGTCAATATAAACTAATCTAAATAATACTACAGCCATTCCAGTGGATTGTCTAACTCCACCTGTGCTGTGAACCTTATTATATTATATAAACCGTATTTAATAATCTAATATTCTGTATCCCATTTGATACTAGATTATTCACAATATATAATATTTAGACAACATGTAAACATTTAAATGATTCTCAATTAAACCGGCCAGAAATAAATGTAAATACTTCAAATAAATATTTTCAGTATACACCAACAATCTCCCACTTATACTCAAAATATTCTATGAGTATATCAGTGTTTATTTAATCCACTATTACACAGAAAACTATGTGTCCATCCATCTGACTCCTATCGCTTCCACATGCCTGTCAAAAACCTTGGCTGGCAAACTCTTTGTGAAAGGATCTGCCCGGTTGTCTTCTGATGATATGTGAGCCACAACTATATCTCCTCGCTTTACGATTCCTCGTATGAGATGATACTTACGTTCAATATGTTTAGCTGCCTTGTGATCTCGCGGTTCCTTCAAATTTGCCACAGCACCAGTGTTATCACAATACACTGTGAAGCTCCTAGGCAAATTAGGTACCACATCCAAGTCCAAAAGGAAGTTCCTGAACCATACAGCCTCCTTTGCAGCCTCAGAGGCCGCCACATACTCGGCTTCCATGGTAGAGTCTGCAATGCATTTCTGCTTTACACTCCTCCATATAACAGCTCCACCTCCCAAAGTAAAAACATATCCCGAGGTCGATTTCCTCTTATCCCTATCTGATTGGAAATCTGAATCAGTATATCCCAAAGGAAATAGATCTGAGGCCTTGTAAATTAACATATACTCCTTAGTCCTTCTCAGGTACTTGAGTATAGTTTTTACTGCGCTCCAATGTTCCTGACCTGGGTTCGACTGATATCTACTAACCATGCCTACAGCAAAGCAGATGTCAGGCCTCGTACATAACATAGCATACATTAAGCTTCCACATGCCGAAGCATAAGGAACTGCTTTCATGCTCTCTATATCCTTAGGTGTCGAAGGACACTGCTCCTTGGATAGAGCCACTCCATGCTTAAAAGGTACAAAACCTTTCTTAGAGTTCTGCATGTTAAAACGAGCTAATACTTCATCAATGTAGGGCTCTTGAGATAAAGCCAACATCCTTTTCTTGCGATCCCTTATTACTTTGATCCCAAGGATGTATGCCGCTTCACCTAAGTCCTTCATTTCAAATTGTTTGAACAACCATGCCTTTATTGATGACAACATCTTAACATTGTTTCCAATGAGTAAAATGTCATCAACATACAGTACCAGAAAAACCACTCCATTTCCCTCACTTCTCTTATACACACATGATTTGCTTGGACTTTGATCAAATCCATATGACTGGACTGCCTGATCAAAACGAATATTCCAGTCTCTAGAAGCTTGTTTTAGTCCATAAATAGACCTCTTAAGCTTACAAACAAGATGCTCTTGGCCTTCCTTAATGAATCCTTTTGGTTGTTGCATATAGATGGTTTCCTCAAGACTTCCATTAAGGAAAGCTGTCTTGACATCCATTTGCCAAATCTCATAATCGAGATGAGCTGCTATAGATAAAAGAATCCGGATCGACCTAAGCATAACAACCGGCGAAAAGGTTTCCTCATAATCGATCCCTTCTTTCTGAGTATACCCTTTCGCAACAAGTCGTGCTTTCCAGGCTTTCACCTTTTTGTCAGATCCTCTTTTCTTCTTGTAGATCCACATACATCCAATGGGTTTTACACCTTTGGGTGGTTCCACGAGCTCCCAAACTTGATTAGAATACATAGATTCCATCTCAGATTCCATTGCCTTTTGCCAAAGATCTGCATCTTTATCTAGAATTGCTTCTTCGTATGTCCTGGGATCCTCATCTTGTTCACCAGAGACCAAGTCCGAGGACTCTCCCAAAAAACATGAATCTATCAGGTTGTTGAACAACCCTCCCACTACGACGAAGCACCGGTGTGGTATTAGTGACAGGTTGTGCATTTTCTTGTGATTGATCTACTTGTACTATTGGCAATTGGGGATTATCTGTCCCTCCCACTAGTTCCTCTAAAACGATACTACTCATGGGTTTGTGTTTCATTATATAGTCTTCTTCTAAGAATCTAGCATTGGTGCTAACAATGATATCTCGATCCCTAGGACTATAAAATGAATAACCTTTCGTTCCCATGGGATAGCCTACAAACAGCCTTACTTCTGTACGAGATTCTAACTTGGTCGCGTTCTTGTTCAGCACATGTGCTGGACAACCCCAAATCCGAATATGTCTTAGACTTGGTTTGCTACCAGTCCACAATTCTATTGGAGTCTTGGGAACCGACTTAGAAGGTACCAAGTTCAGAAGGTAAGCCGCTGTTTCTATAGCATATCCCCAAAACGACTTGGGTAAATCTGAATAACTCATCATCGATCTAACACTCTTTAAAAGAGTCTGATTCCTTCTCTCTGCTACACCATTCTGCTGAGGTGTGCCAGATGCAGACAACTGGGATGCAATCCCATTTTCTGATAAATATTCCCTAAATTCTCCAAGCAAGTATTCGCCACCACGATCTGATCGTAGTGACTTGATACATTTTCCAAGATGTCGCTTCTCCGCACTTGCTTTGTACTCTTTGAATTTTTCAAAGCACTCAGACTTACGGCACAACAAATAAAAGTACCCATATCTAGAATAATCATCAATGAAAGTGACAAAATACTCATAACCTCCTCTTGCTTGGATACTCATAGGTCCACATAAATCAGTATGAACCAATTCTAACACTTCTTTAGCTCTATTCCCCTTTGCTTTAAAAGGCCTATTAGTCATCTTACCTTCCAAGCAGGATTCACAAACTGGAAATGGCTCCACTGCCAACGAGCCTAATGGCCAATCTACTACCAGTCTTTGAATCCTCCTCAAGTTAATATGACCTAATCTTAAGTGCCAAAGATATGTTTGGTTCAATTCAGAAGGTTTCTTTCTTTTATTTGAGCTAGAAAGAATGTTATTAGTTTCCTTATGTTGCAGCATTGGTTGGATAGGATTAATAATATATAAATTGTCTTGCAATGTACCAGAACATATAACTCGTTTATTCATCATAATAGAAACATTACGATCCAAACAAACATTATAACCATCCATGGCAAGTTTAGAAACCGAAATTAAATTCCTTCTAAACGAAGGTACATAAAGACAATTGTTCAAAACCAAAATCCTATCATCGCCAAAAGACAATGTAATTATTCCAACTGCAACTACTGCTACTTTTGTAGCATCTCCCATGAACACATATATCTCGCCATCTCTAAGCATTCTGGATTGCTGGAACCCCTGCATAGAGTTACAAACATGGTCAGTGGCTCCTGTATCTACACACCAAGTGCTCGTAGATATAGCCGCTATATATGTTTCTGTAACTAGAGAAAGAGACATACCAGTATTGTTTGTCTTCTTAGGAAGAGGACAATCCTGTTTCCAGTGACCTGACTGCTTGCACCTGAAGCACTTGCCCTTAGGCTTTTTCACACCACCTTGAACTCCCACTGCATTAGCAATCTTTCCAGCTTTCTGTGTCTGAGTCTTTTTCTTCTTCTTACCTTTCGGTTTAGATGAAGACGCTTTCTCGGCCACATTCACTTGAACATTCTGCTTAAAGAGTCCTTCAGCTGCCTGAAGTTCTGTCAGAAGTTCCGCGAGACTATACATCCTTTTGTTCATGGTGTAATTCAAGCGGAACTGCTCAAAACTTTTGGGCAAGCTCATAAGGATAATATCGATCTGGGTTTCCCCATCAATATCAGCACCAAGGATCTCCATCTCATTCAGATGAGACATCATTCTGAGAACATGATCCCTTACAGGTGTTCCTTCAACCATCTGAGTGTTCATTAAAGCCTTCATTGCTACTTGCCTAGCAGCCCTATTCTGTTCTCCAAAAAGTTCCTTGAGATTAAAGAGCATATCTGAAGCAGTGGGCATAGCCTGATGCTGATGCTGCAAAACACCCGACATTGCTGCCAGAATGTAACATCGCGACATCTCATCAGCCTTAATCCACCGCTTATAATACTCCTTCTCACTTTCAGGAGCATCTTCAGCAGGCTGGTCTGGCTTGGGTTCATAAGTACAAAATTTGTATTCCTCAGCAGTCAACACTATGTCCAAATTACGTTTCCATTCAATATAGTTTGGTCCGGTAAGTTTGTTATCCTTAAGTATGGTGAATAGTGGATTAAAGCCCATAATGATCTAATCCTGAGAATCATACATGTAGCACATAATCAGATAGTTGCATAAATCTTAAAACCTATTGGTTTCCTCTAACAATTAATTAAAATTAATGCACTAATATTTAAACACCATAAGTATCTGGTACGCCACGATGGGTGACATATATATCACTTAAATTTGTTTAAATATTACTTCGGTCCTATTACTAAATAATACACCACGTTAGGGTGGACTATATATTATTTTTCATAGCTAAGTGTATACCATTATTAAATCTTAAATTAATAAAAAGACTGGATACCACCATTAAATATTTCAAATCAATAATCGATAATAGGATAATTCCCAGATCGGGGGGAGCATTGTCAAGAGGCATCACTTAAGACCCCTTTCTAGACAGAATCATCCTTTCTCTCAATATCAAAATCTATATTCAATCAGTGGTACCCTACTAATTAATTGAATTCTATGAAACTTGGTACGCCACGATGGATGGCATGTATACCTTTCAATATTCGTAATTAATTTAGGAAGTTTGTTCTAGTAATATCCATAACACTACCTGACACCATAAATCATACGCCACGATGGGTGGCATGTATATAATTTATATTCGTCTCAGTGTTAAATTACATACAAACAATAATGGAGACCATGGGATTTAAATCCTAATTAATTCCCTCACCCACTTAGAATTTTTATTTAAAATTGAGGAATTTTATCTAGATGCATCGCCCTATGTTATTTTTTCGAGGTCCACATGTTATAAAAATAACAAAACAAAGAACACATAACATAGCAGCATGCATCATAAAATTAAAGCAATAAATAAAATTAATGTCCATGTCGTCCTAATTATGTTAAACATGCAATTAAAAATTACACACATAATTAACAACACACATAATAATTATTTAAAGCAATAATTAAAAATTAAATAGCGGAATTAAAATTAAAAAAACATAATTTAAATCCACTATTATGGCCCCTTAAAAAACAATTAAATTTCCAGCCCTGTTCTGCTGAAAAAATCATTTTTCTGCCAAAACTCATCTGTTGCGCAGGTTGCACTGGAGTTACTGCCTGTTTTGCCCTGTAACGCATTCGGACACTGCGTTACAGACCTTTTTCATCCTGTAACGCATGCCTGTCCTGCGTTACAGACCCTTTTCCTCTTGTAACGCAGGTCAGACCTGCGTTACACACTTTGTCCAGAATTTGCACGCGCGCGCGCCTGCTTCTTCCTAGTTCTTGTTCCCAGACTTTGTTTCTTGAATTCTTTCTGTTCGAACTACTATACCAGCAGCCAAAATCAATTACGCAGCGGACAATTTTGTTTCTCCGATTTGATTTCCGATCGCACATAATTGTTACAAAATACCCGGATTTTTACATAATCCATCAAACAATTACATACAAAACAGATCTAATACAAAACTAATTTTGTAAATCTATTCTAACACGATCAACCCTCGTGTTTTACAACAACGATAAACCACGTGGAAACCAAATAAAATAACCACGATTAAACCACGTGGGATCCAAACACATAATTAAAATTACATGGCCATAATAGTGGATACTAAACAACCTGCAAAAGATTATTATCCAAGCACACCACTATACACATGCATATATAATTACGACATGGACATCGTATCAAAATTCGCAGAACCAATGAACCAGGCTCTAGATACCAATTGTTGGGACAATCAGATCTTGGCACTGCGAATTTTGATACAATAAATTAACGAGTACGAATAGAAAAGTCACCTTGTTAACGGTTGATTCCACGCTCTTCTATTGTATTCCCAAATTCCCTTGAGCGAAGTGTGGCCTTCGTCTTCTCAAGTTAACCTCTCTTCTTGCTCCTGGGTGGCTACAAAATTTTTTCGACCAACCCCCAGCAAGAAGAGAATAGGAATATATATAGGCTACAATAGGGATCATGGATAATTAGGTTGGGCCTTCTAATTACATCTTGAGCCTAGCCCAATGTAATTAAATATTAATTCAATCCACTAAAGAATTAATATTTGCACTACCTTTCCTAATACCGTAATTTAATTAATTAATTCGGTTCCAATATTATTTGCTTATTAAATTCCCCATGTTTAAAATATCGCATGTCCATTAATTAAATAAATTACTGATAATTCATTTAATTAATATCTTTTATCCTTGATCATCCACTCAACCTTTATTTAATTATGCCGGAATAAATCCACCTGCAGGGTTTCACATAATTAAATCTTTTTGAGCTTTCAAGGGGACATCATTAACCCGAATATTATCAGGACATGGATTCCTTCAATAAATAATATCCCACCATATATATTATTTCATCACCCAAAATATAATGAAATAAATCAAAAGAATTATTTCATATATAAATCAAAGCATGTAAATAATATATACGTGTCAATTATTATTTCCGGATTAAGAACCTAAGCATTAATAATAACATAGAATCTTAGTTCACCTCCTTAATCAGTATAAGGGAACAATTCTAAATTTGATCCTGTTCAATATACACAAAGTATACTAGTATTATTTATTAGTCAATATAAACTAATCTAAATAATACTACAGCCATTCCAGTGGATTGTCTAACTCCACCTGTGCTGTGAACCTTATTATATTATATAAACCGTATTTAATAATCTAATATTCTGTATCCCATTTGATACTAGATTATTCACAATATATAATATTTAGACAACATGTAAACATTTAAATGATTCTCAATTAAACCGGCCAGAAATAAATGTAAATACTTCAAATAAATATTTTCAGTATACACCAACACTCTCATGTTCAAGGCAAGGGTAAAGCCAAATTCAATGCACCTCTACCTTCTCTACCAACTGTCACTCTACCTCCTGTACACATCACTACCCCAAGTGGCCAAAAACAAACCATCACCTCTACAGTGGTTGCAGGATCTATGCCAACTGAGCAAGCTAAAACCTCCAGAAATGAAGAAGATCAACCAGTTGAAGTGGATGTAGTTACTGAGGCCAAGCGATAGAAGTAGCAAATTCATAAACTTATCATGATGCTGCCTTCTTGAAGTTTCAGCAATTATCTCGAGCAAAGGTTGGAGGGGATACATTGGAGTACAGAAGGAGTCTGAGAGAACAAATCATATTTCTGACAGTGATTCCAAGGAAGCTAAATCAAATCTATCTCAAGGAGATTATGATGGTGACCAGTGGTAAAATATGGCATCTCTCTTATGACACCTTGAAGGCTCTAAAATTCACAGAGATTGATGCTATCCTGGGGTTGATAGAGAAGAAGGGAGAGAACAATAAGAGTCTATATGCTGATCTGAGGAATGGTCAACAAGCTAGGTTGCTTGAAGTTTGCACTTATCCAAGAACAATTATCTATCAGTCTTGCACAAAGATTGAGGCTATCAAATAGCTGGTCATTCCCAAGGATCTCACTCTCCAGAATCAAAGACTTATCATTGACATTATTGATAAATTACAAAAGAAGAATGGGATGAGAACTGGTGAAGAAGTTGAGGCATTGCACATTCTCAGAACCTTCATTGCCACAGGTGAGATTCTAGAAATAGCCAAAGGAAGGAGAAATAAGGATGATGACGATGAAGACAAAAGTCATGGGAGAAGAAGAAATCACAGGAGTGATAAGGGTGATGAAGACAAGAAGAAGAAGAAGAAGGACAGCAAGGACAAGAAGGATGATGATGACCAAGGCAAAGTCTATGAGAGGAAAAGTGGAAAATAGCAAGCCTTAGGCATTGCTAACTGTAACCTCACCATAACACAAGACTCTAAGTCTAGGGTGAATACAGATAGTAGTGACATATCAAAATCTATATCTATGGCTTCTACAACTGTTTTGCCACCTCAAGAAGAGAAGGATACTCAACTCAAGAAACCATCTGTATGTTTCCAAAAGCAAACTGCTAATGGTGTACTACAATGGTCTACCAGCAAAGGTCACAAGTTTCTGCCAAGCAACCAAGTGAAAAAGATCAAATTCAAACATGCTGCAAGAAGAGTGAAGCCATCTAAATCAAGGGCCCTAACTATCATTCCAGGATTAAAACTCCAACCACTAGATGAAGACTTTGATGAAGACCAACTACATATCCTATGGGCTCAAAGAATCTATCATGTTGCCATTGTTGATGACTGCCTTGAAATTAAATATACTGATGGAAGACAGAAGAAATTCAGGCAAGGGACATGTCGACATTGGGGCAAGCTAGATGATATAGACAGGATTATTACTATGTTGGATTCTAAAGATAGAGTGGAAAGAGTATGGAAGCTGGAGTTGATTGACTTTGTCAAGATGAAGAGAGATCACCATGCAGAACAGAAAAAGAAAAGTGAGGAGCTGTTAAAGAAAAGAGAGGAGGAGTTTGTTGCTATGGAAGCTAAGGCTGATGAGTTAAGAGCCATGGGTCTATGTAGAGTCAAGTATAATCCTTACATTATTGAATACAAGAAATATGGAAGAACTTTGAAGATTAGAATGGACTACATCAGTTCCTACTCTGAGAAACAGCTGAATGAAGTTCTTAAAGATCTATCAGGCTCTCCTCTAATTGAGGAACTCACTGCTATAGAAGACATTATTCTTGCTATGGAAGAAAATGCAAAGAAGAAAGCTAAAGAAGCTGAAGAAAAGAAGAAAAATGAGAATCTGCAAGCCAAAGCTCAAGAGATGAATCCAAAAGGATATGGCTAGTAATTCTTCATAACTTGTAAGGATGCCTCTTTGTATTTTCAATCAAATTACATACCTGTACTTTTCAAGTTTTATCTTTATGTATGTTAGGCTTGTTATCAGACATGAAATTGTGACTAAGGGTCTTACTCACAATTTGGGGGAGATTGTTAGTCACAGAGGCATGCCTGTATACATCTAATAACAAGCCTAATTGTCTGTAATGCTTTGTATTACCTACATGACCTCTTAACTGAGGGAATCTCTAGTTGTAGAGTTTCTACTTGTTGTAGTACTTGTAATAGGCATCAATTTCAATCTGTGTAACTATAATTAAAAGTCAGAGAATAATGCTTGAAAGAAGTTCCAAGGATCATGCCTCAAGCTTGAAGATCAAGACTGTCAAAATAAACACAGTTAGATTTTGGAGAATGAAGATTTGCCTAAGTACAAATTCGAGAAGTATGTTTGTTATATTCGAGAAGTCTAGCCTTCGAGAAGTCAGGGATTCGATATCTCAAAAGACATTATTCGATATCTCTGAATGCAATGTTCGATATCTCATTCGATATCTCAGAGATTCGATATGTCTACTACTCTATTCGAGAACTCAGAAAGTGAACAAGTCAAAGTATCATTCGAGTTCTCTAGGAGTCAACAAGTCAATGTTCCATTCGATATCTCAATGACTCAGGAAGCTATTCGATATCTCAGGGATTCGATAAGTAAAATGCTCTATTCGATATCTCAAGGATTCCTGGAGAAAAGTCTTATTCGAGAAGTGATTCGATATGTCAGCTCAACAGTATTCGAGAACTCAGAGTTATCGATTAAGCCAATTCTAGTTCTCGAATCACCAACAGAGTTACTTCTCGACTGCAATCTTGGAGACAAAATACTGAAGAATTGTACAAGTCAGAAACCTGCAACAAGCCAAGACGCTTTATGGACCACATACTGTAAAGCACGTTGGAAAGCCTACAAAGAAGCTTGGAGAGATAGTACAAGAGATAAAGAGCTAAAGAAGTGGATCTTAACAGAGTTCTAAGAAGTCAAATCTGTAGCAGTTTGGATGTTTACTCAAATATAATAGACACATTAGAAAGCAAATTTGTTTGCTACCTTATTTGTTGTAAGCAAGTTGTTCACATGATATAAGTGAACAACCCTACTTCTTTAGCAAGTATCAAAAGAGTGATCAATAGTTTTTACAAGTAATATCTCTCTGAGAAAGAAGCTGAGAATGCTAACATTTGTATTCACATATTGTAGCAAATCTTTATCTAATACAATATTAGATTAAAGTGAGTGATCGTGTTCTTGTGTTTATATTCCGCACTTAGATAATCTGGTAAACACAAACACACACTTTGTTACACAACCAGATTCAAACCCTTAAAACAACCTTCACCTAAAACACTTATCAGAAGAAAAGTTTGAGAATCCATTCACCCCCCCTCTGTATTCTCTTCGGTATATTCAATACTCAACAGCACATGATATTAAATATAATAAAATCATATTAGAAATAATATAAGTAAAATAATATAATAAATATTTAAATGTTGTATTAAAAATAAAACTAGTAGAAAATATTCAAATTTTTATAATAAACATGTAAATAAAAAGCAAAAAGCAAGTAATCATTTTAATAAAATTAATATGTAAAAATATATTAACACATTATATTAAATAAAATAATCTTTGAAAAATAAATAAATAAAAATTTAAAATTATCAATCAAAATAAAATATTAAATATTTAAATCAGATAAAATAAAAATAACCATGCTTTGCATAAATATTAAGCTAGTAATACTGTAGTTAACTTCTATACCACATTCCTCATGCCCCCAGCCAAAACAATCAAAAGACATTGTCCTAATCTAATTATGTGCCCGTTCGGAAAATTTAAGATAGAACTTATAAATTACTTATTTCGGAAAAAATTTCGTATTTACATATTTTTTTTTTAGAGAAAAATATGTATGGGTAGTTTAATATTCGTTATCTTGCAAAAATAAGTTACTTATTTCAGAAAAGAAAAAAGTACATATTTCCTAACTTTTTTCTAGAATAAATAACTTATTTCTATTTGACAAAAAAAAAAATTTAACTTATTTCTGAAAAATAAGATTTTCCAAACGGGCCCTATAAATCTATACTATTATATAAAAGCTGAAACATTAAAAGTTTGGTCGGTCGGTTGGTCGGCCGGTCGGTACGGTGCCTGTTGATTTTACTTATTTACCCTTACTCAATTACAGATAAAATACATCCTACTAACTAATCAATTTCTTTTTTTAGGTAAAACATATTATCCTTTCTATTTTTCAATAAATAAATAATTTCCTTTTTCAGCAAAACACAATATTTTTTATATTTTATCTAACTAAAATTCTTCTTTATTAATCAATTTCTTTTTCAGGTTAAACATATTACCTTTTCTATTTTTCAAAAACTAAATAATTTCCTTTTTCAGGTAAAATACAATATCTTTTACATTTTATCTAACTAAAATTTCTCCTTCTTTGAAAACACTACGAGCAATTTTGTTTAATAAAATAACATAATTATATTATAATTACTATTAACTAATCAATTACCTTTTTCAGCCAAAACACGTTACATTTTCTCTTTTTTCTAACAAAAATCTCTCTTTTTCCAATTATTTCATTACCCTATAAAATTCATCCTACTAACTAATCAATTTCCTTTTTCATTTTTAACATATTATCTTTTCTATTTTTCAATAACCAAATAATTTCCTTTTTCAGGTAAAATACAATATCTTTTATATTTTATCTAACTAAAATTTCTCCTTTATTAATCAATTTCTTTTTTCAGGTTAAACATATTACCTTTTCTATTTTTCAAAAACTAAATAATTTCCTTTTTCAGGTAAAATACAATATCTTTTACATTTTATCTAACTAAAATTTCTCCTTTTTTAAAAACACTACGAGCAATTTTGTTTAATAAAATATCATAATTATATTATAATTACTATTAACTAATCAATAACCTTTTTCAGCCAAAACACGATACATTTTCTCTAACTAAAATCTCTCTTTTTCCAATTATATCATGGACGGTTACATTTTTCAACCAAAATACGTTACCTTTTTTCTTTTCTCTTACTAAAACCTCTCTTTTTCCAATTATATCACGGACGTTTCTATTTAATAAAAATAAAATAATACTATTATAATATTAATAATTAATCGATTAACTTTTCAGCTAAAACATATCATCTTTTCTAATTTTTTCTAATTAAATTCCCTTTTTTTCTAAAAATATCACGATCAACATTTGATATGGGCTGAAAATAAGCCCTAAAGACACATTTAATGTGGCATTAATTAGGCCGAGAATAGTCCAAACGTGGGGCCCACCAGCTGGGCCCAAAACCCTAAATATAATATTAATTTCGTAATTAATATTAAGGGTAATAAACAGCTCAGCAAATAAGAGTTGGATAAAGATAATATCCCTTTCAAACTTATCCAATAAGGCATCCAATTCAATATGGAAACTGATTCCTACAAGGAATAGATCTAGAACATTCCTCAAAGACTTGTCCATCAAGTCTCCAAATCCTACCATAATTCTAAGGCTTCTCAGCCTATATAAAGGGCCTGACCCCTCATTCTCAGAACTACGTTTTATTGGCTTGATTCTCTAATTTACAGAGATACGTAGGCATTCTGTGAGGACCGTTTAAGTCTCGAACGCAGAAGCAGCCATTAAAGCACGAAGCTCACGAACCCTAGCATTAAATATACAAACCCTAGCCGCAATAATTTCAACCTAGTTTTTATTCCACAACATTTGGCGCCGTCTGTGGGACTCAGACATCAACCATGGTTACCACTCGAAGAACAACACCGGTCTCAACCGAGGCTACCTCCGGAACCAGTCGTTGCTCCTCCTGTTGGTACAGGGCCAGGGTCTGTACCCCTATTGACGGAAACAAACCCGCGTAATCAGGCCTCTCAACCACAAGGGACGGATCCCCCCGTTGAAAGATCTCAACCTGAAATCGTCCCTCTAGGACAGGAGACTAACTCGCTCCAGATGGTGGTTTCTCCTCTCCCTCTGAGTAGCCGCCCGCCGCTTCACAGTCTCTCCACTTCTTCGCTCCCTGTCAACACCAACCCGATGTACGGGCTGCCTAATTACCCCCAAGATCCGAGGGATCCAGGACCAAGCGGTCATGCTCGGTTGATCCATGGGCAACAACAATCCCCTTATCTTAGAGGCCCGGCTCCTCCTGAACCAGGATACTATGATTACTCTGGTCCTTATACCGGAGACTCGTCATCTGAAGACGATGACCGAGACGAAGCCCCAAGGAGGCGACGCGCTAGTAAGGAGCCTCTGAGGAGGAATCCATCGAACCGAGATGGTCCTTTAACAATCGCAGAGAAAATTAAGGCTTATGAAGCCGAGATTCAGAAGTTGAAGGACGACCAAGCAAGGGAACTAGAGAGACAGAACCCTAATCAGACTCGACCTCCTCCGACTTCAGGAGGGATTCCCTTCATAGATCTGGAGAGGTCTTCAAGGAGACACCGAAGGGCTGAAGCCCCAACCAGAGGAACTACCAGGGTGGAACCCCCCAAGAATAATCCTAGAGATTTGATGCTACAAGGAGATCTGGATGATCCGACCCCTCCATTCACTGAGGAGGTAATGAATGCACATATCTCCCGAAAGTTTAAGATGCCCACGATCAAAGCTTACGATGGAACGGGGGATCCCGCAACTCATGTGAGAACGTTTACGAGCGCCTTGTTACTGCAGCCTGCCAACGATGCCCTTAAGTGTAGGGCGTTTCCCCAAACCCTGTCGGGCATGGCGCAACGTTGGTATAGTCGTTTACCTCCAAACTCTATTAGCTCTTTCAAGGAGTTGAGTACCGCTTTTGTCAGTCAATTCATTAGCGGAAGAATTCACGAGAAAAGCTCCGCATCCCTTATGTATGTAACACAGGGAAAGAATGAGAACTTAAGAGATTACATCAAGCGATTCACTAAGGAAACCCTGAATATCACAGATTTGGAAAATAAGGTGGCCATGGTAGCCTTGCAGCATGGAACCACGGATCTCTTTTTTAAGAGGTCGTTGGCAAAACACCCCCCTGAAAGCATGGATGAACTTCAACGAAGGGCGGACAAGTATATAAAAGCTGAGGACAGCATCAAGAAAGAAGCCACATTGGGCAATGGAGGGAACAAGCGGAAGCAAGAACAAGAGTACGATGCTAGGGACAAGTATCCCCGAGCTAGCAGAGACTCTGAATCTGCTCCAAAAAAGAACTCGGGTCCAAGGTTTTCAGAGTATGCCAGACTTAATGCTCCAAGAAGCCAGATCCTGTTGGACATTGAAAAGGAAAAGGACTTCCGATGGCCGAAGCCACTTAGAGGAGACCCAGCTAAGCGAAACAAGGAGCAATACTGCAGGTTCCACAAAGACGTGGGACATGATACCGACGATTGTAGGCAACTCAAGGATGAGATTGAGTTCTTGATACGAAGAGGAAAACTAAGTCAGTTCACCAAGGGTGTTGACCGTGGGAACCAGAGAAGGGACAATGACAGAAGGGACAATGTAAGGAGAGATAATAATAGGAGGGATGACAACCATGATCGCAATCCACAGCCCCGAAGGGCAGTTATCAATATGATTTGGGGAGGTCCGACAGCAGCTGGCACAACTAAGAATTCTCGAAAGGCTTATGCTAGAGAAGTAATGCACATTGTGGGAGAAGCCCTGAAGCGTGCTAAAACCGAGATGGTAATTGGTTTCAATGATTCAGACTTGGAAGGGGTGAAATTCCCCCATGACGACCCGCTGGTCATAACTCCCGTGATTGGAAACTCCGAAGTAAAACGAGTCTTGATAGACAATGGGGCTTCTGTGGATATTTTATTTCATGATGCATTTGTAAAGATGGGTTACAATGACTCTCAACTGACCCCTACAAACATGCCTATATACGGGTTTAACGGAGTGGAGTCTAACGTTGAAGGGACTATTCAGCTACCCGTGACTATTGGGCAGGAGCCTAAAGAGGCGACTCAGATGTTAAATTTCTTGGTGATCAAGGCAGCATCAACATACAACGCAATCCTTGGAAGGACTGGACTTCATGCGTTTAAGGCTGTGGCCTCTTCCTATCATATGAAAATTAAGTTTCCGACACGGAATGGTGTGGGAGAACAAAAGGGTGATCAGAAGATGGCAAGAAGTTGCTATGTGGCCGCACTGAGGGCCGATGGAGTCGGGGGGCAGGTCCTTCCGATTGAAGACATGGATGTCCGCGATGATGAAGAGCATAGAGGGAAGCCAGCAGAGGATTTGATTCCCGTACCTCTAGAACCTAATGACCCTGAAAAAGTTACTTATGTTGGAGCATCTCTGAAAGAACCCCTGAAGGGCAAGTTAATAGAATTCTTACAGAAGAATAGCGACGTGTTCGCTTGGACAGCAGCTGATATGCCAGGGATTGACCCCCAACTCATAACTCATAGGTTAAATGTTGATCCCAAAAGGAAGACAATAAAGCAGAAGAAGAGAAACTTTGCTCCGGAGAGGCAAGAGGCCATTAGGCAAGAAGTGAATAAGCTCTTGGAAGCTGGTTTTATTAAAGAAATCCAGTTTCCTGAATGGTTAGCGAACCCAGTCATGGTCAAGAAAGCAAATGGGAAGTGGAGAATGTGTATAGACTTCACTGACCTGAATGATGCATGCCCAAAAGATTGTTTTCCCCTGCCGAGGATTGATATGTTGATAGATGCTACAGCTGGACATGAGATGTTAAGCTTCATGGATGGATTCAGCGGCTATAATCAGATTAAGATGCACAAGGATGACATACCTAAGGTATCTTTCATAACTGACTTTGGTGTCTTCTGTTATCTTGTCATGGCTTTTGGTCTAAAGAATGCAGGAGCTACTTACCAACGATTGGTGAATAAGATATTCGCCCATCTGATTGGAAGAACCATGGAGGTATATGTTGATGACATGTTAGTCAAGAGCCTACTTAAGGCTGATCATATCAAGCACCTTGGAGAGGCATTTGAAGTGCTGAGGCACCACAAGATGATGTTGAATCCCGCCAAGTGTGCCTTTGGCGTTGGATCGGGGAAGTTTTTAGGGCTGATGGTTTCAAAAAGAGGCATTGAGGCCAATCCTGACAAGATCAAGGCGATTTTAGACATGGAGCCACCACGCTCTATAAGAGATGTGCAGAGGTTGACTGGTCGAGTAGCAGCCTTAGGAAGATTCATCTCCAAGTCTGGAGACAAATGCTTGCCTTTCTTCCAAGCGTTAAAAAAGGTGAAAAATTTTGAGTGGACGCCTGAAAGCCAAGAGGCCTTTGAGCAACTGAAGAAGTACATGGTTGAAGCCCCGTTGTTGACTAAACCAAGTCCTGGGGAGATTCTTAGTTTATACCTGGCGGTATCCGAACAAGCCCTGAGTGCTGTCCTTATTCGGGAAGAGGAGAAGGTCCAGAAACCTATCTACTACGTGAGCAAAGTGTTGCATGGGGCTGAGTTGAATTACTCACCCATAGAAAAGTTTGCTTTGGCATTAGTAACTGCCTCAAGAAAGCTGCGGCCTTACTTTCAGGCACATAAGATTCAAGTTCTGACAAACCAGCAATTGAGGAACATATTGCATAGCCCTAAGGCCAGTGGAAGGCTAATCAAATGGGCGATTGAGTTAGGAGAGTTTGACATCACATACAAGCCTCGTACAGCTATCAAAGCTCAGGCATTAGCTGACTTCGTGGTTGAATGTACTATTAACAACCAAGAAGTCGGGGGGCAAGAGATAATGACTACCCCTGGGCAAGAGGAAAAAGAAGAAAAACTTACACCCGATCTGAAGGAATATTGGGTGCTCTATTTTGATGGAGCATCAAAAACAAAATCTAGTGGTGCAGGTTTGGTTTTGCAAAGCCCCGATGGGTTCACAGTTGAGTACGCTTTAAAGTTGGATTTCCCTACTACCAACAACGAGGCGGAGTATGAGGCATTGATAGCTGGTTTGGGCTTGGCCAGAATCATGAGGGTCAAGAATCTCAAAGTTTGTGGAGATTCAAGGCTTGTGGTAGCACAAGTAAATGGTGAATTCGAGGCTAAAGATGAGACTATGGCAAAATACTTGAGAGTAGTAAAGGCTGTTATGTCCCAGTTTGAGGAGTGCTATGTTGAGCACATTCCAAGAGAGGAAAACATTAAGGCCGATGCCCTATCTAAGTTTGCTTCTTCTGAAATAGAAAATTATGCCGGGAGTGTCTACTTTCAGGTCTTGAAGGCCCCGACCGTTAATGCAAAGTTAGTGGCACCAATTGATATAGGAGGCTCTTGGATAGATCCTATTAAGGCACACCTGGAGACCGGTTGGCTCCCAGACAATGCCATGGAGGCACGAAAACTCTCAGTAAGAGCGTTGAGATATACTTTGATTGAGGGTATTCTGTACAAAAGGTCGTTTGTAATCCCGTACTTGAAGTGTCTAAGGCCTATAGAGGCAAGGGAAGCATTGGAGGAAGTTCATGAAGGAATCTGTGGGCAACACTTGGGGGGCAGAGCCCTAGCTCACAAGATAATTCGTTTAGGGTTTTATTGGCCGGAGATGTTGGCTGATGCACAAAACTATGTCAAGAGATGTGAGAGATGCCAGAAGCATGCCCCAATTGTGAGGCAACCGCCTGAGGTGTTGACCTCGATTAACTCTCCCATTCCATTTGCAATGTGGGGGATGGATATACTTGGACCTTTTCCCATGGCTTCAGCACAGAGGAAATTCCTAATAGTAGCAATTGATTATTTCACTAAGTGGATTGAGGCTAAACCCCTGGCCAAGATAACCACCAAGCAAGTTTCCCAGTTTTTTTGGGAGAACATCATCTGCAGATACGGAATCCCACGAATCCTTGTGACAGACAATGGGACACAATTCAACAATGAGGAGTTTAAGAAGTATTGTGAAGAGAATGCAATTGAGCTCCGTTTTACCTCGGTGGCACACCCTCAGGCCAATGGGCAAGCTGAGGTAGCTAATCGAATTATCCTTGATGGACTGAAAAAGAGGGTCGAACGCTCTAGGAATACTTGGGTAGATGAGTTGTTGCCCATACTTTGGGCATATCGTACCACTTGTAAGGTAACGACTGGAGCAACCCCATTTTTGCTGGCTTATGGAGCCGAGGCAGTTGTGCCTTTAGAAATCATGCAAGCATCACCTCGAGTTGAGGCATATGAGCCAGAAACTAATGACGAAGGAATGAGACTCGCCCTTGACTTAATTGATGAGGTTAGAGATGGAGCTAATGCGAAGAATGCTGAATATCAGAAGAGAGCATCTTTTCACTACAACCAGAGAGTTAAAGAAAGATTCTTTCGACAAGGTGACATGGTTTTAAGGAAGATTGAAGCCTCAGGAGTTGGCCAGAAAGGAAAGTTAGCACCAAACTGGGAAGGACCATATCTAGTCAGAAAGGTGTTAGGGCAAGGATCCTACAAGTTAGAAACCTTGGATGGGGTTGAGGTGCCCCGAACTTGGCATGCTGTGAACCTCAAAGTTTATTATATCTAAGTTCTTTTGACAAAGGCTTGGACTTTTATCTATTTATTAGGAATAAGGTTCGAATGAAACCATTTTAGAGCATGTTGCTCCCAGTAGAAGATAGAGTATTTATGTAAGGGTTGAACCCATTCTATTGATATCCATTGACAGCATAATGGAATTTATAATGTTTTCTTTATGAGTTACTTCTCTTTGTTAAAATAAACACGAAAGGCAAACGTTGAACTAACTTGTGAGTTTAGTACCAGCCAGGAGGCCAAGTACTTGAGAAATTCTAAAGTTTAACGAACAATAAGCAAAAAATAAGAACATGGAAACAAAAGGAACTACTGCATAAATAAGTTAAGTCATAAGCCCCGAAGGGCAAAAGTTCAGAATAAATAAAGATAAACAGAAATAAGCCACGCAGGGCCATCTACTCATCTAAGTCCTCAATAACTACATCTCCCTGAGTGGAAGAAGGATCTGCTGTCTCTACCCCAGGAGAAGAAGGTGGATCCTGAGTGGGCTGAGAGTCCCCATCCACTGCTGTCTCTGTAGCGATCTCCAAGGTATCTGTCAATCCAGGGATAGCAGGTACCGGGAACTTCTCCAAGGATACCCCCTCGATCTTCCCACTCAGCTCCTCGATGATCCCCTCCCAACACTCTTTGAAGGTGCCAGGAAAGTTTGCATCATACTCGGCATTCAGGACATCTTGAAAGTCCTTAGAAGCCTTGTAATCAGCAATGACGTGTTCCCTGTTCTGCTGCACCTCCAGCTGAAGCTTCCTGTTCTTCTCCTTCTCAGCAGCCAGCTCCTTCTCCACCTCCCTAAAACGAGCAAAGTTTGCCTCGGAGGCATCAAAGTATCTATCTCTATCCCTCTCAGCAATGGTCTTTTCAGCACGCACCTCCTTCAGGTTATGAACAGCGGCCTGAAGGTAGGCGTTCATCTGCAAAGGAAACAAGTAAATAAGGGAAAAGTAAATGCAATTAAATTAAAGAAGTTGAATAAGAAATTACCGAAGCAACAGCTTGAGCCCCGAGAAGCTCAATCTGCAAGTCATCAGAGGACTCCACAATGTGGACCCTGTCCCGTGGAGTAACCACGCTCCTGGACCACTCAGCTGCAGCCCTGGAGTCACCTACAGCTGTGTCCCTATTGCATAAACCCCATCCCACTGTAAAGGGAGTGAGGTCTTCCTCAATAGGAACAGGCTTTTCCTGAAGAAAAGCAGGAACACGCTCCACCGCGGGAGAAGCCTCATCTGTCCTGGCCCTTTTGGCCCTAGGGTTCTCTGTTACCACCCTAGTTGTGGCAGCAGTCTCCCTCTGCCTAAAAATCGCTCCCAGAGCAGTTTTGGCTGCAAAATGATTATAAGAAAGTTAGAAAGTTATATCTAGCATAAAATGTTAACAAAGCAAGAGGTGAGAATTACCCTCAGGGCCCAAATCGCTTAGCCCATGGGCCTGCAACGAATCTTTAGAAATCAAATTTGCACATTGATGCAAATTATCCGATGTTAACAAATTTATGGCGGCCTCTTCTTCCACGCCCAATTTTAAACTCCTAACAGGCCCATCAACGGCTCTGCAGAAGTTGGGCCGAAAATAGTTGTCCCAGTCGTCCCCATCCAAAAAGATATAAAACCATTCCCTTTTCCAATTAGGAAGGGAATCAGGAGCGGAATCCGAAACAAAACAAGAACGGGCCAAGGAACGGTGTTGGATTTTGACCCAGCCCGAATTATCAGAAGAATTGACAAATTTGAATAGATATCGAAAAACAGAGATACTGGGCTCAAGCCCATGTTTCTTACATTGGACCAAGAAACAATAGATAAAACGCCATGCATTTGGCATAAGTTGGGTTGGACAAACCCGGGCTTCGGCCAAAAGACGGTAAACGAAAGGAGGAGGAGGTAGGCGAAAACCAGCATAAAAAGTTTCTTTATAAATCCTAATGGCCCCAGGCTTTGGGTGACAAGCCCTTTCGTTTGAGGCCGGAGCAACGGCCCTATAAGGCCCATTAATATGAAAAAGTTGGGCTAGAATGTCTACCCTATGTTGTTTATATTTCGATTTATATTCATAAGCATCTAAATGAAGCATGTTTGGAAAAGCTTGACCAAACTCATTTAAAAGATCTCTAAGGGAAAAAACACTGGCATGGACAAGAGATGTTTTAGGGTTCTTACCCCTTGAAAGCCGTGGAGCGGTGGTGGAAGTGTTAGCGAGTTGTGACTGGCCTGAAGAGCTAGAATCCTCCATTGATATGCTTCCCTTGAAAGCTTAAAACCCAGAAAAGTTGAAAAAGGAGGTTGAAGAAGATGAAGATTCAACGATCTTCAAACGGAAACTGGAAAATAGGGCGGAGTAAAGACGCCGGAAATCGCCTCACGACAGAACCCTAGTAGAGCTTTTTTGAAAAATATTTGCGGTAAGGGAATGATAATTTTGCTGAATAGTGAAATGAGAAATGAGGGATGCACACTACTCTTTTATAGAGTTCATGGTTGGTCATTCAACCGGTTATATCCAGTAAATGGGCTGCCAACAGGTGACTGGGCCTTTGAATAGGCGGGAAGCCCATGAAATTCAAATTTTGAAATAATTCTACGACATTTTTAGAAAATAGGATAAAATCCCGTTAGAATTTAAAGGCAGGAAGCCCAATTAAAAGGCTATACCCACGCCCAGGAGACCAAACCTCCTAGGCGTGCCTAAGGAAGGTGTCTCCTTGGCGGGGGTACCCACGCCTAGCTCGATTTTCTCTAAAGAAGGCTATACCCACGCCCAGGAGACCAAACCTCCTAGGCGTGCCTAAGGAAGGTGTCTCCTTGGCGGGGGTACCCACGCCTAGCTCGATTTTCTCTAAAGAAGGCTATACCCACGCCCAGGAGACCAAACCTCCTAGGCGTGCCTATGGAAGGTGTCTCCTTGGCGGGGGTACCCACGCCTAGCTCGATTTTCTCTAAAGAAGGGTATACCCACGCCCAGGAGACCAAACCCCCTAGGCGTGCCTAAGGAGGGTGTCTCCTTGGCGGGGGTACCCACGCCCAGGAAGCATTTCCAGGGACAAAGGTCACCCACGCCCAGGAGACCAAACCCCCTAGGCGTGCCTAAGGAGGGTGTCTCCTTGGCGGGGGTACCCACGCCCAGGAGGCATTTCTTGCCAAGGTGACTTTTTTAAAAAGTTAATCCTTTAGAAAATTTTTAAATAATGTTGGGAAATTAAAAAATAATTCCCAAAAAATACCTGTTGGTACATAAAAATTCCTAAAATATTAGGAAAAGTACAGAAAAATACGAGGAAAATTATAGAAATATTTTCTTGACAAGTTGAGCAATAATATATGCTAATAATGCATAAAAACTCTATGAAGTGCCGAAATTGCTAAAAGCAAGCACAAATTAAAGCCTCGAATAAGGCAAATCGTCGTAAATGTGTAGGTCGCTCCACACTTTACAAGCAAGACGATACTCGTGAAACACTAGTGTAAACCAAAACTCCCATATAAGGGTAGGAAAATTAAGAAGTCCCAGGTAAGGGATAAAAACGACCCCGAGTCTCGATTAAGGCAAATATAACTTCTACGAAAACCTGATCAGTTTTCCTAAGAAGTTGGGGGGCAAATGATATGGGCTGAAAATAAGCCCTAAAGACACATTTAATGTGGCATTAATTAGGCCGAGAATAGTCCAAACGTGGGGCCCACCAGCTGGGCCCAAAACCCTAAATATAATATTAATTTCGTAATTAATATTAAGGGTAATAAACAGCTCAGCAAATAAGAGTTGGATAAAGATAATATCCCTTTCAAACTTATCCAATAAGGCATCCAATTCAATATGGAAACTGATTCCTACAAGGAATAGATCTAGAACATTCCTCAAAGACTTGTCCATCAAGTCTCCAAATCCTACCATAATTCTAAGGCTTCTCAGCCTATATAAAGGGCCTGACCCCTCATTCTCAGAACTACGTTTTATTGGCTTGATTCTCTAATTTACAGATATACGTAGGCATTCTGTGAGGACCGTTTAAGTCTCGAACGCAGAAGCAGCCATTAAAGCACGAAGCTCACGAACCCTAGCATTAAATATACAAACCCTAGCCGCAATAATTTCAACCTAGTTTTTATTCCACAACAACATTAATTTCTCATTTTTTAAAAACACTATGAGCAATTTTACTTATTAAATAACATAATTAAATTATAATTACTATAAACTAATCAATTACATTTTTCCACATAAATCATGTCATCTTTTTAATTTTCACACTACCTTTCTATTTTCTTTAACCAAAATCTCTTTTTTTCCAATTATGTCACAGACGGTTTTATTTAATACAATAAACTAAAATTATTATAATATTAATAATTAATCGATTACTTTTTTCAGCTAAAACGTATAATCTTTTCTATATTTTCTAACTAAAATCCCTCTTTTAATAGAAATATCATGGATAATATTAATTTCTCCATTTCTAAAAACTTTACGAGCAATTGTATTTAGGAAAATAACGTAATTAAATTATAATTACTATAAAATAATCATTTACCTTTTTCACCTAGAATATGTTACTTTTTTAATTTTCTCTAACTAAATCCTCTCTTTTTCCAATCATATCAAACCCATTCTATTTAATAAAATAAAGTAATAATTTTATAATTACTAACAATTAACTGATTACCTTTTTCAACTAAAACCTATCAAGGATCACGAATAACATTTAGAGAAAATTGGGCCTAAGGACAACCTCAAGGATCTCCCCTAAGGTTATAAGAAATATTACCTATAAAGTAAGGGTGCCCCGTAAGGGTTTTTTTGTAAATATCAAATTTTTATCAATAATTTACACAAATACCCTTAAATTTGTATTGATCTATTTTAACCTCAGGGTTCTAACCTCAGGCACATGAAACCCTAACATTTATATAATTATTATTAAATCATCTCATATAAAAATTTAAACTTCCAAAATTTTTGTTTTAAAAAAATTAATTTAAATTAATAAAAAAATTCATATAATATTAAAAAAAATCTTGAACTAGTGACAAATTAAATTCCAAAACATGATAAAGTATATAATGCTTGTAGAACATTCCAAAATCTTGAAGGCACCAATATGACCATCCTCCATTCCATCCCAAACACTTTCCGTTTCCAAACACACCATCCCCACCTCTACTCCACCACCAAAAGATCACTCTCCACCACCAAATCCATGTCATTTTCTTCATCAAAATCACCACCACCCCAAACAATAGAAAACCAAGAAAACTCTTCACTAAATCAAGAAAATAATAATAAAACTTTAATCACCCAAATCATAAATTACCACAACCAAACCAAACACTTCTTCACACACTACTCTAAATCCCCACATGGTCTTGACTGGGCCAACCAACCCGACCCGTTTCGCCGTTACATTTCTTCACCACTTCTCCCTCTTTTACACCCGACCCGACCCGAATCACCACTTTACTCATCTCTCTTCCATTCACTTCCATCTTCAAAACCCATCTCAAGATCCAATCTTTCTCAGTTTTTATATGATTCTTTGGCACTTTCAGCTTGGAAAACTACTGGGTTTTCAACTTGGTCACTTCGGGTCAACCCGAGTAGTGGTAATTTACACCCAACTGAAGCTTATATTATTGCCCCACCTATTGAATCTTTGTCAAGTTCATGTTTTGTTGCTCATTATGCACCAAAGTTGCATTCTTTAGAGCTTAGAAGTGAAATCCCATCTGGGTTTTTCAAGAATTTTTTTCCTGATGGTTGTTTTCTTGTTGGGTTATCTTCGATTTTTTGGCGGGAAGCTTGGAAATATGGTGAGAGAGGGTTTAGGTATTCTAATCATGATGTGGGTCATGCTATCGGGTCGATTTCGATGGCAGCTGCTGGACTTGGTTGGGATGTTAAGGTTCTTGATGGGTTAGGGTTTAAGGATATTGAGAGGCTAATGGGTGTGGAGTTAGAGGATGAGATGGTGATTCCAGATAGGCCGGTTAAAGGGGAGTTTCCGGAGGTTGAGTTTGAGCATCCGGATTGCGTTTTACTTGTTTATCCTAGTGGGATTGGGGAATTTGATGTGGATTATAAGGGTTTGAGTTTGGCAATTTCGGGGTTTGTGGATTTGAAGTGGAATGGGAGGCCTAATAGGCTTAGTAAAGAGCATGTTGTTTGGGACATTATTTATAGGGCTGCGGAGGCGGTTAAGAAGCCTTTAACAGATGATGATAGGTTGGTGAATGATCCGCTTGTGAGTGCGGGGGTTGTGAGTGGAAGTGTATATAAGGATATTAGTTTGCATGAATTGGTTAGGCAACGGAGGAGTGCGGTTGATATGGATGGGAAGACTACGATGACAAGAGAGACATTTTATCAAATATTGCTGCATTGTATGCCTTCGGGTTCAGAAAGTGGAGATAAGCAACGAAACCAGTTGGCATTGCCATTTCGAGCTCTGCCGTGGGATTCTGAAGTTCATGCTGCCTTGTTTGTTCATAGGGTTGTTGGGTTGCCAAGTGGATTGTACTTTCTGGTGAGAAATGCAGAGCACTTTGACGATCTCAAGGGTGCTACAAGACCAGAGTTTAAGTGGGAGAAACCAGAGGGTTGTCCAGATGGCTTACCATTATATGAACTTGCAAGAATTGATTGCCGTGAGTTGTCGAAACGTCTTTCTTGCCATCAGGTGTGTTTTTTTAACAGTCATTTGGATTTTTATAATATTATATGGTTTTGTTTCTACTGTGTTTATTGTCTGCGGACTTTTAGGCTTGAGTATAGACGTTGAAGGACTATTGAGGCCAATAAACTGGAAAAAAACAAGTCCACAGTCCCTTTGTTTTAAATGTCTGGTTTTACGCATGTACTAAATTTAAGAGTAGCAGGATGGTGAGAGACCGAGAGAATTAAATTGCATCAATACTTTGACATGCTCTATATGTAGGAATTAAGATTTATATGTAATGAAATTCTGAATAACTTTAGAGCTATCAAATCTTGGCTTTAGCCTAGCAGGGTAAGAGGAGGTTGAGAGATTCTAATCTCAGGTGGAGGGGAATTATTATAATTGACCATTTCCGAAAACTTTAGAACTAGTAAGCATTGTGACGACTCTGCCTTGCCGACAACTCTACCTTGCCTGTCTGCAACAATCGTCACATTATGACTAATATTCAAGACACAAAGTAATTTAATACTGATTTATATAAAAATGTGTTCGGATATCAGATCTTTAATTAATCCCCATAAAATTAATATTTGATCATCCCTGCATCTTCTCCTTTTGAATCACTGACCTATATATAATTAATTTGCATTTGAATAGTTTAGGCAGGCAATATGACTTCACTTATGTTCTTTTGACTTTTAGTCCGTCCACGTTTCACTTGCATTTAATAATATAATGATTTTATTAAACTAGTTCTAGTAATCACCTAGATGGATGACTATACTGATTCATGTGTATGATGTATCTACAGTCAATTTGATTAAGTCCTAGCTTGTCAAATGATATGGTCATCTGAATTGCAGTGCACACTAAACTGGTTCTGGTATTTGATATTAGCATGTTTTTTGTAAGTAATGAGTATGTGGGTTGTATATATTTTAGTTCTAGTGCATGAAGTATTCCTATGTTCAACATTGTATATATAATCTATGTTACCTGGACTCGGGCCCAGTTGCAAGAGTTGGCAAGTATTTGACAGATGTACATATAATGCTTTAGTTTTTCAATTTCAAAAACGTTAGAATCTCAGCTATATGCATCTAAAATTGGACAAAAGTGGGACCTGGCCGTATTTAATCGTTTTTACTGAAAAATTGTGTGTATTGTCAATAAGTATGTTGCACTTCATTTTATACAGGAATTAATAACAGAAAATCAGATATTGATAGCATAATAAACAAGTCCGCCAGAGGTGTTGCCTCTAACAAATAAGTTTATCAGAGGCTTTCGTCTTTTGTTTTTGGATTAGACTGCTAGACTGTGAATTTTTTGTTTGCATCATGAGTCATGACTTAAAACTTCAGACCAATTGCCACGGCCACGGGTATTTAAAGAGTCCGGGATCTGGATATGGAGTACATTGTGATGTAGATAAGTCTAGAAAATTAAACAATAAACTCTGCTCACATAATTATTTACCTCAATCTCTTGTTCAAGTACTTAATTCATTTGTTAGTTGTTGGCTAACAACTTGTCCGTGCCGTGTCCGTGCTTAACAACTTATTGCTAAGAGTTTATGTTCTGTATGCAGGACATTGCTAGTGATGGCTGCTTCAGCCTAGGTATGATTGCTCATTTTGAGCCTACATTGCAGAACAAGGGTGTTTGGATGTATCCTCGGTTATTCTGGGAGACTGGAATTCTTGGCCAGGTTTTGTACCTTGAAGCACATGCAGTTGGAATTTCGGCCACTGGAATAGGTTGCTTTTTTGATGATCCTGGTATGTTCTTTTTCATGTTATTGAGTTTTAAGTGTGATAGCTATGCTACTCTTATACCTAGCTCTAAGTGATGGGGAGTTGTGATGCAGTGCAAAACAATAGGAATAGTGCATTTTTGCGTAGGAATTCCAGAACTTGCATGGTGTTACAGGAATGTCATAATTTATAATAGAAAATAACTGGTTGAGATTTGCTTGTTGCCTTTAAAACTAGAAACATTCCTTTTATTTGGCACCTTCATTGCATGGATTGAAGCCTCAGTGATCACTATCAGTGCAGGGGTTCTGATGCAACTCCTGGTTTTTGTTGACTTTTGAAAGTAAAAACATCTATTAAGTACTAGGAAATCTTTATAGTATCTCAAATCCTGTAAAGAAAACATCGATGCCTTGTATGAGATTCGAAGATTGCATTTATTATATATAAGGCTAATCTTAACCAGTTACCTCCTACTCCGCCGCCTCCTCTCCTAAAAAGGGTTGGACTGCGCCCAGCAGATCCACCTCAATCGTTTTAAGCAAAGCGTCTCACTCTAGTTTGAAGATTGACAAACTTTCAGAAATATACTTTAAGATCAGACTTACAAAGAAACCTTCATATGTATATGTATATAATATTTTTTAGTGTTCTTTATTAGTAGGTGAAAAATTAGGGGCTTGAAATTTGAAAGTTTGAGGCCTTTTGTTTTAAAGAACTTATAAGTTCTAGAGAATGGATATGGAAAATTAAATTCCGAGATTGTATAAAAGTAGGTGATTTTTGGTTGAATGAATTTTCCAAATAAAATGGATGGGAGAGACAGAGATGAATTTGAGTAAAAAGATGATGTAGAATGTAGGTTTTTATAAATTGAAGATTATTGTCTTGAAATAATTTTATCCTAGAGTTGGTTATGAATGCTGAAAAGGTTTTTGTGCATCATGGAAGAATGGAAAGTGTAAGTTATGCACCTTAGTTGCCATATCACCGTTTGTTTTAATGTATATTGATACATTAGGAGAATAAATTTGCCACCTCATTAAGTATGTGATGACTTCCATCACATATATACACACACAACTGAAACAAGATAGCTTAAGGCTGAAATGAAGGAAATGGAATTAGGGATCGATAATAATGTGTTCAGTAGTGGAAAAATAGATTGATCACTGATATTCCCTACTTATATTTAATTCTTTTTATGTGTTACTATGTTATATGATTTTGTTTATGGTATTATATTTAATATGAACCAGTTGAAGATTAATATTAAAATCTGTATACCTGGTCCAGGACTAACAATGTTTTTTTAGTTTTAACTGTGGGGGGATATTCTATCTATTACTTTTCTTTTATTATATGAGCCAAATATATGCATAACCTCGTTGAAACATCAAAATTGAAAAAGTTGGCTCAAAGACATGCTTTTGTACATATCAATTGCTGTGGCCTGTTTTCTGCTTCCATTACTGTGTGCATGCAACATTTATTTAGCGTGAATATTGTGGAGGTTTTAAAGCATAACTCTTGTACTAGGTGGAATAGAGTTGCTCCAACTGATTATTAGGTTAAAGAAATTGCTATTATATAGATGAGTAAAATGATTTAAGCAATTACCACAGATGTGGGGACTGGGAATTATAATGTAGAGGCAGAAATGCCACCGGTCTTTCTTATTGCTCTTGTTGCGTAATGCTTCTAGAGAACTTCTAGCTTGTTACGTAATATGATTAAATAAAAGTATCGGGAATGTTACTTTTTGACAATTTACAAAAATGTCTTAGACATATTGAAAAATCTGTGCTGTTCCTTTTTGTAATTCAGGACCACCTTCGATTTACAAGAGATGTAATTTCATTTTCTTAATCTTGTGTTTGAGGATTAATAATAGTTGATAACGAACGATTACATCATGTTTGTGCATTTGACTAATACTATCTTCTTTCTGTTGGGCTTGCAGTGCATGAGGTTCTAGGATTAAGAGGTTCCAAATATCAGAGCCTTTATCATTTCACAGTTGGAGCTCCTGTTATAGATAAGCGTATCATGAGCCTACCTGCATATCCGGGTCCTGATGATCTATAATCCTCCATGATAACTCCAAGACCCGATCTAGTGCCTCCTCCGCCGTTCCCACGCCCGGTAAGAGGTGAAGCTGGTGGTTGGGCGTCTGCAAAACAACACCGGAGGGGGGTTTGAGCCCCGCGGCGCCTCCGGCGTGAGAATAAGTGACGGCTTTGGAGAGTAAAGATAAGGACTAGAGTATCTAATTATGGAGGGTGTGTGTATATGAGTGTATATGTAAAAGAGAATGTAACCCCTTCACCTTTTTCTCCTTGTCTTATTTATAGGCCAAGGATTAGGGTTTAGGGGTTGGTACCTGCAATCATGAGCGTCGGATCCTAGGTAGGTGGGACACTTGTCCTTCTCTGATAATTCCCACCTGTCCAGGTAATATCTGTGGCGGCGTGTGCCCTGGGCGTGTCAGCACGTGGTCTGATGGGGACATGATTGTGCCAACACTAGGATTTCCTTATCTGTCGCTGTCATGTAGGACCCTAGTCATGACTCGTGTCTCCCGTGCTCTTGTGCTCCCTGTGGCTGAGTTGCCCACTAGACCGGTCCAGGCCCAGTCCGGGCTTCCTATAGGCCGGACTCCTGGACTCCTGGTACCTTGGGCCGAGTCCAGTTGGGGTTGGTTATGGCCCATCACTCCAGATATGAGCTTTTGGCAGCTAAAGTGAATACGGAAAACAGAGTAGATTTGAGTTGAAAATAATTATACTAATTGTACAAACTGTTGCATCTTAGGTGGTCTTGTCCAGTGTTTGTAATTGTCCCTGCCATGGTATATGTTTGCAACCAGCAACATTACAGTACAGAAAATTTGTTATAGTATCCATTCCAATTTCCAAGTAATCAAGTAAGGTGTTATGTATATCCGTAACCAGGATATCCGACTAACACTATAGTAGAGCGGAAAAATATCGTAATGTGAGTGACTAAAAGGGAAAGAAAGTATACAAGAGAAAGAAATTGACATTCATGTGTTAAAGTAGTCACCAGTAAAAGTACCCACTCGTCTTCTTTTTATTTTAGTTGTAAGAGCAATTTCAACTCATCACTAAATCACTATAACAGTGAAGTGATGGATATAGTGACAAACTCACTTCAATACAACACTAAAATAGTGATCCAAGATCACCAAATGAGTTTTGGGTCATCAAATTTTGTGACAAAAGTACATTTGATGATCCTTGGTCACCAAATTTGGCGACTTTCAAAATTTCAACAATACCCATATATTTGTTAATAAAACAATTATTTTCCATCTATGTCCTACTATTTGTTCTTGTAATTTTTTTCCAACTTATTTGTTCTTGTAATTTTTAACTTTAAATTTTTATCAATTGAAACTTTTTTTCTTCTTAGCTCTTGTTAATTCTAAAATATTATTTTTTTAACTTTAAACTTTCACACCAAATCTTGAAAAAAATTCTTAATCATGAATTATAAACAACACATCAAATTTAATTATAAAAATAACATCAAAATAATAAATAAAAAGTTCCTGGAGTGCTGCCAACTTCTCGACTCATTTTGTGCTCTTACCATTTGTAGTTCGTAAAGCTTTTGTCTATCAGCAGCTCCTTGTTTGAAGACTAAATTTTAACAAAATTTGGATATTGATTTTTTTGATAAATAATTTTTTATATTAATAAATGTAATATTATGCAAGCATAACATTACAATTTAAAATATAATAGATATTAATAATGTAAAAATTGAACACAAAGTTAGAATATTCTATTTTATTGGTGAAAGATTATTTTTAGTGTCAAGTATGGTGATCATGAGTTGGAGTGCATTTTGTAAATGGTGTAATTTTGTCACCAAAATAGCTAGGACACTATTTTGGTGTCTTGGGTTTGGAGATGGTCTAACTAACCCGAAAATTTACATGTTTATTATGTCTTCCAATATCACGAAAATGGGTTAAAATATCAAAATATCTATGCTTTCAATTTTTTTGCAAAAATATAAAAAATATTGTATATGTGGTAACGTAGCAAGGAGTTGTATTTATTGCATATGCAGTTACACTATTTTTTTAAAAAAAATTCTAAAATTTAGCTATTTTTTAAAAAAATCCTTAAATTTACTTGATGGGAAAGAAAATTGAATGATTGTCATGTTAGCAACATGATTGTTTATTATATTAACATTGGATGCTGAGATGTTCAAAAAGTCTGAAACCCGAAATTCGGCTCGATCCGATTCGTAAAAAGCCCGAAAAGTTCTGTCTGAAAAAAGCCCGACCTGATTTGGCCCAGTCTGTGGACCTAAGATGGGCCTCCTATTTTTCCTGAAACCCGGCCCGGTCCGAAACCCGAAAATCCGGGCTTTTCCGGTTCGGCTCGGATAAAATATAACGCCTTAGAAAAATTTATATTTACAAGTGTTTATTTAAAGATTAAATGTGAATTATGTGACGTGAATATTGTTGAGGAGATGAAATATGTGTGATATAATTTTATGGTTTATTTGATAATTTATACGTGTCAAATAAGTCTACGTATTTTTATTTTTATTTTGGGGATTAAATTTTATTTAAATCATGTCTTATTTATCTTCTGAGAATTTTATAAAATTATCGGTGTTAGTAAAAATCACAAAATCTTTTGTATTATTTACTTAACTATTTTATTTGAGTTTTAAAAATATTAGTTGGATTTATTTTGATTTTTAAGGATTTTAAAATGATTTTATGAGTTGTTTTGTATTTCAATGATTTAATTTTTTAAAATTCATATTTAATTCGTTTTTGATCCTAAAAACATTTTAAAAATATGAGGAGGAAGCTAATTTTATCCTTTACATTTTAAAAATAAAATCATGATATTTCTCAAATATTCTTCGTTAAATTTCTATTTTACAAAATGAATTTATATCGTTAATTTTGAAATTCGAATATTACATTACTTTTTTCCCTTTATTCCTTAAATCCCAAAAAAAATCAGTTTTCCCCCCAAATTAAACACATCAATCTCTCGACTCTCCAGCACTCTCTCGAATCATCTCTCTCGCGCGGTCTCTCTCTCGCGAGCTCTCTCTCCCTCTCCTCGCCATTTTCTCTCGGTAAAATCTCTTTCCCTTTTCCCGCTGTTTTCCCCTCCTCCTTTCCCCGTTGCTTTCCCCTGTTCACAGTCGACTGTTAGTGTGGGTGTGTGCGTTTGTTTTTGCGATTGTGGTGTCGAAACCTGCGAGTGTGTGTGTGTATTCTGTGTCCGTACGTGCGCGTGTGTGTGTGAGTTCGTGAATTGTGTGTGTGTGTATACGATACAGGTGTGTGTGTGTGTGTGTTGCGGAGTGTGTATATGATCGAGTGTGTGTGTATGGTGGAGTGATATACAACTCAAATGGAGATTGTTATTGTGTTAAATGTTGATTTGGTGGAGGAATAAGGAAGATTGTGGAGTTTGGGGGTGGTATAGAGGTGCGTGTGCTATTTTTGGCCACCACCGAAGCCCACCGTCGCTGGTGTTGAGCCGGAATGGCGAGCCGGTGACTTGGTTTTGATTGTTATGGTTTATTGTGGTTTAATTCATGAGAATACTTGTTAATTTTAGATTTGTAAATTATATTTTTGGTTCGAATTTGATGTTGCTATTCTAATAATTGAGTTGGAAATGGGGATTTGATTGCCTAAGAACCGGTGTCTTTTAGTTGTTATAATCGTGAGTTTGGAAGGTTTTAAAAACCGGAATTTGATTTAGAAAGTTTGATCTTATGGTTCGGTTTCTCTAATTCTTGATTTTAGTGTTATTCGAAATTGTGATTTGGTTGTTAAGTAAATTGTTAAGTTCGTAACTGATTATATGTATAGCATGGATTTTAGGATATAAGACGTGATATTGGTGGTGTAATGTATAAATAATTCTATGTGATGGATTGTTGGTTTTGTGTCGGTTATGTTCCGACTGGCAGTCACCCGTATAAAGGGGATGCCGTCAAAATTTTCTAAAAATATTAATTATATTTTCTCGAGTCTATGTATATATGTATGTACTACTAGTATAGGGTGGTATTTGGATTATATTTTATTTCTGTGATTATTAAATATTTAGCAGTCATAATTATATATTTGTGTCAGTGGTCAAGAATTGATAGTATATGTATAAAGTGAATAAATTTAAGAATTATCGCAAGGGTAGATTAAGGTTAGACGTTCAGAGATGAACGTCGAATGTTTAATAGAATGCTGAAATAGTATTTTTATATGTGTAGCTTCGAAGGACGAAAACTTAAAGGATAAAGGAAAAACAAAGGTGGAAGGTTTTTGAATTAGGTGACTAGCGTGGAAATACTTGGTTAAGGCAAGTAACTTGAATCTTTTATCGAAGTTCAGATTCTATCAATTATTTATGGATTGTTGCTTAAATTCTTATAACTTACTGTTTGTTTCTTTCAAGTCAATTGTCAAATCTCTTGTACTATATTGTAAATCCATATAAACTGTTGCTTTAACCCTTGTACTTTTTTTTGGTTACCCTTATAGATTACCGTTTAAACTGTTGTACCTTATTGCTTATTCTAATTCTTGTTGAACTGCATATCTTGTGGTATAACATACCTTTTGCATAAGTTTAAACATTATTTCATATCTATTCCCTTAATTCACATTAGCGGTACTATACCTTATAACCCTTGATTTTTCTCTAAATCCTTACACCTTGTTGTGAAATATACCTTTTATATTAGCTTAAACCTTATTTCATATCCATTTTATTAAACCACATTAGCCTAACTATACCTGGTAATCTTTGAATTAAACTCTAAATCCCTAACCTTTGTTATGTCCTTAATTAATTAATTTCCCTTATTGCTTATATTCCTATTTTTCCTCTTAGCCCTACCATATTCGATATCACCTGGTATTATGCCTCTAAAATGACAAGAGTTTGATAAACCTTTATTTTGAAATACTTGTGAATCACACTTGAACCCTACCTTGCGAACCTTGGATTGCTTCTTGATTTTCAGTCACTTATTCTTGTAATTAAACAGAATAATCCCCTGTTCTGAATTATTGTATAAGAATTCTATTCATCGAAACTTGCCTTATTTTAAGGACATTTAATTAATTATTTTTAATTAGCGTAAGAGGCTAGGGTGGTCCTAGTCCAGCACTTTAATTTGGCGTAAGAGGCTAGGGTGGTCCTAGTCCAGCAATAGAGGCCAATGTGTTGCCTAATTGGGAACCCAATTTCAAAGGAATGATGACATTACGTGGCTGATCACCCGTATTGTCCAGTTTTAATAAAAAGCTTAATCCAATTGAAACGTTTAAAAAGTGGAAATATGATATAAAAATAGAATTGATTGTTTTCCCTCTTTCTCCCTATCTTTGGAAATGGATTATAAATTGTCAAATTTTGAAAGAGCTCAAAGAATGATTTCTTATATTGTTGTACCCACATTTCTGTTGTTGATTCCTTTGCATCTATATTGTTACTTGCTGAGCACTTGGCTCACTTTTTGTTGTTTATAACCCTTTTCAGTTAAGAAACAAGGTGGTACATATTAAGGAATTGTCAGAAGAAGTGCGAGTTGTGGATCTTAGGTTCTAGTACAGCCCCAGTATCAGGTTGGGTTTTTGGTTAACCGTCAAGATTTGATGTAATAGTGGCAGCTGGATGTATTTATATATTTGTGGAGTGTGTGTAACTTTTAATTAAGGATTTAGTATTGTATGTAATAACTTAGTTAGTAGTTGCTTGTTTTGTAACACCCCCAGATCCGGGGTCAGGGATCTGGTGGTTACGGTCTTACATCCATTCATAATACTTGACTTGAGTCCACAATAAATAAATCACATGCTGTGACCCCACAATAATATCCACTCACACACACAACAGTTATAGTCCCAGAGATGAAATTGAAATAAGTCCATAATATTAGAGTTTACGAATAAAAGTTATTACAAGCCAAATGATATGTTTAAAGGTTTTGCCGTTGATTAACGTTAATGTTACATATAAATAGACTGATAAACAAAAGCTGCCTATCTATGCTACCTCAGCAATGGCAGCAAGGACATCAGCGGGTAGTCCTCGAACGGCGGTAACCTGCTTGCGCCGAGTGCGCCTGACGCGGGCCATCTGTCCTAGCTGTTGTGACATAATATGAACAAAGCAAGGGTGAGCGAAAGCCCACCAGCAATAATATAACTGAGCGGTGATACATATATACAGCAGTTCAAAATATCCTTTGAAATCATATGCCATGCATTAATGAAGTTATTGCCAGTATAATATAAAGGATGAAGTTACTAGGTAACTCAAAGTATTTGTTTGTAGAAATATCTGCTACATCAAAAGTAAGCGAGATATTCTCATTGTCATTAAAAAGAGGAACTTGCATGAAAAGATTGCAATTCCAGTTATGAACACTTTTCCAGCTCTGCCAACAGTAATCATTTTGCAGGAAATAAATAAGTTTGGATGATGAACCAATGATGGAGTATTCACCGCGCCCGCTGTTCCAATCTTGATGATCAGTCGAGATCGTACAGCTTAAATTATATTTACTACCGGTAGAAGGAAGAACTGACGGCTTTACTTGTCTACCGCCTTACTAGCTCTCCCGGCCAACGGTTGGGCCAAAGAGGATGGACCGGCGCTACTCGGCCTCTTATACGACTCCTAGTTCAAATAGAATTCATGATTCTGAATGTAACGTTCGTCCCCCTTTCCCCAAGTATAATACTTGTTGATAAGACTCTACAAAGTAGTCGTATCTAGTTGGAAAGGAAAATTCACCAATAACTTCCAAGCTATTGCTTGGTAACGAATATCAACTTGTTCCAACAATCTTACCCCTCGAAAGATGAGAAGGTAAACAACGACTTAATAAGTCAACAGCACCCGAGTTGCGAGTGAAGAGAATACTTTATGACCGGGAAGTCGACAAGATAAAAAACATTTTCCAAGTAAGGTTCCCTTATTATTAGGGAGGTAGACTCAAAGAAGAATGATGTCTCAGAACCTTTCTTGATATAAGATTAATAATAATATGACTCCGAGATATTTTCTGTAATAATCGAAGAAGATAAACCTTATTGAGGTTATTCTAAATATGGAATAAATATTCAGAGAATATTTATTGAATTAAAAATATTTAAAGAATATTTAGGAATATGAAAGAATATCTTTAATCAGAGTATTTTTCAAAATAATCCCTGAAGAAATATCAGGAGAATATTTATTGAATAAATAAATATTTAAATGAATATTCAAAATAATATTCATTAATTAATAAGGCCTGAAAGGAATACTTAAGGTAATATTCATAATTAATTAGGAATTTAAATGAATATTCAAAAAGTAATATTCGTTTAATGAATAATATTCTAAATGAATATCAAGCAATATTCATTTAGTAATCCAAGCCCTAAAGGAATATTCGAGATAATATTCGATAAATAAATCAAGCCTCGGATGAATATTAAAATAATATTCATCAAGTAATTAATATCTTAAATGAATATTCAAAAGTAATATTTATTTAATAAAATAATATTCTAAATGAATATCCAAATAATATTCATTTAGTAGTCTCATCTTTAGAAGAATATTCGAAATAATAATCGATAATCAATTCGACTCTGAATGAATATTGAAAAATATTGTTCGTCGAATGGTTACGTTCAAATAATTATTTGAAGTAAGGATCGTTAAATAAATAATCTCGAACGAATATTCAAATAATATTCGTCGCCCAAATAATAGAAAATATTTAATTAAATATTTTCCTCCGAGGTAATCTCGATATATCAAGAAATATTGACTCCCGGTCTATATTTGATGAATAGGATGTATACGCCCTTCTATGAGGGTCTTACAATAACCGGCTTATAATTGATACGTTAGTTATATAAACAATCAGGGAACAAGCATAACGATATAACTTGAAAGTAGGCATGCATGCTATGGCATATGTATACAAAAAACATATATATATATATATTCAATCACAACAACAGTCTAAAAGAAAGGAATTGAAACTTGCCTGGTAGTCGAGTACGATAAGGGGTAGTGGTAGCGGGTCCCGGGTCAGCTTGGTGATCTATAAATAGCCAAGGCATTCGGGATTAATCACTTAACATCTTAAAAGTTAAGTTATACTTAAATCGAAACACGTTCTCGAGTTATCTCGTTATACCCCTTTTAGTGGATTCCTTTTTATCATTGATCCGACCCGACATTCGTTCGTTAATACGACATGTCACTGTACTTATACTTGGGACATACTTAAGTCATACAAGTTCTAAGGTCGATCATTACGAACCAATATTATACTCCGAGTTTTATCGCCCGTTTTCTAAGTGTTTTACCGAAGTTATAATAGAGTCGTCTTTTAGGGGTTCGTTCGCGTTTAACCTCGACTCGAATATTTTTAATAAATCGAAAAACGATCCTTTTGACATACGGTTTTCTTTCACACCTTCCTTTTTACCTCTAGTATTTATTTACCAAGATTCGTCATGACTTTACATATTTTACGATGGTTCAATTTCAGTTACGAATTCTCGGTTACGGTTTCGAAGTACTTTTAGTAAACCGGCCGTAACTCCTAAACCGTAAGTCCGTTTCACACGTTTCTTATACCAAAACGAAGCTTGGAACATTATCTATCCTATCATGGCAGATTGTAAAGCTAGGCAGTGAGTTACATCTACTGTCCAAGTTGTTTTTCTTAAGGTTAACGAAATTTTGGCATTACGACGGCTATAAATCTAATATCTACCAATTTCAAATCTTCCCATAAACATGGTATCCACTCCAAACAACATATACATGATTTATATACATGAACTGAGGCCAAGCAATGCCTTTCCGTTCATCTAACTATTTTTAACATTTATCCAAGATCCATACATAATCATGCTTATAATCATGCTTTAACCATAACATACCCATAACTAAGCTATATCTATCATAAACATGCTTAAATCTCAAACAAGGGTTAGGGTTTCAAGAGCTTTATACCTTCCTTAGAGAGTGATATAGCCTTACTAAGCCTTGTATGGTCCTTAGGAGTGATTAAGCTTGCTAGATCAACCATAAAAAAATCAAGAAAACAAAGTTAGTTCAAGAAGAATACTATTCATGCTCCTCTTGAATGATTTATTTGAAAATGGAAACCAATGAATTTGAGCTTGAAATTCCTAGGAGATTAGTTTCTTGAATTATAGGACTCACCTTAAAAATTACAAGATCAAATGATGGTTGGAAGTGGGATTTTGGATTTGGAATTTTGGAAAGGGCCGAATGGAATGCTTCATGAGAGTGTTGGTGTTTTTGCTTTGTTACTTTGATCAATAATGCATAAAGTGGAGTCTTGAACAATATCTCATCTTATGTTCCACTTTATTAAAGTGATGATGCAAGCAATGATGTGTTTTGTGAGGACAAGTGTCAAGAATTGGATGATTGTAAGCTAACTAGTTGGTTTGTTTTGCTAAGTACTAGTTCATTCCATGACCATGCTAGTTACTCTTGCACACTTGGTTACTAGATATTTGTTCTAGTAGCTTGCACAAGACTCTTTCTTCCTCTGCTTGTTTCTTTGTTCGTTTATTGCTTAATTCGCTAATCGTTCGAGGGAATAATTCAATCGTCTCTAGTTAGGGTTTTACCGGGAATCCTCTTAATATTTCTATAATCATTCTCACTTCTTTTCTATAATCTCGGATTCCAACTTTCTCGAATCTTATTAAATAAGTCCCTAAATCGTTCCGTATCTTGAGAATCTTGGGAAAAATTAAAGTGCCGATTTTCAGAATCCGACAGCTTTTACATACACTCTTTTTCCCTCCGGATCAATAATACGAACTCAGAATTTCGTTCCGGGTACTTCTATATAGCGTCGTCTAATAATATTCTCAATTACACCAAAATCACTATTCATCCTTATTCTTTACTTATTCATCTAGGGTTGTACAATTGTCCGTATTCTCTTTCGATCGTTCCTTAACCTTTTTACGGAACCACTGGATTAATCGCTATCGATCTGGATGACATGAGAATATTCTCCTGCTTGGAATTGCCATATCTTATTCCCTTAGGAGATAGATTATTCTTACCTATGTTGTCACCCTTTAGCATTCTTCAAGACATAGAAATAATAAAGTCGAATTCCATTCATTCTTTTAAAACATCAACTATTACATTGTAGCCGTAGCCACTATTCATTCTTACATCATTAAATAAATAAAAGTTTTAATTCTACCCAAAATTTGGGTTCTTACATGTTTCATACCACTACCTGTTAGAGATCCGGGTTAGTAGTGGGGTTTTATTTATTTCTTATTATTTTGTTATCAAGGTTTATGTTTTAGTTGGTATTGTGATGCCCCGATCCTCGCTCGGATCGGGAGTGCACTTTGGTATGGTTCACCTAATCGGTTAGGACAGGTTGAAAATGTGTTTGTGTTATTTCTTTATTAGTTGAAATTGTGGTTGATGTTGGAATGTTTTGATTTGGATTCAAATTACAGGTGGATAGTCCGCACTACGCCATAGATGGCCTATACCAACCTTTTGGCATGGGTGTTACCACTATGGGTGTTACCATAGCTATGAAGTTTTTGAGCTATCGCAACCCTGTAATTGTGGGTGTTACCATAGGCACAAAAGTATGTTACTATAGTTATAGAAGGTGTAACAGTGGCTAACACCATGAGGTATGTTACCATAGAGTATTCATTAACAAATTTTATATTTTATTTAAAATTAATGATTTAATAATTATTTGACTTTAAAAATAATAAGTTTAACAAAATCGTTGAAGTAATCATTTAAAAACGTAATATTCCATCAAATAATTAAATTATTAATTTTTCATAAATATTAAATTTTGTTTATAAATTTCAAATAAAAAGGTTTTAAAATAACATAATATCCAAAAATTATTAAATTTTAACTAAATTCGTTAAAAAATTTAATAAAGAAAACTAAGTTATGTATAAATTATGAATTATTACAAAATTATGAAAATAATAGATTTAACATTATATTTTAATTTCAAGAAATTAAAATTAATTGATAATCCTTTCAAAAAAATTAATAATATTTAATAATTATTTGAATTTATTGAAAATAATAAATTTAAAAATTATAATTTAATACTAATAAATTAAGATAAATTTAA